>CM043699.1:85202303-85896470 GCA_023935145.1 Bretschneidera sinensis
GAATAAATCTGATGGCTTGAATAAATTTGTTGTGTGGAAGAAATTGTTGGAAACCCAAACTAGTAGGGTAGTTAAAGCTTTACGAACCGATAATGGTTTAGAATTTTGCAACAAGAATTTTGATAAATTCTGTGAATTAAATGGCATTCTAAGACATAGGTCGATTGTAAAAACACCCCAGCAAAATGGAGTTGCTGAAAGAATGAATCGAACCCTTATAGAAAAAGTTAGGTGCATGCTAATAGGATCCGGATTACCAAAATATTTTTGGGGAGAAGCTGTAGCAACAGCTGCATACTTGGTGAATAGATCACCCTCTAGAGCAATAGAGCTCAAGACTCCTATGGAGATGTGGAGTGGAAAACCCCCTGAATTAAACAACCTTAAGACTTTTGGGTGTGCAGCATATGCACATCAAAAGGAGGATAAAATTGGCCCTCGGTCTAGAAAATGTGTATTTCTAGGATATGGTGATGGGGTTAAGGGATATAGGTTGTGGTCCTTAGAAAATAAGGGCATGAAACTGATTATAAGTTGGGATGTTATTTTTTAATAAATTGTTATTTCCCTACTTGGAGAAAACTAACCCTGCAGGGGCTAGTGAGCAAACCAAACCGGAAATTATGGAGCATCGCATCAAGGAGAACTTGGTTCAGGTAAAGCATAGGAGGCAAGAGGGTTCAGAGTAAGTAGAGCCCTTGGATGAAGGCCAAGAAGCTTAAGAAACTCAAGAAGATGCTGAACAAGAAGAGATTGATGTAGTAAATAACTACCAGCTCACAAGAGACCGGGGAAGGAGAGTGGTTAGACCACCCTTGAGATATGGGTTTGCAAATGCTGTAGATGCAGCAACTCCTTGGATAGAAGAAGGGATGGCTGAACCAGAAACTTACACGGATGCCATGGAGTGTAAGGATTCGTCAAAGTGGCAGCTGGTTATAGAGGAAGAAATGGACTCTTTGATGAAGAAAAACTCTTGGGAGCTGGTGCCCAAACCAGAAAAACAAAGAGTGGTGGATTGTAGATGGCTCTACAAGATCAAAGAAGGAAATACTCCAGGGGATGAAGTCCGATATAAAGCTAGGCTGGTGGCGAAGGGGTTCACACAAAAAGAAGGCATAGATTTCACCGAAATCTTCTCACCGGTTGTGAAGTACAAGACAATATGGATAGTGTTAGCATTAGTGGTCCAATTTGATTGGGAAATCGAGCAAATGGATGTGAAGACTGCATTCTTGCATGGAGATCTTGATGAGACCATTTTCATGAGGCAACCCGAAGGCTATGAAGAATGAAGGTAGGGAGAGCTAGTGTGCAAATTGAAGAAGTCTCTCTATGGCCTGAAGCAATCACCTCGGCAATGGAATAAGAGGTTTGATTCCTTTGTAATCAGCTTGGGTTTCATGAGGAGCTACTATAATTCTTGCTTGTACTATAAGGGGTAGAAGATTGAGGAGATGGTGATCATCCTATTCTATGTTGATGATATATTGCTGGGTGGGAGCAGCATGGAGAGGATAAATAAATTGAAGGCTCAACTCAGTGAGGAGTTTGAGATGAAAGATCTTGGCCATGCACTAAAGATCCTTGGGATGTGTATCATCCGGGAAAATAAGAGAAACAGATTGAAGATCTCTCAAACTTCCTATGTAGAGAAGATGATATCTAAATTCTCTATGGAAGATAGCAAACCAATGAAGGTTCCACTTGCTGGTCATTTCAAATTCTCCAGCGATCAATGTCCAAGATCGGAGGCGGAGAAGAAGGAAATGGAGAAAGTCCCTTACTCTAGTGTTGTTGGTTCTGTTATGTACACCATGGTGAGCACTAGACCAGACATTGCTCATGCAATAAGTGTTCTCAGCAGGTTTATGAGTAATCTCGGAAAGGAGCATTGGCTTGGGATGAAGTGGTTGCTGAGGTATTTGAAGGGAAGCCCAGAAGTAGGGCTGATGTATGAGAAAAAGGGTAATGCAATCTGTCTTGAAGGGTTTGTAGATTCGGACTATGGAGCAGACCGGGATAAAAGAAGATCGATTACCTCATACTTCTTCAAATTAAATGGATGTTATGTAAGTTGGAAGGCTCAGTTGTAGCCAGTGGTAGCACTCTCAACAACCGAGGTTAAGTACATAGCTGCTACGGAGGCCATTAAGGAAGCTATGTGGTGCAAAGGGTTGCTTGAAGAGTTGAGGGTACTGGATGAGCAGGTTGTGGTATTTTCGGATAGTCAAATTGCCTTGCACTTGTGTAAAAATCCAGTGTTCCATGAGAGGACAAAGCACATGGATGTTCGGTATCATTTCATTCGGTAAAATGTTACGAAAGGATGCATCAATGTGGACAAGGTTGCCACGGAAGAAAATCCTGCGGACTTGGGTACTAAAGTTTTACCTCTAAGTAAGTTCAATCATTACCTTGAATTACATAGGATTGGAGTTGGTTAATTGGTAACTCAAGATAAGTTTGGATCCCGAAGCTTTCTGCACAATGGTTCAGGTTTTTTGAACACTTAGACAAAGGTAGAGATTATTGTTATTTGTCTAAGTTTCAAACATGTTCAAACATGGTCTAATTTTGGTTAAACTCCAAAATAAATGTGGAGTATCAAATTTCAGCAAGTCTAATGGCTGCACACATGTGTGTGCTCAAGTTTTGAGCATGGGAAGGTCATGCACACTGCTGTACAAACTTCTTCACACAGGCAGGAAGTGTACGCACTGCAGCAGAAGGCAGCAGCATCAGGTCGGGGCGTAGCGCGCATGCCCAGCGCCATGCCTCACAGCATACACAGCATTAGGGACAGCCCCAATGCCGCACCGCCCATGCCCAGCGCTGCACCACCCAGGCACACTGCTACACACATAGGCAGCAAGCTTCAAGGCTCTCCAAAAGTGTGTGCGCAAGTCCAAAACGTACAGCACCACTTAGGAAAGTAATGAAGGGCCAAGATTGAGTAATGATCAAGATCAAAGGGAGGAGAATGAATCTCAAGAATGTCCAAGAATTAAGAGGCTATAAAAGGGGTTCTCAAGGCCTCATTTCATAAGATATACAACACACATACAAGAGAGATTTGTGACATTGTGAGATCATTGTAAACACTTAGAGAGAATTGTGTAGAGTGACAAACATAAGAGGGACTCTTTCTTAGGCTGGTTGTAAAGAAGAGAGGATAGTATAGAATTGATAGAAAACTTTGTAATAGGACTATCACTTTCTAGTTCTCTTCTTGTTTCTTCAAGAACTTGGATTCTTGAAGAGGATTGTTGTAACTTTGTAAGAACCATTGAGATAGTGCAGAGAGTTCGGAGGAACTGACGGGGATGTAGACACATTGCTGAACCTCGATAACAATTGCTTGTCTTCTTTTCTTTCTTTGATTTTCTGTTCTTGTGTTCGATTGCTGTTTTTCTTTCTACAAGTCATTCAAGACTTGGGTGTTTGGAAGATCACCACCTGGGCATCTTGTCAAAGTGATTTCCAACAAATACCTTTCTTTCTTCAACTTCTTCCCAACTCACTGAAGTTCTGCACCTTCTACCATATAAAGCCTCAAATGGTGCCATCCCAATACTAGTTTGATACTGATTATTGTATGCAAACTCAAACAAAGGTAAATAAGCATCCCAGCTCACTAAAAAGCTCAATACACTTTCCCTCAGAATATCTTTTAGTATTCTGATGATTCTCTCTGTCTGCCCATCAGTTTGAGGATGAAAAGTTATACTAAACTGCAATTGCGTACCTATAGCTTTTTGAAAACCCTTCCAAAATCTAGAAGTGAATCTAGAATCCCTATATGATACAATACTTAAAGGTACTCCATATAATCTCACAATTTTCGCTATATACAGTTCAGCCAAATTTTCAATACTCCAAGTAGTTTTATTAGTAAGGAAATGTGAAGACTTAGAAAGTCTATCCACTATAACCCATACAGAATTATGACCTCTCTGGGTACGGGGAGAACCAGAAACAAAACCCATACTTACATTCTCCCATTGCCATCCAGGTACTAGAAGAGGCTGTAATAACCTTATCGGATGTCCATTCTTAAACTTCACCTGTTGACAAATGTAGTTTATTTATGAAGTTAAATAACTACAATATCTAAATTATTAGAGAAATTTATGTATGAACCTTTGCTAGGGAGAAATAGAATTGAAGAACAGAAGAAAAAACCAAGTGAAGAAACTATTGTGGTGTGAAACTGAAGTCTCTAATGGCTTTAGAGAATTTAAAGCATGTTCCTTTTATATATATTTTTATTTTATTATTAATTAGTTAATATATTACTTTTACTAAACTAAAGTCCATCATATGAACATTCAGTTTAGTTTGCCATTTTGATTTGATTTTTTATTAATTTAATCAATTATTTATTATTTAATTATTATATTTAAAATTCTCACCTGAAGTTCACATGGTTGTGACCTCATCCATGCTGCTTCACTCTTTTTTTTTGGAAATATTTTTCTTAACTCTATTTCATATTTTTGTTCAAAATTATTTAATTTCAAACTTCCAATTTAATAATTTCAGTTCTTCTAAGTCTTTCCAATAAAATTCTCAATATTATTTTTTAAATTATTTCAAATCAGTAGTAAATCTTTCATGTATATATTATTTAATTCCATGTGATATCTTTCAAATTACTTCTTTACCCTTACTTTAAGAACACGGGTATTACAGAGACATCCCCATTATGATGAGATTAGCCCAATGAGGGGCATGTGTGATACTTGGCCCATGAGGGGCACGTTTTATAAATTGGCCCATGAAGGGTATGTGTTATGATTGGTCCGATGAAGGGCATAAATTGTTAATTGTTGTGAAATGAAAGATATCGAGAATAATGTTGCTAGTAAACAATGGTTGTAAAGTGGAAGATGTAGAGATGATTGTTGCTTGTAAATGGTCAATCTAATGTGTGTGGATGTGATTTTGATTATGAAAATTTTGATAAATTAAGAATACTAGTATCGTTTGAAATGACAATTATTTCCTTTGGTGATAAGAATTTAGAAAAGTAAATTGAAAGTTTTTATATAAAAGTCGTATTATATTTATAATTATAATAAAGACCTACATAATAAGATTGGTAATTAATAAATTACTTTTTAAAGAGATTACTCCTAGTAATGTGTTTCTCACTAAGCTTTTTAGCTCACCCTTTTATTTTTACTAACATTTCAAGAAAGCATTGGAAGTTTTTTGGTTAAAGTCAGTAGTAGTCATCGTCCATAATATCATCATCTCTTTGATCCTTTTTAAAAGTCTAATTTTTTTGTAATAGCCTAGTAATTGGAAAAGTATTCAAGTTAGATTTATTTGAGAAAAAAAACTTTTCTTTTTATAGATGCCCTTGGTAAAACTTTAAGAGTCGATTTGTAATAGTGAAAAGTTTCGTACATGTAAAGATGTGTATTTGTACAAATTTGTAATGAATGAAAGATTTTTGGTTGATTTGTAAATTTTGTATGGTTGCATCTTGAGTCATGGTGCTCAATGGTGAAAGGTAATGGAGTTGTTCCGAGCAGAGCCCACTCAGGATGGGTCGTTACAATAATGATGCTTATAATACTGATAATAATAATAATAATAATAATAATTCTTGTAATTATAATTATTAAAATATTGTTATAGTAATTATAATAATTATTATAGTTATGGTCATAAAAATAATAATTTAATAATAACCATTATTTATTAGTATTATTATAATAGTAATAATTAAATTTTAGAGTTTGTGAAGAAATTAGATATTGTTAAGAAATTAGATATTGTTAAGGTTGATGAATAGTGCTAGGGTATTTTAATATTTGGGCTTTTTATTCAAGTTTAGTTCAAATCCAGTAATCTCATGAAACAAACATAGGATTAAGTTATTATTTCTTTAATTCCTTTATCTTATCTCATGTTAATCCTAAACCTATTCCACTACAACCTTGTACGTGAACCAAACAGACCCTTATTGATCACCCTTTAGGCCATGATTAGTTGGTCTTCGATGACATTCTTATTGATCGCCTTTTAGGGTCATGATTGGTTTCTCTTCGAAGCCACGCTTATTGATCACCCTTTTGGGCCATGATTGGATGCCTTTTGGAGCCATGTTTATTGATCGCTCGGGCAATAATTGATCGCTCTACTGAGCCACACTTAGTGATTACCCTTTGGGGCCATGATTGGCTGCTTTTCGGATTATTGCATTAAAAAAATATGAGCTAACTTGTAGACACCTAATTTCGTTCCAAATGTTAGAACGAACCACTGTGAAACCTGATGATGAAAATTGATTTTAGAATGCTAAAAATGGATGAATAAATGTGAAAAATTGAATTTGAAAAAAAAATGGTTAACATAACTTCGAAATGCGTCATAAACGAGCCAAAAACATACCAAAATGGACAAAAATATAGAAAATCAAAACCAGGACATGAAAGGCCTGACTTAATTTAATCTTCTTTTTTTTCGTTTTTGTGCGTGTCCTACGATGGGAAGTGGTCCTATTTCATGCAGAAGTAGTTTTTTTACTCCTACACAACGTATTGGACCCTAAGCGAACCTATTCCTATATATAACCCCTCCAAAAACACCATAGGATAAAAGTTCACTTCCTACAGACAAGTTAACAAAGCTAAGAGCCAGAATTCTCCAAATCTCTAAAATTCCCAGTAACTTTTATTCTTTTGTGACCTTAAAAATCATCCCCTAAAATCCTATAACACCCCATAAATACTTTTCTTCCATAAACCCTAGCCTCCACCAAACCCGAAAACACAAAAACCCAAATTCTCTTACACCAACTCCTTAATCAAATTCAATTTTCTATGTGCACTCATCCACCAACGTGCAACTTCAATAATCTGAGGGCAGTCCACAACCACACGTGGAAAATCACTTACACTCTTGGATTAATTAATCTTCATTAATCCCCACACCACATGTGGAGAAACCGAATCATAAAAAGGTAATTTATCTTTCCTTATCAATTTAAATTATCATGAATATGATGATTGATTATTTCAAACCTCCATGATTTAATTTAATTATACTCATCATATGGAAACATGTTTTAGGTTTGCATTTAACTTTCATATGTCACATAAATTAGGGTTCTTTGTATATAAATAAATTAAATAACATGTCATCTAGAAAATATTTTTGGATTATTTTGCATAAATATGTCATATAGATTAGGATTTTGCACGATTTTTCATTGTTAAAATTGCATTCGGAATCGATCAAAGATAAAAGTTTCACAAAAACTCAAAGTCTGCCAGAACCAGCCTAGTGGAGCCGGTCGGCTCATCATTGAACCCTAATGGCCCTAAGCCTTGACTAATCAGGTCTTATTTGGACCCGATCGGCTGACCTAATCCTATTTTGCTTAATTTCATGTTTTTGCTTCTTTTTTTCGATTTTCATGTCTAATCCTCTCTTCATTAACGTGTTTTATTTTGTTTTCAAGTGAGAAATATTATTTTATGGCTTCCAATGATATATTTTTATTATATAATTATCTCTATGCATGATCGGTGATTTATTGTTTGAGTGATATAACTACTGGATGCTATATTGTTTTATATAGTTGTTTTGTGTATGCATGTTTGTTTAGCATGTAGCAAAATATAATTCTTATTCATTACTAAATATTTTTCCAAGAACACAAGGACAAGATTTCGATCAAGGAAAGAGGGGGAAGCTTTAAATCTTTCTTCTCTCATACCTCAATCTCTTGCCCAAAACCTCTCTCGCAGACCAATAATAATGAATTTTGGCCCCCTTCAAGGTCAAATAGCGACTCCAGTTTATCACCATCCTTGATTTATGCCTGGAATGATACGTCCCTTAGAAAATGTTCTTTGGTAAGGCCTAACACCATATAACAGTGAAACAGTTGCCTAAAATCTAACACTTAATATTGCACCTATCATGGGTTCTCCTTACTACTCATAAAGGTTTGTGTTAAATCTAGTGGGCACTAAGCCGTCCATATGACAATCCACTTTGTTCCGCACACTCACTTATTCATCATTCCTTGAACGAAATGGCCTTAGGTATTAAGCTCTAAGCTGTGGGGTATCGGTGGAAAGATGCGGTACCTATATAACGATTTAGTATTTTTTTTTTTCAATTTTAGACTAACTTTATAGTACTAGCAACAACTACAAAAACTATATCTAATGACCACAAACACGACAAGAAAAACTAACTTGATAATTACCAATGTATCCATAAGTGATACAGCGATGTGGACGCTCTGGCCGACATTGTGACAAACGAGCTGGTGACTAAAAAGATGGTGGTGTCCCCTGTGAATATTCCTCATATGATGGTGTCGCTTATCCTGATAACGCCAATGGAGTATGTGGTGACTCTGGCTAGGGCATTCTCGAGGTTGAGGTAGGTGTTGGTGCCGCATTAGATGATGACTGAATAGCATTCCCATCATTCATAGAGTACCAAAAATTCACATTCTATATGTTATCTATATGCACACCTGGAGGGGCGGGCACCCTTGATCCTTCAGGCTTGGTTTGTCTCCTTATCTGACACACGACATGGAAGAAGAAGATAAATATAATCTTGAAAACAATTATGACAAAAATCCAGAAAAATTTCTTAAGGATTTTCTGGAGTGAGGTCGGTGGTGGTGCTCGAGGGAAAAACATGGCTGCAAACAAATAAAAAATTAGCATAGAACAAATAAGTCAAACAAAAAATAAAACCGAATAAGCCAAACAAAAATAAGAACAATTAAGCAAAAAAAATTAGAGAAAATAAGTTGGTTAACCTTCTTCATTTTTGTCTTTGTACTAGCTCCTTGCCTTTGTCTCTCTCTAACTCCTATTTCTTTCCTGGAATTGTTTCAATGTGCCTGCAAAAAAAAGAGAAGAAATGTGAGGGCTATTCATAGGCAAAAAGAGAAATGGAAAATACTCTCTTGATTTATGCCTCTCGTAGTATCTTATTGTGCTTGGAATATAAAAATCCATGATAAAGGCCGAGTGAAAAAGGAAAGAAAGAGAGACAAATGAAAATGACCGAGAGAAGAGTGTGATATAAACTTGAGGCCAACTCGTCTACAATAGATGTGGTATTTAATGTTTATCACCTATACACTCAATTGGAGACCAGTAAAAACTACCAGTGCACAGTTGAGTATTACTTATGTCAAATGATTTTTCCAAATCAATTTGTACTTATATCAGCTGACTACAACAAAGGGTCTTGTTTATATTTTTTTCTTTTCTTTAATTACGAAGGAACCTAATAAATTAATTAGGAAATAAAAATTGTACTGGGAAAACAAGTCCTAGTACAATTATTAACAAGAGAAGGAGGGGATTTTAAAATATATATCCCAACGTCCATAATGTGCCTTTTCCTGGCCAGAAAGTCCACACAGAAATTGGCTTCCCTAAATGTGTGTTTCACCAAGCACTTGTGCAAGCAATGCGTCAATTTCCTGCAATCATCAATTAAACGACCAAGAGGATGTAAAGCGATAATAGCTTGTTGAATAAGCTGTGCAACAACTTTTGAATCAGATTTAACCTCAACAAAATGTAATAAGCAGATTTGAAGGAGAATTATCCATCAGAAGAATTGTCCCAAATGAAAGAGTCAGGATCAGAGGAGTTGAATTCAAGAGAGGAAGTGAGATAATACAAAGAGAAGAGAATTGTATTGAATGATGTGGATTGCTTACAAAGGAGGTATACTATGTATAGCCTAACCTAAAGGGAATGTTTCCCATTCTATTCAATATGGGACTAACATATATATATATATATATAATACATAAACAGCCCCCCTCAAACTCAAGGTGGTAAAATGGAGACCAACTTGAGTTTGGAAACTAAATCCTAAAAGCGTCCAGGAGGATGTGTTTTAGTGAAGATATCAGCAGTTTGATCGGCGAAAGAAATTGATAATAGTCTAATAGTCCCACGGGTGAGATGATGACGCACAAAGTGACAATCAATCTCAATGTATTTTGTCCATTCATGGAATACATCGTTGTGAGCAATTTAAATAGCACTTTGATTATCGCAGCTGATGATAGTGGTAGTAGAATGAGTGATGCCCATGTCTTCAAGTAACTAGCGAAGCCAAAGAAGTTCCTGAGTTGTATCAACAAGGGCTTGATACTCAGCTTCTGTGCTAGATCGAGCGACTACTGTTTGCTTCTTGCTTTGCCAAGAAATAAGAGAATCACCAAGAAAGAAGCAATAAACAGTGTTGGATCTACGATCTGTGGGATTGCCTGCCCAATCTGCATCTGAGTAGGCACGAAGCTCAAGTGAAGAGTGAGTTGAGAAATGGAGACCTTAACTAGGGTCCCCTCGATTTACCTGAGAATGTGAAGAACTGCGGCATAATGGGGTGTGAGAGGAGCAAAGAGAAATTGACTAACTATATGGATAGCATAAGAGATGTCAGGGCGAGTAACTGTAAGATAAACAAGACTACCAACCAACTGGCAAAACAAGGTGGGGTCTTCCAAATGTGTACCATCCATAGGAGTGAGTTTAGAGTTGAGCTTAAAAGGAGTGGTACATGTCTTACTATCTGTGAGTCCCGCTCGAGTAAGAAGGTCAGAAGCATACTTTGCTTGAGAAAGATAATATCCCTCGGAGTTAGAAGTGATCTCAAGTCCTAAGAAACAATTGAGCTTCCCAAGGTCTTTCATCTCGACATGTTGGCTAAGATAAGTCTTGAAATTCAAAATTCTAGATGTGTTGTCACCAGCAATGATCATGTCATGAACATAGAGGAGAAGAAGGATAGTACCCTAGTCTGTTTTTCGAATGAAAAGAGCAGAAGCATGTGAGCTGGGAGTGAATCCAAAATCTATAACAATGGTGTTGAACTTGGCAAACCAAGCCCGAGGAGCTTGCTTGAGACCAAAGAAAGCCCGAAAAAGTTTGCAGACTTGATGCGGTAGATGATGAGAACCAGGAGGAGGGCATATATAAACTTCTTCGGTGAGTTCACTATTAAGAAAAGCATTTTTCACATCCATCTAAAATAATCCCCAATGAACGGTGGCAACTCCAATTAAGCTACGAACTAAAGCGAGACGAGCAACCGAGGTAAAGGTCTTCTCGTAGTCGATCTCATACTCCTGGGTAAACACTTTAGCTACCAAGCGAGCCTTGTATCGATCAATGGACCCATCAGAGTGATTTTTGATCTTGTAAACCCACTTACATTCCAGAACATGTTTGCTTTTTGGTAGGTCCACTAGATTCCTGGTGTGAGTGTTTTCGAGTGCTTATAGTTCATCATTCATTTCTTTTTTGCCAAAGAGGATCAGAACTAGCTTCACAATAAAAATGTGGTTCATAGTGAGAAAGAATAGTAGAAAATACAACAAAGTCATGAAGATAGCAAAATGAGTTTTTACCTGGTTACTTCACCGAGGAAAGAGATCAGAAGCTATTGGAGCGGATTCATCAGAAGAGACAAGTTGCTCAGAAGAGAGTAAGGTGGATAACTCAATTGAGATGTCTGTAGATATGTTAGGTGGTAATGACATATCTGATAAAGAGATAGGATGTGTTGGTGGAGATGTTGACTCAGAAGAAGAGTTTGTCTTAAGAGTGTCGGGAAAAAGATCTTTGGAGAGGTCAGTGAATAGGAGAGAGGTGTTGTCATGCGACAAGTGAGACTTAGATACGGAGGTGAACATCTTGTGTTCCTAGAAAATAACATGACGAGACACTCGAAGACATTTTGGGTAAGGATCTCAACATCTATAGCCTTTGTGTTCAACATCGTATCCCAAGAAACAACATAAGCGAGATCTAAGTTCCAATTTGGTGCGCTCATGAGGCTGAAGGAGAACAAAACAGGCACAACCAAATACCTTAAGAGTGCTATAGTTATGAGGGTGACCATAGAGACTCTCAAAGAGTGATTGATTCCCAACAATGGGAAAAGGTATACAATTCTTGGTGTAAACAGTTGTAAGAGCAACTTCACTCAAAAAACGTTTAGGACACGAAGCAAAAATAAGAAGAGTACAGGCAGTATTGAGAATGTCTCGGTGCTTGTGCTCAGCACGTCCATTTTGTTGAGAGGTGCCTGGACATGAACGATGAGGAAGAGTGCCATGTTGGCAAAGAAAGTTATGGATACTAGAGTCTATGTATTCAGCAATATTGTCAGCACGAAACACTTTGATATTGCAAGAAAATTGAGTTTTGACCATGGTAGCAAAATCAAAGTACAATTAAGGTAATTTAGATTGATTACACATAAGAAATATCTAGGTGCAACGGGAGTAATCATCAACAAAAATGACAAAATATCTAAAACTTCCCATAGTAGCAGTGGGAGACGGGCCTCAAACATCAGAGTGAATCAAGTCAAATGGTGCAGAAGAAAAAGAATCACTTTTGTGAAATGGCAATGCCGATTGTTTGGCAAGTTAACAAGGAAGACAATCAAATTTTTCTTTATTAACAAGCCCTAAATGACCACTAGACACTAAGGATTGAAGATGACCAACAGAAGCATGACTCAAACGAGAATGCCAGAGACTGACGGATGGGGTAGATGAGACTGGGACTACTGTCTAAACTGATGAGGAGAAATGAGATAGAATGTGAAGATTGATGAGCTCAAAGAGTCGTCCAACCTTACTACCTATCCCAAGAGTTTGTCCCGTCTTTGGATCCTGCACACAACAACCAAAAGCAGGAAAAAAAAAAAAGACAATTAGACCGAAATCACATAATTAACCAACATATATGAGATTGAGAGTGAGTTGGGGAATACAATAAGTATCAGGAAGAGAAGTGTTTAATGTTTCAATTGTTCCGATATGACTCACGGTTATGGGAGAACCATTAGCATTTTGAATGGTCGGAGTATGATTAGCAAAAAGTTTGGTGGAAAAGATAGTGGAATCAGAAGTCATATGATTACAATATGCAGAGTCAAAGAACCAAGATGAATTAACTGGGGTGACTGGCATAGTAGTAGAAGGTAGATTACTAGAATAAGCAAGAACTTATTTGACAATTTCCTCTATGTCAGAGGCAGAAAACGTTGCAATGGAAGTAGTGGATGATGAACTTTCAGGAGTAGTGGCAGCAGATCTAGAAGAAGTACCGTGAGACATGTATTGCAGGAAGTGTCTATTAGGGTTTTGGAAACAATCATGCTGAAGATGACCAAGGGCTTACTTCTTATAGAATTGACAAACTCAAACTGGGCTTTCCAAGAGAATGTGTCCTGGTTTCTTATAGTAATTGCAGAATTTTAAGGATTCAAATTGATGCCCTTTGTTGTTGTGTTGAAAAGATCCAGATGGATGCTCTTTATTATTGAGTTGAGGTCCCTTGGGAGTGGTTAAGACAACATCTGTAGGGGTCGTCTTGTGAGGGGCAAGAGGAGTTTCCTCTGAGAGAAGTTCAGTGACTGCTTGATCCAAAGTAGTTAAGGGACTATGGTGAAGGAGAGATGCATGAATATGCTATAACTTATTAGTGAAGGCTATGAAAAAAAGAACCAAGAGTTGTTGATCCCGACAGTTAAAAAAATTTTCAACATTGGTGGCATCTGTAAACTCTGGTTTTGAGGAGGCAAGTTGATCCCAAACATAGTGCATCTCAGATAAGAAATTATTGATGGATTGCCCAGGTTATTGTTGTATGCGATGTACAGTGCCCAGAAGTTGGTATTGATGAGACAGATTCGCAATGGTGTATTGTTTCTCTAAAAAATCCCAAAGTGACTTGGTAGTCTTGAATCTATCAAACTGGAGACTGATGGAGCGTACACAGGTGTTGTGAATCCAAGTGATGATCTGGTATTTTTGCTATCCCACTCCTCGAGACGGCCTATGTATTTGGTGTTGTCTTCTCCAGCGATTTTCTCTAGTTGGGTGATATCACCGTGACATAGCGCCAAAGCTTCCTGCTCTTAAGAAAGTTTGACATAGCCTGAGCCCATATAGTGTAGTTGAGTCCTTCCATTACAATTGCAATGGGTAATGAAGCCTCAAGATGCTCCATAGTGTGCAAGAAATGAACTGGTAAGGAAATGACTGACTAGGTCTGAACAGGATGGAACTGAGTCGTCTAATTGGCAAAGTCAATTGGGGTCAATGACTGATAGAGTGGCGGTTGAGATGATGTCGATGGAGAATAAGACTCCGATTATAGTTATGTCGATGGAGAATAAAACTTCGACTATAGTGATGACCCAACAGGTATGAAGAGGATATACAAGAAATCTTTCTAATGTGATGGATCCACTAATAGTGGCAATCACAGAGTATACTCAACTCTTGATATACCGAGAACCACTAAGAACCTAGCTCTGATACTAAGTTGAATTCAAGAGAGGAAGTGAGACAATACAAAGAGAAGACAATTGTCTTGAATGGTGTGATTTGCTTATAAAGGAGGTATCCTATTTATAGCCTAATCTAAGGGGAATGTTTCCCATTTTAACTAATGTGGGACTAACATATACATTATATATATATATATATATATATATATATATATATATATACACACACACATTAACAAGAGGAATACTCTTGGAAAGGAACATCAAAAATAGATTAGATAACATTTGTTGGTAAATAGAAAGAAAGTTTATCAAAGCTCTAATTGAAATGATCATCCATAAGGTGTGTGACTTTGAAAACATCTTCCCCCTCATCAAAGACCCATGGATTATACTCCTAAGGTTAGAACTATTAAGCCAGTTATGAGACCCAAACAAAGCTTGTTGTGTAGTACCAAGTTTCCATCGAATGCCACTTTGAAAAGTCTTATACCCATTTTCAAGGCTCTTCACATTAATAGATTTTGAATTTGTATTTCTTCTAAAAGCCTTGAGACCAAAGGCTAGATTTATTCTTATGAAGTCTCCACACTAACTTAGCCATCAGAACAATATTCTTATAGCTAGACTTCTTAAGTTTAGGGCCACCCTTGGCCTTTGGTTTTGTAACCGTCTTCCAAGATATCTAATGGATCTTCCTAGACTCACTTGTTGACCCACATAGAAATTTTTAATTAATTTTGTCCAATTATAAGCAAATGGCAGTAGGTAAGGTAGTAGATTGCATTATATAGGTAGGTAGGGTAGAAGTTACAGACTAGATGAGAATATGATGTAAAACAAAGAAGAGAAAGAAACTAGGGGATTAGAACAAAAAACTAGGCTACCTTGGGGAAAAAGAAAACTTGTCTCACTGTATTTTATTCAATATCAAAGTTTTTCTCCAATGTAATACAATCAGATACTTATGCGAGAAAATAAGCTAACCCTAAGAAAGACTCTGCAAATAAGATGACTCTAAAATAAATAATAAAAATAATTTTCAAGACTAAGACTAAGGCTAAATCTAAGCCCAAGATATCTTGTGGGTGTCCCTCAACTAGGTTCAGGCCAAGCTTGGTTGGGCCTAGTCTCCATCAATCCTCCCGAGCTGGAAAGAACTTGACTCTGATGAGTAATGCTGCTGCTAATGCTTTAAAAGAGAGGGATCAAGATGCCTAAGTTCCTCTTTAATGATCCATGTAGCATCTAATGAAGGTGTTCCCTCTCACTAAACAAGATAATGCTGGAATACACCGAACGTGGAAATAACCGTCTAATCGTCCAATATGTTTGCAATGCGATCTGATGTCGACAGGGGTGCCCTAAGCAATTGAGGCACATGTGCGAAAACAGCTACACCTGTAGACAACCCTATAGGCAACACGGGACACTCAAAGGTACCTTGGTAAGGAGACAAATCCTCCATATTGAATATCAAACTAATATTCATATCAGATGGTCAGTCAAGTAAATAAGCATTAGATCCCAGTCTGCGAGTGATATGAAATGGTCTAGTATCCCTAACATACAATTTTTTGAAAGATTTTTTAGGGTACTGCTCAGGACAAATACAAACCATGAAATAATCCCCCTTATTAAATTCTTTATCCCTACGATGAGCATCAGCAATATGTTTATAAGTGTCATTACTCAATGCTATTTTTCGTTGGATTTCGATATGTAAGTCTTGTATGTGAGAGGCAAAAGATTCGGCTGACTCAGAAGGTCATGAATCAGGGGGCAATGGGATAAGATCAATTGGTTGATGAGGTGAATAGCCAAAGGCAATCTCAAAGGGACTTCTACCAGTAAACCTATTGACAGAACAATTGTAAGTAAACTCCGCAGTGGGTAATAACAAATCCCAATTACCAAGCTTATCCCCAGCAATACACCTAAGTAAATTTCTAAGACTTCAGTTGATAACCTAAGTTTGACCAACAGTTTGGGGGGGGGGGGGGGGGAAGTAGAACTAAACCTCAAGTGAGTCCCAAAAAGTCTCCAAATGGTCTTCCAAAAATAGTTCATAAACTTAACATCTATATCCAACACAATAGATGTGGGTGACCCATGAAGCCTAACAATCTCCCTAAAGAATAGTTTAGCTACATGAAAAGCATCGGTGGTCTTGTGACAAGGTATAAAATGGGTCATCTTAGAAAATCTATCAACCACAACTAAGATAGAATCATAACCTCTAGCGGTCTGAGGTAATCTGAGAACAAAATTCATGCTAAGGTCCCGCCATGGTATATGTGGCACAGGTAACGATGTATAAAACCCAATATTCCTTTTCCTAGCCTTAGCTTGTAGACATGTGTAACATTGTGACACAATCCAACCTACATCTCATTTCAGTGAAAGCCAATAGAATATGTCTTCAACTAAGGCCACAGTCTTATTCTTCGCACAATGTCTGGCTAATCCTCCAGCATGCATTTTCCATACTAGAAAAATCCCTAAGTGACGTACGTGGAATGCTTAAACTAGTTCCCTAAAACAAATATCCATCTCTAAGTAAGAAGTCAACATAGGACTATGGTTTCCCTCACTAGTCTCCTGAAAGATGCTGCCAAAATCTGGGCAAGTAAGATACTCATCCTTTAATCTATCAAACTCGGGTATCAAGATACTCATGGACTGTAGTACTGTGAAAACGTGACTCAATGCATCAGTAAGCTTATTCTCGACACCTGTACGATGGTGGAGAACAAAGGTGTACTCCTAAAGAAATTATACCTACTTGGCATGCTTACTATTGAGCTTTCTTTGGGAACTAAGATATCTTAAAGCCTGATGATCAGAATACAAAACAAATTCTTGTGGTAGCGAATAATACCGCCACTGACGAAGGGCTTGCATAATAGCGTAAAACTTTCTATTATAGGTAGAATACCTCTATTTTTCTTCATTGAGTTTCTCGCTAAAGTATGCAACGGGATATTCTAACTCAAAACCACTTTTATTCCTATCCTAGATGCATCACAAGCAACCTCAAAGACCTTAGAAAAATCTAGATGACTTAATACAAGTGCTTCCATCATATTGCACTTAATAGCCTCAAAGGCTCTAACTGTAACTACCATCCACATAAATTTCCCTTTCTTTAAATAATCCGTGATAGGAGCCATAATGGAGCTAAACCCTTTAACAAATCTTCTGTAAAAGGTGACCAACCCATGAAAACTCTGAACCTCAAAAATAGTCTTTGGCTCCGGCCATTTTCTAATATCTCTGACTTTATCGGGGTCAACTGTGACTCCGTGCGCAGAAATAATGAATCCTAAAAGGAGCCCTTGGGTCTCCATGAAAGAACACTTCTTAAGATTTGCATATAACTTCTCAACCCTAAGTTTTTCTAACACCAAACGAAGGTGACCAATATATGCCTCTGGGGACCGACTATAGATAAGGATATCATCGAAGTAGACCACCAAAAACTTTTTTAAGAAATGGCGTAAGACCTGAGTCATCACTCGCATAAAGGTGCTCGGAGCATTAGTTAGTCTAAAAGGCATTACTAGTCACTCATAGAGACCATCTGGAGTTTTAAAAGTAGTCTTCCACTTATCTCCTGGCCTAATGCAAATTTGATGATATCCACTGCATAAATCAATTTTGGAAAACTACTTAGCTCTTGCTATCAAATCCAACATATCCTTAAGACGCGGGATGGGAAACCTATACTTAACAGTGATTTTATTGATTATGCGACTATCTACACATCCTTCAAGTTCCATCTTTTTTAGGGGTTAACAATACAAGGACAGCTCATGGGCTAAGACTCTCTTGAAGGAATCCTTTACTCAAGAGACCCTCCACTTGCCTATTCATTTCAGCACTGTTACTAGGGTTCATGCGATAATATGGTAAGTTTGGTAACTAAGATCCTGGGACTAAATCAACGGCACATTGTATATCTATCATGAGAGCTAGCTCATCAGGCAACTCTTTTAGGCTACATCCCAAAATTCGGACAATAGTTTACCGACATCAGGAGGTAGGTCAGTGATTGGGCAGGATATACTCGAGGTAACCTCTTTGGCTACTAGATCTAACACGAGACAAACTCTTCACCAACTTTTTTGAACTCCTTACGTGCTACTAGGTGGAGACTCTTCGTCTCATGTGTCTTGAATAAAGACTGGCTCTTTAACTTTCTGTTCTTTCCTTTAGGTCGTGCTAGTTTCAAATTGATTTTCTTCCCATTATACCTAAACACAAATGTATTTTTCTTTCCATGGTTAATTGCATCTACGTCATAAATCCAAGGACAACCTAATAACACCTTAGTGACATCCATAGGTAGGACCTCACACCACACATCCCCTATATACTCACCTATCTGTATTTGAATCTGACACCTCTCTGTAACGGGTAAGGAAGTCTTCTCTACCCAAGCGACTCGGTATGGTGGAGGATGTGGTTCCGGTTTAAGTTTTAGTTTGGTTATAGCCGACTTCACAATCACGTTCAAGAAACTACCTCCATCAATAACAATCTTGCACACCCTTTCATTTGTAACAAGGGCTGAAAAAATGCATCTCATGGTAGTAACTACAACGTCCTCCTCATACTCATCAAATTCCTCTTCATGACCAACATATTCTTCCTCAAGGGGTTCAACTATACCCTCGTCATTATACCCTTTTGTGTGGGACTCCTCAGTATCCCGACCTAGGGTTAACAGTAAGTGGGGACAACAGAAGGAAATGTGACCACTATCGTGACATTTAAAACACTCAATATCGAATTTAAATTGTCGCAGACCATTTGTTGTACCCTCTCTTCCCCTAATCGGATTAGGTTTCTCTGCAGGGTTAGAATTTCCCCTAATTTGGGGAGTTCCACTAAGCCTGGATTATTGGTACTCCCCAACTTGGAAAATGCCACGCCGCGGGGTAGATTGCCTAAAATACTCCTCATACTTGAGAGATAATTGAAAGACCTCTTCTAATGGCTCAGTGGATAATAAACTAACCTCTCTTTTAAGTTCAAATTTTAATCTATTTATAAATCTAGAGACAACAACCATTTTCTCTTCCTAAGGTTACATTTTAATGTGAGTTCTTCAAAACGGTTGATATATTCACCTATAGTAGTGGATTGTCTTAAGCTTAGCATTTTTTTTCCACCAATTGCTTCCTATAATAGTGGGGAAGGTATTTCTCTCGTACTCGTCCCCTCATCTCATGCCACAATATGATAGGATCATCTTCTCGATTTCGTTGGACCATTTTCCAATGGCAATCAGCAGAGCTAACTAATTCATACTCGTGAAACGGACTTTGACTTCATCGGTCATATTATACCACTCAAAGAACTTCTCTAATTGGGATAACCACTTGACAAAAACATCCAAATCTAATTTTCCATCAAAATTGGAGATTTTTATCTTGATCTTTCGTGTAAGGTCAGTGAATTCATCCGGAAGGTTCTTAGGCTGGTCATAAGTCTTAGGTTGTTCATAAGGGCGATCAAATACTCAATCATGAAACAGACTCGTAATGTCGAAACACTCTCCCACTTAAACATTCTCTAAAGTAGCTCTACCATGCGCAGCTGGATTAACTTCTACTTGGGTGTGTGCTTCTCTAGTAGGCTGACAATTGGGCTCCTTAGTGGTAATACCCCGAGGAGGGGGACATCTAGGGATGCCCCTATAATACCTAAACTAGTGGTTGTTTCTTAGGTTGCTACATTTGATACTATGGGTTATTTGCCAAAAAAAGTTAGGGTCCTAAGCACCTCATTGTGATTTGTATTTAGCTTACTGTTGAGTTTGCTTACTTTATCCCACAAGGTGGTCAATTTTGTCTCTATGGTCTTGACTCGATGGTTTACTTCAATTTCAAAGGCATTTAATCATTTAACTAAGTTCTCAGGTTTCTCATAAAGGCCTTTGAGAGTCATTTTTTTCTTCCTTTTTTGTGACAAAGACTAGTGTAAAATTAAGGGATTGCCAAAAATTTGATTCAAAACTATAAGTAAATAACTTACAACCGTAAGGATGACCATTAGTAAAGAAAGAACCTAACAAGAAGTAATATGTTTTTTTTTTATCTTACGACTAATTATTGATCAACCAAAAGATAAGAATATTAAAACGATATCAAGTGAAGGCTCGTACCTTTCGTGAGGTCCAATTTACCTTGATGGAAGATTACGAGAGTTGAGTTTAAGTGGTGTAATCTTGAATAGGTGCAATCAACCCCTGGTTAACTAAAACTCAAGAATAATGAGGCAAAAATCCAAAAGTAAAGGAATAAGTGGCTGTGCAAACAAGAGTCTAGGGAATTTTTTAAAAAAAATTAAAAATAGAAACTAGGATAAAAGCAAAAGTACAAAGCTATTATGTTAAATGAGAGAAGACCCTCGTGCTTCCTTAGTCGTGATAGAGGAAGCCATCAACCAGGCTGACGACGGTGGTTAGGGATCGACGCGGCTGTCACCGATGGCATGCGGCGATGCTGGGTTCGTTAGCCAATATCCAGTCGCGATCTCAGCACATTGGCATCAGATTTGAAGAGATCAAGGTTTTCTGGTCCTAGTGGTGTGGTTAGCTACGATGGGTGGCTGCACCAGAGTGGCGCATGAAAGATTAGACTGGATAGCTTAAGTTCTGGTCATCCATGCCTGGCGAGGTGAGTGGTAGTGGTGGTGTGGGTTGGTGGCGACCAGAGAGCGATGAATCTGCGTTAAAACTATTTTTGCCTAAGGCCTTATTTGGTTCGTGAATCTGTGTCTGGGCAGATTGTGTACTAGTATTTATGGTATGGTTGTATATGTGGGTTTGTTTGTGGATTTGAGTTTGGGGATCTGTTTAGGCTTTGATACCAAAATTGATGTAAAACAAACAAGAGAAAGAAACCAGGTAGACCTAGGGATTCAAATAGAAAACTAGGCTACCCTGGGGAGGAAGAAAACTGATCTCACTATATTTTATTCAATATCAAAGTTGTTCTCCAATGTAATATAATCAGATACTTATACTAGAAAATAAGCTAACCCTAGGAAGGAATCTGCAAATAAGAGGACTCTAAAATAAATAATAAAAATAATTATCAAAACTAAGACTAAGCTAAGTTTAAGCCCAAGATATCTTGCAGGTGTCCTTCGAATAGCTTTGGGAAAAGCTTGGTTGGGCCTTGTCTCTATCAGAGTAGCTCTACCAACCATGGACTAGAATTTATTTTTCCATTCTACAAGTTTATCACCAACCTTTTCAAAAAGGAAACGAAATCATCCCTGACTTAGAGTTGCTAATAATCATCCCTGACTTAGCACAAAAGTGTTCTAAGACTTCAGTGACAGCTTGACAGTTCCTAAAGGAAGCCTTCCTAAATAGTATCAATTCATCAGCATAAAAAAGATGAGAAAACTTGATACCAGACTGACCAATCTTAAATGGAGTCCAAGATTTTTCCATGCATTTTGCCTCAATAATGAATGACAAATATTCCAGACAAAGGATGAAGACGTATGGTGATAGTGGGTCACCTTGCCTAATCCTTTTAAAATGAGAAAATGAAGGATTTTTTTCGCCATTGATCAAAATGGTTGTAGAATTGGAGGTGATGCAAAACATAATAAGCTTGGAGAGTTCCTTTGGGAAAGTAAAGAAGCCTAATGTATCTTTAATGAAGTCCCACTCTAGGTAAAGTTTGATGAACATCCATCCCGTCTTAGCCTTATTAGCTTTCATTGAGTAGATGATTTCTTGGACAGCTAAAACATCATCATAAGCCTTGCGGCCAAGGAAAAAACTCCTTCAAAAGGGGCTAATAAGCTGACTAAAGTGTGGTCTAATTCTAGCAACAATGATTTTACTAACAATCTTATAAATAAAGTTGCAAAGAATGATATG
Organism: Bretschneidera sinensis; assembly: GCA_023935145.1. Taxonomy (NCBI): domain Eukaryota; kingdom Viridiplantae; phylum Streptophyta; class Magnoliopsida; order Brassicales; family Akaniaceae; genus Bretschneidera; species Bretschneidera sinensis. Next base: position 85,224,535 of record CM043699.1, read on the forward strand.
TCAAAATTGAGCAATAGTCTCAGGGTGGCTGATCTCAGGGATGAAGTAGACGAGTGTTATTTAGTGATGAGTTGAGTTTTGATGATGTTCTAGCAATTTAAAAAAACGCAGCACGAAGCCCATCAAGCGATAGGAGCTTTGGTGGGTTGAGGTTTCGAAGAGTCGTTTTAAATTTTGTTGCCTCAAAGATTAAGGTAATGGAAGCAAAATTAAAAGTGGAGAGAGATTGGATCCCAAGTGGTAAATGAAGGGGAAAAGTTTGATGTACCTGGACAGATGAAATTTTTTTGAAGAAAGCCTTAAGAATAAGGTCAGAGACCACGTGACAATCAATAATCCAATTTCCAACGAGATATTTAAGAGCAAGAATATTGTTCCCCCTTTTTTCTATTAAAAGTGTATACACGGAAAAATTTGGTCTTGTTATCATCCACAAAAGCCAATTCACCCGAGATTTCATGGCTCATAGAGTTTCCTCTTGGGCCAAGATGTCACAGTATTCAGTAGATAGATCTTTTTCCAAGTTAAACAAGAAATCGCAAGAGGAGTGTGAGATAGATGTTTGTATCCTATTAAAATGAGAAAATAGAGTAATTTTCTTTTTGAAGATGTTACCAAATGGTAATTTGTTCGAAGAAGTCACAAGTGAGGTAAATATGTCAATGGCTTTGCTGAAATATAAAATGCATTCAAACCATGCTTGTTCCACCACTGAAAAGGAGTTATCTGATATCCAAAAGGGTTCAAAACAAAATGGTTTATTTGCACCAATGGAAGGTGGGGCAGTAGTGGAAAGAAGGATGGGACAACGGTCAGAGGTCCCTCTAATATATGGGTGGCAGTAGCAGAAGGAAAAGTTTGGATCCAATCGTTATTTGCCCAAACCCTATCCAAACAGTGCAGGATAAAACCACCAGCATCTCTATAGTAGTCCAGTTATGTTTAGGACCAATAAAACCTAAATCTTGCATATCGTAACTGTTACAAAATATGAGGATAAAAAAACTGATTAGCACAAAAATAAACAAATAAAAAATTAACAGAGAGAGAAAGAGAGACATAGGGATTCATAGTGGTTCGGCCATGTGTCTACATCTACTTTTTCAATAAGCCTTCTTGGTTTACTAAATTTCACTAATCTCAACGATTACAACTGGTTTGGATTTTTGGGTACCAAGTAAATCTTTACACTTTGTTTTGCTTTACGGGTAGCAAGCTAACCTTAACCTCTGTTTTGCTTTATAGGTAGTAAACAACCTTACAAAAAAGATCTCCCTCAAACTCTCAACTTTTGCACTCTTACAAATTAAAAACACTACCAAAGTAGTAAACAACTAAATCTTAAGTTCGAGAATAAAATTGAGATTGATTCTTCTTTTCTTGTCTTCTACTGAACTTTCTTCAGTAAACTTTGATTTATATCTTCAGCAAGCTCTCACAAAAAGCAACTCTGAAAACTTCATTTTCATACTATCTTTTTAAATGCAAATACTTTGATCTCCAACGGTTATACCTATAACGACCCATCCCAGGTTGGCCACCTCCGAGACAGTGTCATCACATTTTGAAAATCCTAGCATGACACATATATGCAGTAATAAAAAAAATACCAACTGCAATTATTTACATACATTAATCCTCAACTCTCAACAAGGGAGATACATCATTCAGATCTCAATTGAACATTATATACTACATATTATGCATGAATATTTGCAATTTTTTTTCATATTAATCTGAGGATGTAGACCACGTGGCTTACAAAAAATTATTTAGTCTGAAACTCTGCTCACAATTCTATTTGTCCTACCAGCTACCTGAAATCATTGAACAATGAGGAGTGAGCTTCACAAGCTCAGTGAATTAGATTTACTAGAAGTATTCAATTTGTATAATTAATCTTCCAATATTCAATCATTTATATCTCATATATTTTGATAATAACATTTTATTATCACTACTCATATCAAAATCTCCATCCTTTATAAATCTCTTCTCCTCATATAATTAATCATCTTGAGACTATCTATTTTATTTCATAATTACCTCATTATAAGGTTCACAGCATATAATCAGTTACCCAGATAATTCTCTTCATATCATATTTCCATATTTCTTCGTCAGCATATTTGTTTCTCTGTGAGACTCATTCATCTATCAATAAATTTACAATCATGAATAATACTTTAGCATCTCAAGCAATAACAATCAATATTTAAAGTAAATGTAATGTGTGAATTTAAATGTTATTATTATTAGAAACGTCTTCCCACATGTCGACATGTTTTAGCTTAGACCGACTACCCTCCCAGTTCTTTTATTTTTAGTATATACCAATTGTCACGGTTTTCATTTAGACCGGCTGCCCTCCTGGTTCTTTTATTTCCAGCATATACTGGCTGTCATGGTTTTCATTTATTTTCAGCATATACCGGCTATCACGGTTTTCATTTAGACCGGCCCCCTCTTGGTTCTTTTATTTCATGCATATGCATATGAGCAATGATATGAAATATGTATATGAACAATGATATAAAAACAAGCATGCATTCAGACATTCAATTTACCCCATTATTCAAATAATATTACTTCTCATATAATAAATCTCCAACATATCAATTATTCCTATCATACCCATCAACTAACTTTCATCAGTAATCAAATCATAGGTTAATAATTAATTCAAATATCCTCACTGTATATTTCATATTTATCTCGATTACTAAAAGAAAATCTAACTCACCACGTAGTACTTAAAATTACCTGTGGACCACTTCTTTTGCTTTCCTGCTCTTTTCAGCAATTTCACTCGATTGTTGTTCGTCAACACCTAATATAATATTTATATTAAAATTTCTAATTTATTCGTCCGTTCTTCTAGAATTCATACCCTTAAAAAATTCTCACATTGAGTTTCGAGAAATTTTATGTATTCTAAATTTCAAAAATAAAATTCACATTATTACCTTTGGTTTTTCTTAGAGCTTTCCTCGACTCTCTTAGAATTTCTCCCATAAACCTGTTCAAAATTTTATCATTTCAACTTTTTTTTCAGTCCCCAAGTATTTAAAGAAATAGAGTAGTGTAAAATTGAAGATAGAAGAAAACCAAACGGAATTTGGTAGGAAAATAATAAAACAAAACAAATAAAACCGTTTTTATATTAACTCCCACCTTTTTTGCACTGTTGTTGTCTTTATATGTCTTGCATGTTTATATTAACTCCAACCGGTTTTGCACTGTTGTTGTCTTTATATGTTGTACATGCAAGACATGCAAGACACCCACCCCACTTATGCCTTCTACACTTGGACTATTAGCGCCCAAGTGGTTGTTCTTCTTTTTTTCTTTTCTTTTTTTGCCCACCACACGTCTTTTTTTCCTTCTAATATATATATACACCTTAAAATTACAAATCTTCCATCAGCCTATTAAATTTACAGTTCTACCATTCATTATCTACAATTTTGTCATTACATAATTATAGTTCTACCACCGATCCTTAGATATTTATTTTTATAGTTTTGCCGTTCATTTTAAAAATCAATTTTTTTTATCTTTTCTTCTTTCAAAATTTATTTTATTTTAAATTATAAAAATATTTAGAAACTTATATTTTCTTCCAACAAATTTTCTAATTAATTTTCTTCAATCTCATTCTGCATTTTTCTTCAAGATTCTTTCATTTCAACTTGAAATTTCATAATTTTTAATACTTTTTTCTTAAAAAAAATCTATCTTTTTCAATAAAATTCTCAATGTTATCTTTCAATTATTATTTCAAATTGATGATAAATCTTTCATATCTACACAATTTAATTCAATATAATATCTATCAAATTACTTCTTTATCCTTACTTTAAGAACACAGGTATTACAATTCTACAAACCTTATAAAAATTTCATCCCCAAAATTTTCTTATCTAACTCATGAAAAAGTTGGGGGTACTCTTTCCCCATTCTTGCCTCATGCTCCCAAATAATTTCTTTAACATATTTGTTTTGCCATAATACTTGAACCAATAGAATTACTTTATTATACGAGACTTGTTCTTTTCTGTCTAAAATTCTCACTGGTACTTGTATAAAAGTCAAATCTTCATGAATTTCTATAGCTTGGCTCGAAATGTTATGAGATTCATCACATAAACACTTTTGTTGGGATTTGTCTAAGAACTAAAGAAGAAAAATTCAGCTTCAGCCCTAGGTGTGCGCCGTACCTTAGGTAGTCTGTGCCTCACCCTACAGCAAGTTCAGGAAGACAACTCTCCAGGTCGCGCCGCACTTCAGCCTCCCCAAGGTGCGGCGCCCAGAAAAGTAGCAACTCTCCCTCCTTCCAAGGTATGGCTTGCCCTGTTCCAAGGTGCAGCGCGAAGGCACACCTGATGGCAATTTTTAGCACTCTTCTTCTAGTTCGTGGTGCATGATCAAAATGCCCAGGATCACTTAGACTTGATCAAGGGCTATGATTGATTGGTCCTCAAGATCTAAGGGTTGAGATTGTCTTCAAGATAGGTTCAAGAAGTGGTGCACTATATAAAGGGTCACCTAGCTTCAATCTCAACACAAGTGTGAGACAAGTTGTAAACACAAGATCATCATACAAGAGAATTCAAGTGCAAGTGTGAGAGTGTTAAGACACAAAAACACAGGAGAGGCACTAGAATAGATCTCAAAGAGAGGCTGGTTGTATAGAGAGAGAGTAGTATAGATTGGGGAGAAGGTCTTTGTAATAGTTCCTTATCACTTTCTGTTTTTGCTTCTTTCGTTCTTCAAGAACTTGAGATTCTTGAAGAGGTGTTGCTGTATCTGTAAAGAACTCATTGATTTAGTGTAGAGAGTTCGGAGGAACTCACAGGGACGTAGGCTATTGCCGAACCTTGATAACAAATTACTTGTGCTCTTTCTTTGATTGTTTGATTTTTGTTTCTGTTCTGATCATTACAAGTCATTCTAGACTTGGATGTTTGGAAGATCACCACCTGGGCATCTTGAGGTGGTTTCCCAACAACTTTCTCAAAAGTGAAACATGAACACATTATGTAACTGTTTCAACTTTGGAGGCAAATCCAGGCTATTCACAACTAGCCCAACTTTCTCAATAACCTCATAAGGTCTCACTTACCTCAGACTCAACTTTCCTTTCTTTTTGACCCTCAACACACCTTTTCATGGAGATATTTTCAAATACACCCAATCACCTACTTGAAACTCAAGAGGCCTTCTTCTATTATCAGTATAGCTATTCGGTCTGCTCTGTGCTGCTTTAAGGTTCTTTCTAACCAGTTTGATCATCTTAGTTGTTAACTTAATAATTTATGAACCAAATATATTTCTCTCTCCCACTTCTTCCCAACATACTAGAGTTCTGCACCTTCTACCCATCAATTGAGGATGAAAAGCTATATTAAATTGTAACTACGTACCCTTGGCTTTCTGAAAGCCTCTCCATAACAAGATGTAACTCTAACACCTCTATTTGACACTATGTTCAATAGTATTCCATACAACCTCACAATCTTAGCTACATACAGTTCAGCCAACTTTTTAGGACTCCAATTAGTTTTAATTGGAAGAAATTGAGATGACTTAGAAAGTCTATCTACTATCACTTACACTGTATCGTGACCTATCTGGGTATGAAAAAATCCAGAAACAAAATCCATGCTCACATTTTTCTATGGTCATTCGAGTACAGGAAGAGGCTGTAGTAAACCTCCCGGATGTTTATTCTCTGACTTCACTTGTTGGCAAACCAAACATCTAGAAATATATTCAGCTATATCCTTCTTCAATTCTGACCACCTGTAATTCTGTCTCAATCCTTTATACATCTTATTGTTACTCAGGTACTTCGAATATACATGATTATGCGCCTTTCTCAATATCTCCATTCTCAATTCCACATCATTAGAAACAAAAATCCTATGTTACAGTAAAAAAATACCATCATTTCAAATTTTTGAACTCATATTACTTTCTACTAAGTACTTCCTGCTTAATACTCTCTATCTCTTCATCTCTACCTTGCATTTCTAATAAGTATTTTTTTATGGATGACTGTACTACCATATTCGTTAACAATAATCCTCTATCATTGATATTCAACTTCATTTTTATCTCTCTTAAATCTATCATTAATTTCACATCATGACTCTTAATAACAATTAATCCTCTTATAGATTTTCTACTGAATACATCAGCTACCACCTTCATCTTTTCTAGATGATAGTGAATTGTACAATCATAGTCATTAATCAAATCCATCCACCATTTTTGCCTCAAATTCAACTCTTTCTGGGTAGGTAAGTATGTCAACCTCTTAAGGTCAGTAAATATCTCACAAATGGCTTCATACAAATGATGTCTCCAAATCTTTAAAGCAATCGTTATGGCAGCAAACTCCAAGTCATGGGTAAGGTAATTTCTCTCATGATTCCTCAATTGCCTAGAAGCACATGCCATTAACTTCCCATGTTACATCAATACACATCCCAACTCTAGATGGGATGCATCACTATACACCACAAAGCCTTCATTACCAGAAGAAAGCACAAACACTAGAGTAGTAGTTAATTCCTCCTTCAACCACTAAAAACTATTCTCACACTCCTTAGACCATATAACTTCATCTCTTTCCTGGTCAATCAAGTCAACAGTATTGCAATAATAGAAAATTCTAAATGAATCTTCTATAAAAATCCAGTTAACCTTTAGAAGATTCTAATATCAGTTACATTAGTTGGTCTCTCCCAACTCAACATTGCCTCTACCTTTTGTGGATCAACTGTTATATCATCTCCAGATATTACATGCCCCAAGAAAGTTACTTCATTCAACAAAAACTCATATTTAGAAAATTTTGCATACAATTACTCTCTCCTCAGAATCTCCAACACATTCTCTAAATGTTTCACATGTTCTTCTTCATTTTTAGAATATACCTAAATGTCGTTAATAATTATAACAACAAATTTGTCAAGAAATAGTTTAAACACTCTATTCATCAAATCCATGAATGTAGTTGGAGCATTAGTAAACACAAATGGCATCACAAGAAACTTATGACCATGACGTGTCCTAAAAGCAGTCTTAGGCATGTTTCCCTCCTTTATCCTTAACTAGTGATAATGTAATCTTAGGTTTATCTTCGAAAAGACCCTCGCTCTCTACAGTAGTTCAAACAAATCATCTATCTTGGACAAAGGATATTTGTTCTTAATAGTAATCTTATTCAGCTGTCTAAAGTCTATACACAACCTCATCGTTCTATCTTTCTTCTTTATAAACAATACACGGGCTCCTCTTGGGGACACACTTGGTCAAATAAATTGTTTATCTAACAACTCTCGAAGCTAAACTTTCAACTCTCTCAACTAAGCGGGTGCCATTATGTAGGGTGCTATAGATATATGTGATGAACCAGGTATCACATCAATGGAGAATTTAATCTCTCTTATGGGAGGAAAACTAGACAACTCATCAAAAAAATACATCAAAACAATTTTCACTACTAAAATTTCTTCCAACTCTCTACCATCATTTCTAAAATCCTCCATATTTGCCAAATACACCTCACATCCTTTCCTTGACCATTTACTAGTAGTCAGAGCAAAATAAAATAGTTCGAGAGTATCTTACATTCTTCCAAAAAATTAAACTCCTTTTGTCCATATCCTGAACACTACATTTTTTTTTCTGGAACAATCAACCCAGGCATGATACATCGATAACCAATTCATTTCCAAAATCAAATGAAAATCTATCATATTCAAAGGTAATAAATTAACTTCAAATTCTCTATCATTGATATGAATCACACAACCCTTGTAAACATTTATGATTATCACTCTATCTCTAGTGGGAACTTCAATAATAATATTATGCATCAATAGATTTCATAAATACATTGGATGCAAAAGAAAGGGTTACATTAGGATCAGTTAATAATCTAACATGTATATCAAGACTAGATATTGTACCAATAACAATATCAGGAGTAGTTTGGGCATCCTGCTAGATCAATGCCTAAAATATGCTCTCTTTGGACTGCATCTGATCACCTTACTCTCTTTCAGCAACTGCTCCTCTACCACTATCCCGCATACTTCTTGATCCACCACCTGTCTTCTTCCAACACCTCCAGTACTTACCTCAACAGATTTCCCCTTGGTGGCATACTTACTCCTCTACCATAACTTCCAGTTCCCATATATTGTCTCCCAATTCTAGGGGTCCCACCAATAATACTGTGAGCTACAGAAGCAATAAATCTTGCTTGCCTCTAGTTCTATGTTACAGTTCCCTGTAACAAGGAATGCCTCCTCTGGGGTGGTCTCCCACCTAGTACATTCATACTACCACTACCTCTAGAACCTTCATGTGTGTTTACCTCTTTAACCACTCTTTCTCTCTCCCGTACACTCGATCACATCTTTCTCAATCTGAAGTGTTATATCCACCAACCTGACATAATTCATATGCCTAATGTAAGATAGTTTCGATTAAATCTCAAAATGTAGTCCATCTATAAACCTCTTACATTTTTTCTCCTCTAGGTCTACCATTTCAGGTACAAACCTCGACAAAGCCACAAATCTCCTATCATACTAAGCCGTAGTCGATACATTTGCCTCAAATAATTAAATCTCTCTCTTGTTGGGCTCTAAAGGTATAAGGAAAGTATTTATCAAGGAAAACCTCCTTAAACCTATTCTAGGTTAAGGGTCTATCAATATATTCACTTACCCTGGGAAGAATATTCTCCCACAATTCTAAAGCTTCTCATTTTAACTCAAATGAAGCAAAGGTGACCATCTGCCTGTCAGTCACTAGTAAAGTACCAAATAATCTCTCTACACATTTCACCCATAATGTAGGCTCAAAAGGATTCATAGATCCTTTAGACAACAAAACATTCAACTTAATATATTTAACAAAACAATCTCTTTGCATCTTGTGCATAAACTCACCCTTTCCCTTTGAACATTTACCATTACTAGATTTACAACAACCTCATGCACTGCTCTAGCCTGTTCATCAAGTCTATACTATAGACTATTAACTCTATCATTTGTTACATTCATTTTCTAAAGAGCATGAGCAAAAGCTTCTCTTAGCTCATCTCCTTCAACTCTAAATTCTCTCATACCCCTACTAATATCAATTATACTGTCAACACGTTCCTTTCTAGGATCCATCTCCATCTCAACTCATTTAAAAATTGGGGCCTACCACACTCTCTCAAGTCAACAGCGCTAATTCTAGCTCTAGCACGTCCACATATCATCCTCAGACTTTCTATTAAAATATAATTTATTTTAATCTTCTACTTTCTTTCTTTTTATGCAGTCTAAAAAATCATAAAACCTAATGCTCTGATAGCAAAATTGTAATGATCCATCCCGGGTTGGCCATTCTCGAGACAGTGTCATCACATTTTTAAAATCCCAGCACGACACATATATGCAACAATAAAAAAAATACGAACTGCAATTATTTACATACATTAATCCTTAACCCTTAACATGAGAGATACATCATTCAAATCTCAATTGAACATTATATACTACATATTATGTATGAATATTTACAATTTTTTTTTTCTCATTAGTCTGAGGATGTGGACCACGTGGCTTACAAAAAATGATTTAGTTTGAAACTCCACTCACAATTCTATTTGTCCTGCCCGCTACCTGAAATCATTGAACAATGAGGAGTGAGCTTCACAATCTCAGTGAATTAGATTTACTAGAAGTATTCAATTTGTATAATTAATCTTCTAATATTCATTCATCTATATCTCATATATTTTGATAATAACATTCCATTATCACTACTCATATCAAAATCCCCATCCTTTATAAATATCTTCTTCTCATGTAATTAATCATCTTGAGACTATCAATTATATCTCATAATTACCTCATTATTAGGTTCACAACATGTAATCAGTCACTCAAATAATTCTCATCATATCATATTTCCATACTTCTTCCTCAACATATTTGTCCCTCTATGAGACTCATTCATATATCAATAAATTTACAATCATGAATAGCACTTTAGCATCTCAAACAATAACAATCAATATTTAAAGCAAATGCAATGTGTGAATTTAAATATTATTATTGGGAACATCTTCCCACATGTCAACATGTTTTAGCTTAGACTGACTGCCCTCCCGGTTCTTTTATTTTATTTAGATCGGTTGCCCTCCCAGTTCTTTTATTTTCAGCATATACCGGCTGTCATGGTTTTCATTTAGAACGACTTCCCTCCCGATTCTTTTATTTCTAGCATATACCAGCTATCACAGTTTTCATTTATTTCCAGCATATACCGGTTGTCACGGTTTTCATTTAGGCCGACCCCCTCCTGGTTCTTTTATTTCATGCATATGCATACGAACAATGATATGAAATATGCATATAAACAATGATATAAAAACAAGCATGCATTCAAGTGTTCAATTTACCTCATTATTCAAATAATATTACTTCTCATATAATAAATCTCCAACATATCAATTATTTTTATCATACCCATCAACTAACTTTCACATCTCATCAAATCATAGGTTAATAATTAATTCAAATATCCTCACTGTATATTTCATATTTATCTCGATTACTAAAAGTAAATCTAACTCACCATGTAGTACTTAAAACTACCCGTGGACTACTTCCTTTGCTTTCCTACTCTTTTCAACAATTTCACCCGATTTTTGTTTGTCAACACCTGATATAATATTTATATTAAAAATTTTAATTTATTCATTAATTCTTCTCGAATTTATACCCTTTAAAAATTCCCACATTGAGTTTTGGGAAATTTCATGTATGCTAAATTTCAAAAATAAAATTCATATTATTACCTTTGGTTTTTCTTAGAGCTTTCCTCAACTCTCTTAGAATTTCTTCGGTAAACTTCTTCAAAATTTTATCATTTCAAACTTTCTTTCAGTCCCCAAGTGTTTAAAGAAATATAATAGTTTGAAATGGAGATAGAAGAAAACTAAACGAAATTTTGTAGGAAAACAGTAAAACAAAACCGTTTTTATATTAACTCCCACTGTTTTTGCACTATTGTTGTCTTTATGTGTCTTGCATGTCTTGCAAGACACCCACCCCACTTATGCCTTCTACACCTGGACAATTAGCGTCCAGGTGGTTGTTTTTTTTTTCTTTTCTTTTTCTTTGCCCACCAGGCGTCTTTTTTTTTCTAATATATATACCTTTAAATTACAAATCTGCCATCAATCTATTAAATTTACAGTTATACCATTCATTATTTACAATTATGTCATTATATAATTAGAGTTCTGCCACCGATCTTTAGCTCTTTATTTTTACAATTTTGCTATTCCTTTTAAAAATCAATTTTTTTTTATCTTTTCTTCTTTCAAAATTTATTTTATTTTATTTTTTTAAAATTACAAAAATATTTAGAAACTTATATTTTCTTCCAACAAATTTTCTAATTAATTTTCTTCAACCTCATTCTACATTTTTCTTCAAAATTCTTTCATTTCAACTTGAAATTTTATAATTTTTAGTATTTTCTTTTTTAAAAAAATTCTATCTTTTTCAATAAAATTCTCAATGTCATCTTTCAATTATTTTTTTCAAATTAATGATAAATCTTTCATATCTGTATAATTTAATTCAATACAATATCTATTAAATTACTTTTTTATCCTTATTTTAATAACATAAGTAGTACAATACCAGTCGATTGATCTTTTCTTTAGTAGACCAGACTTTCTAACTGATCCTTATAAAACACTTAAACTTATGTCGATCGCCCACTTGCTCTAATACCAATTGGCTGGGTATGCGACTAGCTCCTTGACTGGTCAATCGACCCCTCACATAGTCCGATTCATTTTCTGGACCGTTGCTGCTCTTTATCGGAATTCTACTGCTGGTCAGCTAGGTAGCCGACTAGCTCCACTACCAGTCAGCTAGATAGGCGACTATTTCTGGTCTGCTGCCTACTATAGGTTTTGCTCAACTGTTACTAGTCTGGGCCCCTGGATATTTTAACTAAACAATCTCGTGCTGCCATGTTACTACTGCAAAGACCCATGCGTCTCTGGTCTTGTGCAACAAGTGCACAACATTTGCACTTTGCTTTGCTCCCATGTGTTGTAGTCCCCACTAAAGTGAATATTTTTTACATGTTCAACAAATGTCATTTAGTTTATTTATTAAATTTGACATGTCACTAGTTTTATTTTGTAACGCTTGTTTGGCTGCTACTTGGTTATAAGGCATGTTTGATTTGTTCTTCTGAAAATAAACACTTAATTAACCTACACACTTAAATTAACTTGTTAATAATTTAACACAAATTTGTGTCTACATCAAAATTAAACTTCAGGATAGTAAAATATACTAACATTCTCCCCCGTTTTGATGTAAACAAAAACCATTAAACAAAAATATTAAAATGTGTACAGTCTAAAATATTATTCCTCTTTTTGTCTAAAATCAAAAGGCGGGTGTTAAACTCCCCCTGCACATATGCAATTTTAAAAATAAACAATTTAATCAAACTCCCCATAGACACGTGGGGTATAAAAACATGCAAATCAGTAAATAAAACAAAAATTAAATGTGCAATGCAATTTAAGCTAATTAAACAGTGTACCACTCAACCTTTTTCGTTTGGTAAATATTTCTCATCTTCTAAGGTTACAAGGCAGAGATTTGCAACTTGTTTTTCGATATCAGAGTTCTTGGTTTCATTGTTTCTCTTGGTTACTACTAAACATTTTCTTTTCTTCGATCCTTTCAATCTAGGACAATTTTCCTTCATGTGATCGGGCTTGTCGCATTCATGACATACTAATTCTCTCCTTAAGGATTCTTCTTTCTGATCTTGAAGCTTACAGGAAAATTTGTCAGCATAATCAGATAAACAAACTTTTCTAATTTTCTTACCCTTTGTGAATCGCTCGAGATTTTTCTTAAACTTTGTAGTTAATTTAGTAATTTCACCCACATCTGAAGAAGTTCTGTCGTTTGATGTTTCTTCATCGTCCTGAGCAGCTTTCAAGGCAATTGATTTCTTCTTTTTATCTTCATCAATATCTAACGCTTTCATGTTGATCTCATGTATTATCAATGTTCTGACGAGATCTTTTAGAGTCATGGTTATGAACTTTTCATACTCCTCGATTGCCGACACCTTGGGTAGCCATTCCCTGGGTAGGGACCTAAACATCTTGATCACCTAATCTGTCTAAGAGATCTCCTTTCCTAGCTACTTCAGCTCACTTATTATCTCAGTGAAACGATTGTTCGTTTTTGAAATACTTTCACTCGGATTCGTCCTAAAACAATTAAAAGATGACATTAAAATATTTATTTTTGTTAGATTTACCTTATTTTTACCTTCAAAGGCAGCCTCCAACTTATTTCATATTTCTTGGGTTGTTTCACAAGTCTGAATTCACTTAAGCTGATTTTTGTTAATCCCACAATATAGAAGATGCATAGCTTTGTTATTGATCTCTTGTTGATTTTTCTCAGCTTGAGTGCATCATCTTCATACTTCTCGAACTCCATATTACCAATCTTTTTGGTGTGTTTGTAAAGTCCTTTGCTAATTACCCTTTAGCAATTTGATTCTATGCTCTTGCTAAACATCATCCACCTCTTCTTCTAAAAAAAGTAGTTTAACCCATCAACAATTGGTGGGGTGAACTTTGCAAGGTACTCAGAATCGTTGGTAGTATATGCGCTCATCCTTCAGGAACTCCTTGACGATTAGTCAAATATAGTGGAGACCTGCTCTGATACCAATTGTTAGGAAATATAAGGATGGAAAAACTGATTAGCACAAAAATTAGCAAATAAAAAATTAATAAAGAAAGAAAGAGGGACACAAGAATTTATAGTGGTTCGGTGATGTGCCTACGTCCACTTCTTTAATAGGCATTCCTCGGTCTACTGAGTTCCACTAATCTCAACGATTACAACTTTCTTGGATTTTCGGGTACCAAGTAAACTTTTACACCTTGCTTTGCTTTACAAGTAGCAATCTAACCTTAACCTCTATTTTGCTTTCCAAGTAGCAAACAACCATACAAAAAATATCTCTCTCAAACTCTTAACTTTTACACTCTTACAAATTATAAACACTACCAAAGTAATAAGCAGCTAAATCTTAAATTCGTGTGCAAAACTAAGATTGATTCTTCTTTTCTGGTCTTTTACTGAACTTTCTTTAGCAAACTCTGATTTATAGCAACTAAACTCTAACAAAAAACAACTCTGAAAACTTCCTTTACAGACTGATATCTCCTTAAATGCAGATCCTCTGATTTCCAACAGTCATCACCAGTCGATTGGTTTTCTCCTCAGTAGACTGGGTCTTCCAACTGGTCCTTATAAAACACTTAAACTTTTGTCAGTCGGCTGGGTAGGTGACTTGCTCCACTGCCAGTCGATTGGGTAGGCGACTAGCTCCTTGATTAGTCGACCGATCCATCCTATGGTCTAGTTCATTTTCTAGACCGCTGCTGCTTTTTGTCGAAATTCTGCTGTCGGTTGGCTAAGAAACCGATTGGCTCCACTATCGATCGGTTAGGTAACCGACTGGCATCACTATCAATCAGCTAGGTAGGCGACTACTTCCTGGTCTGCTGCCTGCTGCAGGTTCTGCTCAACTGTTACTGGTCTGCACCCTTAGATATTTTAGCTAAACAATTTCGTGTTGCTTCGTTACTACTGCAAAGACCTATGCATCTCTGGTCTTGTGCAACAATTGCATAGCAATTTCATTTTGCTTTACTTCTATGTGCGGTGGTCCCCATCAGCCTATCAAACTGAACATCTTTGACTTGGTCAACAAATGCCATTTAATTTATTTATTAAACTTGCCATGTCACCAGTATTTATTTTGTAAGGCTTGTTTGTTTTGTTCCTCCGAAAATAAACACTTAAATAACTTGTACACTGAAATTAATTTGTTAATAATTTAACATTGGTTTGTGTCAACATCAAAATGAAATGGCGTGGATTGAAGTGAGTTGAAGTGGGTTTACATGTGGAAGGTTTAGAACATACTAAATCAAAGAGTGTTACTAGCAATGTTTACTGTTTATGGTGTTAGGCCTTTCCGAGGTACATTTTCCAAAGGACATATCATCCAAGTACAAAACAAAGACGATGGGTAAATTGAAGTTTCCATTTGACCTTAAAGGGGGCCGAATTCACTTATCATTGGTTTGCGAGAGATTTGGGGCTAGAAATTAAGGTACAAGAGAAGAAAAAGTTAAAGTTTCCCATCTCACCTAGATCGAAACCTAACTCTCATGTTCTTACAAAAATATTTAACTATTATATTGAATTACATTTGCTACACACTAACATTAAATTCATGCAATAACAATTTATTTCACTCAAATTGGCAAAGCATCAATTTATATAAAACAAGAGATAATCACATATAGCAATTAAATTAAAAATACAAATAATTAAACATGGGGGTATGAACAATCTATGAATTAATTTAAACTTACAAAACTGAAAAGCAAAAACCAAATCTTTCAAATCTTTAACTAAAAAACCCTCTAATGAGGTAGGTCCTAACCCGATTGATTATACATCTAGATCACCTTTCAAAATTATGTCAGCAAACCTAGCTTCCCCTAACCATTTGAAGACCAACACGTGCTACCAATAGTCCAACATGAAGTGGTTCCACCACCTCCTCCACCCTACAAGACAGAGCCATAATTAAATTTCCATAAACATCTCGTGCCACCACACCCAGACATCATAAATGATCAGCCTTTATCGCCCCCATCAACATTCATATTGATCACCATAGCGACAGGCGAGCTCTAACAAACCAGTTCTCAAACCACCAACTCTTCTTCTCAACGTATACTTGTTGATAATTCATAAATTCCAACAAAAAAACTAAAACATATAGAGCTATTTGCCGAGTATCCTTACCATAATTGATATTATTCCTATTAACCAATATTTCCCATGTAGTCACTAACCACAAATGCCTCATTCTCGCGCGGCCATAAGCACTACACCCGGTGAAGCCACTACCAACCTCTAATTTCCACACATATACTCATATCTATCCCTATCTCTTCTGACCAAACCTGATTTGCAACTGAACACAAAAATAGAGCATGAGTGAGAGTTGTCCTTCCTATCACAGAGTCCACAAACATTAGCCAATTGAACTCCTTTACGAACTAAATTTTCTTTGCAAGGGAGGCAGCTAAGACATAAATGCCAACCAAGCAACTTAATTTTGTTTGGGACTGTAATGACCACACCAACTTCCAACACAAATCCTTTGTTCCAATGGCTTGCCACCAGAAGTTGTAGTTGCCATAAACCAAATATCCCCTTGTCTCATATCCTGCCTCTCGATATGGTAAGCTGTACGAACTGGAAATAGACCCAAAGCTGAATAATGCCATATCATTATATCATCTCGTCTACGAAAACTCAGTGGTATTTGTGAAATAATTTCTACTTCATCTGGCAAAAAACACTCACGAAGAACATCCATCTTCCATCTATGAGTAAACTAATCAATCAAATCAGAAACCTGAGGATCTACCTACAAATGTCAAACTTGTGAGACATGCTTGAATGACCAAGGTACTGGAATCCGCAGATCTAACATACTTTAATATTTGCTGCATCCCCCCCCCTCCATCTCAAGCCCTGCTTAAGAATCACTTTACCCTCCCAAATACTTTTTTCACATGTACGACAGATCCAACCCAACAGAGCATCAAGTAAATCACATTGGGGAAAATATTTGGCTTTAACCATCTCAAAACAAAGAAACTCATAATTTTTTAGAAGGTTCCAACCTTGTTTCACCAACAAGGCCATATTAAGAACATGAAGATCCCTGAACCCATTACCCCTTTCATTTTTTGGTTAACACATTCGCTCCTAACTCACCCAATGAATTTTTCTTTCCTCGGAGTGCTGCCTCCACTAAAACCTACTCATCATCAACCCCATTTCCCTTAAAAAAGATATTGGTAACTTAAAACAACTTATAGTACGCATATGTAGGCACCAACTGAGCAATATCTTTGATAAAAAATTCTTTACTGGACCTTGAAAATTACCTCTCTTTCAAGCATTGAATTTTATTCCAAATTTAATCCTTTAACGCCTTGAATGCAGTGCTCTTAAAGTGACCAACTGTTGTGGACAACCCTAGATAATGTTCATGATAGGACACTAGTTGCACCTGTATGATGTCAGCCAATTCCTCCATCATCTCCTCCTCACAATTTTTACTAAAACATGTCGTTGACTTTTTAAAATTCACTATTTGCCCCAAACTTTGCTCATATAACTATAATACCTTAGAGAGAATAGTGCACTCCTCCACCAATGCCTTTGTGATGACTAAATTATCATCAGTGAAAAAAATATGAGCAACAGAATGACTATTAACACTAGCATGCACACCATGCAACTTCCCCTCCTTTTCTCTTATTTTCATTATGGAAGAAAATCCCTCCGCACACAGCAAAAATAAATAAAGCAGCAACAGATCCCCTTGTCGACGACCCCTAGTATGAAAAATATGGTTTTTTTTATCACTGTTTAGCAAAACCAAATATATCATAATTAACTGTACTCACCATTCATGGAAGCCTAACACTTTTGTTGGATGCATTTGGAACAACGTTCGCACATCCTCTAGGGTAAAATCAACCAGCAACTTATTATTCATGTTTTCGGGAAAACCAAGAGGGAGTTAAATGATTCTACAATAATTTAAATGAGATTAGCACAATAATATCAAATCAAACAATTAAAACTGAGATTAACAACTAGCTAAATAAGAGAGTAAGGGAAGAGAGAATAAACACATAATTTATAGTGGTTCGACAATGATTGTGCCTACGTCGAGTTCTTCATTAGGCCGCCTCGATCTACTGAGTTCCACTATGTAATCACTATTACACCTGCTTGAGTTTTCAGGTACCAAGCGAACCTTATACACTGCTTGATTTTATAGGTAAGAAGCAACCTTACACTCTGTTTGACTTTACTGGTAGCAAACAACCTTATAGAAAGATATCACTTACAATCTCACAGTTTATACAACTTACATATTAAACACTACACAAAGTAGTAAACAAAACTAAATATTAAGCTTGTAAGTGAATCTTGAGATCAGTTCTTCTCTCTTACTGACTTCACTTCAGCTTCCTTTATTTATAGCCTTCAGTTGTGTCTTCATGAAAGACAACTCCAAAATTTTCTCCTATGACCTTATGACAAAGATTATCTTTAAACACTGGTATGTCTGACCTATAACAGATATCTCCAGATGTCTACCCAGTTGTCTAGTCAATCATCTACCCAGTCGTCTAACTAGTTTAGCTTTGTGGACCAAGTCTGGGTCTTCAAAAAAGGTCAAAACTTGTCATCACTGTGTTGGATGCCTAGCACTATCTCAGGCTCCTAGCCCTTGCACGTATGTTCTTCAATCATTTCCTTCAGTTACAACACATTTTTCTATATTTTTCCTTTACCAGGCACCTAGCTAGGTGCCTAAGCCTTCCTCAGATGCTTATACATGCTCCTAGTCCTCACACGCACTTGCACATACTTACACGCAGCTCCTTCAAACCATTTCTTTAGTCGGTATAAGTCTTACTAGCCATTTTCCCACTTTTTTTAGCTTATTCTTCATTATTCTTCTACCAGACGCCTAGCCCTTCTATTAAGCGCCTAGGCTTCTCCAGCTCTGTTCTTGATTTTCTCGATCTTCTCTTTTGATTCTGCAATCTTCTTCGGCTTCTAGGATCTTCTACGATTTTGCAATCTTCTCGGATTCCACAATCTCTCTTTGAATCAATGAATGCTCTAATACTGTACCCTGATAGTAAATGCTCTGATCCTGCAATCTGACACTAAATGCTTCTACAGTCTGATAATAACTATCTTGCACACTTAATTAAACATGTCAGTAATAATGACATGGTTTGTCTACATCAAAACCTCTGAATTCGAGATTAAACAATGAATACCCTAACACATGTCATCCGAAACTACCTCTTTCACCGCTTTAAAAGCCTTAGCAACATAGTCAGGCCTTGATGTAGTAAATATTTCCTAAAAATACCCACATAATAGCCCTTCCAACTCCTCATCATCATCAAGCCACACCCTCTCATAATCACATAATTGATTAGTCATATTTTTCTACCCACGCTGACTTGCCCTCTTGTGAAAAAATATTGTATTTTTGTCACCCTCCCTCAACCATTGAACTCTTGAGCATTGTTTCTAACCAATCTCCTAAGATGCTTAACATATCATCTAGTTGCCAAAAAATTCTCCTCTCCACCTCTAAAGAAGTCGCACACACCCGTTCCCTATGTTTCATTTCTCACTCATCCGTCCAAAAGTATTATCATACCAGCGAAATAGCTTAGAACTCGTATTCTTCAACTTCTCACACAAGTCCACCCCACTATCAAGTGAATTCCAAGACTTAGCTATTATTTTTCCACACTCCTCATATTTTGTCTACATCTCCTCGAAATGAAACAGACGAGTTCAATTACCTTTTCTATCACGAAATTTGGATCGATTCACATCTAAAACAGTTAGAATATGATTAGAGTAACTAGCAATATAATGATAAACATAGAAATTAGGCTTCAACTCACTCCAATAAGTTGTAGCAAGAAAACAATCAAGTCTTTCATGCACATGTACCTCCAGGTCTCTATTATTTTCCCATGTGAACCATTGACCACTATATCCCAAATCTGAAAATCCACACTCATCCACCACTTTCCAAAAGCCATCCATTTGTACCTCGGACCTTTGTACCATTCCATCATTCTCTATCAATAATAAAATCTCCTCCATATACCCACAACAAATTACTACGCCCTTTAAGGCATCGTAACAAATGCCCAGATTCCCCTCTCATTGAAATCACTGGACTCCCATAAAATGAAGTAAATCTCCATTCTGACGATGTTGAATCCTCATCAAACATGACATCAATATGAAAGTTTGAGTGTGATATCAACTGTACAACAATCTCTCTTTTCCATAACAAAGGCAAACCACCACAACGACCACGAGCACCAACAACAATCCCACACTCCAAACCACAAATCTCTTAAAATTGTCCATCTCACTTACCTAAATCTTAGTATCCATTAAGAAAACTAAATCGAGAGTTTCACGCTTGATCAAATCACCAAATCGCACGCAATGCACGGGTTCTCGAGCTTTCATACATTCCAACTTAAAATCTTCATTTTGATTAGCGGAGCGGAAAATTGAATAGGAGTTAATTTAAGGAGATATTGTAGGCAAAAATATATGACATTAATAATCAATGGAATAATTGACTTAGAAAGTATAACCAAAATTTTGGAATAGTTACTCATAGACGCAGTTTTTTTAGGGACTCGAACATTAGAAAAATTTATCCCAACACAATATATTATCTATCACCACACATCACACCCTCTAGGATTTCTTCTAACCAAACATGAACTTCTGCAAATTCGGAGGCTATTTTAGCCAAAGCATGTGCAGGCTTATTTACAAACCTCCTAACATGAGTAATAGAAAAAAAAAAAAAAAAAAAGGGCCGCTTCAACTCTTTAATATCTTCTGTAAAGTTTCCAAAGCTCATCATCAGTCATCGCAGGAATTAAGAGTAGAAATTACATTAGCTTGCACAGACCTGATTGCCATGCCACCCACCTGTCCAAATTACCCTCGATAATGGAATCACCCCGTGAGAGCCATGCACACTTATTCTCCTCACTAGCTTCTTGTCACGTCTTCACCCCCATAACTGGATCTAAGATTATGCAAATATGTTATCTGAAAAACTACCCTGAATTGTCTTCAGTTATAAATAAAACTTTCATCAAATTCATAAAGCAACATTGGAAGGTTCGTAACCGGGGGCTAGCGAATTGCCAATGTGATTATCTTATGAAAATCTTTGATAGTGGTGAATGATCAAAAGCCACCAATATTGAAAAAAAAGGCCATTGTTTAATGAAAAGGAAAATAGCATACTTTCACTTTCTAATCAATTATTCCATTAAATGTTCACTTTACATATTTTACCTACAATATCTACTTAAAAAACTCTTATCCAACTTTGATTTTAATGAATAATTGATTCTTTTCATCAAAAGAAAAAAAAAATATTGATCCAAATATAGAAGACTATAACAATTAAGGGCATTTTTGTTAAATAATAAAAAATTCTCCGACCTTAACAATTTGCTCTTTAACAATATCATTATCCTTTTACAAAAATCACTTAGTCCATTAAAGATTGAATAATGATTCATTATGCTTAAATTTTAAATTCTAATGCTACATGATCACTTAAAATGAATTAAATTTATCAAACAATATCTTTTAGTTTTATTTTTAATAATATTATATGGTTAGAATTCGATTGCATAAATAATAAAAATTTTCTTAAGAATAAATATATATGCTTGGATGTTGTAATAAATATTATAATTTGTGAAATATTATGTTAGTACAGACAAAAAAAATATTTTAATTAGCTAAGATTTGTGAAGTATTATGTCAGTATTGGCACATAAAAGAGAGTTTATTTATTTTTTTAATAAGGTATTTTACCAAAATCGCTCTGAAAACCCAATGATCTATGTAAGCCAGCATTTGATCTTGGAATTTTCCAGAATAACAGAATTAGACCCTTCTTTTCTTTCCACACATACAATAAGAGAACGTACACGACAAGATCTTAAATAAGGAAAGAAACCACCACTTTGTAGTTAACCCTAACAGCACCTCTAGATTCTCGTTGGAGTACTTCCTGTCCCGAGGGCAAAAAAAGAACCACTCTAGATCATCCGACTTTATCACCAATAGCCCAAGTAAATCCCAAGGCTCCTATTTACAAACATCGACCTCTGGAATGACCTAGACAACTGGACATCGTAATCATGACCGTTGATCTTCAACCTCGATCAGGTAGTGATTTATGGGCTCCTTGTCCATCGGCCTGAATCTAAAACCTCTGGCAGCAACTCCTTTGAATCCGTCGAAGACGCAGCCGGTTCTGGCCTAGAAGTGACCGAACGGCTCCAGTTTCACCATCAAGCCCCAGGGAATTCCGATTTCACAACCAATCCCCTAACGACTCTAATTTCACCATCAATCCCCTAATGGCTCTGATTTCACTATCAAGCCAATCTACACCAAGCCTATCGCTGAACCCACGAAATCCATCAAAAAGTCTACGTCTAAAGTCTTTTCAGCTAAGAAAGGAGAAGACTCAGTTTTCTCCAAGTCGCATGAGCATAAGTCTTTTCAGTTGAGAAATAAGAAGACCTGATCTCGTGTGGTTTGATGACTTGGCAGACGAAATATAACGGGAATGTGAAGGCTTGAGTATCAAGGTTTACATTCCTTCAGTTTTATAAACTGTGAGTTTAAATTGTCAATTTTGTAAATTGAGGGGAGAAATTGTCTCTAAACCCTAAACTCAATGGATAAATTACAAATAAGCCTAAATACTTAGTAAAGCCTATGCTTTAGTATTTGATTGAGTAAAACGCACCTTTGGTGTATAGTTCCATTTACAATACTTGCAATATATATTGCAGGTAGAACAAGCACAACTTAAAACATGCAAAAACAATAAAATTATTGAATGCAAATTAAATTAACCTCATGGTATATGAATATGTTAACTTTTATATATAAGCAGTAACTGCAAGGAAAATCTTTCGTAAGAGTGGCTTAGACTCCAATATTTTTTTTAAGCATTCATCTTATTTGATTCGACCCAAAGTAATTCAAGGGACATAATCAGTCAAATATTTTCTTGTGATGAGAAGTTTCTCACAGGGAATTTGGAGATGCATGGTTGGCATTCTGAAACATCTCAGGTTGGCTATATCGTTTTAAGAACGATAGGAAAATTTTTTGAATAATATATAGGCAAAGGAAATTTACATAAAATTGATAAAAGTTGTAAATTTTTTTTTAATATTTTTTATGGCTGTTTGATCTATATTTAGTTAAAAATACTAAACTTTTGGTTTATTTATTGTTTTATAATAAAAAAGATGAAAAATAGATTATAAAAATTAAATGAATATGTTACTATATTCAAATTGATGTTCACTAAAATAAAACTAACATTTTTTTTAAATAGTTAAATTAACATTTAATTTTCAAATTTCATCCAGCAAAAAAAATCATATTTTATTTTTAGATTATAAATTCATCTTGTGAATTGAAAAGATAAATACTGTTAATTTTGTTGAATAATATCAATAAAATTAAAATTAAAACAAGATGTAATTAAAGGTATTAATTAAAATTTAAAAAAATAAATTGAATTCTTAATTGACCTCAAAATTCATTTTAATTTTACAGATAAACATAAAAATTCATTTGAATTCATTTACAAATAAATTTTAATTTTAATTCATTTAAAAATTAATTGAATCCTATTCCTAAGAAAATTCAAACCAATTATTAGGTAGGTAACAAATCTCCACCTAACATGTTCATTTTCAAAAATACTACTCTTTCTCTAAAACCCCAAACCCGAGCCTCTCTATCTCTATTACTTCTCTCCGAAATCCCTTCATCTTCTCCCTAAATCCCATCATTAATGCAAGAAGATTTCTTCATAATTTTTCGGTAACTCAAAGAAAATATTGCTCTAAAAATTCCGAGTTCTCTCCAAAATCTGATTTCTCTCTCTAAATTTTGGGCACTTTTTTCTCGAAATTCTGGTAAATCTTCTTCAATTTATACAATTTAATCATCAAATCATCAGTACCCAACTTCTTCTCCTTCAAATTTGGAGAATTCTCAAGCTAAATTCACATGATTTTTGCATTCTCTCTCCTCTCTCCCACCATACCCGAAAATTACTCTTGGTATCTGTAAGTTCTCAAATTTTTGACCTTTTCATCATATTCTCTCTACAAAATGCCAACCCAAACCGACGAATGCTTCATCCAAAGGAAAAGGAAAACGAGTAGATGATGGCCCTTCCATGGAAGCAAGGACAGAGGCAAAGCATGACATGTCCGTCCATTTTTCGTCCAAGAAAGGTAAGAAAAGGTATGAAACTCACTTTAGAGGTAGAGAAATTATTCCTGGAAAATTCGTTGATTTTGATGAATTATCGATATACATTGTGAAAATCAATTTTTTTTCCTGATAAGATGAAGTGGTTACCAATGGTGGATAAGGAGGAACTATATTATCCTAGTTTAGTTAAAGTGTTTTATTCAAACTTGGAGTGGAGTTCATACAATAACTATAATTTCACGATCTGGGTTCAGGGAATAGAAATTAAGATTACCCCTAAAATTCTGAGTAGAATTCTAAAAATTCCTATAGACGGTACGGGTTGGGTGCGTAGCGCAGATTGGAAAAATTATTTGGATCCTCAAGAGGGTTTAGGAGAATTTACTAATGATCCGAATTTCTCTTTGGATACTGATTTCAATCACACTAGTGTTACTAAATTGACTGTTGAAATGAGAGTAATACATGCCATTGTGTCACTACCAGGTACCACGTAGTGGGAATTATGCAACTATTACTCATTTGGATGTAGTATTAATGTGCCATATTGTGCATAATAATCCTTATAATCTGCCATATTTTATTGGATGTCGAATGTTTGAGGCAGCCACTAATGAAATGGGGAAGCTACATTTGGGATGATCATTACTTGCATCTTGCAGCATTATAAAATAAATTGCATGATTATGTGGGGGTTGAGCTGGATGATTCTGATAAAATCAACAAAATCTCACTCAAAAGATGGGATGGGTTTATTTTCTGGAGGATGATATATGAGTGAAGAAAGAAGATTGTGACAGGATTCGTGGAAAATGGGTAAGAAGACAAATCAGAGGAACAATTGATCCATCTCAAGCTGCCCAGGAAAATGAAGAAGAGCAACCTCTTCCCCCACAAGCTAACCCTGAGGTATCTAATGCAGACATCTTAGCAGCTATTCATGGGGTACAGAATAATATGGCGGATTTGAGGTTGGAAGTTCAGGATTTAAGAATTCAAGTTCCGGTCATGAGAAGAGAATTAGGTCATTTTGTCTACAATCAGCAGGTTAGGACCTTAGTTCCTTATGTTCGACCTCTACACATTAAAGAGATTGTTGAGCTGGAAGTTTCTCATCACCCTCTCTCTTCGGGACCATGTTCATCCTCTCGACCCTCTAACATATTTGAGCCGATGATTCTCACTCCACGTAACCCCTAGCTCTCCTTTAAAACTCCTCTATTTCAAACATTTTTCTAAAACTCGTTTGAGGATTGAAACTTTTGTAAGAGCACATTTCCTTTTCATGCATTTCATCCTTTTTGGTTTATACACACTTGGATGCTTATGATG
Source organism: Bretschneidera sinensis (assembly GCA_023935145.1). Lineage (NCBI taxonomy): Eukaryota > Viridiplantae > Streptophyta > Magnoliopsida > Brassicales > Akaniaceae > Bretschneidera > Bretschneidera sinensis. Next base: position 85,249,968 of record CM043699.1, read on the forward strand.
GTTTCTCTTTGATGATTGGATGCAAGAATTAAGGGGGAGCTTTCTTTTCTCTCTTACTTTTGTGAGTTGACAAAAAGGGAGAGAAGAATGTTAAATTATCTGATTTGGTAATTATTTAGTTAAATTACTATTACTACATATGTCTTATGATGTTTAGTCCTTAATGCATTGATTATTGTCTTCATAAAGAAAGGGAGAGTAATCAAAACTTTAGATTTATATAACATCTTGAATTTATCTGTTTGGCTGGTTGAATTAAAATACTTTGTAGTGCATGGGAAAATATCCTAACTTTCAAAATCTTCCTAAAATCCTAGCACTTAGTTTTTGGAATTTATTTCTTGTCTGATGGTTTTGTCTTCATAAAAAAAAATGGAGACTGTTGACCCTATATTGATTTTGATAATGACAAAACACTTCATTGCACTAATGAAGTTTGCTTAAGTCATTTCAAGATCATTGTTGAAAAGCAAGTACAAGAAATACTTGTGCTTGAAGCTTATTCAAAATGAAGTGGTAGAAGGAAAACAAGATAAATTGAAGATCAGTAAGTTGAGTTCTTTGTGATTCCTCTCTAAGTTCTTAAACTGATTAGGGCTCCAAAAGATTTTGTAAATGTTTTCCATAAGTCTCAAAACATGTCTTGGAAAAATCTCTTAAGTGAAAACCTTTTTTAATTGTCATAGTTGACTACACGTTGATGTAGTCAACAGCATAGCTCTTCCCGAAATTTCAGTTTTGGATAGAAGTTTTCTATAGTTGACTACACCCTTATGTAGTTGACTATTGACATGAAATCAAGCTTATCATTTTAAAATTCAAAGGTTTGGTGGATTACCCCAAGGGCATAGTCGATTACACTATCACTGTAACGACCATTTTCTTCAAAATCTATGCAGGTCAGTTGCATTTAATGCTCTAAATTGTCCTTTTGTGTCTCAAACGGCTAGTTGAAGCTTATACCCTAAATACCCACCCTTTAAGAGATCCAACAACCATCTTGAACATACTAGAGCTCATATATTGTTAAATTCAAGTTTTCAAATTTTCAAATTGAGCCATTGTTGAGTTAAAAGCTTTTGAGAGAGAAATTTGAGTTGTAATCTTCCATTGATATCTCTCTCTTGTTGTACTAATCAAATTCTTGTTATTTTATTTTTGTAAAAGAGTTGGTGTAACTCTTGGTGAGAATTTCTTGATTGTTTAGGGTTTAAACGCTTGGGAAGAAATTTTCTAGAGTGAGGAAACTTCTTAAATTTCTTGTGAGGGTTTGAACAATACCTTGAAGTTGCATGGTTGTATTTGCTTGGATTAGTGAAGAATCTCTCTAAAGGATTCTTGAGGAGTGGACTAGGCGCAATGAGTGACCGAACCACTATAAATATGCTTGCAAGCTCTTCTCCTTTACTCTATAATTTTCAACAAATTTCTTTATTGCTCTTATTTTGATGACTTGCTTTAAGTTTGCTATCTTGTTTGCTTGGTGATAAATTGAATTATTTGGAAAAGTTTTTAACAATCCAATTCATGCCTCCTCGTGGGTTGCCTTAGTCAACATGATCTTTGCCCAGTTGAGGCTTATTCACATCCTTCAGTTGTTGCTAGATTGAATCGTATGATTAATCGCAAATTTAACTATAGGCCTTTTGATATCATACATCTCTTTAATAGGAAAACAAAGAAAGATGAAATCAATCTCTAAATCTGGTGATCTTGTGGGTTGTGTGTTGAAGAAATCAAAAGGAAAGGTTGGAGCTTGCAAGCTTAAGTCGGTAGAAATGTCGTTGGTTCTGGTTTGCATTATTCTGACTCTAATTCATTCTTTGAGAGTCGTGAGAAAGCACGGAATGAAGCGGTAAAGAAATGGGAGTTGGGCAAAGAATTGGGATTAGCTTTTGGTGGTAGAGATGAGCAGACGGTTTAAAAGCTTTATCAAATGAAATTGAATGATAAAGAAGACTGAGAGGATGATGGGAACCAAATCTTGATTGGTTGTGTTTATGTGGGGCCTGGTCTTCGTTTAGATCTGTTTGGGTTAGTTTTATCATTTATGATTTCCTTCTGTTTTTTGGGGTTGGAGGCAGTGGTTGCTTGTACAGTTTTGTTGGTGTCAATTTCGTGATCGCTTCTCACTTTCTTTTGCTGGTAGCTCTATTGTAATTTTGCATCCATTTTGATGCATATGAATAAATTTCTTTGCTTTAAAAAAACCAATCTAACAAAAATATATACAGGGTCCTAGATCTGGGTTATGATTATATTTTTGTTTTTTTTTTTCATTATATTACTTTTAAAAATAGAAAGCAAATCAAGATTTGTGTGTGATAAAAATGCCCCCCCCCTTTTTTTTTTTTTTTTTTTTTTTTTTTTGAGGTGGCCCATAATTTTAGACTAAAGAAATTACAACATATGCAATTGCAGTAAAATATGACTTGAATAACAGTCGTATTTGGAAAAAAAAAAGTGATAAATTATTTAGACATGGCTTGATGTAACATATAATTATACATACACTTATATTTTTACAGTTACTCCTTTGTAGTATACTAGTATGACACTGTTAGATAGACATTAGGTTCTATCATGCCACGCAGACCTGATGGTTGAGATATATCATGTGAAATAATTAAAATTATTATTCCCACTAAATAAGTTAGTTACTCTATATACTAAATTAATTAAGAGGGTTGGGGTAACTTGTCCCATTGCGCCTCAATTGTTTAGCACCAAAATGTTCCCTGCAAACATTAATTTTTTTTTACATTTAATAAAATGTTCAAGATACTAATATCAGGAACCTTCCATTTTCCTGTTATCCTACATTTTAATGATCAACATAACAGTTTATGAGATACTACGAAATCTCTGTTTGAAAACAGATTCATTCCTCCCAATCCAGTTGTTACTACCTCCAGGGAGAAAAAGTTTATGGTGCTCAACTCTGGCGGCTATGCTCTCTCTCCACCTCAGTTTTCCTAACGTTTTTAGGTCACGGTTTTCTGGCTTAAATGAAAAACGAAACATCTTATTAGTTGTCAATCCTCAAGTTATCTTCATAATCAGAATCATTCAGGGCTACTTAAAGAAAGAAAATGAGTTCAACGAAGTTTATTTATGTTAATAAATAGGCACACTTCTTCATTTTCGAGTTACAAGAAATTAGGGTTATTAATATTAATTTTCTTGTTAATTAAGAAAGAATCTAAGCTGGCGATGATCGATTTATTGAGGTTCACTTTGTTTTAGGTTATAATAAAATCTCAATTAAATCTTTTTTAGGATTATTACTTTTTGAAGTTACTGAAATAAATTGGAAATGTACAAAATATGTTCACGATAGATTTAAGTTAATTTTGAAAATATCATTTCAGTCTTTTGGTATAAATTTATATGTTAGTTTTAAATGTTGCAATATGTTATGAGGCACGCAAAAGAAGATAAATTAAATGAAGACAATGGAATATGTAATCAAAATTCTGACTGAAAGAAAGAAGAAAAAGCTTCTTGCGGGAAAATTCTCTGGTAAATCACCAATCTGACATTTGCAAATTATCACCACAAATAAGTGACCTTGATTTAGAAAAAAGGTATAAGATGAAATTAAAGTTCAAATAACATACACTCCGTTTGAATGAGCAAGAAATTGTGAAAGTACGAGATATATAGAGAGAGAAAAGAGAAAAAGAACACGGAGAAATCAACCTTGCAAGACTTGAGTGGAAAGTCTCTTTAAGTTTTTTGGTATTCATGACCGTAAACTATAGTTACAATGAAATTTAGGTTTGAGGCCATGATTGACAAAGTATATATAGCTCATTACTCTTAACTAGGATTTAATATTTAGGGCTTTACTCAAAGACAACTAGCAATGTCTAGTCATGCATAATTTTCTTTTTTCCTACTTGAAAAATTAATAATAGGAAAAAAAAACCACTACCATGTACATATATCCTTTTTTTTCTTCTCAAAGAGATTATGCGAAAAATCTACTAGTTTTATTTTTTTGGTTAGACCAGTCATTATTAGGTTTAGAGATTTTTTTTGTAGTATCATCTTTTGGCTGAGAATTAAATGTTCTTGAAGATAAACTCTGCTATATATATATATATATATATATATATATATATATATATATATATATATAGTAATTAAGCGTATTTATTCAAGATGACAAATTTAATCAAAATATGTATAGGGTCCTAGATTTGGGTTATGATTATCCTTTCGCTATTTTTTTTTCATTATATTGCTCTTAAAAATGGAAATCAAATTGAGATTTGTGTGTAATAAATATGCCGTATTGCTATTAGAGGTAGCAAATAAATTTATATACTAAAGAAATTACAACATTTATGCAACTGCAACAAAGTACAACTTGTACGTAACTCAATATGAATTAGAGTTGTATTTGGGAAAAATGGTAATTTATTTGGACCTCGCTTGACGTAGCATATTATTACACATACATCTTTTACATTATCAAATAAAACAATCACCCCTTTGTAGTATGCTATCGTTGGATAGGCATCATTATGTTTTGTTATGCCAAGCAAACCTAATTGTTAACATTATGTAAAATAATTTATAAATGTATCAATAATATCCTTAGACAAAATAAGTCGATTACTCCATATACTAAATTAATCAAGGGGACTATTAACTTGTCCTACTTAAGGCACAAGTTAACATTGTTCCTCAATTATTTAAGACTATAATGCCCCCTATAAACATTAATTTCTTTGACATGTAATAAGATGTCCTTGATACTAATATCATAATATCACGAACCTCTCATTTTTCTTTTATCCTATACCATACTAGCCTCATTTTAATCAACTCAGTAGTTTCTAAGATGTAGATGTTTTAAAACATAGTCCTTCATCCCACTTTAGAGAAACAATATAGTTTCAAAAAACAATATTGTTGAACTTGGGTCTCAATCTAGAGCTTGATTAGCTTGATTTTCATGATCACAAAACACTCTCGAAGTGTTTAACTTGTGTGTTTAATGTGCAAAAAAATTTGATTCAATTGGTATATGTTTTGGATGTCAAAAAGCCAAAAAAAAAAAGAAAAAAAATGACCTAGAAGTTAAATTACATCATCCTGAAGCTCTGGAGAAGTTTTTGTCTCTGTGAGTTGACTCCCAAGCTGGGAGATGATAGGTAGTTGACTCTCAATCTGAGAATTGATCCCGAGAGTTGACTCCTAGGTTTAGGAGTTGACTTCCCACGTAACGGATTTATTTTTTGAGTTGTTTATCACTCTCATCAATAAAAGAGTTGATTAAAGGCTTTAAGTGTGAGCCTAAAACACTTGTGAGGGTTTGAGGGGGAAAACTAAACACTTGAGAAAAGTTAGGAGTGAGCCTTGGTAAAACTCTTATAAAGGTTGAAGTGTGAACTTGCAAAACAATTGTGTAAAGTTTTGCTACAGCCGTGCAATTTTTGTATGTTATTTCAGGATAGTGAAACCTTCAATGAGAAGTTTTGAAGATAGTGGACGTAGCTGCTAGAGCTGAGGTTAAAACACTATATATCATTTGTATAGCTCTATCCCTAAACTCTTTTACATATTTCACAATTATTGTTTTACTTGTTCATATTTGTGTTTTATTGCTTTTTGACTTAGGTTTCAATATTCTTGAGAAATCATATTTATCTTCATTGTGCTTTAATTTGAAAAAGGTTGAATTTGTTGAAATCGCAATTATTTGTAATCAACCTAATTCACCCCTCTTAGGATTTTCATTATTGTCATTGCTATTTTTTGGGCTAATAATTGGTATCAAAGCCAAGTTTTTTTTTTTTAAAAAAAAAATTTAACAACTTTTTGAGAAAATATCTTTTAAAATGGATAAGCTTTTAGAGGGTTTACCTATTGATTGTCTCCATCTTTTCTGTGCTTCAAACATACCTATTGGAAAGCTAGAATGAATATTTTTATTCATACTTATGATATTGAAGTTTGGTACTTCATTTTCGAAGGTTTAAAATGACTAGTTGTAAAAATGAAAATTAATTTGATGCAAATGATTTTAAATTGATTCAACTCAATGCTAGAGCCATATGTATGTTTTGTATTGCTCTTGATCAAGAAAAAATTGATCAAACTTTTTAATGTAAGATCGCAAAAGATATTTGGAATTGTTTTAGAAGTCGTACATGGAGAAAACAAGTAAGAAAAGAATTTCAAATTAAAAAATCTTGTTCATGACTTGAAGCATTTTCGAAAATGAATCAATATTTGATTTGCGTACTCGTTTTACCATGCTTGTTAAAACTTTGTCTTCTATGGGTGAAGTTTATTCTAACATTGACCTTGTGAGCACATTTCTTAGGTATTTACTAAATGGATGCAAAATTCAAATCGCAAAGCACTTAACAAGTAAAAGCTTAGAAGAGATTGTGGAATCACTTAAGGAGCATGAAGGCTACTTGAATTGCAAAGAGGAAGATTCCAGTACATCCTCACTTCTCATGGAAATTGAAGATGATGAGGATAATGAAGGGGAGAGCAATTAGAAAGATGGAGATTCTAGTTCAAATGAGGAAGAGGTTACAATGTAAGAAGTTGCCATCATGTGCTCAACAGAACTTGGAAATGAAGATGACAACAATGGAAAGTCACTTGATAAAGAAAATAGTTATCTACGCTTAATTGCTTAAAGAAACTATAATGACCCATCCCAAGCAGGCCTTACCTGGGCATCGCCAATATTTTTGGGGACTGAGCTCTAACATGGAATGCCATGCACACATTAAACCAAAATGCATAATTCATCATTAATAATTTCAAATCAATTAATTACAAATACAACCAAAACTTATACAAATGCAAGATATCATTTCCCTTTAATTCTTTAATTTTACAAAAGATGTCCCAAAAAATATATATATTTCAAGAACAATTTACTAAACACAAACTCAAGACAAATGCCAAGGATACTGTTCATGGACCAACTTAAGGATGCCAATCCACAAGCTCACCATTAGAGCTTACTCCAAAATCTCTACTAATCACGTGGAGAGAGGGGGAGTGAGCTAAAAGCCTAGTGATGTTCACTTACCAAAAGTAGTCAATTTCTAGTTTTATTTACCAAGCCTTACTATTTATAAATATGTCGAGATTTAGGTTTGTTCATATATAAATATATAAGTATATACATATATGTGAAAATACTCTTAATTTATTTATTAGAAACCCAATATTTTTCACACATACTCAATGAATAGGAGAAATTTCAATTCAATACCATACCATCATTCTATAGCCACTTCCACACATTCTCACACCAAAACACGAATCTCAATTTGCACATTCCCATCACATCAATAAAACAACTATCACATGATATCAACATATACACAACACAATTCACACAAACATCCATATAAAAATTTTTCCTCATCTCAATCATCACAAGGAAATGTCTTCCAACGTGCCAACATGCTATGCAAATATTTCCTCGGACCACTCATAAGTCCTAACAATTCTTTTCTCAGACCACTCTTAGGTCTTACCAAATCATTCACATTCACACATCCACAAACAAAAGAATTACATTATATCCAAACATTAATCAATAATAATAGTGACATATGCATACTTCATGTACTATACCTCAAACACATTTCAAGTTTTACGTGTCCATCACAACCAGTTTAAATTAATTCATCACATATTCATATAACTCTAATTATGTCACAAACTTAAGCATACACACATAATAATCCAAACACATACAAATCATTTCATATATATTTCTATAAACATTAAGCATTCCAAATTTTAGAGTTTTCACATTTTCTTTATCTTTTCCTTGAGTAGTTGAAGTAATATGAACTCACCTTGACTCCACACTAGAGTATTAAACCTAAAAATTAAGCTCACATTCCTCCAAGAATTTAATGGATAATTCCGTCATGTCCACTGTCTATAAAAATGTAATCATGACCAAAACAACTCAAATTTAAATTTAAGAAATATAAATCATATTTGATTTAATTAAACTAGATTTAAACTATAAAATTTAAGGCAACTAAATAGATGAAATCAAATTAATTAATCAACCCTTAACCCACATCCTTGGTTTCTTAGCAATTGTTAAATCAAATTGCACTTTCCTTAAAGAATCAAGTAACTCATGAACACCCTTCCCATTCTCTTTGAGAAAGAATTTACCAAAACCAAACCTCAATTTAAGCCATGATTTCCTAATTCTTCCTCTTTTCATTTTCTCATTTATTAACCATAGTCTTCCTTACTTTTACCCAAATTTCCAATTCCTTTCTAAAAATAAACTTTATTCTTGTGATTGTAAAAGTTTAGAATATTCATATATAATTTCAAATGAAATTTTATGGACCTAAGGTTTCAAAATAAGGCCAAATCCAAATCAAGAACATCTTCAAAAATCTTTATAACCACCTAATGAAAATCCCAACAAAAATCAAGATATTTCTTGAGGAAATAACTTAATTCATGAAATTGATCATATCCTACTTAATTTAAAATTTTCTAGGTCTAAAGAAATGTGTTCTAAATTACCACACCCTAAATCATAATCTAAACACCCAAAGTCTCAAGAACATCATCAAAATCAAACCCCAACTTCCAACAACTCATTCTTTGTCAAATTAAATCAAACCAGCCAGCAATAGGAAATTTAAAGTCCTATTTTTACAGTAACAACAAGGGAAGAATAAATTATACCTAAAAAAGATAGAGAAAATGATTAAAAATTGAAGAAGCGAAAAGTCATGTTTCCAGGATTGTGGAATCCAGACACCACCCTAGGTTGTGCATTTAATGAAATTTTCTGTTCTAGAGGCTTCCTCTCGGCCTCTTCTTCCTTCCCTCCAAATTTTGGTGGCAAGTGGAGTTAGGATGTAAGGTGGTGAGTGAAAAAAAATGTAAAGGAAAAACTAGATTTTAGAGAGAAATGACGAAAATTCTAAAGAGAGATAATTTTTCTGCAGAAAATGAAGGGTGCATGGATGTTTGCTATATATAGTACACATGCTGAAGAAATGACCATTTTCCTTTCCCCCTTAAATATTACCTATTTTTGCCATTAAATATATTCTCCTTATTAAAATATCCTCTAGAATATTCTAAGAATATCCATTCCACACATATTCTTTCAAAAATACTCTTGTTTTCTCTTTTTATTCTCTTATTCTAGAGTATTCCAAAAATATTTCATCTTACATCCATTAAACTTATCCTTATCTTTTTAACCTTTGTTTTTATATCAATGCACCTATATTATTGGTGTTTACATTTTCAAATTAAAATAATAAAATATTTGAATGCTAAAATTTATCACAATTTTTTTAAATTTAGTTACAATATATAAATTTACCTAAATGCCCTTATGTAGCAAATTTGACTATTACAGAAATAATGAGGTATGTAATTCTTCTTCTTAATTTGATTTTTCATATGAAGAATTATTCTATACTTTTGATGAATTTCATAACCCCAATTACTCCAAAAATGATTTTGGAGAAGGAAGAAAACAGAGTAATATGAAAATGATTTTAAAGATTTTTTTTTTGTATTTGCATATTTTATCAAATGTATTTTTTCAATTGGAATTGCATGTTCTTAATTGTTATTTCAAAAATTGATTCAATTGATTTTTAATTATAAATTGGTATAGATATGCTCTTGTTTTCAAATTTGGTTGATTTTGATGAGCATACATTAAGTGGATAATAAAAGAGAAAAACAAATATTTATGATTTGAATATGTTTTAATTTAATATCCATGTGATTTGAAAAGAAAACTGAAAAGAGTATGATTGTATGTTTCGTCTCACCTTATACATGCTCTTCATTTGTGAAGAGGGAGAAAATTAAAATGCTTTATGATTGATTTTGATAATGAGTTTATTCAAAATCATAATGTATATATTTAGTGGGAGAGTTTTTGAAATTCTCATATCCTTCATCCATATTTTTGTTGATGACAAAAAAGGGGAGAATTATGTGAATACTTAATGGGAGTTTGTTGAGTTGGTAGAACAAGTTTTCATTAGCAAAGATCAAATTATTTTTTCATTTATTAAATTTTTCTTCTTCACATATCTTACACACAACTTACGCTTAAATTTGTTATATGTTTTGTCAACATCAAAAAGAGGGAGATTGTTGACCTTGGGTCTCAATCAAGGGCTTGATTAGCTTGGTTTTTTTTTTAATCACAAAACACTCTTGAAGTGTTTAACTTGTGTGTTTAATACGAATTTTTTTTTTTGATTTAATTGGAGTAGATATTTGAATTCAAGCTTAACATTCCCCAATTTACGTTTCCAAAGGTCAATACCGAAAGGGACATTTCGAAGGGACAATCTGAAATGATATAACTCATTCTTGATGGATTATCCGAGGATCATTCTCAGGAGCATGCCAATGACACAAGGTCATTGATAGATAATCACATCAAGGATTCAACACTTGGTTTTAGGGACCAAGAAACCACATCCACTGATGTTTATTTATTGTAGAGATTCGAGTATAGAGATTAGGTACGCAATGGGAAGGTCATGAATGAGCACTCGAAGTGTGCTTATGCATCGATGGGCCTAGCCCATACTCTTTCATATTAACATATTCTCTTTAACTAATTTAGATTAATTTTTTCTCTTAGGTGATCACACATTGACACAATATTATGAATAATGACAAGACATACAAAATCATGAGTAATTATAAAGCAATAAAACTCATATAAAGAGTAAAGAGCGAGAAAAGTAAAGTTCAATTACAGAGAAATATCGATCAATTAAAAAGTGCCTAACCATACTTACATTCTCAAAAATAAATAAAAGAGATGAATGAAAATAAATAAAAATTGCCTAACCACAATATTGTATTCCCAATAATTTATATTAAAAGCAATAAATAAGTAAAACATTCATAGTACATAAAATAAATGGTAATAATAAATTCATCCATCCATGACGATACAAATAATAAATGTATTCATCCATGATATAATAAAACTAAGTAATTGAATTCATTCATGAACAAGCACACATTTAAGCAAGAACATCCAATCAAACATGCCATAAACATCAAAAGCACAATATATCATTCAAGCAACCATTAATCAAACAATCATGCAAATTATATCATGTTTCAATTGAAAACAACAACTTTATCATGATATCATAAATAAGGTAGTAACTATTTCGCATCAAATCAAGCATATAATCATATGGGAGATTTAACTATCAAACATGTTATTCATAAAAAGCATAGATTACAAGCATGCAAGCATGTATATTATCATAAAATCGTATACTAGAGTGGTCATCTAATAAAATACGTAAACTTTAACTTGTTTATATTATCATATATCATCCATAAACAACTATAACATCCTAGATGACAAAATCATCAATAAAACTTGTTCTTTTTAGGGTTAAAGGTTATATTTTTCAGGCAAGTTAAGTCTTGATTAAGAGTCCTAAAGCATGTTACTAGATTGTTTATAGAAGTGATATTGTTCATACAAGCAAGTTTGGAAATACAGGAACATGTGAATCATGCATAGGAAGCAAAATAGAAATAAAAGTCGAACTCCAGGATACTTCTAAGTTGAAAATGGAGCTCTGCCTAAACTCAAGTTTCGGAAACCACTTTAAAAAAGTGTCATGCCTACTTCTGTCACAAAAGTGGTGCTCAGACTAGAAGATCTTCCACCTTCGACTAATTTCAAGTTTTTTTATTATTTTTATTTCTCTTGGTTTCTAACTTGTTTTAAATTATCCAAACATGCAAATTATCTTCTATACTAAAATATTTATACTCTTAAGTCATAAAATCACATAATAACAATCAATCAAACATAAAATAAATTTATGAATATGAACTACATGAAGAATAATAAAAGTCGATAACTTTGAATAAGAAGAGAATGCATTTTGCCTTCGAATCATGCTTTAACTCTTGTGAAGATAAAAAAAGATTTCAAGAATCTTCCTTAAGCAATCTAGAATGTGTAGTAAGGATCACAAAATTTCTCTTCTTCTCCGAATGGAGGGATGGGGCGGTCCTCTCAAGAAGATGCTTGCTATTGCATTGTTTGCGATTCTGAAACAGTTCTCTCATATTCTTTGGACAATGAATTTCATAATCTAAAGGAATATTATTCGGGTTTAGCTCAATATTTTGGTGTTTCTTTCACTAAAACTCAAGTTTTCATCACTTTCTCTCATTAATTCTTTCAAAATCAGAAAATTGATTGTGTGCTCAACAAAAAGTCATTTTAAGATTTTTATATGGATTTATTTATAGTATAAAAAAGTTCATAATAGGGTTAGAAATCAAGCATGGGCACTTAACCTCCATTGAGACAATTTCCAAAACAGGGATCCTAATTTGCTTAGGAAAATTTCTAAATTTTGAATGTTAACTTAAAATGAATGGTTCTCACTCATCTAGAAGCCTTTAGGTACATTCTTAGACTTTATGGAAATCCCTATGAGTTCGCTTCAAAATCCAATTGGTCCTATACAACAATTCTTTATGGATTTGAAATGAGATTCATTACAATAAAATTGATCAATTTTGGTAAATACATTTATTATATAATTATATTTTAAATAATATATTATGGGCCTTCATATAATTATCTTTTAAATGATACATTACAATAAATATTGATCTTGAGAAGGAAAATTTCTTAGATTTTGTGAAAAAAAAAAATTATTGTGCTTAGAAGGCATGTTTCCAAAATAGGAGATTATGGTATTTTATCGTTTTATCCTTAATTTCTTTTTTTCATTTTTGTTTAAATCATATCCTAATCATAGCGATCATCAAACTTGATGAAGATCATACTTTGAATGCGCACATGAATAATCATCTTTTTTATTTTCATTGAGGTCCAATGAGAACTTGATTTTTAATTACAAAAGGGTGAAAAATAGGATGTCTACAATTAGTATATGTTTTGGACCTAAAAAAGCTAAAAAGAATAAATAAATATGACTTTGAAGTGAAATCATGTCATCTTGAAGCTATTGAGAACTTTCTATCTCTAAGAGTTTACTCCAAAGATGGGAACTAAAAAGGAGTCGGCCCAAGCTGAGAGCTCATCTCGAGCATCGAATCATAGGTCTAGGAGTCGACTCCCAGTGAAACAGATCTATTTTCTTGACATTTTTTAAAATTCTCTATTGGCTCTATTAGGTCTTTAGCGGATAAAAAAATTTAAAACATTATAAATAGAGCCTAAAAGATCAATTGGAAGAAAAAAAAAACATTTTATAATAAGGAATCAAACTATAAATCATCATTATATTCTTTTAGAGTAAAAAATCTATTTGAGCTTAATCTTGTATAGTCATCCTAGTGGAAACTTGTAAATCACTCTCATATATAAAGAGTTTATTAGAGGATTTGAGTGTGAACCTAAAACACTTGTGAGGGGTTTGAGTGTGACCACAAAACACTTAAGAAAGTTTAGGAGTGAACCTCGGTAAAACTCTTGTAAAGGTTGAAGTGTAAACCTACAAAATAGTTATGTAAATGTTTGCTAGAGCCATATGGCTCTAGTGTGCTATTTGAAGATGGTGGAACCTTCAATGAGGAGCCTTGAAGACGGTGAATATAGGTCTCAATTTGAGCTTGAACCACTATATATCGTTTCCATATCTTTATCCTCAATTTCTTTACACATTTCACAAATACTTGTTTTACTTGTTTAAATATATGTTTAAGTATATATGCTTGAATGCTTTACGGTTTAAATTTCAATATTCTTAAGAAATCATAATATCTTCCTTGTTCTTTAATTTGAAAAAGGTTGAATTTGTTAAATATGCATATATTTGAACTTAACTTAATTCACCCCATTTTAGGTTTGTCATTGTTTTGACTACTATCTTTTGGGCCAAAATTGGTATCGGAGCCTAGTCTCAATTCTTTTTTTAAAGTTTTAACAACTTTTTGAGAAAAGATCTTTTAAAATTACATTTATGTTTTTAGAGGGTTTGCCTATTGATTGTCTCCCTCTTCTCCGTACTTCAAACTTCAACCATTGGAAAGCTAGAATAAATATTTTTATTCAAGTTGATGATATTCAAGTTTGGTACTTCATTTTCGAAGGTTTAAAATAACTAGTTGCAAAAATAAAAAATGAATTTGATGCAAATTAATTTAAACTGATTCAACTCATTAGAATATGGAACACGTGACCTGTGCTCATCCTTCTACTTACTTTGAGGTGACTGTGAAGCTGAAAGCTTAAAGTGTGATCCAAGTGGAGTACTCACTAGTTTGCAGTGTGATGCAAGTGGAGTACTCACTGGTTTGCAATCCTGCATACGCGTTCAAGCACCTTCTCAATGTACCTCTTCCGTAACAAGTATCTCGGTGAATCTCTATCCCCAATATCTTCTTCGCAGCAACGAAGTCTTTCATCTCAAATTCCTCACTAAGTTGCTTTTTCAAACTATCAATCTCGAATACACTTTTTGTAGCAATAAGCATATCATCCATATAAAGTAACAAATAAACAAAAGAACCATATGAAAATTATATATGGTACACACAATTGTCATAATGACTCATTGTGTAATCATGACCAATCATAAAACTGTCAAACCTCTTGTATCACCATTTAGGGGACTATTTTAGACCATATAAAGACTTCTTTAGCTTGCAAATATGATATTCTTTACCCATTATTACAAACCCTTCTGGCTGACTCATGTAGATAGTCTCCTCAAGCTCACCATGTAGAAACACAGTCTTGACATTGTTGGAAATCACCTTGACAAGATGCCCAGGTGGTGATCTCCCAACACCAAAGTTTAGAATGACTTGTAAAGATTTGGAATCGAAAACAGGAACAAAAAATCAAAGAAAGAAAGAAGACAAACAATTGTTATCGAGGTTCGGCAATGTGCCTACATCCCCATGAGTTCCTTCGATCTCTCTACACTAAATCAAATGGTTCTTACAAGTTATAGCAATCCCCTTCAAGAAACCAAGTTCTTGAAGAAACCAAGAAGAGAACGAGAAAGTGATAGATCTATTACAATGCTTTCTATCAATTTTCTACTAACCTCTTTTCTTTACAACCAGCCTCACTACAAAGAGTCTCTCTCGTGTTTATGTCTCTCACACAATTTTCTCTTGTATTACACTTGATCTCACACAATGTCACAATAATGATTTTTCTCTCATGTGAAAAATGAGGCTAGAGAACCCCTTTTATAGCCATCCACTTCTTGGACATTCTTGTGAATCAATCTCCACCCTTTGATCATGATCTCCACTTAATCATGGCCCTCCATCACTTCCCAAGTGATACTGTGTGTTTTGACCTTGCATACACGTACCTAAGAGAGTCCTTATGCATGCTGCCTATGTGTGCTTGACTTTGCCTAGCACCTAGGCGCTCAACAGCGCACGGTGCGGTGCTGGGCAGAGCACGCTTGCAGCAGCTTCTGGGCGGTGCGGTGCTGAATGGTAAGTGGTGCGGTGCTGGCCCTGTCCCAGAAGCACCCATGTTGGATGGTATGGTGTTGAATGGTGAGTGGTGCAGTGCTGGCCCTGTCCCAGCAGCACCCATGCTGGACGGTGCGATGCTGGATGGTGAGCGGTGCGGCGCTGGTGCACAATGATGCTGCCCAGCAGTGCACACACTCTATCAGCTTATGTGCAGAAGTGCACACACCAGTGCGCCTAGCCTTACCTTTCTCTAAAGTGATGCACACACATGTGTGCAGTCTTCTAACTTGCTGAACTTTAATCCATCGCCCTTGGTTTAGACTTTAACCATCTTTGAACCAAGCTTGGACATGTTTGAACCTTAGACAAATACCAACAATCTCTACCTTTGTCTAAGGGTTCAAAAACCTGAACCATTGTGCAGAGAGCTTCGGGATCCAAACTTATCTTGAGTCATCAATCAACTGACTCCATTCCTAAGAAGTCCAAGGCAATGATTGGACCTTCTTAGAGGTAGAACCTTGGTGCCTAAATCTGTAGGACTTTCCTTCGTGGTCTTCTTGTCAACATGAATGCATCCTTTCGTACCATTTTTCGGAATGTAATGATACCGAACATCCTTATGCTTCGTCCCCTCATGGATCACCAGATTCCTCCACAAGTGCCATGCACTTTGGCTATCCAAAGATACTACCACTTGCTCTTTTAGGACCTCTCACTCGTCCAATAACCCTTTGCACCCCATGGCCTCCTTTATGGCCTCCGTAACAGCTATGCATTCTGCCCTGGTTGTTATTAGTGCTACCACCGGCTGCAACTGAGCCTTCAAATACCTTAGCAACCACTTCATCCCAAGCCAATGCTTCTTTCCGAGACTACTCACAAATCTGCTGAGAACACACATTGCCTAAGAAACCCTCAACCGATTTCTCTCATTTTCTTGGATTATTCACATCCCAAGGATCTTTTGTGTAAGACTGAGATCCTTCCTCTTGAACTCCCCACTGAGTTGAGATGTAAAACTTTCCATCCTTTCGTTGTTGTTCCGAACCAACAACACATCATCGACATAGATGAGGATACTCACCATCTTCTCCACCTTGTGTCCAGGTGAGAAAGTTTCTGTTAAACCTATGTCTTTTCTTCTTGTGAACCCATTCGTCACCAATCTAGCTTTGTTTCAGACTTTATCTCCTGGAGGGTACCATTCTTTGATCTTGTAAGTGCACTTACATTCCACAACTTTCTGCTTTCCTGGAATTTTCACCAATTCCCAGAAGTTGTTCTTCTTCAAAGAATCTATTTTTTCCTCCATAGCTAGCTTCCATCTTGGTGAATCCTTACACTCCATGGCATCCGTGTAAGTCTCTTGTTCACTCATCTCTCATTCTGTCCAAAGAGCTATTGCATCCACAGCATCCACAAACCTATATCTTGAAGGTGGTCTGACCAGGCTTCCTTCCTGGTCTCTTGTGAGCTGGTAGTCATTTCGACTTGTTGCATCAACCTCTTTTTGTTCAGCCTATTCTTGAGTTTCTTGAGCTTGGCCTTCATCCAAGGGCTCTACCTAGTCTAAACCCTCTTGCCTTTTTTGCTCTACCTGAACCGAGTTCTCCTTGATGCAATGCTCACCTGCAGGGTTAGTTTCTTCCAAATAAGGAAATAACAATTCATTAAATTAACATCCCTACTTATTATGAGTTTCAATCCTTCTTTCTCTAAGGACCACAACCTATACCCCTTAACCCCTACCCCATATCCTAGAAACACACACTTTCTAGATCCTGGGCTAAGTCTATCATCCTTTTGTTGTGCATATGCAGCACACCCAAAAGTCCTAAGGTTGTCTAACTTAGGGGGTTTTCCACTCCAAATCTCCATGGGAGTCTTGAGCTCTAAAGTTTTAGAGGGTGATCTATTTACCAAGTATGCAGCTATAGCCACAGCTTCTCCCCAAAAATATTTTGGTAAACCGGATCCATTTAACATGCACCTAACCTTTTCCATAAGGGTCTTATTCATCCACTCAACAACTCCACTTTGCTAAGGGGTTTCTACAACCGTTCTATGTCTTGGAATGTCATTTAACCTACAGAATTGATCAAGTTCTTGGTTAAAAATTTCTAAGCCATTATTGGTTCTTATCTCCTTAACTACTCTACCCATTTGAGTCTCTACCAGCCCTTTCCACATTACTAACTTATTCAAGGCATCTGATTTATTTGTAACCAAATAAACCCACACTATTCTTGAATAATCATCAATTAAAGACAGAAAGTAAATGTTACCTCCCTGTGTTGGTGTCCTTGCTAGTCCCCAAAGGTTTGCATGAATGTAGTCAAGAATGCCCTTAGACTTGTGCACTCCGATGTTGAAGCTGACCTGGTGTTGCTTCTCAAGAACACAACACTCGCAGAAATCAAATTCCTCTACTTTGTCACCACCAAGTAGGCCATCCTTGCTGAGAATTTGCAGGCCCTCTTTGCTCATATGTCCCAAGCGAGTGTGCCAAAGGGCTACCCTATCCATCTCAGTCATCAAGCTTGTTGCTTGATCATTGATTTCTATCTCTTCGATCATCTCATAGAGTCCATCGTTTCTTACTGCCTTGATCACTACCAAAGATCCCTTAGCCACCTTGATATTTCCTCCCTCTACTTTGCATGTGTATCCCATGGAATCCAGCTACCCCAATGAGATCAAATTCCTCCTCAAATCCGGGAGATACCTCACATTTTCCAACAGCCTTGTCATTCCATCAAACATCCTCACCTAGATGTCTCTCATGCCTCTCACTTGGTAAGAAATACCATTCCCCAAGAAAACCCTTTCATCATTGGTTTCCTTGAAATTCTTGAACCAACTCCGATTAGAGCACATGTGATGAGTGCACCTGGTGTCCAAGATCCATTTCCCGCTGCCTTCTTGCCCCTTGCTCACATCCGAGCACATAACAAGAACATCACCATCTTGCTGTTCTGCTTTGGCAACCGAAGCCTCTCCATTCTTGGTATAACTTCTTCCTCTATCCTTTGTTATCTTCTTGCAATCTTTCTTGATATGACCCTCCTTATGGCAGTAATAGCAACTCTTCCCTCCAAATCTCAGTTTGGAATGCATTCTCCCATGGCTTTCTCCTCTACCTCTATCATGGTAGTAGCCATGCATGCTGCTGTGCACTCTTCCATGGCTCTCTCCTCTACCTCTGTCCCAGTAGTAGCCATGCATATTGTTGTGCACTCTCCCATGGCTCTCTCCTCTACCTCTGTCCCAGTAGTAGCCATGCATATTGTTGTGCACTCTCCCATGGCTCTCTCCTCTACCTCTGTCCCGGTAGTAGCCATGGTTGCTGCCATACCGAGTTGCTGGCCTTCTTTTAAAGAATAGCCCTTTACCACTTGATTCACTCCTTATCTTGGCATCAAGATTATCTTGCAACTTTTTCTTAGGATCAAATTTAAAAGCAAAGATTCATTTATGAAGATACCTCTTATCCGGGAGAGTCTTGGCAAGAAACAACTCATCTAGTTTCTTCTATATTGCAGCTGGATCTTCCGAGTCTCCGCACTCCCTAGTGACATTATCCGACATGTGCAAGAAGATGGTGCTGTAAGCCATCTTCTTCATCTCATTCTGCTAGTCCTCCGTGACACTTGCTGGAAAAACATCATCTTCTCCAAGAGCTAAGTCCACTTTCTGTTGCACTAGAACCTCCTTGATCTTCCGTTTCCATAGAGAAAAATCCCCCTTTCCATCAAACTTCTCAATACCGAAATTTGAAGCCATTTTTTGCGAACAAGATCCCTGATTTATACACTTCCCACAAATGCTTTCTTCAACCTCAAGAACACAGATCGAAGATGGATCTTAACACCGTTCTTGAATCACCCTCAAGAACACGATCAGATATTGATCTTAACTCCGTCCTTGATTCACCTCAAGAACACGATCAGATAGAGATCTTAACTCTATTCTTGAATCACCCAAGAAGTTGATCTTTGATTCTTGGAGTCTTGGCTCCGTCGCCTTTTTGTTCTTGCTCCAATACCCAGCTGTGCAGCTCTGATACTACTGTCAAAAGCTTTGATACCACTGTCCAAAGCTCTGATACCACTGTTGGAAATCACCTTGACAAGATGTCCAGGTGGTGATTTTCCAAAAACCAAAGTCTAGAATGACTTGTAAAGATTTAGAATCAAAAACAGGAACAGAAAATCAAAGAAAGAAAGAAGACAAGCAATTATTATCGAGGTTCGGCAATGTGCCTACGTCCCCATGAGTTCCTCCGAACTCTCTGCACTAAATCAAATGATTCTTACAAGTTATAGCAATCCCCTTCAAGAAACCAAGTTCTTGAAGAAACCAAGAAGAGAACGGGAAAGTGATAGACCTATTACAATGCTTTCTATCAATTCTCTACTAACCTCTCTTCTTTACAACCAACCTCACTATAAAGAGTCCCTCTTATGTTTATGTCTCTCACACAATTCTCTTTTATAGTACACTTGATCTCACACAATGTCACAACAATGATTTTTCTCTCATGTGAAAAATGAGGCTGGGGAACCCCTTTTTTAGCCATTCACTTCTTGGACATTCTTGTGAATCAATCTCCACCCTTTGATCATGATCTCCACTTAATCATGGCCCTCAATCACTTCCCAAGTGATGCTGTGCATTTTGACCTTGTACACACGCACCTAAGAGAGTCTTTATGCATGGTGCCTATGTATGCTTGACTTTGCCTAGCACCTAGGCGTTCAACAGGCCGCGGTGTAGTGCTGGGCAAAGCATGCTTGCAGCAGCTTCTGGGGGTTGCGGTGCTGAATGGTGAGCGCTGCGGTGCTGGCCCTGTCCCAGCAGCACCCATGCTGGACGGTACAGTGCTGAATGGTGAGCGGTGCGGTCCTGGCCCTATCCCAGCAGCACCCATGCTGGATAGTGCGGTGCTAGATGGTGAGCAGTGCGGCGCTTGTGCACACTAATGTTGCCCAGCAGTGCGCACACTCCATCAGCTTGTGTACAGAAGTGCACACACCAGTGCGCTTAGCCTTAACTTGCTCCAAAGTGATGCACACATATGTGTGCAATCTTCTAACTTGCTGAAATTTAATCCTCCACCATTGGTTTAGCCTTTAACCATCTTTAAACCATGCTTGGACATGTTTGAACCTTAGACAAATACCAACAGACATCAAGCTACTCAAGCTCTAAATCATACAAAGCAACCAAGGCAAGTAACAAGCGAATCAAGCTATGTTTTACTATTGGAGAAAACACTTTATGAAATCTATTTCCCCTTCTAACTGTAGCCCTTTACAGCTAAGTGTGCCTTGTATCTAGCATCTTCAACCCCTAGGATTCCTTCAGTTTTCTTGAAAATCTATTTGCACCCAATAGTCTTCTTAACCTTAGGCAATTTCACCAAGTCCCAAGGGAGATTCAATCTCTTTAATCATGAAAACAACCCATTAGGCATATTCATTACACGTAGTAGCCCCTAAATAAATGGAAGGTTCTTGAATATCAAAGTCTTGTGCTAAAGTAAGTACATATGCTACCAAATCTGTGTATTTATGAGGTTTCCTTTTCTGTCTTCTTGGTATGTCAAGAGAAACACTATAAGGTCACTCCTCCTCATCTGAATTAGAATCCTGCACATCAATTATCTCAATTGATTATGAGTACCTCTTGGCACTCAATGTGAATCCCCCACCTCAAGCTCCACCATCTCACTGACCCCATCTCTATTATCTCTAGACTTAATAACATCATTCCTAGAAATAAGCATGACTAACTCATCAAAAGTAACATCCCTACTGACTATGAACTTAGGTGACTTAGGATCAAGACACCACAATCTATATCCCTTCCCGCAATTTTGATATCCCATAAGCAAGCATTTCTTTACTTTAAGTTCAAGCTTTCCATTATGATAATGAGTAGGACAAACAAAAATCTTCAAATCAAAATAATCAAAGGGTTTACTTGACCATACCTCATCTGCAGTCTTACATTCAATAGAGATCGAAGGAGAACGGTTCACCAAGTGACATACTATATTAACAGCTTAGGCCCAAAATTCTCTACCTAAGCCAACATTAAAGGGCATGCAATGTGCTCTATCCAAGAGTGTCCTGTTCATATGCTCTGCAACTCCATTCTAATGAGGAGTTTTTCTGACTGTCCTATGTCAAACAGTCCTTTAATCTATGCAGAACTCATTAAATTCAACCCCATAAAACTCTAAACCATTATATGTTTTGAGACGGTTTATCTTCTTCTTTTTCTGGTTCTCAATCAAAACTTTCCATCCCTTGAAAGTTTCAAAGATATCACTCTTCTGCTTTAGAAAATAAATCCAGACCTTTCTTGAAAAATCATCAATGAAAGTTCGAAGATACTGTGTACCTCATTTAGATGGTACTCGAAAAGGACCCTAAAGATTTGAATGAATGTAATCCAATATAGTCTTGGTCGTGTGGCTGGTTGTCTTGAATTTAACTATACACTACTTCCCAAAGACACAATGCTCACAAAAATCAAGTGTACCAATGTTTTTCCCACATAATAAACCATGTTTGCTTAAAATTTTCATGCCCCTCTCACCCATATGACCCAACTGCATATGCAAAAATCTAGTAGTGTTTGAATCTGTAGAGGATGATGACACATCTATAGAACCCATAATTGTACTTGCCTATAAAACATAGAGGTAATTGATCTTGTTTCCTTTCATCACAACCAAATAATCCTTTTGTGACTATAAGGGCTCCATTTCCATCAGAATACTTAAAACTGATGAAATCAAAAAAGCCCAGAGAAATCAGGTTTTTCTTCAAATTTGCTATATGTCGTACCTCTATCAAAGTCTTCACAATCCCATCATGACACTAATTTGAATTGTACCAATGCATATTGTTTTGCATACTACATTATTACCCATCAAAACAGAACCACCACTCATTGACTCATAAGTAGTGAACCAAGCCCTGTTAGGGCATATATGGTATGGGCAAAGTGAATCCAAAATTTATTTGTCTATAGGAGGACCATAGGACTAGAAACTCTAAGAACATTTTCTGAATCATTAGACTTGTTGTCTTCAACAACTTGAGCAATATCAGAATTTTTATGATTCTTTTTATCCTTTTTCTCGAGCATTGAGCACTCATTCTTATAATGCTCTTTCTTGTGATAGTAGAAACATTCAATATAGCTCTTGTTAAAGCTTGATCTAGACTGTGACCGTCCTCTAGGTTTTCCCTTATGTTTACCAAAATCCTTCTTAGAAGATCAACCCCGTCACAACTAGATCATATGTCAGTTCATTAATGCTATTGTTAGTTAATTTTGTTCTTTATTCAGTGGATTTAAAAAAAGGCCTTAACATACTCTAAAGTAATTGACTATCATCAATACAACATAGAACTCACAAAATTTTCACAAGACACAAGAAAAAAACCACACAAGAACGGCTTTATCTTCATCATCGAGTTTAATATCAGTACTCTTCATATCCATAACAATTTTATTAAACTCATCAAGATGTTCTTGAATAGGAGTACCTTCTTTATTCTTCAGAGTATACAGTAACTGCTTCAAATATAACCAAGTCGCAAGAGACTTTTTCATGTACAAGATTTCCAATTTATTCCACAGACCTACAACTTCATCAGCGACCTCTCGGAGAACCTTGTCTGACAACAACAGCATAATAGCACTATGTGCTTTCTTTTTTATCTTTTTCTCTACAGCAGTCATGTCATCTAGATACTTTCCATTGAGCGCTCTGACAGAACCCTCACACTGCAACATAGCACATATTTTGATCTTTCATAAATCAAAATTGTTTTGACCATCAAACGAAGCTACTACAAAATTCATCAATGCCATCTCAAAACCTTAACCAAAGCTCTGATACTAGTTTGCTGTAACAAGATCGATAAAGGTAATCAAAAGGAATAGTGAACCAGTAATCAAAACAATCAGAAAAAAATAAAAAAAACCCAAGATTTATGTGGTTTGGCTGGTTAGGCTTATGTCCATGAGAGAGATGAAAGAAATTCACTATCAAAGATGAACAATTCAAAAGTCAGCTCTCAAGTTTATGCTTCTAAACCCTAGCTGATGCCAATAGGCCCAACCCTTCACTTAGTGAACTAAATCTCAATTTTATTTTCCTTCAAAATCGCTCCAAAATATTTCGAACCAGAACGAGTCTTCGAGTTGAACCGGAATGTAATACTTCTAAACTCATAATATCAAAATTCCACCAAAAGGTGAAAGAACATGGTTATATGCAAAACACCAGTCAAGTGCCATGTTTTGAATAATAACATCCAACTTATTACTTCAAACATTTTTCAAGAAGAAAAATATGATCAACATTTCTTTTAATTTAAAATTCTTGATTTCCGTCTGCATTTTGGAGCCTTTAAAATTCTTAGCATGCATTTAGTTATAGAAAGTGTTTTATATTTCCCATCTCTATTTATTTAAATACTTTACTCAACAATTTTCTCTTGAAAACAATACTTTTATTTGCAATATAATATTAGAAGAAATGAGGGAAAATTGTTTCCCAACTTTTCCAAAATTATATTAGAAAAAGAAGTGTTGTTTTCCAAACTGTGTTAAGAATGAACAAATTATCAAAGAAAATGTGAAGCAAAATGAAACATATTTTCAACAACTAAAAACACTCTTAACATTCTCGAAGATATATCTCATTTAATTTGAAACAGTGTAGTAGTATAAATCCTCGAGGAATGACCTTTTGGCTTACCCTTCCTCATATGGTTCAATTCCTCCTTTTATTTTGTTGACCCCTAACTTGATTTTAATGATGATAAACCAATATTAAATTGTACTAGCCGATTCATTAAGTGTTTAGAGTTGCAAACATGTTGGTACAAAGACAATCAGTACTTAAAAAGCTAAATACTTAACCTTGGAACAAGTTTGAAGATCTATTATATTATATATATTCTATTGATTTCATAGCTTTTTCAATGGCTCAATCTGATTACAAAAACATTTTTAAAAAATTGATTTTGACTGGGTTTTTGTTTTAAAACAAAAATAAAATAGAAAAACTCTGTTTCAGGTGATCCAGTCGAATGAATGAATCATTCCGTCTATTGAATGAAAGCAAGAAATTTCTTGCCTTTGATGTAGTCGATGAAAGGATCTATTTAGTCGAGTGAATGAAAGACAAGAAATTCTAGCCTTTTGATCCATTCGACTGAATGTTTCTTACCTGAATCTTGATCAATTGATTCAGTCGATTGAACAAGCATCCAATCGACTGAATGCTCGATTATAATGGCTATAATATGAATTTAAAGTGTTGTTCAGAGAATTTAATACTCCAAACGAGTAATGACTACATGAGTTTAAGACTATATAAACTCACTATAAATGAGCAAACCTAACAATCAAGAATAATTAAGTCATTCTTGATCTCATTTATAATTTATCGAAGCTTTCAAAAATTTTCTTGGGCCGATCTTAAAGTTTTGTTCCTGAAAGAGAGAAAATTCTTATCTTGCAAAACATTTATTGAAATCTCTCTTCTACTCTTCATTCAATTCCAATCATTGTAACGAGAAAGAGTTGGTGTAACTCTTAAAGGTGTTTTGGGTGTTAAACACCTTCTTGCACACTTCCTTAATTGGAAGATATCATTGTAAAGTTTGGGCAATACTCGTAAAGTTACTTGACTATTTCTAGTGGAATACTTCAAGGTGGTTCCTTGAAGAGAGTGGACGTAGGGTCGGAGAGATTCTGATATTGTCGAACCTCTATAAGCGGAGTTTACATATTCTCTTCCTTTACTCCTTTAATTTCCAATAATTCATTTGTTGTATTTTCTTTAATTGAATAAGTTGTTAAAACTTGTTTATTAATTTCAAAAAATTTTAAAAACCCAATTCACCCCCTCTTGGGTTTACACCTTGGTTTACATCTTTTTTCTATTACATTAGTGGGAGGGGGATCGAATACAAGTCTTATTTATGGAGAACTCGAAGATAGCTACTAAACTAAAAAACTCGGGCCCAATTCCTCTTTTTGTTATTGATTTGTGTCATGACCTCAACAATTGTGGTAGCAATAGTTGAGGTCTTCTTAGGGGAGAGATGAACATCAAAACATTGATAAGAGTTTTCTTAAGTAGATTCCACAAGCCCTTTACTTTCTTTTTCATTTAACACATGAAAAATATGTTGAACAAAAAAAAAAAAGATTTATCTCAACATTCTGCTTCTTGCTAATTATATTTGTTGCTGCTTTCATTTTTGGTACCACCATTATCAGAAAAAGAAATTATGTGTAGTCCTAACAGCAGTGAGTGCATGATCCAATGCCTTAGCTTTCATGATGGCTTAAGGCCATGATTAGCAAAAGTAAGTGTGAAAAGAAAATGGAGGGAAAAAAAAGATTGGAATTCATTTTTCTTTTCTTTTTTTCATTTGGCATGAAAGATTAGTAAGAGTAAAGAAATTTGAGGTTTTCCTCTTTCATGTATAAATCATAATCCTTTCAAATTGGGAGGATTGAAGAGTGGAATGTAAAATGAGTTAATTTTTGTGTTTTTACTTTCCTCATTTTCCAGCTTTCTATCCTTTTTATCAAATATATTATCATAAGATCAATTTCTTTTTCTTTCCTCTCTGATGTCTCTTTACCAATCATAGATTTTAATAGATAAATTACAAATTCATCATTATGGTTTGACCTCAAAGCACACAATAAAGGATATAATAAACAAGAAGTTATTTACTAAATCACTAATCGGGAGCCACTTGCTTTTATTCACCCAGTTGCAAAAAAGAACCAACCCAGTAAACTAGACAATCACCGCATTGATGAAGCCGTACAACATGAATAATGAATCGTAAGTTAATACAGAGGTAACATTCAATTTAGACTATTATCGTTTCAAAGTTGTTTATTTGTCTCCAGGAAAGAGATTTGGTATATTATCTCAAGAGACAGGAAACAAGTACATCATCAATACTGAAAAACTGAAGTAACATAAGAAATAACAAATAAAACTTCTAGCTATAAAGAGAAATATTTAAAGGGATAATTGTTTTGAAGGTCTTTGAATAGATCTTATAGCTAATAATAGTTACACTGAATGTCACTCTTATATCAGGCCTCCTGTGTTCAATGGAACAAATTATAATTATTGGAAAAACAGGATGAAAATCTTTGTTGAAGGCCAAGATTATAATTTGTGGAGAATCATTGACGAGGGACCTAGGATTCCTGTAAAAAGAGTAACCGTTGGTGAAAAAGTAGCTACTTTACCTAAACTTAAATATGAATTTGATGATGATAATTGTAGGATGGTATCTTTAAATAGTCATGCTACTATTATTCTACATTATGCTTTATACATTAATGAATACAATAAAATTTCAGAAAAAAAAGGGGGGGGGGACAAACTTCAAGTTACATATGAAGCCATTAGTGAAGTTAAGAAATAAAAAATTTATATGCTAGTGTTTGAATATGAAGCTTTTAAGATGTCCCCTATCGAATCAATCTCTAAAATGTACTCTCAATTCACTCACATTATTAATGGTTTAAAGTTTCTTGGTAGGAATATTGAGGAATTTGAGCTGACGAGCAAGATTTTTAGATCTCTACCTCCAAATTGAGA
Organism: Bretschneidera sinensis; assembly: GCA_023935145.1. Classification (NCBI taxonomy): domain Eukaryota; kingdom Viridiplantae; phylum Streptophyta; class Magnoliopsida; order Brassicales; family Akaniaceae; genus Bretschneidera; species Bretschneidera sinensis. The sequence continues at coordinate 85,277,116 of CM043699.1, forward strand.
ATCTAAGAAGACAACCATTGCAGAAGTCAGGACCTCAACAAGCTCAACATCGAAATGCTTATTGGGTCATTATTGACTCATGAGATGGAGGTCGTAAATGTCAAAGTTGTTGAGGACGAAAAGAAGAAAAAGGTCATTGCCTTTAAAGTTACTTCAAGAAAGTAAGTAAGGGAAGAAGAAGAGGAAGATGAAAGTAGTGACGAAGATGGAGAGATGGCTCTCATCACAAAAAGGTTTCACAAGTTCTTGAAGAAAAGTAAAAAGCTTTACACAAAGGAAAACACAACCAAAAGGGACTTATCGCATGCTTTGGTTGCAAGAAACCCAAGCATATCAAGGCAGATTATCCTTCAACCACGAAATCATACAAGAAATTCAAGAATAAAGCTTTGATGGCTAACACTTGGAATGATGATGAAGAGGAGATCTCAGATAATGAGATTAACTATGAAGAGATTTTCACCCTTTGCTTAATAGCAATCAATGATGAAGGTGATGTAACTAATTCTTCCCCTAGCAATGATATTGATAATAGCAATAATGAAATGATTGACGCTATTATTGAATTGCATGATGAATTGAAGAAATTTGATACTAGGAATGTTGCTCTCAAGAAGATAGTTTCATCTCTCACTCAAGAGATGGAAACTCTAAAAGAACAAAAACAAAAAAAAAATTTAGAGCTTAAAAACTCATCACAAGATCTTTTGAAAAATGAAAATGTTGATTTACAAAAGAACATAATTGAGTTGAATAACACTATATCTAGACTTTTATGTGAATAAGAAAAGCTAGATGAAGTGTTAGCTTAGTCAAAGAATGAGTGGAAAAAAATTCGGTTTGGGTTCTTCCCCATTGAGCAAGCAAAAATCAAATGAAACAATATTTATGAAAGCAACTTGTGTGAATAAACCCTCCATCTCCAAGGCTCCTAGTAAAGTCAATAATATTCCTTTGAAAAATGCTAAGATACCTAAGAATTCAAATATCAATTCCTATGGTAGAAATTCACATGCTAATGCTAGAAATAGACATCCAAGAAATACTTATGCTCATACTAGAAATACAAATGCTAGGTTTGTATATTCAAAGAAAGCACATGCTAGGAATGTGTATCCTAGAAATAACTATCATTCTTATCCTAGAAACAACATGTATGCTTATAACTCTAATAATAAAAGAAACATGTACGCTAGATATCCTTATCCGAGAAATGATCGATTTGCATACTTTAGACATCCTAAAAATTATTATGATTATCATTATAGGATCATGCATAATCCACATTTCTATGATTATGGAGAATCTTATAGAACTAAGAAAGTATGGGTTCCTAAAGGATATGTATTTTCAAGAACTAACCAAAAAAGACCCAATACGTTTTGGGTACCTAAGAGCTTCATTATGTATCCTTATGTGATGTAGGTATGTCTTCACACAAAGGTTGTAAGTGAGCATTGGTACCTCGATGGTGAATGCTCAAAGCACATGACTGGTGATCAAAGCTTCTTTAAGGAGTTGACTCTAAGGGATAGCAGACACGTCACTATTAGAGATGACACCAAGATGAAGATCATTGGACATGGTAAAATGGGTAAAAATTCTTCAACTATTGATCATGTTTTACTTGTGCAAGGCCATAAGCCTAATTTTCTTATTATTAGTCAATTATGTGATAAAGGTAATAAAGTAATAGTTGAATCCTCTCATTGTCTTATAATAGACATCAAGAGTAATAAGATCAAGTTTGTTGGCCAATTACATGAAAATGTCTACCTAGTTGATATAAAAACTTTGGGTATCTTTACGTAACAGTTTTCTATTTTTAGTTTTCGAAAATTGATTTCGAAAATGAAAACTGAAAAATTATTTTATGATGTTTTCTAAAGAAAACATGTTTGGATAACTGTAACTCGAAAACTGTTTCCAAAATAGAAAATAATGAAATGTTGTTTGGATAATCTTATTTTGAAAACTGTTTGGATACACTTTATAATTGTTTTCAGTTTTGAGTTAAAATTTGAAATCTATGTTAATTTCATTTCTCATATTTACTAAATATATTTTTCTAGCACACACCAAATACTTGAAAACAATTAATATTATTTATTTTCAATATTTTTTACATACCATGGATCAAACATGCCCAAACCCTTCCCCTTGTCATAGTATGTTTGTTTATTAAATAAATTCTGAAAAATTAAAATAAGAAATACAACAAAACTTTCACAATTTGGTAAAATGTGAACAACCAACTCATCATTCTTCTTGCAAAATAGTTCAATATCTAAAACACGAAATATTTTTCTTATTTAAAGTATGATAGTTGATGACAACTATAAGATAGCAATAATCATGGATCAAATACAATATTGAGAATTTGATAAAATGAGAATGAACGACCCAAAGTTCTTCTTGCAAAAGGGTAATGGATTACAAGAAAATCTTCGCCAAAATTTCCTCTTGGAGCTGCAACCATACTAGTCTTCGAGTTTCACCTAGATCTGGTGAGGGAAATAATAAAGAGATCTTCCTATTCTCATTTCATCTCAACTATCTAATTTGGTTGGTTTGCCAGTCTCACACCCTATAAGTCAAATAATATATCAATATGTGAAATACATCTACCACTTATCCTTTGTTCTACTAGTATGCTATTAAAATTGACAAGGAAAATCAAATAATGACAACCTAAATATAAAATAATGAATATAAGATTTTAGATTTCTATGCTACTTACCATTCAAAATTAAAAAAATAAAATAAAAAAAAGAAGCATAATATAATAGAAACTCTTATTTTCAAATGACTCGTTAAAAGGCCTAATTCTTGGCTATAAAGCATTGACTAATTAATAGTATACAACTTCTCTAGTTAATTTTCTGCAACATGAATAGAATTAATTGAGGTAATCACACAAAATATATTTAAGGTCAATGCATAAATACATTGTGAAGTCTGATCGTGAAATTAATAAGTGGATCTACATGGTGACATGATTAATTAGCAAATATAGTACATAAAAAGTTCATGAACTATGAAGTATAGAATGAAGAAATCACTCAGTGTAAGCAAATCCGAATAAGAAAAATCATCCAAAGATCTTCTTACACATGTATGTATGTGTAAACATAGTAGAACTAGATAGCAATAATAACAGGTTGTTCCAGTTACCATTACTAAACTAAAATTAAGTTATGAGAAAAATTATAAATCATATAAACCATGCACATTTCCTTTAAAATAGTGAAGATCAAATATGGAATAAATATGGTGAAGAGAGATGAAAAGAATGATGTAAGAGAAGAAGCTTGGAAGAAGCAAGAGCATGATAGGATCACTAAGAAACTTGAGATTAGAGGACATGACCAAGCCATTACAAGTGATAGACAATATACAATAATCAGCTTTTTAAAGAAATTCACATTAACAAGTAGTTCATTTGAAGGAAAAAGTGATCATCAAGATCTTGTAAGCTATAGTCCTCAAAGTTTATATTCTTTAGTTATATCACAAAACCCTAGTCCTAGTACTTCTTGTCATGCCAATAACCAATTAAAAAAAGTTGAATTACCCAAATCATCATCTTCCATAAGCAATCAAAATTCCACTTCTTATCCTCCAACCCAAATACCCACTTCATTGACTGAAAATCTAGCACCTCAAAACGCTAATTCAACTACTCTTTCACCCCCAAAAGTACCCACTTCATCATCTTTTCTAGCCCCAACTCCCCAAAACCCTAATTCTGTCAATACCCAAACAGCCCATTAACACCCACTTCTGTTTCAATCCATAAAGTAGATCCTCCTCATGAGAAGTACTACTTTACATCCATTAATGATCATAAAGAAGACCTTTAATGTATAGGGGAACTGAGAAGATTGGCATTTATGATATTCTATTACTATCATTTACATTGCATACACCCATTGATCATTGTATGTGTATAAGTGTGTGGTTTTATTATTAGACTATAAATCCTTGATCATTGTTTATATGTTGATCCAGTGTAAAAGCAAATCACAATGCAACAAATTTTTTTTCAGATATTTAAATAGTTATCCCAAAAAAAAAAACTGCTATAATTTATACTTACACCCAGTATAAAAGCAAATCACAATGAAACAAGTTTCAATGGAAAGAAAATTTCAAAAGGATAAGGATTGTATGTGAAGGAAAAGAGAAAGAAACATTACACTAACACTACATAAATATTCTTTAAGAAAAATACTCCCAATACGGAAAAGTAACAACTAAAATTAAGAACCAAAATATTAACATTGCAGAAAGTGGAAACAACATGAACCCAACAATCCAAATCTAATATGCCTAAATCAGAATCTAAAATAGTGAAAAATAACTCTTAGATGTCCAATCTGTAAGAGAATATTAACAAATGTTCAAATTAATCTCTTTTCCTTAAATTCAATTAGAAACACAGTAAAAATCCAGAAGTTGTAAACCACAAAATCCAAAATCTAAAAATACACTTGAGAGTAAAATTTACTTGAGCTAAACCCGAGAATGGTGGCGTGAGCAAAAGTTATCTAGGTCGCCGGAAATGTACAAATTTGTTATAAGCCAAACTAAAATCAACGATTTAGGAAAATTTTTAGATGAAAACAAGATGAAATCAATTTAGGATAGATGCATAATTTAAGGAAGAAATAAACTATAAAATGTGGAGATAAAAGAAAAGAAAACTTACTAGAGAAGTCTCGATCTTCGGGAGTGAAGGTGTCGAGTTGTACTAGAGAGGAGGACGAACGAGTCACGGTCGTGAGAGAAAGAAAGAAGAAGGGAAAAAGGAGAGGAAAAAGTTGTGAGACAACAACGGGTCATACCAGAGAGAAAGACGAAGTATGATGACGGTGAAAGAGAAAAGAAGAAGAAACGTGATCTGTGTTTAGAAGAGAAAGAATGAAACAGATAAGAGAACACTAATTTTAAGGGTGTTTTTCAAAAATTATATCAGAAAATGATTTTTAAAAAGAGTTTATTTTAAAAGAGTTTTAGAAAATTACTTCTGAAAATGGACTTCCAAACATGCTTTTGGATTTTTGAAAACTACTTTTACTTTTTAAAAACTGAAAAGTGTTTTTGGAAAGAGCTTCCAAACATGCCCTTTGCCTTTGGAAAATGAAAAATGTTTTTCAGATTTTAGTGAAAACTCATGGCTATGACTAGGAAAGCAGACAAGAGTTTATTTTAAATCCAAAAATATGATTTAAACTACTAGACCTTTAAAGTTTTTGCATACGGACATGTTTGGTCCAATAAGTAGTATTAGTCTGGGTGACCATCAATATGCTCTTGTTATTGTAGATGAGTATTTTAGATATACCTTTATTATTTTTATTGCTTATAAGGATGAAACTTATAAAGGTTTCGTGAACTTCTATAAAAAGATTCAAAGTGAAAAAGGTATTGCTATTTTAAGCATTAGAAGTGACAATGGAAAATAATTTGAAAACCAAATCTTTTCAAAAAATTGTGATGATAATGGTATCAATCACAATTTTTCAACTCCTAGAACTCCCTAGCAAAATAGTGTTGTTGAAAGGAAAAATAAATTTTTAGAAGAATTTCCTAGAACTATGCTTTGTGAAAATAGCTTACCAAAATACTTTTGGGTGGAAGCCGTAAACATGTCATGCTATATTTTAAAGAGTTTTAATTAGAATTATTCTTGACAAAACTTTATGTGAACTATAGAAAGGTAAAAAGCCTAATATATCTTATTTTTGTACTTTTGGCTACAAATGCTTTATCCTAAATAACAACAAAATTAACTTAGATAAATTTGACTCTAAGACCGATGAAGGAATCTTCTTGGGTTATTCAACCTCTTGTAAAGCTTATAGAGTTTTAAACAAAAAAACTCTAGTGGTTGAAGAATCCGTTTATATTGCTTTTGATGAATCTAACCCTACTAGCAGTAGAGGAGCTACTATTAATGATGATTTAGGTTTTATGCCAATAATTGATGCAACCACTCCCATTATGGTCCCTAAGGAGAATCAACCACAAATATCTCAAGGGAAAGATGAACAAAGACTTGATCAACCTTCAAAAATTCGATAAGTCGATGATCTTCCTAAAGATTGGAAGCATGTGAATTATCACCCAATCAATCAAGTGATTGGTGATCTTCACAAGGGGTAAGAACTCGATCCTATATGAGAAATGTATGTAATTATGTTGCTTTTTTATCTCAAGTAGAACCTAAAACTTTAAGTGAAGCCGAAAATGATGATAATTGGATAAATGATATGTAAGAGAAATTAAATCAATTTGAAAGAACTAAAGTTTGGACTTTAGATCCTAAGCCTAAGGACCATATGTTAATTGGAACTAAATGGGTATTTAGAAACAAAATGAATGAAAATGAAATAGTAACTAGAAACAAGTCTAAACTTGTAGCTAAAGGCTATAATCAAGATAAAAGAATTGATTTTGATGAAACCTATGCTTCTGTAACTAGACTAGAAGTTATACGTATGTTGCTTGCATTTTCATGTTTTAAGAACTTCAAACTATTTTAAATGGATGTAAAAAAGTGTGTTTTTAAATGGCTTTATTGAAGAAGAAGTCTATATTGAACAACCTCTTAGTTTTGAGGATCTTAACCGTCCAAACCATATCTATAAGCTTTCTAAAGCTCTTTATGGGTTGAAGCAAGCTCCAGGATTATGGTATGAAAGGTTAAGTAAATTTTTAGTTGATAATGGTTTTTTAAGAGGAAAAATAGACACTACTCTTTTTACAAGAAACTCATAAGCATGACACTCTTTTAGTTCAAATATATGTTGATGACATTATATATGGTGCCTCTAATGAGTCCATATGTCAAGACTTTGTTAAGTGTATGCAAGGTGAATTTGAGATAAGCATGATGGGAGAGCTCAACTACTTCCTTGATCTTCAAATTAAATAAACAAATGGAGGAATCTTCATCAACCAATCTAAGTATATAAAGGATTTACTGAAAAGGTTTGAGATGGAAAATTCAAAGTCTATTGGGACTCCTATGAGCACCTCAACAAAGGTTGATTTGGATGAAGAAGGTAAAAGTGTTGATATTAAGAAGTATAAAAGCATGATAGAGGCTTTACTTTATTTAACTGCTAGTAGACCCAATATTATGTTTAGTGTATGCATGTGTGCTAGATTTCAAGCTAATCCTAAAGAATCTCACATTACTGCTGTTAAAAGAATTTTAAGGTATTTGCATGGTATTCAAAATCTGGATTATAGTATTCAAGAAAATCTCCTTTTTATTTAGTTGGGTACTCATATGCTGATTTTTTCTAGTTGTCGATTAGATAGAAAATGTATTAGTGGAACATGTCAATTTCTAGGTGTTATGTTAACTTTTTGGTTTTCAAAGAAGCAAAATTCGGTTGCATTATCAACCGCCGAAGCAGAATATGTTGCCGCCAGTAGTTGTTGTGCACAAGTTTTATGGATAAAACAACAACTAAAAGATTTTGGCATGAGTTTTGAAATATTTCAATTTTGTGTGAAACTAGTGCTATCAATCTAACTAAAAATCCTTCAGCATTCTAGAACCAAACACATTGAGATTAAACATCACTTGATAAGAGATCATACTCAAAAAGGTGATATCAAACTTGAATTCCTTCCTATAGAAGATCAAATTGTTGATATCCTTACTAAACCTTTGAATGAAGATAGTTTTAGTAGAATTAGAATGCTAATGGGCATGAAAAACTTTGAATGTTTATGTGTCTGATTGCATTTGTCACTCATCATTTGCAAATGTGTCATTGAATGAACGAACATTGATTCTCATTTGATGTTTCCCTCACTCAAAAATAATATAAAGAAACATGACCTTGAAATTTTTCAACCTGTAGTTCAAATTTTTCTAGAAAATACTTGATTCAGTCGACTAACAGCTTTGTAAAAATGAACCCTGACTTTTTGCTTCTCATTAAGTTGACTTAACTCTTATCCAGTTGACTGAATGAACTCATACAATCAACTGAATAAACCACATAGCCGATTGAATGAACGAGTTTTCCCACACTGATTAGTTCTATAACTGATTCAATCAACTGGAGAAGGACCTAATCAACTGAACCTGCGATTCTATAAATACGACCCTTCATTTTAAAACGTCATTTTCACCATATCTGAAAAATTACTTAAATCATTTCCACTTCTCTCTCTAGAGTTCTTCATCTTCTTGTCAAAACCGTCCACGATCCTCCATTTAAACCCTAAATCATCCCTTAAGACCCTTAGATTCACTAACTTAATTACCAAAATGTCTGAAGGAAAAAGAATAAGGAAACTCTATACTAGAGGAGACAATTCTACCACACGACAACGAAAAGCATCTCAAGAAGCCAAAGGAAATGCTAAGGAGGGAGACACGAGAAAAAATGGCTTTAATGAACTGGACACTTCAAGCTTTAGAAATATCGAGGCTAAGGAGAGGCACAACGGTAGTATAAGGATTAAGAAAATAATGCTTGGTAGATTAATAGACTTTACCTCTCTAAGGTTTGGGAATTTCGACATAAAACCCCTGTTTGATACGCTAAGGTGGATACCATTAGTCAAAATACCTGAAAAATACTATCCACGACTCATCCACCAATTTTATGCCAACCTACAACAAACTATACCCATTACCCCTCGTTTTACTGCAATAGTTATGGGCAAAGAGTTTGTTGTCGTTGCTAGCCTTTTGCTTAAAGTCCTAAATTTGCCTATTGAGGGAATTACATGGGTAGCCGATGGATGGCCTAAAGATTTTAACAATGAGGAAGCCTGTAAAGTGGTCAAGGGGAACCCAAACTTCACCTATGATATCCAAACCCATAAAACATACTCTGACCTACCCTTGGACTCTAGGGTACTCAATCTTATAGTAAATTGGACCATTAACCCTAGACTAGGTAGTACGATCAGTTTTTCTAAGTTGGACATCCTACTGATCTATTGCCTAAAGACAGGCACTCTGTATAACCTTTACCCTCCTATCATCAGTAACATGCTTGTTAGTCATGATAGCAACACTAGTTTTTTACCATATGGCATGCTCATAACCCTAATCCTTAAACACTATGAAATTCCCCTCATTGAGAATGAGTCTCAAGACCTTGATCAGGTTGATGTGATTAATTAATCCTCCTTTAAAAGGATGGTTTATACTATACTGGAAGGTTTTATCATCTCCAAGCTTGGGAAGAATATCATAATAGGTGATGAGGAATCTGAAGAGGAAAAATAGGAACATGGTGTTCCTATAAGGACACAGCAAAGAGCAGCAAGTCTAGGTAGCTCATTTGGTAGTGGGTCTCAAGATACAATCCTACAAGCTATTATAAGCCTTCAGCTCTTGGTGAATAACATGCAGCAATCTATTGGCCAGCATCTCCAAGATCTAAGAGAAGAGATGACCAGCATGTATGATGAGTTCATGGTGTTCAAAACTAACATTGTTTCCGGATGAGATACGCGACCAGCTTCGCTATTGTGGTCCTTCTTCTGCATCAGACTGGATGCATTGATCTTTATCATCCTTTTTAGACCTTTATCTTTATCTTTGTTAAAACTCTTGAACAATTGCAAGCACATTTCTTTTATTTCATGCATATTTTAAATTTTTGGGATTTGCTCACAAAAGCTTTTGAATATTTGCTCATGTGAGACTGTTTATCTTTAGTTGATATTAATATGCGTGGATGCATCTTTTTATCTATATTTGCTCTTACTCTTGTTAATATTGTGGATTAATGTTTGCTCATAACAGTTGTTCTGCTTAGATGGATATTTTGCTCTTTTAAGCTTTTTTGGCTTTGCTTGGGAGAGCTTAAACACTTTATTTTTAATTAAAATTATGTATAAATGTTCATTAGCTATATACCAGCCTATCTATGTGGTTTCTCTTCATTTGCTTTATATTTTCTGCTCTTTAAACCCCCCTTTAATGACAATGGTAAAAAGGGGGAGAAAAATGAAGGTTTTAGTAGTTATATATAATGTATGCATAGACTAAGGGGGAGCTTTGCTCCTTAAGCTTTAGAAATGCTTTATAAACTCTTGGGCTAGGAAATTTGAATTGTTTGCAAGAGGTTGTTATTGCAAAAACAGAGGAGATTCTGTCCAAATTTTTATAAAAACCTAACACTTAGTTTTTAAAAGCCTTTTTCTTAAAATGGTTTTGTCATTATCAAAAAGGGGAGATTGTTGGCCCCTAACTTAATTTTAATGATGACAAAACAATATTAAATTGTAATAACCAATTCATTAAGTGTTTAGAGTTGCAAAGATGTCGATACAAAGACAACCAGTACTTAAAAAGCTAAGTACTCAACCTTGGAACAAGTTTGAAGATCAAGAATAGAAGCTTAAAAGATTATTTATTATATTATCAATCTTTTATCAATTTCATAACTTTTGTATGGCTCAATCTGATTACAAAAACATTTTAAACAAATTGATTTTGATTGGGTTTTTGTTTTAAAATAGAAAAACTCTGTTTCAGGTGATCCAGTACTGAATGAATCATTCAGTCGACTGAATGAAAGCAAAAAATTTCTTGCCTTTGATCCAGTCGATTGAAGGATCTATTTAGTCGATTGAATTTCTGATCCAGTTGACTGAATTTAGTCGACTGAATGATTCTTACCTGAAGCTTGATCAATTGATTCAATCAACTGAATGTCGATTATAACGACTATAATTTGAATTTAAAGCATCGTTCAGAGCATTAAATGCTCCAAAGTATTCCAAAACAGGATTATTTTGTGAATAACAGTTATATAAGTTTAAGACTATATAAACCCATTATAAATGAGTAAACCTAACAATCCAAGAATAATTAATTCATTTTTTATCTCATTTATTGTTTATCTAAGCTTTCAAAAATCTTCTTAAACCAATCTTATAGTTTGTTCTTGAAAGAGAGATAATCCTTATCTTGTAAAGCATTTATTGCAATCTCTCTTGTATTCTTCATTCAATTCCAATCATTGTATAGAGAAAGAATTGGTGTAACTCTTAGAGGTTTTCTTGGTGTTAAACACTTTCTTGTATGCTTCCTTAATTGGAAGAGATCATTATAAGGTTTAGGCAACACTCGTGAAGTTGCTTGACTATTTCTAGTGGAATACTTCAAAGAGGTTCCTTGACAAGAGTGAACGTAGGGTCAGAGAGATTTTGATATTGTTGAACCACTATAAACGGAGTTTGCATATTCTCTTCCTTTACTCCTTTAATTTTTAGCAATTTATTTGTTGTGTTTGATTTATTTGATTAAGTTGTTAAAACTTATTTGTTAATTGAAAAAAAAATTAAAAACCCAATTCACCCCTTCCCTCTTGGGTTTTCACCTTGGTTTACATCTTTTTTCTATTACATTAGCAGGAGAGGAATCGAATACGAGTCTTATCTATGGAGAACTCAAAGATAGCTACTAAACTAAGAACTCGGGTTCAATTCCTCTTTTTCTTATTGATTTGTTTCATAACCTCAGCAACTGTGGTAGCAACAGTTCAGGGGTTCTTAGGGGAGAGATGAATATCAAAACATTGATAATAGTATTCTGAAGTAGATTCCACAAGCTCTTTACTTTCTTTTTAATTTAAAGTAGGAAAAACGTTTGGAGCCAAAAAAAAAGGGTTATCTCAACATTTTCCTTCTTGCTGATTATATTTGTTGCTGCTTTCATTTTTGGTACCACTATTACTGGAAAAAGAAATTATGGATAGTCCCAACAGCCGTGAGTGCATGATTCAACGCCTTAGCTTTCATGCTGGCCTAAGGCCATGATTAGCATAAGTGTGAAAAGAAAATGGAGGAATAAAAAGAGTGAAATTCAATTTTTTTTTTTCATTTGGTATAAAAGATTAGTTAATTTTTATGTATAAATCATAATCCTCTCAAATTAGGAGGATTGAAGAATAGAAGGTAACATGAGTTAATTTTTGTGTTTTTACTTTCTCTTTTTCCAACTTTCTATCCTCTTTGTTAAACATATTATCATAAGATCAATTTTTTTTCTTTCCTCTTTGATGTCTCTCTATCAATCATAGATTTTAATAAGATACAAACTCATCGTTATGGTTTGACCCCAAAGCACACAATAAAGGATATGATAGACAAGAAGTTATTTACTAAATCACTAGCCGAGAGCCATTTGCTTTTATTCACTCAGTTACAGAAAAGAACTGACCAAATAAACTAGACAATCACCGCATTGATGGAGCAATACAACATGAATAATGAATTAAAAGTTCATACAGAGGCAACATTTAATTTAAACTTTGATTGGCTTCAAAGTTGGTTTATTTGTTTCCGGGAAAGAGAGTTGGTATATTATCTTAAGAGAGAGGAAACAAGTACATCATGAATACTGAAAAACTAAAGTAACATAAGAAATAACAAATAAAAATTTTGATAATTATTTAAAGGGATAATTGTACCAAAGGTCTTTGAAATATTATCTTTTAACACTTAAAAGCTCAAACCATCAGTTTAGTATCAGCAATTTTTAAACTATCAATTCCTTAACAGTTTACATCGTTCAATTTCGTGGCAAAGTTAAGACACATAGCATATTTTATTAATGAAATGACTATAAGTCTCCTCAACCAATCTCAGTCACGTGTGACTATAACTAAAAAAAATTGATGAACATTAACCCTCAAATCTAGTTTTCATTGTGAAAGAAAGAAAGAAAAGATTTAAGGGGATGTCTCTCTTGTGACAACCCCTTTAGTGCCAACACATAATGTCTCTAATGGTATTTTTTTTAAAACTTTGATCACGAAATTGAATGGAATTGACTGTCAGGGAATTGATTGCAACTGGTTCCATAATGATAGTTTGAGGTTCAAAGTGCTTAGAAAGAAATAGTTCAAAAACCTCTAATATAATTCTCTTAATAAAATCAATGTTGCTAGCAATTTCACAAGGACCACTCTCCTGTCTCCCAATCAAAATTTAAAATTTTCTAAAGACTGAAGAGAACAATAGCACTCACCAAAAAAGATACCAATATCTTATCACTGTAATAAGTAGAGTATATACGCAGTGTTTCCTGCCCAATCAGAGTCAGAGAAGGCATGGAGTTGCGGACGTGATTCTTTGTGAAGAAAGATTCCATGATCGAAAGTTCTCTTGAGGTATCACAGTAGACGTTTAATAGTGGCCCAATGATGTGAGGTAGGACAATGCATGGACTGTGACAGTCTATTGACTGCAAATGAGATATCAGGCCGTCTTAAAGACAGGTACTATAGTGATCCCAAGACCTGTCGAAACTGAGTAGCGTCATGGTGAGGGGTGTCGTCGTTGAGTGTTAGAGACTCGGTTGTGGATAGAGGAGTGCTAACCTCTTTAGCATCAGCCATTTTCGTCTTGTGCAGGATGTCAAGTACATACTTTCGCTGCGACAAGAACAAACCAGTTGGAGTTGTACAAGTCTTAACACCCAGAAAATATGACAAGGGGCCAAGATTCTTCAAGGAGAATCGATTGGCCAACTGATCAATGAACTGCCGTACGGAGACAGAATTGTTGCCTGTAATGATGATGTCATCAACATACACAAGCAAGTAGAGTGTGGTCTATCCATGGTGAAAGATAAACAGAGAACTATCTGATTTAGAGTTCACAAATTTGTGAAGGAGTAGGAAGCCACATAATTCATGATACCATGCACGGAGAGCTTGGCGAAGACCATAGATGGCCTTACGCAACTTGTAGACATAAGTAGGAAACTGTGGATGAGTGAAGCCTTGAGGTTGCTGCATGTAAACATTGTCAGAAAGTGTGCCCTGCAAAAAAGCATTGTTAACGTCCAGTTGGTGCAAGTCCCATCCATAGGAGACCGCTAAACTTAAAATAAGGCGAATTGTTGTAGGTTTTACAACAGGACTAAAAGTATCCGTGTAATCAATTTCGAGACATTGATGGAATCCCTTGGCAACCAAACGAGCCTTATGGCGGGCAACAGTACCGTTGGGGTTTCACTTAATCTTAAATATCCATTTGCACCCAATGATGTTTTGTGTGTGGTGATGGGGTACGAGAGTCCATGTGGAGTTTTTAAGAAGAGCGTCATACTCATCACTCATCGCCTTACGCCATTGAGGGAATTTTTTGGCTTGGCGATATATTGTGGGTTCAAGAGGTTCATCGGTCTTGGAGGTGGTGGTATGAAGGTCAAGTATTTTCCGTGGCTTGAAGATATTATGTTGGGACCTGGTAGTTATTTTTGGTGATGTGGGCGATTTGGATGGAGTAGTCTATGAGGGAGATGAATGAGGAGAAGAATCATGACTTACTCGATTTGTAGAGGAGTCCAGGGAGTGTGATTGGTGCAAGGCAGAGGTAGGCAGCGTGACATGAGGATCCACTTGTTCATCAACACCATGATTTGAGGAGTGTGTATTAGTGGGGGCAGCTGGTGGAGAAGAACTTGATTGTATGTGATTTAATGTAGATAGGGAAGGATATGAAGGTGTCTGATTGTGAGTGACAGATTCATGAGATGTTGACTCGAGATTTGTGAGAGGATTAGAGAGATTTGAGGGACACCATTAATATAGAGATTCTGTGTTAATTCGTGGTTCATGTATGGAAAGCTTTTGAAAGGGGAATTGAGACTCAATAAAAATGATATGACGTGTAATAAAGGTTTTTGATATGGATGGATCAAGACAGATATAGGAATTGTGAGAGAGTGAATAACCAATAAATATGCATGGTTTTGATCATGAAGCTAGCTTATGAGTGGAATAGGGACAGAGCCAAGGGTAGCACAGACAGCCAAATACTTTTAGTTTGTGATAATTTGGTTGTTTGTGAAATATTTTTTCGAATGGAGAGTGAGACTTAAGGACTGGTGTGGGCATACGGTTAATAAGATAGGTGGCTGTTTGGAATGCTACAGACCAGAACCGTAAAGGTAGTGAGGCTTGGTGAAGTAAAGTGAGACCAGTTTCGACTAGATGACGATGTTTTCTTTTAGCGGAGCCCACTAATTGAGGAGTATATGGAGGAGATGTAAGGTGTTGAATACCAAAGTGAGATAGGTGATGAGCCAAGCTTTGATATTCACCACCTTCATCGAAATAGACTGTTTTTATTTTCAATTGAAAAAAGTTTTCGACTAATTTATTGAATTTGTCAAATATGAGGGGAACATCGGATTTGTGTTTGATAGGATAGAACCAAGTATATTTTGTAAAGTAATCCATAAAAATTATATAGTACCGAAAATTGTCATAAGACATGATTGGTGATGGTCCCCAAAAGTCGGTATATAAAATTTCTAATGGAGAAGTACAAGACACACTTGTTAAGCCAAACGGAAGTCTGTGACTTTTATTACAGAGACATGAATCACAATGACTAGAAAAAGACTGAGATACGGGTAGGGAAAATGTAGTTACTAATTTTTTTGGAATGGATTCGGAGGGATGGCGTAGACGGCAGTGTCATAAGTCGGCGGTAGTTGCTGTGGTGGCTGTGTATATTGTTGGAATAGATGCACATGATGGTGATGATGACATAGAGGGCCACTCATAGACGTCGTCCTTATTCTGGCCTCGCACCAAGGATGCCCAAGTACTCAAATCCTTCACAATAAAAGAATCAGGAAAGAATTCAATAGATGTGGCATTTTGTTTGCAAAATTGCGAAACTGAAAATAAATTCTTTTTGATATGGGGAGCACACAACACATTATTAAGATTAAATGAGATATTTGAAGATCTGAGTTTTGTAGAACCAATATGAGATATTGGAATACCGTTACCGTTGCCAACCATTATGTCTTCATTCCCATTGTAATCTGAGTGAACAGAGAGGTTTTGCAAGTCAGAGGTAATGTGGTGCGATGCACCAGAGTCAACTAGCCAATTGTTGCGGTTGGATTGTTGATCTGTGGTCGAGTGATTCGCCTGAGGCCAGCTGGGATTGTGGTTTGGCCTTACTCGAGACCGAAAAACCTTTGCTGTGTGCCCAATTTTGTCACAGAGTTGGCATATTGGCTTAGGTTGTCCATGGTTGTTGTTTGGTTGCCATGGTTGATGTTGTGAGTTTCTTGCTGGAGCAAAATTTCCCCCTGTGTTATAGGAAAAATTGTTGTTGAGGGGGAAGTAGGAGGAGTTATGAAAACCTTGATTTCCAGAGTTGGTCTGTGAATTGCCGGAGAATGACCTGTTGCCATAATTATTGTTTCCCATTCTATTGTTTTGATGATTTCCAGAACCTGACCTATTTTTATTGTTGTTGGAGCGATGATGGTTGTACTGGGCAGTGATTGTTGTTGTCACTTTCTTCCCTTCTTCTTGTTTTAGAAAGGTCTCGTGATCTAGAAGCTTATCGTGAAGCTCTTCGAATGTCATAGCCGTTTCTCTTGTACGTATGGCTGCATTCAATTCTTTATAGTCATTACTGAGGCCATGGAGGGTGTGGACGATAATCTCAGCATCACTCAGAGGGTGCCCAATTAAGGCAAGGTCGTCAACAATTGTTTTGATGTGTTGCATGTATTCAACTATGGTGGTGCCTTCTTGAGAGATCCTCATGAGTGTGGAAAGAAGGGAGAGCATCCTAGTATTGGAACAATTGACAAAAGTTGTTTCTAGCTTATTCCACGCTTCAGTAGAGCTTTTGCAGGTGGAGATAAGTGGTGCAATGGTACCTGTAAGGGAGGCCTGAATAGCCTGCAGTACTAAACGATCCTGACGTAGCCACTTCTTGTGATATGGGTTCGGAACAGACTCAGTTCCTCCAGTTATGTTGATGGTGGATGCAGGACATGTATGTGTGCCATCGACATAGCCTAGCAAATCATAACCAAACAGTAAATTAGAGAATTGAGATCTCCAAAAGGCATAATTACCACCTCCAGATAGCTTGAATGGGATTTGGGATGCAGTATTGATAGAGATTAGATTGTTGGTTTGTATGGAAGGGTTGGTACCAGTTGATACAACAACCGGTGTTTCGGAGATTGAGGAGTTTGATGAATCTGATGAGTTGATTGGAGATGACATTGTAGGGAAAGAGAAGAGAAAAAAAAGGGAGATATAAGGAAGATATGAGGATCGGTTTTTAAGCTTGGTGGCTTGAGGGCTCTGATACCATGTGAGAATTGAAGAGAGTGAAGAGAAGTGAGAATTGAAGAGAGTAAAGAGTTGTACAAATGCTTGCTTGATTTCTTTGATACAATTAAGGGTATATATAGGTTGTTAAAGGAAAAATACCATCCTTAAAACATGGATGAAAACATGGCCTAAAGTGATCCTTAAAACAAGGATGAAAACATGGCCTAAAGTAATCCTTAAAACATGGATGAAAACATGGTCTAAAGTAAGCCTTAAACAAGGATGAGAATATGCGAATATGTTTCTCTATCACTCACCTATAACTAATTCTAGGAGAACAACTCCAAAACTATAAACATCACCCTTTGGGGTAGCTACAAGTGTACGCGGATACCCAAGAGCAACTTGACCCAAATCCCCAAACTGCCCATTGACAAAAGTACTTAAATGGGTGTCAATTGGGTTCGAAAGCCTTGCAAGGCCAAAATAAGATAATTTTGGATCAAGATCCTCATCTAATAAAACGCATTTGGAGCTTATATTTCTATGGATAATTCGGGGATTGCAGTTATGATGAAGCCATGCCAAACCTCTAGCTGCACCAATCCTAATTTTGAGCCTCAAGAGCTAGTCCATGCTCCTGACTTCAGGTTCTACTGGATGTAGTTTATCATAGAGTGTCCCATTTTCCATGTATTTGTACACTAAAAATCTCTCTTTCTTTGCCACACAAAATCTCAATAGAGGAACCAAATTATAGTGCTTCACACTCCCCGGGGTATTCATCTCGGATACAAACTCCTTGTCCAAGTATTGAGAGTTTTGCAGCCTTTTAACCATAAGAGAATAACTTTCAAAATGCATTGCCTTGTAAATTGTCCCAATTCTCCTAGTTCCAATGATGCTGTTTTTGCTAAACTCATTTGTTGCCTTCATGAGATCACTTACCTCATCTTTGAAACTGACTTCTCAAATATTGAAACCTGAGAATAATAAATTAACTTCTTCATCAGTTATCTTATTGCTTCAAATAAACATCAAAGCTACTTATCAAAAGAATAAACATCAAAGCTCACGAAAAAAATTAAAGAAACTAACTTCAATCTTACTCCTAGGCCAACAACTACATATATCATAAAATAGCAAAATGACCAAACTAGATAACTCACCTTGACGCCTTTTGTTCCTTTTATGCTCTTTGCCCATTTTTTACCTTCATTGCCATCTTCCTTATTCTTCCTTGCCACTCCACAGGAGAAGTAGAATAGA
Organism: Bretschneidera sinensis; assembly: GCA_023935145.1. Taxonomy (NCBI): domain Eukaryota; kingdom Viridiplantae; phylum Streptophyta; class Magnoliopsida; order Brassicales; family Akaniaceae; genus Bretschneidera; species Bretschneidera sinensis. The sequence goes on from CM043699.1 coordinate 85,295,487, forward strand.
ACAATACCGACAATAATAGCAGTAAAAGTAACCCCACCAATGGCTGCACCAGTAATCACTGACGCGCGAGATTTCTTTAGAGCACCTGGGAAGGGTTTCAAAAAAGATCCTCCATAGAGTCCCGGATTATTTGCATAGCTATCTGCTGTGACAGTAGCATTTGGCTCAAATGAGGGGACTGGTCCTGACAAGAGACTGTTGGAAACATTAAATGTCTTCGTCTGATTGAGCAGGGCAAGTTGCAGATGAATTTGGCCCGTCAACTGGTTGTTATCGAGTTTAAGTACATTCAAGTAAGTACAATTTTCCAAACTCAAGGGGATCTCACCCAAAAAACAGTTGGTGGAGAGATCAAGGGACATCACATATATCAGTTTCTTTTAAATATCCAAATGGATGAACCCTGATAGCTTGTTATTAGAAAGTTCTAAGCCAGTCATGCTTGTGTAGTTCTCGATGCCACGAGGGAAGTGTGTAAATTTTGGAAATGCTTACGCATCATTTCTATTGAATATGTATATATTGATTACAAGTTGAATAAATAAATGATAAAAAGAGAATCTATTCCTAAAAGCATGATAATGTAAAAATAACAAATTACCAAAACTAAAAGGTGAAAAATGCTAACCATCTAAAACATAATTTACAGTTGGCAAGGGAGAATATCAAATGAAACCAAGACTATACTAATTCTAATGAGCCTAGGCTAACCCTTTTCCTCAAGATGGAGGGTGGAGATCCGTAACACCCAGCTTGGCAGTCAAGGTTTTAAAAGGAACTTGGCCAAGAGCTTTGGTGAAGATATCGGCTAACTGGAACTTGGTAGAGATGTGGTTGGTAATGAGTTGGCCAGCTTTCATCTTCTCACGTATCAAATGACAATCCAGTTCTATATGTTTGGTGCGTTTGTGAAATACAAGATTAGCAGCAATGTGTAAAGCATATTTGTTATCACAATAAAGATGCATGGGTTGCTCATAAGAAATATTTAAGTCATTAAGCAGAAATTTGAGCTAGGTAAGTTCGCAAAAAGTGACTACCATTGCACGATACTCGGCCTTGACAGAAGAACAGACAACAGTAGTTTGCTTCTCGGACTTCCAAGAAAGGGGGATAGAACCAAGAAAAATGATGTAGCTAGTAGTGGAACGTTGAGTCATAGAACTGGCCCAATCTGAGTCACAAAAAGCCGATAACTAGAGAGATGAAGAACTGGAAAGTAGAATTCCAAACTCTACAGTACCCTTAAGATATCTTAAGATACGGTGAGCTGCATCAATGTGACTCTAGCAAGGTGAGTTCATGAACTGGCTAAGTTCATGAACAGAGAATGTAATGTCTGGTCGAGTGCTTGTTAAGTAAATGAGACGGCCAACAAAACGTCGATAGGAAGCTGGATTGGTCAAGGGATCAATTTCGTCGTTATGAAGACAAAGGTTTTGGTCCATTGGGAATACAGCTAGTCGACAAGCCAAGAAACTAGTATCAATAAGTCTGTCCATGATGTATTTCCATTGAGAAAGAAATATGTCTAAGGAAGAACGAGCCACTTTAATGCCAAGGAAGTACCGTAGGGGTCCAAAGTCCTTGATGGGAAATTGAGAGTGAAAGAAAGCTTTGAGAGTAGCAATAGCAGTAGGATCATTCCTAGTGATGATGATATCATCTACATATGCCAGTACCACAGTGAAGGATTTGGTAGATTTTGATGTAAAAAGGGAATAATCAGTAGTGCTTTGAGAAAAACTAGCTTCTTTAAGAACAATAGAAAACTTAGCAAACCACTACCGATAGGCTTGCTTAAGGCTATATAGAGATTTTCTAAGCTTGCAAACAAGGTTTTCCCCCTGTTTGGCATGTCCTTGAGGCAACCACATGTACACTTCTTCATGTATATCACCATGAAGAAAAGCGTTGTCGACATCAAATTGATGTAGTGGCTAGTGATTGGAAGAAGCAATGGCAAGAAGGCAGCAAACAGAGAGTAGCTTGGCAACAGGGGCAAAAATCTCATAAAAATCCAATCCTTCAGTCTGAGTATAACCCTATGCAATAAGTCTTGCCTTGTGTCTCTCAATGGAGCCATTAGGATGAAGCTTTGCCTTGTAAACCCATTTACAGCCTACTGTACGTTTAGTAGGAGGTAAAGACTCAAGGTCCCAAGTGTGATTTTGTTTAAGGGAAGTAAGTTCTTTGTCCATCGCAAGGCACCAATGATCATAGAGAATTGCTGCATTATAAGTGGTGGGTTCTTTATGTGAATTGAGATTAGCAAGAAAAGATTTGTTGTGAGAAGAAAAAGGGGTTTTATGGAGAAAATAATCAATAAAATAGGTAATACTTGATGTGTTGGAGAGACCTGTGGACGAAGATGCAGCATGAAGGGCATGGATGTGTGTTATGAACTAGTTGAACATATAATCCTTTAGATAAGAAGGTGGCAAATAAGTCCTTGTAGATCTTCGAGGTAAGTTAATGGAAGTATGTGGAATAGTAGTGGGGGTAGGTGGGAGATATGGATGGTTGATAACTATATCAATGTGACTTGGTGCTGCTGAATGTGAAGCAAGGAGTGCAGAAGTGTCATTAGGAGACAAAAATTTAATGGAAACAGGGATGTCATCAAGGGGAGGAAGTGAGTGATGCATCAGTGGGGTTCACCACGTGGTGAGTTTGTTTGGGATGTAAATATGAGATATGATAGAATTCATCGAATTGAGTGTGAGAATTAGAGGGAAAGGATGGTACAGAAGAGAGGGGAATTTAAAGGAAACGGAAAAAGGTTTTCACGAAAAGTAACATCACGACTAACAAAGATTTTTTTTTTTTTTTTTGTAGAAAGGTCATAAACTTTGTATCCTTTTGTACCATGTGGATAACCAACAAAGACACAAGGATTGGCCCATGGATCAAATTTGGTTCGACTGATTTTTGGGTTGTGAGAAAAACAAAGGTAGCCAAACACACCCAAATAACTATAGGTAGGTGCTGTTTGGAGGAGTTTCACATAGGGGATAGACCTAACGAAGTTGGAGTGGGCATTTTATTTATCAAATATGCTGTAGTGAGGACACATTCTCCCCAAAAATAAATGGGAAGATGAGCATGGAATCTCAAGGCTCTCTTGCAGTGTCAAGAAGGTGAAGGTGCTTTCTTTCGGCTATGCCATTTTGTTGTGGGGTGTGAACACAAGTTGTTTGGTGGATAATGTCATGCGTTTTGAAATAAAGCTTGCATTTTATAGGAAAGAAATTAAGCCACGTTGTCTGATCGTATTTGCTTATCAGTACTAATGGGTTCGTTTTGAGTAATGGTTGTTTGAATACGGCCAATGTTAACAAGATATTGATTCTTAACAAGAACAATAAAATACTATAAATAGATAAAAGTTTTTTATTTAAATTCCATTAAATAGACCCAAGTACACTTGGAAAAATCATCTACTGTGGTTAAAAAATAATGTGCCCTAGAGTAGGATGGAGTTGGATAACCACCCCAAATGTTACAGTGGAGGAGATTATAACGAGAAGAACTGGATGTCGAACTAGAAGGAAAAGATAGCCGAGTTTGCTTAGCCAAGATGCAAGCATCACAAGAAAATTTATTGGAAGCATTTGAAGTGCAGGAATAGTGGCTAAGTCTGCAGTGCCATAAAAGCCGTAAATACAGGGTCATGGTGAGCAGGAAGTGGAGTGTCTGAATATGGAGATGGTTGAGTGTAATAGTATAAGCCATCACTCATTTCACCCATGCCCATCAGTCATCTCGTTGTCAAGTCTTGAAACACACAAAAAGTGGGAAAAAAATAGCAACACAGTTTAAAGTAGTCATTATCTTGCTAATAGAGAGCAAGTTGAAAGAAAAGTAGGAACACAAAGCACATTTTCTAAAACAAACACAAGGGACAATTGGGAAGAACTAGTGTATGTAATAGGTGTGTGATCACCATTAGGCAAACAAATAGGAGCAAGACTAGATTGTTCTTGAGTATTGTGCAGTAAAGATAAATCATATGCATAATGATTGTTAGCACCACTATCTATAACCCAAGAAGAATGCATGTGAGATGCAACTGAAAAATAAGAGTCCATACTAAAAAAAATTGGCAGAAGATGTCTGGCTTGTAGGATTCAGGAGAGATAGCAATTGGTGATATTACATAGCGGTAAGTTGATGCAGAGATGAAGTAACATCAAATGTACCAGGCAGATAAGACACATCAGTTGTAGGTGATTGAGTTTGCACTTTCTCTTCCTTAAACTCTTTTATTTCAAGCACATTACTTGTTTGAATTTTTTGTTCCCACAGTCGATGCCGAAAAGAAGCCAAGGGCTGTCAAGTATGATCAAAGAATGATGATGTGAATTGCCGATGTCGACTTCGGTCGAGTCCACTTCATCTGAGTACATGAACACTTGAAAAAGAAAGTCGTTCATAGTTTTGTTCTCCAATGAGGACCCTCTTATGCTTAAGTCAGTAAGTGTGCTGAGATAAAGTGGAAGACTGAGATGGAGTAAAGTGCTAAAGTGAGAGTGGATGGAGAGGAATGTGTGGGAGAGTGTTCAAAAGTTGGCTTTATGGGGCAATGAGCCCCCTTTATAGCCTTTGGGATCCCCACCTTGAAAAGGTTGGTTGTGGGTCCCACTTGCAAAATTATCTTTTTGCCCTCTAAATTATGAGATAACCTTTATATCTTTGGATACTTGCCACATGTTTAATTTTATTGGGTGGTATACTTTTTTCCCACATAAGTAATAATATGATTGAAAGAGAAGAGATGGGTTATAGTATGACCGAGGAATTATTAAGAGAGAGAAAGATAACGATTTAGATAGAGAGAGCTTAAGCGGCCATAAAGAAGAAAGCTCAAATAGAAACCAAATCAAATTAATAGTTTTTGGATGGTAATTAATTATCCGAGTATTTTCCAAAATAACAAACACACAAAAAAAAGACTAAATATAAGTAGTTTTGTACAATAATACAAAAATAGCAATATTGCTCTGATCTAACATTTTGTGATATGGACATATCGCCACCCTTTGAGGCCAAATCAAATCAAAACTTGAACGTTTAACAAGTATCTTATTATCCTAACCAGATAAATAGTTAACAGTCAATTACAAGGATAAAGTCTACTGACACGAGTATGTTACTTCAAATCATTGCATGGTTTCCCATATTCATTGGAAGATAATAATTTCAACGTGAGAATTGCTTCAACTTTGCTTTAGTTAACAAATCAATGCACAATATTAAGCAAGGATCATTCTCGAGCTACACGAACAACCTGCTTACCAACATTTTCGCCAGAAAATAGTCCAACAAAAGCAGCTGGTGCAGTTTCTAAGCCTTCATCCATGTCTTCAATGTAAACAATCTTCCCTTCCTTGTACTTACTAATAACATGTTGTAAGAACTGTGGGAATAAATAAAAGTAATCACTTTGCAGGAAGCCTTGCATCCTTATGCGCTTCGTTATGAGACTGAACAAGTTGTGAATCCCTTTGGGATCCGAGAGGCTGTGCACCAACACCATTCCACAAACTGCTATTCGACCATGAATCCTCATGTTGGGCAATGCTGCATCAAGCGTGGGTCCACCCACGTTATCAAAGTAGATGTCAATGCCTTCTGGAAAGTACCTGTTAAGAGATTTAAGCATTAGTTTCTAATCAAGCTGATAGTAGCTTTCATCATCTATGCAGTTAACAATATCAAATGCCAGTGCAACAGGGCATGGCAAAGTGAAGCGACATTGACCATAACTTTTTGCACAAAAAGTCAAAGTAGCTTTTGTTAATTTTCCTTTCTTAACACACATCAGCATGATTTACCCACTTTCTATTCCTCGTTTTCTTGATAAGACAGTCTTACTAAGAAAAAGAGGAGGGGAGGACAAAAAAATGAAATAAAAGGGGAGCGCTCGATCTCAATGCTAATGGTTCAATGTATTGAGCGAATGCCTACATCATCTGTGGCCTCAATGCACCCAAGGAAGTTCTATAAACTTAAATCCCTCATTTCTGTCCTTAGCCCAAGAGAGCAGTGGTCAAATCACCTTCAACTGTAGAGGACAACATTGAAATCAATTGAAAAACAAAAGGGTACGACTCCAGTTAAAATCAATTTATTACAGCTGCATGACATTTACATGGTGGTATCTAGCTTCCATCAGTGATTCATACAGATATGCATTACCCAGGAAAGAAGCATGATAGACGTATTAAGATGACAAAAGAAAAGAAACTGTTTCCGATAACGGAATGCATCAAGAACTGGTCATGCTCTTACGCTCCGTTTGGTCCGTACTAGGAATGAGAATGGGAATGGAATAGAATAAATATTATAAAAATGAAGCTTGAGAGAGAATAAAGGAATTCAATGATGATGTTTTTGTTGGTAAAGTATTTTGACTCAGTACCCAATGAAAAGGAATAAGAATACCATCCTAAATTTGGCAATTCTATTCCTTTTCGCCGGGCATGATACAACATATTTTACCAACAAAAACACTAATATTTCATCCCCTCAACCCCTTCAAGCTTAATTTATATAGCATTAGTTCTATATCATTCCAATTCCTATTCCTTGGGCAAACCAAACGGGGCCTTAAGTGGATCACGCTAGAGATGATATAGTTACATATTGAATAAAGTGCTTATAATTTGTGGGAAGTTCCAACAACCAATATGGTTTAGGGTGTTAAAAGGTTTCCAATGTGTTTCAAAACATCCAATTCGATTTATAGGGTATTTAGAGCACTCTGAAGACTATTCTAGAGTAACGAGACAGATAATTGTGAGCCTAAACGGCACAGACCTACTAGTTGATGTGCTTTGATTGTTTGTTCCAAATAATGAATTGCTACTCTAAACATAAAGCTGATCAGAACCTCTTGGCCTAATGGTCACCTCCGGCTCCTCCAAATAGGAGACTCGGATTCGATCCCTTTCCCTGCCAGTGTAGCAAAAAACGAGAACTAAAGTTCAACTCATAATGGAAAAACAAAATGAATATTTGGCTATTACTCGTGATGGAATACACGATGAAGATTAGAATTAGAATTAGAGATTTTAATCTAGAAATTGAGGGATATTTTAATTATGTGGATGAATCTGTAATTGTAAAATATTATGGGCTTTAGAGTTTTAGGAATTAATATATTTTAGTAGCTAGTTTCTTTATTTAAGCTTAGTATTTAATTTACATATTTAGAGTATTCTTTATAAGAGTAGGACTAGGTTTTTTAATCTCTCTATATAAGATACGTCTCTATCATATTTTTACTTAGCTTATGATTAATAAAAACCAAATTATTGAAATCAAAACAACTCTATGATGAGTTTGTTCTTTGCACCATTTGTTTTGGATTTTAGTTTTCATATGATTTGGGAAGATCCATTTGATTTGAATCATTTTATCTTTAGTTTTCTTTGTTCTATTTTTATTTTCTTGTTTTTGTTATATAGAGGTCCTCTCTCTAGAAACCTACACATCCCACCAGCATAAACAAGCCAACTGAGTTACAAGTTTCAAAGTAAATTCAGCTTCGAAAAGTATTGCACTTATCAGAGACCGATCCAGAATTTTCATCAATGGGAGCGAAGTTGTTAGATATATTTACTTATAAATCTAGAAAAAATATTAAGACAACTTCATAAAATACGTATTTGAAAATATTTCATGTAATATCATTAATATGAATATTTTCATATAAAAATGTTTGGTGAGTTTACAACAAAAATCATCTGTCATGTAAGTACAAAACCCTTTACACTTGTTCCTAGCTTGTCTTCATATTTTGAAAGCATTGTAAAAAAAATTCATTATCATTGTTATCTACTAAATATGTTATTTTCAACCAGATTTGTGTCTCACTAATATTAGTTTCTTTTGCTTCGGAAGTATTTTTCAATATTAGCTTCCTCTTCAAATATTTTTCTATAATTAATTCAAAATTATTAGTTTAATTAATTCATGTAATAAACAAGATAAGACAATATATGAAACAAATATTAAAAAACAACATTTTTTAGCATGGACAACTTTTCACTTGACTTATGTGCAACTGGGGGCAAGCTAAAATAATATTTTTTGGAGGGGACATTTTAAAAATTCCTTAAAATATTCCAAGGTTTTTGAGATATCAACGGGGGCGGGTGCCTCCACTGGACATGAATCCGTCCTTGGCAAAAGTTTCAGGAAAATATTTAAGGAAGTGAAAAGGAAATATCGGAAGTAGCCTAGTAGATATCTGTGTTCTCAAAAGCTTATTGCCGACCTTTCCAAAGCAGCATCCAGATATGGCTCTTCTTTGTAGTTAAAAGCTTCATCAAATCCAAGCTTATTCTTTAGAAGATAAACCTAATCCATGCCCACTCAAGTTTCATTTTCTGTATTGGTAATTCATCTTGTAGCAGTAGCTCAATTGTAAATAATATAATCAGTTATGTAAAAAACAAGATGATTTATAAAACCAGAGAGAAAAACATACTTTTTGACTGCTGCCAGCACTCCCAACTACATAGCAGCCATGCAACTTAGCCAGTTGGCCAACAAGCTGACCAACAGCTCCTGAAGCTGCAGAGACAAAAATATGGTCCCCTTTCTTAGGGGAACAGACCTCATAAAATCTTGCATGAGCAGTAAAACCTGGCATTCCTGATCAGAAATTTTAACATCAATGATGGATTTGACTAATATACACAATGCTTTGAAGTTATTTGAACAAAAAAGATATGAAGTTACAAGCAACCAAATTTGGGGTTATTTCTTTTGCATTTATAGAAGCAGTTGTTGGCTGTCCAAACAAGTGGGTGAACAACTTCGTCCTTAAGTGACAAGAAGTAAGTTCAAAAATAGTTTGCACTTTTATCACCAACAAAAAGGCTGAAGGCTAGTTTGAGAGTCACATATAACTCTTAATTCCATCAATATATGTGCAAATGAAATTTTGACATGAACTAACCAAAAATACTGAAAAAGGGGGGAAAATAAGAAAGAGGCTGCCTAGAAGTGTCAGGATCCACCACAAGTTAGTCCTAGTGATCTGAGAAAAGCTACATTTAGTGTATGTCACATGCACCAACCATCGATTTAGCTCATAGGTGTTGGAATGAGCATGAGAACCGTAACTATAGAGAAGGTGCAAATTTTGCTGCAATATGCACTTACACAGATCCTTTTCTGATGCAAAAATACATGGAACTCTAGCTAGCTTTGATTTAAACTAAAAAGCCATGACATCACCTACTCAAAGTTTATCTATGTGCTTACTTAGCCATCCAATGGAAGCACCACTGTGCACCTTGCTTCAAGTTCGCGGGCTAACCAGCTTTGATGCAAGGCAAGGATCTTCAACAAGGCATGAGGGCACTAATGCACCACTAAAGTATTTGAACAAAAAATATATGAAATTACAAGCAACCAAATTTGGGGTTATTTCTATTGCACTTATAGAAGCAGTTGTTGGCTGTCCAAACAAGTGGGTGAACAACTTCGTCCTTAAGTGACAAGGAGTAAGTTCAAAAAAAGTTTGCACTTTTATCACCAGAAAAAGGCTTAAGGCTAGTTTGAGAGGCACATATAACTCTTAATTCCCTCAATATATGTGCAAATGAAATTTTGACGTCAACTAACCAAAAATACTGAAAAAGGGGAAAAAAATAAAAAAAAAGAGGCTGCCTAGAAGTGTCAGGATCCACCACAAGTTAATCCTAGTGATCTGAGAAAAGATACATTTAGTGTACGTCACATGCACCAACCATCGATTTAACTCATAGGTGTTGGAATGAGCATGAGAACTGTAACTATAGAGAATGTGCAAATGTTGCTGCAATATGCACTTACACAAATCCTTTTCTGATGCAAAAATACATGGAACTCTAGCTAGCTTTGATTTCAACTAAAAAGCCATGACATCACCTACTCAAAGTTTATCTATGTGCTTACTTAGCCATCCAATGGAAGCACCACTGTGCACCTTGCTTCAAGTTCGCGGGCGAAGCACCTTTGATGCAAGGCAAGGATCTTCAACAAGGCATGAGGGCACTAATGCACCACTAAAGTATTTACAGAACTAGATAGTTGAGTGTAATGCTTCTATTAACAAGAACAACAATAAACTTGCCTTACATGGAATAAGAAAATTTTATTTTTTGTGATAAGGCATTTTGGTCAAATGAGCATATCAGATTTATATAAGTTGACCCAGCAATTGGATGACCCTAGTTGCTCCTCTACTTTAGGAATTTGAGAGAGGTCTCTAGAGAATGGAAATGCAAACTCTCAGGGTAAATTTATTCTTAGAAGACTTTATATGAGAAGATACAAATTTATGCTTACATTTATTAACCTGATCACTTCTGACAATACAAAACCTCTACGCAATCTAGAGTACCAATAGATTTCTCGAAACACAAATTAAACCATAGATTAGCATGTAGATATCTTCCTTTTCTGCAATTTCCTGAACTTGTTAAAGGAATATCAAAATCTAAAGAAATATGGACATGCCAAGTCCTCCATTCTTCCTGGCCAATATCATGATGTTATTTGATATTATCAGTGCAAAAGCATTCAGGAATACTATATTATAGAAGATAGAGAAAAAGCCTAACTGTGACTGAGAAATATGATAATGACTTGCCGGAAAATCTTGTTTCCTTCTCTAAGAAATTAAAAAAAAAAAAAAAAAAAAAAAAAAAAACCAAGACTAATGACATGTGTGCGTGTATTTTTAATATTCGAAGTGCAAAACTATCATACCAAGAAGACCCAAATGGTACGATAGCGGGATGCCATCATCTGGCTGAATTTTTCTCGACTGCTCAGTTCTGTGAACCAAGCTGTATTCTTCCCAACCAGTAATCCCTGAAATTAAGTGACCTGGCTTGGAATTTGGGTTATCAGAATCCACCACCCTTGACATACCAAATCCTTCAATGGCCTTCATCAAAATAAACCGTTGCTAAGCATTTCCATAGGACGACTATCATAACAAAATCATTACCACAAGAAACGTGTAGTGTTAAATAATGATTCTATAATTTTAATATTGTATTAAGGTTTTACAAAGATTACCAGGATCAAGATAACCATAAACATCATTACGTGCACGCCAGACCTTTATAGTGGTTATGGAGGTGTTGGTGTGACCTAATGGTTATTTGATTTAAACACTTGTATAGATAGCCTCAAATAATAACTTATAAATATAATGTCTATTTTTCCTTTTCTTGACAGGTTTTGAGGGAAATTGAGATGTATACGCAATTCCATAACAAGCATAAGCTGAAACCATCACACTTATGATACAAAACTTAACCAATACTGGAGTATTAGCACAAGCAAGTGCTGACCTGAAACCAGAACAAATCTTTTATAATCAGACCAACAACGTACTAAGAGCAATACTCAAACTAGAAATTAAGTTTACTTGGAAGAACAAACCAATTTTTACAGAGCCACTTATTCTTGTTTCAGACATTATATCTGATTGTTTTCTAGTAAAGAAATACAATGTCAGAACTCTAAATAAGATTATAGTAGCAAAACTGCATTCACAAAATAAGTGGCCATTAGTCTCGGTGATCTTTTTGCCGAGGAACAGAGAGAATTCCCAGAATAAACCCCATTTCAGCAACTCATCTGAGTTTGCCATTCAACAGCCTGCAGCTAATTTCATCAAATTTTAGCACCAAATGGTCCTTAAGTGTTGTATGAAAGAACAAAAAGTTAAGTTACTGGTATCCACCTAGAACATTCTAGTAATTCAAAATGTGGTGTTGTGAGGGACAGATCCAATATAGGACCAGCGGGGCACCTACCCCACTGAAGCCCCAAGGACCTTTAATTTTTTTTTTTTTTTTGAGAGTTTCTAAAATGCTATCACCAATACTTTTGATTTGCTTCCACCTAAGGATGGATCTATATAAGAACGAGTGGGGATACTTTGAGAATTTTCAATATTAATGATGTGTCCCCACTAACAATTTTAAAGTGTCCCACTAATTAGTTTAGAAGAAGAAGAAAAGTTGTCTCCAACTCCCAAAACTTCCACAATGAATCTTCAATTTGAAAAAGAGAAGACAAAAAAATTTATATAGGAAAATATATTTTATTGTCTTTCAAGTTTCAAGATCAACAACAAATAAATTTTAAACCTTTTTTTATGAGAAAACATGTTCGGAGGGTGAGGGTAGCATCCCTATTAACGTTGTGTGAACATTCCCACACATGACCACATGAGCCAGACATAAGTGTTCGTTCATGTTAGATCGTCGAGTAAAGCATACCTCACCTTACCGTCGTGCAAGGAAGAACTTGAGTCCAAGAACTCTTGGCAAGAAGAGCGAGCCTCAACCACCACCTCACTAAACCTTTGGCGGTAAATTTTTCTTTCTCGCTTTCTTTCTTTAAGCTATCTCTAACCAAGAGCTTCTTTTTATTTGGGGCTCTCAATTTTTTGAACAAAACGAAAATTGATTTAAATAAAAAAGATACTTTTTTTTATTATAGTTGCGTTCTCTAATTTATTTTTTTTTAAAAAATATCCATATTAATTATATTAAAATAAATATTTTCTACTAAGTGTTTTGTGGAATTGTCCTTATTCCTAAAATTATAAATATATTTTTATTTTTTCTAAAATTATAAATAATTTTTCTCTTAACTCATCTCTTTCAACTTCAGAATTCCTCACTACACCACTAGTACCGGGTGCACTATCATCATATTCCATCTCAGGAACCACAGAATCCACATCAACTTCTACCTCTTCTCTTCTAAACAAAAGGGGCCTACCACGCACTCTCTGTCCCACAACCCTAGCTCTAGGTCTATCACGTCCACGCGACATCCTCAGACCTACATCAAAATGATTTATTTTAGATTCCACTTTACCAATTTGTTTTATGCAGTCTACAGAATCTTAAACCTATAGCTCTAATACCAAAATTATAATAACTCCTCCTAAGTGAGCTCTACCCGAGATGGTATCGAAACTTTTCAACTCGAAGCACGACTTATATGGAATAACTATTACATTTATAACTTGAAAATAATTACAAACTTTCGCCTAAACTCTTTGACAGAGGAAATATAAAATTTCATTACAAAACTTATACAGTAATTTACACTGATGCATGTACATGTACAATATTTCTTACTAATTTACAACTATTTACTTTTTCCTTTCTTTTTTTCTTTTCTTTTTTCTTTTATTTTATTTTCCTCCTTTTCTTTTCTTGTCTAAGGATGCCAACCACGAGGACTTACCTAGATACTTACGCTGATCCCAGATCAAAGAATCTACCAAATTCTTGTCCGCAACTTGAAATTTATTTAAATATTGGGGAATGAGCTTCAAAAGCTTAGCAAATTTCAATTTACTAGAAGTACTCGATTTGTATACTTCTGATCATATTTTAATCACAATTCATATATAAAATTCAATATACTTTCATTCATTCAATTGTTCTCATCTCATATCATTTTCATATAATTCAATCATCAATCATATCAAGTTCATCATTTTCTCATCACAACTATCTCATCATGAGATTCATAATCATATCATCACAATTTCACAATCATTCTTATGTATCAACATCCCAATAATTATAAATAAATAAATAAATGCATAAATTTCCTTCTTTCTTCAAATATCAGCATATCCCATCTCATCACATCATATATCATCATACTATCACAAGTATAGGTGATTTCATCCATTTTGGGTACCCATACCAATCTCTAGTACAGTTATCGGGGACGTCTACCTATATGTCGCCATGTTTCATCCAGACCAACCGTGGTTCTGACCTTCCCCATGACCACACACTCCATCTCTTTAGTTGTCCGACATTGCATATGAACATACACATACAAGCAAACATAGCATAACATATCATATCATCATATTAATCAAATGATTTTCTTTTCATAAAATATCTCTTTTTTTAGTAAGAATCTACTTATCCTTTGAAGGATACAATGTCATCAACTTATTATACAATCATATTTTTAGTCATTTCATGAATCATACTTCTCTTAAATCATCTAATTAATACATATATCATGTATTTCATTAAATCAAACATATTCATAATGTATTTAATAATGTTTCCATAATATTATTCATTTTAAGTTTTATTCATTTATTTAGTTCTTCTCGCTTACCAACAATAAACTGAACTCGCCATGTAGCACTAACACTATCCTTGGATCACCTCCTTACCTTTAACCCTCCTCTTAGCAATAACACGAGATTTCTCACCACCACCTAACTAGAATATTCTTATCAATTTCACTATCTCATAATTTAACACAGTACTTCATTATAACTCAAAATTCACAAATGTTTGATTAAATTCCTTTTCTTTAGTTTGAATCCAAACTCAAATCTTTTTTAAGAAAAGTACAAGGACTAATCTTTTCAAAATCAAAACCTTTCTATAGAAGAACAAAATTAAGGAAATTACCTTTCTAAAGCTTTTTCTCAGAATTCTTGAAATTCGTTCTTGAATCAGTTATAATCAATACTGGATTATGAAATTCTTGAAATTCCTTATTGTTTGAGAGATTTTCTAGAGAGAGAATAAGTTGTAAAGAGAGAAAACGAAGTTTAAAATGTATGGAAATGAATTTTTGAACGTCTTAAAGCCTTATATATGAAAAATTTTGATTGGTCGGTCAGCCGAACCTATCATTAAATTACCTTTAGAGGGGGATAAGGCTAAGTAGAGCGAAAAAGGCTTTCCATGAGATGGGAAATGAAAACTATTAGCCTCATACAAAGTTTGTGAATAAGTGATTGTCTAATACAAGGAATATCCGTCTTTCTACTAAACATGATGTATTGAACTCATAATTTATTAGATACTTTTTATGAATGTCAACTAAATATCGTAAGTAAATTATTCCTGGTTGTTCAATCATTTGATAACCAGAGTCATTCTTTAACATATGATCACTATGAGTCAGACTTAATAGAATTCAATCAATCATTTTTTTCTACCATTAAGGTGACCGGTTGTTTACTGACAAAAATAAAAAAATTACCAGTTTATTGTCCAGAACTCCATCGATCGACTAACCAGCTGATTAGCCACCCTACCGGCCAATCGACTAGCTGATCAATTGGCTGACCAGTCGACTGCTTCGATTGACCATGCCTAACAGCCATCATACTTACTGGTCGACTATCTAGCCAATCGGTTGGTTTACCAGTTGACCAATTCCCTCTTTTATGCCTTAAAAAAATTTATTTCATTCATTCTAACTCATTTCTTTAGAAATGTTCAACTCATTTCCTCAAAATTTGTTTCGAACTAAAATTTTAAATCATTTGTATGCATGATAATTATAACTTTACAGTTTACCAACTTACCCTTACATTAAGGGTATGGGCCTTACACTTTGTGAGGACAATTCCAAAAGAAAATAGATAAGTATAGAGAGAAAAAAAGAAGAGAAAAGAATAGAAAGATTAAAAAGATAAACATAACAAAGAAAGAAAACAAACACGAGATAAAATAACAAAGAGTGGAACAAATGAGAAGAGCTAGAAAATATTCTTCACTAATTTCAGCCACACCATTTACATTTGGTTTTCTAATCTTCAGTTAAACCAAGTCTCCTAGTTCACTAAGTCCATAAGAGCACACGAATCTCTGAGGATTATCCTCGCACGTGGACTCTCCTTAGCCAAAAAGAGTGGTTAATTTTCTTTTTGTTTGTGAAATAAAATTTCTAATATGATTTGCATGTTTAAGCCACCATGAAAACCAATTAGATAGTTTAGTTCAATTCTTACTTGCTAGAATCCATCTTAGCCTTAAATACTCACTTTCTATCCAGTTTCTTTACAATCTTAATATTTACTTTTTCCTCACTAGACGTATGTTATTCTTTTCTTAGCTTATGAATAGTTTTAAAAATGCAATGTTAAACCTTTGGTAGTTTTAATGTTCCTTTTCGTAGCTTAGTTTCTCTAAGTTATTCATTTCATGCTTTCTAAGTTAGATGCTCTCTTTTAAGTTGTTTGTTAAATCTTTTAAGATTATATAAATTCAAACCGCTCTTGGTCCATGAAGGATTTAGACCCACTTTTAGTCCATTTCACTTCAAACCCGCATGCACCCACACATGCGTGCACGCACCTGCACACACCAACACACATGTTCATACACCCGCACACATCTGCATACTCTTGCACACATGTGCACACCATGCTCACATGCATGCTCCCGCACAGACGTGCACGCACACGTACACACCCGCACTCACGTGGACACACATCTGCACATATTTTCACGAATTTGGTACTAATTTGCATGCACCCGCATGCATCCACACACATGTTGCACATATTTAGTTTAATCAGTACATTTAATTCACCTAGTTTGAATTGGCGTAGTCCATTTCCTTAGCTTTAATCAATGCCTTATAAGTGGTTTTGATCATTTCTTTGTTTAAAGTTCCATTTCCTTCAAGTATTTACTTTAAGGTATTTACTTTTACCATGTCATTTTAATTACAATGTTTGGGTGTCATCTTGTGTGAATTCAAATTGCAAAATGTTTGTTTGACTTTATTATTAGTGTACAATAATAATACTTAAATTAAAGTTTTGAATAATTTTCCTTAAAACACAAAGGCCGGTCTTTGGTCTAGACAAAAGAGGGAGCTTTAATCCTCACTCTCTTATACCCAAATCTCCCAAGTCTCGGAATGTCTCATGCAGACCAATGACAAGGGATTTGACCCCTTTCAAGGTCAAATGGTAACTTCTTACTTGTCATCCTTGCTTTGTGCTCAGATGACAACAATCACCTGTCTAATACATTAAAAGCGTGCCTAACATGAGAGCCTCCCTAGTACTTACAAAGGGTTTGTATTAGAGTTGGTAGGTTCACTCGTTTTGATATGCCTACTCATCGTAATATGCATCCCTGTCATATCATTCCTTCTTCGAGAGGAGTAGCCATGGGTAATGAATCAGATGCATGGGTAACAGGCGAAAAAAAATGGTGCCTATAGTTGACGACTCTGCTAGGGAGATTTAATCTTAAAGTGTTTCTTGAAAATCTTTTAAAACTTTAATCATAAGTTGTTATTTCGTACTTCACTATGCACACTAGCTCTTACATTTTGCTCTAGACGGAGTAAATTGGGGGCTCGTTTCCCCTTTGTTTTCAGTGTGACCCTCATTTACTTATCGTCAACCCTTGGTGTGGACAAGTTCCTCTTGGTTCATGTCATGTGAAAAAGGTTTTTCGTCGTGTTTGTACTCTTGTGGTTCACTTTAGTTCACTCAAGGAGCATAATGACATACTTCTAGCTATGGGGTACTTGATCCCACTGGAATTATAAGGCGAGTCTACCGTTTTTTAAGCAAACCGTAGAACCTTCCCATCTAAGACATGGACCCTTTCTATTCCTTTAATTGCTTGCATGTGATTGTTATAACCTCACATGTTAAAATAAGATAAAACCAATTTGTTTAATAACATGTTTTGTGGTTTAGTTTTCCCCTTAATTAAATTACAATCAAACAAATTGAACCCCATGTTAGAGGGCCTTCTCTTAATTAAGTCTTATTAACTTGACATCATTAAGGAGCTTGCCCAAAGAAATTAATGTTGATTGGGCCCTAACTCAAGGAATCTAAGTGAATCAATGCCCAAGGATCAAGTGGAATGATCCATGTGAAAGGTAATTCTCATCATTCATTTGGGTCTTTTAGGTTTAGCCCAAATCATCATTAGGTTCTGAATCCTTTGGGAGACTTATTGATTTCAAATTCACAACACCTAACTATGAGAACCTTCTCGTGGTTGTTTGGACCTATGATAAGCCTAGTCTGGCCTAAAAAATGAAGATCTTCTCTTAGTTAAGTCTTATTGGTTTGACCTCATTAAGGAGCCCACAAAGAAAACAATTGATGATTAGACCCTAACCTAAGAAAATTAGTGAATAGAGGCCCAAGTATCAAGCAGAATGATCCATGTGAAGGGGCAATTTTCACCCTTATTTGGGGTTTCTTAAGTTTATCTAAATCAACATTGGGTTCTGAATCCTTTGGGAGACTTATTGATTTCAATTTCACAACACTTAACTTTGAGAAAGCCCAAGTCCAAACCAAGGAAGTTTGATTGGAATTTAAGCAAAGGGAATTTTCCTTTACATTCTCTATTTCTACCTATTTGGGAAAAATAAAGAACTTATTTGCAAGTGGACTTTAATTAATTCAGTAGGCCATCAAATGAAAACCCAAAACCCATTGATAAAGTTAAAGTAATACTACGAATAAGTGAGCATGGCAAAAAGGATTCATGACATAAATAACTCAAAATGTGTCATTTCTTCTTGTAAAAAGAATTCATAGGTCCAGGCAAAAAAACAGTCCCCTTCTCACTTTGGCTTAGATCCTTTAGTGGAAGACTAAGGAAAAAGTCTCTTATGGGTCTAGTCTCTCTTATAGTGGAAGAAGAATCTACAAACAATTCAGTTTTCAAGAGCAATTCAGGTTCAACTAGTGTAATGGCCGAAGAGACAGTGGTTGATATCAATGAGGTCTTTAAGAATATCAACAGTTTGTTAGCTAACCTGGCCAAAAGACTCCATTGCCTGTAAGAAAAGGTAGCTAAGAAAGATTCCCAAGGCTTTAGGGGCGACAAATGAGACTTTTTGAAGATGAGGAAGAATTCTTCTTGGCTAAAGAGAAGAAGAAATGTGGTTCTGAGATGAAGGCCATCAATGAGAAATTTGAGAAAATGCAGGGTGCTTTAAGAAAATCCTAAGGCATTGATGGTTATCTCATTGACATTGACAGGCTGTATACCCATTCCACAGTTAGTTTGTCACCCAAATTCAAGATGCATGATGTGGATCATTTTGACGGATCCAGGGACCCCAATACCCACCTGAGGCAATATACTAGCCTCTTAAGACTCTGTTTTGGACACTAAGCAGTTATATTCTTCTCCAACTCCCTCATTGGTGACGCACTGAAATGGTACTATTCTCAAGAGCCCAGTACTCTGAAGGAATTGAAAGATATGGCCTAAGCATTTTTGGCCCAATATGCTTACAATGCTCAGTCAGATATAACCAACAGAGACTTGGAAACCACAAAGCAAAAGCCAAATGAGACTTTCTTAGAATTTATCTCTCGTTTGAGAGGTAAGGTAGCAAAAATGGCCTCAAGACCTGTGGAGAAGGACTAAGTCAGAATTATGATGAGAAATCTGTAGTTGGTGTACCATGAAAGGATGTTTGCCATGTCCATTACTAGTTTTGAGAAATTAATTAATTCAGGTAGTCAAGTAGAAGATGCTATCTTTGAGGGTAAAATTTGGAAGATTGGTGGGAAGTTTATGAAGAAAAATGTTGTTAGCAGCAGTGGTACCAAGCCCAGTGAGGTAAACTTTGCTCAGATACACAATGTATAGTCAAGTGTATGGGTAGACAACTCTTCAAAACCTTACCAATAGAATAACAATAGTTACATTTAGCCAAGATATTTCCAAAATATGACTCAGAGAAAACACCGAGGCCTTAAAGACTTTACATCCCAAGGGATGAGTTTGTCCCAAGCTTTCGCCAAGCTCACCAAAAAAGACAAACTTCAGCCTATGCCAGTAAGACCTTTGCCAAACCCAGTTTCTCCACACTATGGCCTTTCCAAATATTTTCATTTCTATCAGCCAACCAGTCATAACATCGATGGGTGTCAAAGACTAAATAATGAAATCCAATACCTTATTGATAACAATCTTAAGCCACATGATTTTTCCAAAAATCCCATTCCCAATTACCAAAATGTGGTCACATTGAACTTCCTCAACATGATCGAGGAATCACCCACCATCCTTGACCCCTCCATCCTAATCACCTTAATAACCAAACATAACTCCAAACATATTCCTAAACACCACCATTAACATTAACCTATCCTTACCATAGAATACCTCTGAAATTTCAAATGCAACACTCCTTACAATGGGGCCTCGATTAATGGCATCTGGGATAGCGATAATGAGGATGATAAGAAGGCAATAACAAGGACAGTGATAATAAAAGCACCAATGGGGATAGATAGTATAGTGATAGTGGAAGCTAGAAAAGAAAACACAATAATCAGTGTGAAGATCAAGAGTTGTGATAAGGTAATAACAACATCATAGTAGACCAGGAGAAAGGCAATAGAAGAAAAAGTAATGACAACGGTAGTGAAGATGAAGAAGAAGATTAGACTTGAGGTGGTCATCATTTTAAGCCACCTCACCTCAAAGTTGATGCTCTCAAAATGGAATGAGGAGATGAGAAAAGAGTGACAATGGATAAAGGAAAAGTGAAAGAGAAGGAAGAGGATAAAGATTTGGTGTTAAGAAAGTTGAATAAGACTCATGCTAACATATCCATTTAGGGATTACTGATGTCTTCAAAGAGACACCGACAAGCCATATTGGACTATTTAAGTGGACTAGACAAAAACTTTATTCTGAGTTTTAAATTACTCGCAAGCACACGAGTCGTTTGCAATATAGTGTTGTGCAAGTGCGAAGTCGAATCCACAGGGAATTGCGTTGTGAAAATATATTTTTATCTAAACTAACCCTATTTTAACCTAGTTCCGAATTTTGAATTGTATCTTATAAAGAAATATAAACCAAACTAAATTGATTTTAAAACAACTGATAAAAATACTAAGGTTTTCTGAATCCATCCCACCAAAGTAAAACATATATCTTCATGTTTTATATAAAAATAATCTATCAAATCATTCCATGAATCCACCATTATACAGATCACGTCGAATACCCAAACTAAATTAAAACCATCCAATGTATCCGTTTAATTCACAAATCACAATGGATATCCAATCTAATTTGAATGATCCGCCGTATCTGGCAGATAAAACACAAGGAATATCCAATTTAACAATTTAAAAGCAATCGATCATAAGATTTTACTCAACTAATTGAACATAACATTTATACTAAAAATATCATAATTGTATGAACAAATATGAAAATATTATGTCAAACAATGGCGAGACTTCATCTTCAACCTTAGATGAAGATTTTAGCCTCTCATAATTATGAAACTAAAGTTCACAATAAAAGTACTAAATGTTAAACTTTAAAACTAAAAAATAAATAAATTAAAACTGACTATACATTAGGAGAAATTTCACTCGTTGTTGGGCGGCGCTTCCCCTCGTGGTAGCAAAGCCTACAAGATCCACTAAAATGCTAGCAGAAGTCCTCCGGATTGCACACCAATTGCTTCAGTGAGGTGGGGCTTTAATAGGGAAACTCAAGAGTGCAATGTTTTTCAAATTCGATGTGGAATACTGCCTGAGTGCGCTCGATCACAGTCTTGTGCGCTCGAGCGCAGCATGGTGCACTGCCTAACCTTTGTCTACTAAAACTGCCATAACTTTCTCTAGAAAAATCATTTTTACGAGCCGTAAAATTCCTCAGAAAATAGACATCCAGATTTTTTCCAAGAATATAAGGCCCATCTTCTGCTTCTTCCTGAATCAATACAGTAAAATCCACAAAAATGACTAATCTACCACGCTGAAATCACACACAATCTGACCTTTGTCTACTAAAACTGTCATAACTTTCTCTAGAAAAATCATTTTTATGAGCCGTAAAATTCCTCAAAAAATAGACATCCGGATATTTCCAAGCATATATGGCTCATCTCCTGTTCTTCCTGAATCAATACAGTAAAATCCATAAAAATGACTGATCTGTATAAGTAATTCTGGCAATTTTAGTGAAACTCCTTTCCGACTGCTTGTAAACCTGTAAAACAATGAAAACAACTCAAAGTAATAAATTTCTAAGCTAACAAATGTAAATTAAGGAGCCAAAATATGCAATATTTGGGACTCATCACACTTCCCATATGATCTCTTAGCATTGAAAGATGTATCGAAGAAATAGGAATCAAACCTGAGCTTTGGTGACAAAGATATACCACCATGTGGACAAAACCATAACAATGCCCTTTATCCAATAGCAGAGTGTCGTGAAAAGAAGATACTCATGGTACTAGTTAATAATGGGTCAACTTTGAATGTCTTACCTCTGTGGACAACAAAAATTTTGGGATTTGAGTAGGATAACTTCCACCAGATTAGCCAAACAGTTTGAGCTTACGATAATACAGAGAGCTTGGTAGTCGAGACAGTTAGCTTGAGCTGCAAGCTAGGTTTGGACAATATAGTGATTGATTTCCATGTCATCAATATCATTGGATCCTTCAATATTCAACTGGGTAGACCATAGCTCCATAGTTTGGGGGCAATGCCTTCAACCTTCCATCAGAAAGTGAAGTACAAAAATGAAAACCAAGTGATAATCTTGATCAGGGATGAAATCAACATCGCCCTGTGTTCGGTATCCAAGAAGAGAGCAAAGAACTGTATGGTTTCTCCTTTGAGGAACTGACAGCTATTGGTACAATAGATGTTGACTTATTCATTAACCTTGTGATATTTCATGTCATGAATAAGGAGTGAACTACTCCCCAAAAGCTAGTATGGGAAAGTATGGACATAGAGTGAAAGAATTCCCAAATTTTAAACGAAAATTTGAAAATTGGGCCCAGGTTTTCAACCCAGTAGAGACAACAAGAAAAAAATTAAATTTTGTGGAACTTTGAATGGGTAGTTTTTGAAGAAGGGAGCAGATTTTCCCTACTGTGGATTTCTCGAGCCATGGGTGATTAGAAAGACTCAGGAAATGCAGTCAAGAGTCGAGATATTCTTTGATCTTGAGTTCTCTGATAAATGAGTGGTAATGTCACGACCTAAACCCATAAGACTACCCTAATGAGTCTGCGGCGTAAAATCAAATTAATTACCATATTTTATTATGAATTTCATTATGAAATTTTTATCTTTAACATTTATCTCAGTATTAATTTCAAAACAAATTGTGGATAAAAGATAAAAAGACATTACAAACCATATCAAATTTGTCCCCCTCTTACAACATAACCATTAATATATTTACAATAAACTGTAGCTTGAGGATAGGATGCCAAAGATATCACCTAAACTAGAAGACACTCTTGATGGGAAAAATTATATCTAACACTCCTCAAAACCTGATCATTTCAACAAAGAAATGACCATTCAACTTTTAAAGCCAATATGAGTTTAAACTACCAAAATTCAATTCTCATACATCAAGAAATCACATTTGCTATATAAAAAAATATAAACATATTTAGAAAACATGAATTTTGTATTTAATCCAAATATGAATTCATTATTTTGAAACAATCATCATGAATCAATACTGAAAATCATCAAATATTTCTTTTCATGATCTCAAATTTCACAAGTAATCAAATCATATGTGTGTGTGTGTGTGTGTATGTGTCATCGTTATGTATCCCCACCTAGAAGGATATATATGATAAATCTCCCCATTCATTCAGATACAAAAACATACTGCAATTGAGGGCGGAGTAATCTCTAGGACACATTTTTTAACATCTCGTATCCCCATCCAACAGGATACATACATAATATAATATAATAAATGTTCACATCTAACAGGACACTTCTGTGTATTATTACAACATCAGTAAAAAAAAAATTCATTCTTATCATTTCAATAACTTCTCAAATCTTTTCATACTCAAAACATCGCATAAACATTTTATTTCAATAAATACAATTATTCTCATAAATCAATCATAATTCATATTTCTTCATAAATCATTCCAAATATGCAAATTTATCTTTTTCTTAAACATTTCATAAATTCACGTACATAACACATTTTTACCATATAAAAAGCAATGAGAATTGATATAGAATTTGGTAATAAAAAACTCACCTCAACTACACCTGATCCCGATAGTTTTTATAAAGTAGGATTACACGGACCTGCTCCTCAAATATGATATTTCAAGCTTAATAACAAAATTCTCTAGTTGTGTGCATAGTTTTACAACTCCAATAATTTAATAATTAAAATTTATTTCTAATTACACGAAACAAACAATTATTTAGCTAAGTGTTTCACTATAATATAAAATTGAAATAGGAGTCTTGAAAAATTACCCAAACGTGATGAAATCTTGGTATTGATGTTAGATAATTGAAATTATCTAAAATATTAGAGAAATTTTAGTCTAAATTTTGCTAAAGAGAAATAGAGTTGAAGAAGGAAGAAAGAAAACAATAAAGAAAAGCTTTGTGTGAGAATGAAAGCTTTAAGAGTTTTAAAGCATTATTCTTTTTTTTGAAAAAATTAAATTATTATTATATTATATTTTATATTATAAACTTTGGTATGAATAAAACATGAAATTCCACTTCCAGCATGTTTTACGTCTTTCATTTTCTTTTTGAAATTTCTAAATTATAAAATTTCAAAATTATCCCACCCTTAAAGGTGAAATTTTACAAGCAATAGAGAAGAATGAGGCACAACAAGTCGGTGACTATATCAAGATTTTGGATGGTGGAGCTTTGAGTATCCTGATGATAGGAGAGTTGGCTAATCAGGCCAGTTGACGGGCGCACCAATGCCAACAAAGAGTTGGGTCAAGTGTTCTTTTTTTTCTCTTCTTTTTGTAAAATCAAGGGTGAGTATGGGAGTGATGTCCCTGACCCCCTCCTTGATTCCAGTGATGTACTAGTCAAAAACCTAAATGAGATGATGAATGATTATAAGTACTTTGAGTCTTCTTTATGTGAAGAAAAAATCCTATATAAAATTAGCCCAGAATAACCTTTATCAAAGGAAAATATTAAACTAGTTCAGAATGAGAAAAAAAACATAGCCCAACCTAAAATGGAAGAAACTCGATGCACTTATGAAAATCCATAAGAAATTTGCAATAGCTCAACATTATTTGAAAATGAAAGTGAAAATCTAATAAAACTTTTACATAAGTACAAAGATGCATTTGCATGGTCAAATGAGGATATGCAAGGCATTGATCCAAAAATTGTACAACATAAGATCCATTTGAATCTAGAGAACAGGCCAATCAACCAGAATTTGAGAAGAATTATGGTAGACTGGGTAGTCAAGATCAAAGAAGAAATCCTCAAGCAATTGAAAACTTGTTTCTTAATGGTTTTTGAATATCCTCAGTAGGTAAGAAATGTGGTAGCAATGCCAAAAAAAGATGGTAAGGTCAAAGTATGCTTGTATTATAGAGATCTGAATCTAGCCAGCCCTAAAGATGACTTTTATTTGCCTCATATGGACACCCTTGTGGATAATACCCTTTTCTCATTCATGGATAGTTATTTAGGGTATAATCAGATTTTTATGGCTCCTGAAGACAAAGAAAAAAATATATTCACTACTTAGTGGGAGATCTTTTCCCATAGAGTTACACCATTCAGGCTCAAAAAGGCTGAGGAAACTTATCAGATGATGGCCACCACTCTTCTGCATGATATGATCTACAAAGAGGTAGAAGTATATGTGGATGACATGATTGTAAAGTTTGAAAGTAGAGATGAACATTATGATTCCCTCTAGAAGTTATTTGATGGAACTCATAAGTACAAGCTACGATTGAATCCCAAAAGTGTGCATTTGGAGTCACTATCAGTAATCTTCTAGGTTTAATGGTCAATAAGAGGATAATCGAAGTAGATCCGAATAAGGTGTCTGCAATCCTAGAAATTTTAGTGTTGAAAACAGATAAAGAGGTCAAAGGATTTTTAGAAAGCCTTTAGTATATTAGTATGTTCATTGCCCAGCTTACCCATACTTACGAGCCCATTTTCAAACTACTTAGGAAAGACCAGCTAGTGGTGTGGAATGAACAATGTCAGAAAGCTTTTAAAAAAATCAAGGACTATCTCAAGAGCCCTATAGTGTTGGTCCCACCTAAACATGGTGCTCTTTTTTTGCTATACTTTTCTGTCACTAGCACCTCTATGGGGGGTCATGTTAGCTCAAAAGGATAGAGACGGAAGAGAAAAGGGTCATCTACTATCTTAACAAAAAGCTTGTAACTTACGAGTTGAATTACTATTATGTAGAGAAGACCTGCCTCGCTTTAGTTTAGGTCTCCAAGAAACTCCAACATTACTTTCAAGTGAAAATGATATCTCTCTTGGATCCGCTAAAGCATCTGTTTGAGGCCCCAACTCTAAGTGGAATGATGATAAAATGGATGGCCATTCTCTACCAGTTTGATCTTCAGTACGTGTCCCAAAAGTCAGTCAAAGGAGAAGTAGTTTCAGATTTTTTTTCATATTTTCTAGAAGGAAAAGAAGAGATCGAAGAATTCAACTTCCCAGATGAAGAGATTCTGGAAGTTGAAAACTAATAGTGGAAGATGTACTTCAACAAGGCAGCTAATTAGAAAGGTTGTGGAATTGGGGCAGTGTTAGTTTTTTTGGAAGAAATCGTCACTACCTTGTCAATTCGCTTGAATTTTGAATCCACCAATAATGTGACCGAGTACAAAACTTGTATTTTTTGTCTAGAGACACTCATTAAGATTAGGGCGAAAGAAGTCATAATGTACAAAGATTCTTCCTTATTCATTTTTCAGTTATATAAGAGGTAGTTTCAGATTTTCCAGAAGGAAAGGAAAAGATCGAAGAATTCAACTTCCCAGATGAAGAGATTTTGGAAGTTGAAAACTGGTAGTGGAAGATGTACTACGATAAGGCAGCTAATTAGAAAGCTTGTGGAATCGGGGCAATGTTAATTTTTTCGAAAGAAATTGTAACTACCTTATCAATTCGCCTGAATTTTGAATCAACTAATAATGTGACCAAGTATAAGCTTATATCGCTGGTCTAGAAACACTCGTTGAGATTGGGGCAAAAGAAGTTATAATGTATGAAGATTCTTCTTTATTCATTTTTCAGTCTTACGAAGAATGGAAGACCAAAGAAGAGAGAATGAAGCATTATTAGAACCACCTTGAGAATCTGGTCTAATACTTTGACAGGGCATCCTTTGCTTATTTGTCATGCCCCCAAAATAAGTTCGTTGATGCACTAGCCACTCTAGCTTCAATGTTGGCGATGCTTGAAAACGTTGGGGAAATTCCATTAGTGGTCAAGCAAAAGGATGAACCAGTCTTTTCCTCATCCATCGAGATCTAAGCTCAATCATCAGGCAGTTTACTTTGGTATACTGACATCTAGAATTTCCTGTAAAAGAAGAAATTTCTAGCAAATAGTGAAAAAAGGGACAAATAGGTGATACAATCACTAGCTTCCCAGTTTGTAATTTTTGGAGGAAGACTATACAAGAGATCATTTGATAGGATCCAACTACTCTGTATGGATGAAAAATCTGCTGAGAAAATCATGATGGAAGTACATTAAGGTACATGAGGTCTGCACATGGATGGAAGATTGTTGGTAAGAAACATCATCTATTTGGTTTATTACTAGTTTATCATGGAGACTAATTGTTGTAACTACGTGAAGAAGTTCCATAAGTGTTAGTTTCATGGTAATCTACAACATTTGCAACCCCGAGAGCTCTTCAGCATGACCATACCCTGGCCCTTCGCTACTTGGGACATAAATGTGATTGGAAAAATATCTCCCAAGATTTCCAATGGTAATGAATACATCTTGTTGGCAATTGAATATTTCACCAAATGGGTAAAAGTCACATCATTTTACACCTTGAAGGGTAAGTATATGGCATGATATATTAACCATAATATCATTTTTTGGTATGGAGTACCTTTTGATCTGATCTCAAATAATGGCACACATTTCCAAGATGAGGTCATGGATTTACTCAATAAGTACAAAATTAAGCACCTCAAGTCCTCTCTTTACCGACCTCAAACCAATGGACAGTAGAAGCAACTAACAACAATGCCAAGAGCATATTGGCCAAAATGTTCGACTTATCATGGCTAGCACGAGAAGTTGCCTTTTTTTCTTGTGGGGATATCGAACTTCAATTAGGTCATCTACAGGTGCCACTCTTTACTCCTTAGTTTACGGTATGGAGGTGGTTCTCCCAATCGAGGAGAAAATTCTTTCACCAAAGACAACCATGGAAAGCCACTTGAAAGAGGCAGATTGGATTCGATGGTGATATGTGTTTGTAGTATGCTCTGCAAGCCAATGACATTTGATGTTTAAGTATTTTATTTGTAAAATAATCTTATTAAAATTAATATCATAATTAATGGCAACTTTATTTATTAGAATATTTTTTTTAATTACATTGTCATAATTAAGTCCATAGAGTAAGAACAGTGAAGATAGAATTATGATGAGATCATAATTTTGAGACGTAGTCTTCTCGAAAGCTTTTCTCTTAAATGTTAATGGTTATAGGATATTATGTTAGTAATCCATTTAGACTAGTACATATTATGTTTGCTCAATTGGGAGGGTGATTGATATCAATGTCACCTGTGTTGTAGACACTAAAAACAAGTATGCGGGTTTGATTGGAGAATGAGTTCACTGAACATGAATCGACTTGAGAACACTTAATGGAGTTTTACTTGCCTTTAAACAATTTGTTCTTATGTTACAATTGTGCATGTGATCCTTAGACCCGAGGTCCCATGGTTATCTTGTATGCTACTTATTATACTTTGATGCTATTTAGTATGGTTCTATTCATGGATCATTAATTAGTAGTAATTGGTTATAATAGATTTCATATGGAGGTATGTGAGTGTACAATAAGGGATCTATCACTCCTAAGTAAAATGAGAGAATATCCTATGTGATCTACTAAGACATAATTCAGGAAGTTCCTTGGCCAAGTCAAGGTGAAAATTTGAAAGAAGTTTCTAATTTCACTATAAGAATTATATTCTTGAGATCTAGACACACAGAATTAATGCTAAGGGATTAACAGTAATTCCATACCCTAATTAGCTTAATTGGACATTGCATGATGGAATGATTGAACTGCATGGTAACTGATAATAGAAAGGTTTAAGGTTTCACAACCAAATTCACACTATCTGGGTAGTTATGATATGCTGCTAGGTGCCACTCACCATTGTAGAAGCCTTAATAATTAATTTAATGGACAATTAATTAATTCTTACATTTAGATAAACAAAAGGAGTTTTGATTCAAAATAAATTAGAAAGAGTTCTAATTAATTGGATAGGATTTCAATTGCAATTATATAAAAATTATGGTCTACAACCATATTAGTTTGAAACTAAAGGGTCACACATATAAAGGGAAATATGTAATTAAAAAATAACTGCATGGGTTTAGTTTACAATTGATGGTTAGTTTCTCCTAGCCCTAAAATTATAAATAGGTTATTAATGTGCAGATTTTTGCTAGCACATTATTCTACAAACAAGTTTCTCCTAAGAGATTTTAAACTCTTCTATTTCCAGAAAGAGAAAAATCATAGATACATGAATGATTGGCTTTAGTGCAAGTAAGAGATTGTAAGTAGTATGCCCTTTAAGCCAATGATATTTGATGTCTAGGCATATTATTTGTAAAACAATCTTATTCAAATTACTATCATAATTAATGGAAAGCTTATTTATCATGAAAATATTTTTTTAATTACATTGTCGTGATTAAGTCTATATAATAAGACTAATGGAGATAGGATTATGATGAGATAATAATTTTGAGACGTAGTCTTCCAGAAAACTTTTCTCTTAAATGCTCCTGGTCGTAGGATACCAAGTGGACGTTAATAATTCGGTTAAACTGGTATATATTATGTTTACTCAATTAGGAGGGTGACTAATCGCAATGTCACTCATGTGATAGACACTAAAACCAGTATGTAGGTGCTCATTAGAGAATAAGTTCATTGAACATTACTCGACTTAAGAATACCTAATGAAGTTTTACTTGCCTGTGAACATGTAGTTCTTATGTTACAATTGTGCATATGATTTATGCGACTTATTATACTTTGATGCTATTTAATATGGTTATATTTATTTATCATTAATTAAAAGTAATTAGATATAATGGGTTTCATATAGAGGTATGTGAGCGTACAATAAGGAATTTATCACTCCTAAGTAAAATGAGAGAATTTCATATGTGATCTACTAAGATATAATTTGGAAAGTTCCTTCGCCAAGACAAGGTGATAATTAGAAAAGAGTTTCTAATTTCACCATAAGAATTATATTCTTGATATCTAAACACATAGATTAATGCTAATGGTTTGACAACAATTTCATACCTTAATTAGATTAATTGGGACATCACATGATGAAAAGATTGAATTACACAGTAACTGATAACATAAAGGTTCAAGGTTTCACAACCAAATTCACACTATCTAGGTAGTCATGATATGTTGCTAGGTGTCACTTATGATTATAGAAGCCCTGAAAATTAATTAATTATTACAAAAGAGAGAATCAAAAGGAGTTTTGATTCAAAATAAATTAGATGGAGTTCTAATTTTGGAAAAGGGTTCCAATTGCAATTACATAAAAATTATGGCTAACAACCAGATCAATTTAAACCTAAAGGGTAACACACATAAGGGGCAATGAGTTATTAAAAAATAATTACAGGGGTTTAGTTTACCATTAATGGCTAGTTTGTCATAATCCTAACACTATAAATAGTTTATTAAGGTGCAGATTTTTGCTAGCACATTATTCTACACACAAGTTTCTCCTAAGAGATTTTATACACTTCTATTCCTAAAGAGCACAGCAAATCAAAGGTAATATTTCTATCATTGAATGTTCTTGATGTTGTACATAAATCATAAGATGATTAAGGTTTATAGAAATCATTGAAATTTT
This sequence comes from Bretschneidera sinensis, assembly GCA_023935145.1. Classification (NCBI taxonomy): domain Eukaryota; kingdom Viridiplantae; phylum Streptophyta; class Magnoliopsida; order Brassicales; family Akaniaceae; genus Bretschneidera; species Bretschneidera sinensis. The sequence continues at coordinate 85,326,255 of CM043699.1, forward strand.
TTAAATTTCTTCTTCGTTTTCTACATTGATTTCTTTCAATATGATGAGTTGGCATTGATTGATGAGAAGCGGCTGAAGGCTCTTACTCATGCCCAAGGGTGTCATAAATGGGTTACACGGACTTTTAACAAGACAGTAAAGCATCGAGTTATCAAGAAAGAAGATTATGTGGTAAAAGAACTCAGACCACCAGTTCATAACCCAAGAGGCAATTTTAGACCAAACTGGGTGGGCTTATATCGACTTAAGAAGATCTTATCAAGAGGGCTCATATGCCATACAGATATCAACAGAAAAGAATTTCTTAAGCTCATCAATTTGGATCGCCTCAAGAAGTATTACCTGTGACCCCCTTTTCCTTTTCCCTCATTGTTGTATCCCCACTCCATCTATAATTTTTCTAAAAAAAGAGAAGAAAAAAAATCTCGCTAAGTTGAAAACTCGAAAAGGCAGCTTAGGCAAAAGTTAGAGCAGTTTACTTAGTTAAAAACCCTCAAGGGTAGTTTAGGTAAAAGAAAAGTTAAAATTCCCATCCCTTGAACTACATAAAGGCTTAATTTCGTTCGTGGATACATAAGCAACCACTTTGGTGCAGACACATCTTTGCAGTAAATCTTATTTCCTTTTTTCATACTTGTAATTCCTATGTGAATACATCTTTTGTACAAATGTTAAAAAGATAATAAAAGGAAATTCACGTTTTAAGTAAGATATGTTGACCCAAAAAAATTGAAATATGGATCAATTTAGTGCATTGACTTGAGTTTTTGGACATGCCATTTCACTTTCATTCTCTAAGGATTTTATTATTATATAATAAAAACTTAAGGCCATGATATCATTTCAAAGTCACATTGGACTTCCTGTAGCAAATTTTTTTATTTTCTTTTTATCTTTCTCGGATGCTTTCCCTTGACCATCGGATGCCCCTCAAGGAGTTCCAGTCAATCCTAATTCTCTTGAGAAAAAAATTGCATTGATACCATTTCAAGAGAAGCTGAAAAGCCCAATGCCTTTTACATTTTCGGTCCAACCTATCAACTAAGTCACATTGGCTTTTATGGTCGATTTTGGGAAGAAATAAAGATTATTAAAAATTGGTGAAGCTTTATTCTTGAATCTAATAGAGGATTTGAACCAAATAAGAGGAATGATGGCTTTAAATACAAGTTTTGAGTCAAATAAAGTGAGTGGTCAAATGCTACTAGCACTTTGTAAAAGTTTGATTGTAAATGCAAAAGTTTATCTTTCCAAAACTTTATGATTAAAAAAACATGATCCTAAATTCCATGACCCATCTCATGCCCAAGTTTTTTTTTGAGATTTAACAAATTTGAATGAAAAGACTTTGTAGAATAAACAAGTAAAAGTTCTTGTCAGCTGGCAAACCAAAGTACTCATTAGCAGACAAAATCACAAACCGAAGTCCTCGTCAATAGGCAAACCAAAATCCTCATTTGCAAGCAAAATCACAAACCAAAGTCCTCATTAGAAAGCAAAATCACAAACCAAAGTCTTCATCAGCAGACAAACCAAAGTCTTCATTAGCAGGTAAAATTACAAACCAAAATTCTCGTTAGTAGGCAAACCAAAGTCCTCGTCAGCAGGCAAACTAAAGTCCCCATTAGCAGGCAAATCACAAACCAAAGTCCTCATCAGTAGGAAAATCACAAATCAAAGTCCTTATCAGCAAGAAAATCACTAAAAGTCTGCACAGCAGGCATAAGTCAATACAGAAGTATTGCACAAGTGAACGAATGCGAGCTCCATCACTTCAGGTACATATCATTCTCAATGGTGTTCTTATGACATCAACTTTTCCCAATAACATGTTACTTTTATGCGTGCATGGTATATTTTCCGTCTAAAATTTTGAAACAAAAAAATGGTCACTCACAGCCTTTGATTATAACTCTCAAAGGAGCTCCAATCAAAGGAGTCAAACTGTAGACACCCAATTTCGTTCCATATTTTTTGAATAAGCCACGCATGGGTTCCAATAATGAATCTTTGATCTCAATCGCTTGGACTTCGTAAATTTGGAGGTTTGAATTTAATCTTAGCTTAAGTTAATTGGGTCTTATTTGATTCCATCAATTTCAAGTGCAAAATCTTGAATTAATTTGTTTCCCAATCTAAAACCCACTAAATCCCATTTAGTTTTGCTAAGCCCAAACACTTTTGGCTCAAATTCCAAACCCAAGAAGACTTTCATTTTTTTATGGTGAATTTTCAATTTCACCTCCATTTATCTTTTTGAATGGTTTCACTTTTTCTAAACAATCTCTCTCTCTCTCTCTCTCTCTCTCTCTCTCTCTCTCTCTCTCTCTCTCTCTCTCTCTCTCTTTGTGCACCAAAAATAATTTCCTATTTACTCCTATAGTGGCCGGCCATGTGAGTGGAGAAAGAAGAACTATTCTTCTCCTATTTTTGCTTGTCACTTGCACCTTTCCCCTTTTGGTTTTCATTTTTTCCTATGTTTCAAAATCACTATTCTCACTCAAAAAATCTGCATTATTTTCTTCTTCATTAACTGACCGTTTTGAAAAAGAAAAGAGGAATTTCTTTCTCTCATTTGCCTTGTTAATTCCCTATTTCCCCTTTTAGTTTTCACACTTTTTAATGCACCACAGTAACATATTGCACTTTAAAATCTACAAATTTTCCCTCCTCTTGTGACTAGCCATTTAGTACAAAAATGAGAAATTTTTCTTCCTCTCTTTGGCCTTGTTCTTTGCACATTATCTATCTTAGTCTTCACTATTTCCTATGTGCCACAATCACCTTTTACCATTTCCAAAACAACCATCTTTCTCCCTCTTTGGCCGGTCATGTGAGGAAGAATTTCTTTCTCTTTTCCCTTTTATTTCAATACCTCACTTGTCCTCTTCAAAGTTTGTTTCATATCTCTTGCATGTGACCATAAAAAAAGGAAGTATTCTTCCTCTCTTTTTGCTTTGTTAAAACCACCATATAACATTTTAAGCTTTCATTTTTTCAGCTCAAAACTTACTCCACTCAAAAAGGAAAGTCTTCCTCTTCCTTTTAGCCTTGTTAAACACACTCCACCATATCAAGCTTTCACTTCAAAAAAATCACATTTCCTTCCCATCCTCCCCCCCCCCCCATGGTCGGCCATCTAGAGAGGAAAATCTCTCTTTTTTTTGTAACTCTTTAAGGTTTCACCTTTTTATCTCCATACAAAGAGGAAAGTTTTCCTCTTCTTTTTGTGCTTTTTTCCCACCTTTCCATGTCTAGCTTTCATTTCGTCAAGCCTAACAAATCCCCCTCTCTTCTCCCTATGGCCGGCCACAAGGAGAGGTTTTTCTCCCTCCTTTTGTGCTTTGTTAAACCCAATTTACTTTCTTTGCTTTCACTTTATCAAACCTCGAAATTTGCACTTTGTTTTTTCCCATGACCTCCCACTAAAGGAGGAAGTCTTCCTCCTCCTTTCTTGTTTTGTTTACCACCAACACCACTTCTAGCTTTCACCTTATCAACCTCAAAACTTGCACATATCTCCCCTCCTTCCTAAGTTTTCGGCCACACCTTGCTATCCCATTCATGTTTGTTGTTTTTTTGTTCACTTAAGCTCTCGTCCTCCCACTATAAATACCCCACCCCCCCCCCCCCCCCCCCAATTTCAACACAAAAAGGAATAAGAAGATGAGATACTTTGTGAGGAAATTTCATAAGAAAAGAGAGAAGTATAGAGAGAAAAGAGAAGAATAGAAAGATTAAGAAGAGAAATATAACAAGGAGAGAAAAACAAACACAAGAGAGAAAAGATCAAACAGTGGAACAAATGAGAAGAACTAGAGAAAATTCTTCAAATTTCAACCATGCCATTTACATTTGGTTTTCTAATCTTCAATTAAATCAAGCCTCCGAGTTCACTAAGTCCACAAGAGCATGCAAATCTTTGAGGATTATCCCCGCACATGGAGATTCTCTTTAGCCAAAAAGGTTGGTTAATCTTTTTTTGTTTGTGAAATAAAATTTCTAATATGATTTACATGTTTAAGCCACCTTGAAAACGAATTAGATAGATTAGTTTAATTATTACTTGCTAGAATCCATCTTAGCCTTAAATGTTCACTTTTTATCTAGTTCCTTTCCAATATTAGTATTTACTTTTTCCTCACTAGATGTATGTTATTCTATTCTTAGCTTGTGAATAGTTTTAGAAATGCAGTGTTAAACCTATGGTAGTTTTAATGATCCTTTTCTTAGATTAGTTTCTCTAAGTTGTTCATGTCATGCTTTCTAAGTTAGATGTTATCTTTTAAGTTGTGTAAAATCTTCTAAGATAATATAAATTTGGACACCTCTTGGTCTATAAAGGTTTCAGACCCTTTTTTGGTCCATTTCACTTCAAACTGGAACACACCCACACACGTGTGCATACACCCGCACAAGCAGACATGTGTACACACACGCACACACTAGCTCACTCTTGTACACATGTGCACACACCTGACACACTTGTACACACCCACACATATGTACACGCACCCGCTCACACGTGGACATACCCATACACACCCGTACTCATATGCACACACACTTGCACATACCTGCACACGCCAACACACATATGTACATATCTCCACACATTTGCACACATCCACGTGCATGCCACGCATATTTAGTTTAACCCACCTAGCTTAAATTAGCTTAGTTCATTTCTTAAGCTTTAATTAATGCCTTATAAGTGGTTTTGATCATTTCCTTATTTAAAGTACCATTTCCTTCAAGTATTTACTTTCACTATGTCATTTTAATTGCAATGTTCGGGTGTCATCTTGTGTGAATACAAATTGCAAAATGTGTGCTTGGCTTTATTATTAGTGTATAGCAATAATACTTAAATTAAAGTTTTGAATAATTTTCTTTGAAACTCAAAGGTCTAGACTTCGGTCTATACAAGAGAGGGAGCTTTAATTCCTCACTCTCTTGTACCCAAATCTCTCGAGCCTCAAAATATCTCACGTGGACCAATGATAAGGGATTTGACCTCCTTCAAGGTCAAATGGCGACTCTTTACCCTTCATCCTTGCTTTGTGCTCAAATGACAACGACCACTTGTCTAATTTATTAAAAGCAAACCCATCACGGAAGCCTCATTACTACTTATAAAGGACTTGTATTAGAATTGGTAGGTTTCACTCGTTTCCATATGTTTGCTCATCGTAATCCACACCTTTGCCATATCCTTCTTTCTTTAAGTGGAGTGTCATTGGGTAATAAGCCAGATGCATGTGTAACAGGCAAAAAAAGAGTGGTAACTACAGATATGCTTGGAGGTAGGACGCTTGAATGACTCGTGATTCCGTTTGAAGTTTCTTAAAGTCTCCATTAAAGCAAAATTATAAACTTTACCCTTGTATGGTGATTGAATTCCCATCCTAATGAATCCTAGAGAGTTCCTTGGTTATGTATTGTAACGACCCATCCCGGGTTGGCCACCTTCGAGATGGTGTTATCACATTTTGAAAATCCTAGCACGACACATGTATGCAACAATAAAAACAATACCAACAGAAATTTTTACATCAATCCTCAACCCTCAACAGGGGAGATACATCATTATGATCTTGACTTAAACATTATATACAATGTGATATGCATGAATATTTACAAATAAATTTTTATTTTATTTTCTCATTAGTCTGAGGATGTGGACATGCACGTGGCTTATAGATAATGATTTCGTCTGAATCTCAACTCACCAAACTATCTATCTTGCCTGCTACCTGAAATCATTGTACAATGAGGAGTGAGCTTCACAAGCTCAGTGAATTAAATTTACTAGAAGTATTCGATTTTATACTCCCAGTTACAAATTATAATTCAATTACTTCTAAAAAAAATCTTTAAATATTCATTCATTTTTTTCCTCAAATAATTCAATAACAATATTCTATAATCACTACTCAATTTCATAATTCCCCTATTACACAATCTCTTCTTAAGTTACTCATCAGACATATCAATCTTTCAAACATATATTTAATTATCTCTAAATTCTTAATCATTGACCTCATTAAAAGGTTCACAACATATAATAACTCACTCAACAATTCTCATCATATCATATTTCCATATTTCTTCCTTAGCATAATTGTCTCTCTGTGAGACTCATTCATCTATCAATAAATTTACAATTATGAATAGCACTTTAATATCTTAAGCAATAACGATCAACATTTAAAGCAAATGCAATGCGTGAATTTAAATGTTATTCTTATTGTGAACGTCTTCCCACATGTCGACATGTTTTAGCTTAGACCGGCTGTCTTCCCAATTCTTTCATTCTCATTTAGACTGGTTGCTTTCCCGGTCCTTTTATTCTCATCAATCTTTTGATCCCCAAGTGTTTAGAGAAATAGAATAGTTTGAATTGTAAAAAGAAGAAAACCAAACATGATTTGGTAAGTAATAAATAATATAAACTCAAATTTTATATATATATATATATATATATATATATGTAAACTTTTAATTCATTACTCAGCACCCCTCCACCCCTATGTTTGCCACGCACCAAATGTGTTGTCTAACATGCAAATTGCATGTTAGACGGCCAACACCTGTTGCCAGGTGTTTTTTTTTTTTTTACTTTTACTCTTTTTCTTTTTCTTTTCTTCTTGTTGTCCACGAATTTTTTTTTTCAATAGAATTTTATATAAAAAAAATCAGTTCTTTCACATACATACATATATACATATATATATTTTAATTCCATGTCATATTTATTAAAGTATTTTTTTACCCTTACTATACAAATACGGGTGTTACATGTATATTGGCATAAAAATTAAATTTCATTGTGTTTTTTATGCCAATAGACTAACACAAACCTATTTAACATTAATTTAAAAGTAAGCATTATAAAATGTCATTAAAAAAAAAACTTAAAGCAAACACGTGCTATGCATAATAATGTAATGTTACATATTTTGTTTTAAAAATGAAAAGAAAGATATATAGATCAATGCAAGTGAAGCATTTATAAGATAAAATGACATGTAGAGACACATGCTAATAATTAAGACAAAAATTTTCATGTAATTGCATATATTCTTAAAAGGAAATAAAATATGAAAAGATTAAAATCACGAAAGTACAAGCCCATAACTATTAGAAATTTTTTATATGTGAGCTTACATTAATTGAGACTTTTTGATTTTGTAAAAATGAACTAACTGTTATTGGTCTATTAATGAGACTTAAAATAATCTCAAGTAGAGTGATCTAATTAATTAGGCCTAACTGCTATTTTGTTTAATGTGGACTTGCTATTGTGGGCTTAGTAACCTCTTAGGGCTTTAATGAATAGTATATAAATGTTAGGTTAGGACTCCTCCCATGTTTTGTTGTACCTATTAGAAAGCCAGTTACTTGGAGAATAAGGTGGGGAAATTCCTAGTGCATCATTTAATATTTCAGGTGCACCTAAGAAGATCGCTCTTGTCGCTTTGATTTCACTATGCTATTCGACATGAAGCCTAAATCAAGTTTGGATGCATATGCTTTCTATTTAATTTTAGGTGTTTTATATTTCATCTATGGTTGTTTTTGGGGTTGAATTGTACATAAAAATTCTAACAATAACAATAAATTGAAAATAACAACAAGTATGCTTTCAATTAGATGATATGCTTTTCTATAAGATTAAATGAAAAAAAATTAATTTAATCTCATAATGAAGGTGTATACATGTTAACTTGCATTTCTAACAGTTTTAGTTAACTTATAGAATTTAGAAAAAAAAATATTTTATTAAAAAAAATGAGTATGAGATTAGAATCATTTTTGTATACTATACAAAAAATTATTTTTTTAATCTTTTATGTAAATTAATTTGAACCGTAGATATGCAAATGTTTTTAATTTAAACAAAATGAGTTTGATTTTATGATTTTCTGGTAATACTTTCAACAGTCAGGTTTTATGGTTTTTTCACAATTGGATTTATGAAGCCATTTCGCCAAAACTTGATGTAGATGAAGACATGCTTATCTACATTTAGACATTTTATCAAATAGTTTATGTGTATAAAAAATGTAAAAGAACAAAGCTGAAAAATTAAAACACAAAACTTACTTGTATGAAAACAAAATGACCTCTTATAGTATGAAAAACCCAACTCAAATAGTTTTTATAGATCGAAGAAGGCTAACAATTACTTTTGCATCTCCACCAACGACTATTTCTTCCTAGTAACAATTGTTTTTCCTCCAAGACCAAGAGCATCAAGTGTGTGATACAAAGGTATAAAAGGGAAAAAGATAAAATAAGGACCATATTCATAACGCATAGCCTCTTAACCAAGGGTATTTTTACCATTAAAAATGCCACATCAATATTTTAGATTTTTTTAACTTAATTTACCAACAAAGCCATAATGCTTTGTAAGGTACGCACTAATCTTCTGGCAGATTGTCTTGGTTGCAAACTAGTGGATTAGGTTATAATTAGGATTAAAATATAAGAATGAATTTGTAATTTTCTCAAAAAACAAAAGTACCACTTATTGTTTTCAAATCAAACAATTAAAATTGTGATTGAAAAAATCATAAAAGGATAACATAAAGGTAATGACGTTGCGAAAGGATGATAGTAAGAATGCTTGAGATTTTTTTATCTTCATTTCTTATCATTTACATAAAAACATCAAATTCAATGCATAAAATATCTAGTATTTTATAGTTTGTTGTTTTTTTAAATTAGGTTAAATTTTGTTTTGGTCCCCAAAATATTTTTTTTTAAATTAGTCCCTTAACTAAAATTTCTCAATTAAGCCCCCAAACTATCAATTTCGTCTCAATGTGGTCTCCGCATCGACATTTCAATGACTAACTGTTGTGACTTGCCAGATTAGCGGCTAAAATTAGCTAACTTAGCTAAAAATCTATGTTATATTCCATTTGTTGGTCCCTTAAGTGTATGACATCTTTCGAACTATCAATTTTGTCTCAATGTTATCCCTTCGCTCAAACTCTAGTAATAATTCATCATAAATTGTCAGCTCATAAAGAAAGAAAGAGAGAGAGAGAGAGAGAGAGAGAGAGAGAGAGAGAGAGAGAGAGAAATAGAGAGTGGGAGAGTGAAACAATGAAAGAGAGGGAGACAATGACCTAGAGAAAAAGAATGAGCGAGAAAGAGAGAGAGAATCTGTAATTTCGACGCCCGAGGAAGGTCCTCAAGCTATTCCCAGTTCATCCCCCACCTGGCACTCGATGACCCATAGAATAGCAAAGCAATCCATCGACAGTCGATAGGTTCGAAACTAGAACCTATGTGCCCTGTCCTCAAAGCCAATCATTTTCCCGAAATTACATATCTATTTTGCAAACTTCCCTTTACCGATATTATTCTATCGAACATAGGTTCTTCATTTTGGAGATTTTATACGATTATGAGTACGACCAGTATGTGAGAGAAAATGTAGTTTTTCTCTGTTAATACACCTCAGATTATGATCCAATCTAGCCAGTTAAGGATTTGGTAGCCACCTTATCTAATTTTTGCCAAATCTACATGATGAACTAACAATTCACGGTGATTTATAATCGAATAAAATTGATAGTCTAAAATGCTTTTAGTAAAAAGTTAAAAATCTAATCAAAAGTCATTCTAAATCAACAACTAAACTTGGAAACCCCAAAATACCAACTTAATTCTAATTAAATTTCAATGTTTGTTTATGTAGATCTCTTTATATTTCTCATTCGCAACCATTTATATTAAACAAAAATAATATTAATTTTAACATAATTACAAAAACAATTTTCAAATAAATTTTATATTAACAAAAAATATCTTACTTTCAACATATTTCTAACAATAATTTTTAAACAAAATAGAACTAAATTACTGAACATAATAATCAGATTAATAAAGAAGAAAAAAATCTCAAAGAGCAAGTAGCATAAATCTAAACCAAAAAAATAATAATAATAAGACTTGTGTTTTTTGTTTTTTGTTTTTAATTTTACAATTCAAAGACAGTAGTGACGTTGGTCTCTTTTTGGTTCACTAGTTCTTGGTCCAGCAGAGAAGTCAGGGGGCGAACTTGTGTTGGCACGACCCATATTGGGTCGGGTTGGCCCGAATGAGATGGTGGATCTTGCCCTAGGTAGAGAGGAGGAGGGGCGGGTTCTCATTTCGGGGTATTTGCTTGGTCTCATTCTTGTTGGTGTGGTGTGTATAGAGGAACTTGCTTCAAATTTTTTTTTTTGGTAATTTCAGTGGATAAAGTAATCGGATTTCGGTTCTCTCAATTTTGAAAGAGACTTTAGATTCAAATTAATCACACCTTTTAATTGTTTTAGATAGACAAGATTTTACAATCAAATAAAAAAAATATAATCTTTTTTTTTGGAATTCAATAAAATGCGGTTGATTATATTGTTGACATGACATTGTTTTTATTTGGTGACAAAATCTTGTCCATTCAAAACAATTGAAGAGTTAAAATGACTTTAATTTGAATTTAAAGTTCTCTCTCAAAATTGAGAGAACCGAAATATAAATCTTCATTGTTTAGCTTAGCTCCACGGTGATAAAAAAATCTTATCTTGTTATGTGGCATTACTAATTTTTTGAAAATGATAAAATAAAAAAGAGAAACTAAAAAAATCATTCTCAAATTTTTTGAAAATTAACAAGATAAAAGGAAAAAAGTATAAATTCTTGAAAATGACGAAAAGAAAAAAGAAAGGAAAAAATTAAATTATTCTCAAATTTCAATCCACTTCTTCTTCACATCCCAAATTCATTGTGAAATGTACAAAACCTTAATTTGGTAGAGTTGGACCTAGGCGTTTTCTAGGCAAATATGCAACTTAGCTAGAGGATGAGGATGTTGGGTGTTGCGATCAAAAGAGGGAGTGGTTAGGAGTCACGAGAAGGAAAATTTAGAGGATGAGGTTGATCATTGTTGTCTTAAGTTGGAAGAATTAAAAAGGTACGTGTCACGATTCGGAAGAATTGAGGTGTGGTTTGGATAATATTTAAGAAGAGGAAATTAAAATAAATTTAAAATTTTTTTAAGAAAAATTATTTTAATTTCTACTTAAAATATAATCCATATCAGGAAAAAAAAACTAATTTTTATTTTAAATTTTAATTTGTTTAATTTTCAATTCAAATTTATTATGAGGTAAAAAAAACATTTTATTTTAAATAAAAATGAAAAGAATAAAAAAAAATGGATTTGAAATAGAAATAGAAATAGAAATAGATTTGAAAATGTTAAGATTAACATTGAATTCAATTGATTCGAAAAAGATAATTGTCATTTTCAAAATAAAAAAAAATAACTATATTATTTGCCGGACAAAAAAAAAGGAAAATGCATTTTTCCTTTTAAAATTCCCATTTCACCCCTCACCTTCGGATGCCTGTTCTTCCAAATCGATTTTGGATCTCCATCAAAAAAGAAAAAAATCGACTTTTCCATTTTTCCAGCCTGTTTCACTCTCTCCTTGTCACGTACGACGACGGTCGGTCGACAGTCATCTCTGTCACGGCACGGCCTTAAAAGAAAACCTCTCAAGTTCTCTCCTCTGTAGGTATGTATTCCCTTGAAGGCACGGTTTTATCCATTCCAAATCTAAATGCTCATAATTAAGCGTTGTTTTCCTCTATGTTACTTCTTAATCTTAGCCTTAGCATCATGGGCTGTCATGATTGAATTGAAAGAGATTTTGCTACTTATCTTGAAGCGAAACCAGTATAAATTTGCTGCATTCTCTTTTCGAATTTTTGTGTGTGGAATACCAGTAAAAGCTTCAAAGGGATGCTTTTTTTTGGTGCCAAAAAGACTTGGAGAAGGGAAAATTTCCTTGTGTTTGTTTCCATTAATATCTCAAACGCTAGTTGATATTTTTTTCCCTGTAATATAAAAATAAGCAAAAACAACATCCAGGACTGTCGAGGCCAAGAAAACATAGGATTGTCAAGGGGAAGGAAACGTAGTAGCTAGAAGAAAACGTGTGAAGCAAATATTAGACAGAACTTCTAATGAAAATGGTTATAGTGAAATTTCTTGCTGCTAGAAGAAAAGTTCATTAATGCAATGGGGTCAAAAGGATATTTGATTTGGATAGCAGTTTCCTTTGGCTTTTTTGTTCAAATGACACTGGACATCTTCAAGGGAACTCAGTTTACCTTTCAGCATTTTCCTTTCCGTATTCGTTAATGTACCCATTAACAGAAGAAAAAACTGAGAAGTTTGCTAATGATATGTTTGTTCAATTATCTCACTGATTTCTTATTTGGATTTGAATCCTCTCCATTTGAGAATGCCACATCATCAAACGGAGAAGATTCTCCATTTTGAGCCCCAAAAGGTCCTCCTATATATGGTCTTTTTTCTCTTGCAACACGACTTTAAAATTAAAAAATTAGGTGCTTTACATTGATTCTTAACATTTTTTTATTGTAAGGATGGTAATCAAGATTCAGGACATATCCTCCCTGTATCCATTTATATTTCTTTTTCTTTTAGAATCTGATTATTTCATACTGAAAATTTTTTATTCATAGAATTACCTGCGTGCAAAATCGTTTTCGTTGTCTTGTTGTCCAAGCTTTAAGCACCAGTTTTAGTGGATTGTTGGCTAATAGGATGAGATCATGGCAATGCTTACTATATATACAATTTATGCAAATTTAAAGTTGGTTTGCAATTAGTTATGTCATAATGCCACATTAACTTTAATAACAACTATGCTCTCCAAAAAAAAAACTTTAATAACAACTAACAACTAATGTGGCAGTTGGTTGAAATGAGTTGCTATGGACATCAAGGCTAAACTACGATTTTTGTCTCTAAAATTTGGGGTAGTTTTAAAATAATCTTTATTCTTTTAATTGTTCTAATTGGATACTCAAACTTCACTAACAGTCCAATTTAGAACAGTCCGTCCAAGATTCCATCATAGACCAAACGGAGGTCCATGTCAGCTGCTTACTCAAGAAGACAACAACAATTGAGGGAAATAAACCATCCATTTTCCCTATTATTAACCCTAAAACCCCAAATCGATCTAACACTTAGAAAGAGAAACTGATCCCTATCTATAAGGCTGTAGTTAGTCGGTCTTGTCTGTGTGGAGTTATTGTCTATGGTTGTGGTGCTCAGAGAAAGAGAAGCCGGTAGTCATTGTCTTGGACATAATGTCCTAAATTAAACCGTTAGTGAAGTTTGAGTACCATTTAGACGAAAGAATAGGAATTGTTTTAAATCTATCCCCAAAGTAGCGGGACAGAAATCATAATTTAACGAAACATTAATGGCATATAAATACCGGCCGGTTTTATTAGAATTCAGAATCATTCTGTACAAGGGAGAGTAACCAATGCAACCATTTACTTGCATCTTCTACACTTGCCAATAGTTAGAGTTATGTGGGGGTTTAAGTGTTGAAATTAATACACTTTTCATCTTCTAATTTGCTTAAACTTCTCTATGCACACACGATTCAATGGAAAATGAATATAGTGGGTCCACAAATTTGGTAGGTCTATTCTATAATTTCGTAATAATTTTTGTATAGTTTGTCTCCTTGTTCTTCACAAATGTAATTATAGGTTGCTTATTAATTATTTGCTATTGTATTTTCAGTATAAATATTTTAAATAGGTCCAATATGTGGTTTTTCTGTTATTTTCAAATTACTCTATTTGTATCATATCAATCATGAGTTTTTATAATTTGTAATATTATTGGTTTTTAACATATTTTATCATTAAATTATATGCAAAATTACTGTTATCTAAAAAGCAAAGAGTTTAATGTATAACATTAGAGAACTAGTAAGTCTGGCTTAATTCTGTATTATTGCTCATAGCAAAATAAGTATACAATATTTTTATTTGGTTAGATTTCTTATCGAACGGCAATATTTTTAACCGTATGGCTTTTTTAGTTGTTCTTGCTATTGCCTTGTTATGATATCCATATACGGTTTAGTTTGAACTCTCCATATGGTTAAAATATTGACTTATGTTACTAAATGTACACAGGTAAATGGAGGGAGACATGCATAAGGAGACTGAGGCAGGTGGAAATGATGACACAATGCAAGCGGGTGTTTCGCCGTCATCTGGTTCTTATATGACTGAAGAAAGCTTTATTGGAATGGAATTTAACTCCATTGAGGCGGCTGAAGAATTCTACAAGCAATATTCTCGAGTGATGGGGTTTGGTGTACGCACACGTGACACACAACGTGGTTCAGACGACATGATAATCATGCGTAAATGGGTTTGTGCAAAAGAGGGAAAGCGCCATGCTAAGTATTTACACAAATCAGACCGCAAGAGGGAGCCAAAAGCAATAACCCGTGTAGAATGCAAGGCATTATTCAAAGTTAATTACAGTGGCAATTCAGGGAAATGGTGTGTAACCAAGTTTGTCGCAGACCACAGTCACGAATTGGCGACCCCAACGACTGTGCCCTTCATCTGGTCACATAGGTCTTTAAATGAATCTGACAAAGCTCAGGTTCTAGGGTTGCATGGCGTTGAGGTGAGATCTAGGCAAATGATGGATTACTTGGCGAAGCAATCGGAGGGTTGTTCATATGCTGGTTTCACAAAGGACTTGTACAACCATATTGATGCTGCCCAAAGAGATCAGATACGAGATGGTGATGCAGTTGGTGCTTCAGGGTACTTATCTGCAACGGAGGTATCGTGCTTTTTTTTTCTTTACATATATACTGTGAGTTGAAAATAAGGGAGGAAGAAGAGAAGGAGAAGACTTGGAAGAATGGGTGGTGAGAGTGTATCTTGTTACTCTCTCCCCCTTAGTATTATAATGTACTAATATTACATTAAAGGAAATAAAGCTGAAATAGATCACAAAGAATCACAAAGGAAAGTGAACTGTTAACACTCCAAGTTTATGCATAGATATCACACATGCTCAACTTGTCTAAGACTATGAAAACTTTTGCTTCTACACTTTTAGTTAAAATATCTACCAACTATTCTTCATTCTTTATAAAAGGAGTGCAAATCATGCCGGAATCAAACTTCTCCGTGATAAAATTTTGTTGCTTCAATATGCTTGGTTCGGCCATGTTGAACCGAATTGTTAGCAATGCTTATTGTAGCCTTATTGTCGTATTATAATCTCATATGACCATAAGATTGAATTTTTAGTTTTTGTGGCAAAGTACGTAGCCCAATTGATTCATAAATACCATGGGCCATAGCCCGAAACTCAGCCTCTACACTAGATTAGGACATAAACGCCTGTTTCTTACTCCAAGTCACCATAATATCTTCCACAAAAGTAAGATACTCAGAGGTAGATCTTCTTTCAGTTGCTAATCCAGCCCAACCTGCATCTGTATAAGATTCCACCCGTATGTGATAATGTTTTAGAGAACAAAACATCGTTTCCAAGAACAAACTTTAAGTACGGAAGAATGTGATAGGCAACTTCCATGTGAGATTCCCTCAGAGCATGTATAAACTGGCTGACCACTTCAACTGCATAAGCAATATCTGGGTGTGTATGGGAAATATAAATCAACTTTCCAACCAAACTTTGATGCCTTCGTCTGTTAGCAAGAACACCATCAATGTCTTCTCCAAGTTTTAGACTATGCTGTATTGGCATGTCAACTAGTTTACAACCAAGCATACATGTTTCTTGGAGGAGATAAAAAACATACTTCCGTTGAGAAATGAAGATACCACTCATTGATCTTGCAACCTATCTGCCCAAAAAATACTTTGAGTGCTTGATGAATAAGGTGATCACTCTGAATTTGTAGGTAACCATATCTAAGCATAGCTTGGGAAACCGCTCAAACCATGCCCTAAGATTTTGCTTTACTTTTTTCAGTCGAGAAACTTTCCTTGAGTATGAAGGAGTAGAAAAACATGGAGGAATCTCTATGTAGACTTTTCCTCTAAATCTCTATGTAGAAGGAGATCCTTTACATGAATCACATCAAGCTGTAACAATAGCAACCCCTTAGTTGCGACTAAAGATAATCCAGTAGTGCAAAAGTTTCTTGGTAGTTAATCCCATAGGTTTGAGTAAATCCTTTAGGTACTAATTTGGCCGTGTACTAATTTCAGTTAACAATCTTCTTACCCTTAGGTAATTTAGTTTGATCCTAAGTATTGTTTTTCTTAAGAGCTTTCATCTCCTCAGACATGGCACCCCTTCCACCCAAAGTCTCTCAAAGAATCTTGCCATTTATGAAAAATAGAAACAGAGGACAACTAGGATGCAAAAGCATGATAAGATGAGGAGAGATGACAGTACAAACAAATTTGGATATAGGATGCTATGTACAAGCCCTAATACCCTTACAAAGAGCAATGGGAGTGTATTAGGATTAGATTCAAGTGCCTGGTTCCAAGGATTTTGATTGGCAAGCAAGTGTATGAGGAATGGTTGTATTCTTTTGTTTCCTCGAATATACCTTAAGCTCCACATTGGTAGGTTCACTCTCACTATCAGTTTCCTCAACAGTGGGGTGTTTCCTTGCTTGTCTACTCAGCCACTGAAAAGGACTTGGACATCATTGAAGGAGGAACAAGAGAAAAAGACTGCTCTTCACCTAAATTCGACGTTGAAGAGGAGTCTTAGATGGGGTAAAAAGTAAGGGCAAGATTCAAAGAAGGTAAAGCCCATAGAAACATGCTGACCAGAAGGTGGATGAAAACACTTATAGGCCTTATGAGTAGAAGAGTAACGAAGGGCGCATATGAGAGAACAAAGATCTAATTTAAAACAAGTACAACCAAAGACTTGTGGAGGAACAATACAAGGAGTAGACATGGATGGTGAAGACAAAGTCTCATTTGGTCTTTTGAAATCAAGTACCTTAGAGGGGACACAGTTTACGAGATATGCAGCTTTCAACACAACATCACTCCAGTAAGGGTTTGGAATATGCATTTGAAACATAAGAGAGCGTGCTACAGTTTTTATGTTATGCACCACCATTCTGTTGAAGCATATCCACACAAGTGGATCGATGAACTACCATGTTCAATCAATTACAAAGAAAGACCACTGATAACATAGGGTCTGGAGACACTATTAGCGGGCAGAAAGTACCACCAACTACCACCTCAGCGTCTGTTAGTTAGGCTATCATGAAGCTTCCAACAAGTATCCCTTGTATGACGAGACTTCCCACAGGTATCCCTTGTCTGTGAGGTGCGATGAGAATTGAAACAAGAGGAAGCATCACACTCTATCTGCTCACCTCATTCTGAAGATGGGCAAAGACCTTTGAAAGGGATAGTAAAGGTTCCTTACCTAAAATCTGAACCCAAACATAGTCAAACTCAGGTCATAATCTAGTAAGAAATTCAAACACCCTTTCTTGATTTAGCCGTTTCTAGACCTTCTGTGCATTTGCAGGATACTTCGCAGGAACATCCTCATAGAGATTCAATGCATGCCATAGTTTTCGAAGCTTGTTGAAGTGAGTAGACCTTGAAGATTCTTTCTGAGTCATGCCATGAATTTTTCGCTTCAACTTGAGTATTTGTGCAAAGTTTTCAACCTTAGAATAAGTCTCAGAAAAGACATTTCAAATATCTTTAGCCAAGTCTGAGAACAAAAGACTACTATTAATATCAGGTTCCATTGCATTCAACAGCCAAAGTATTATCATGGAATTTTCAAATTCTCATTTTCCATAGAATGGGTCATCCTTGGCTGGTTCCTTAGTTTTACCAGTCAAATATCCTATTTTTTTTTCCTTTTCCTTTTCCTTTGAGAAAGAGAATGACTGACCACGACTAAGTGAGGTGATTTTTGCCATTGAGTTTGACTAAAGTGATTTGTGGAATGAGTGTGTCATTGGAAATGGTGCTCAGCCTTGTCCTCCACTAGAACACTATGAGACTGAGCTATTAGTCTCAAAAGACATATTTAGCACTCCCAATCAGAAAAACAACTAAGTAAACTAGATCAGCTACCAAAATAGGAAAAGAATACTCAAATGGAAATCATACCAAATCCAGATGAAGTAATACATATTATCAAAGGGGAAAAAATACCCAAAAGGAGCCAAAAAGACCATGTCGGAGCTACAAGAATAAGTAGTAGGTTAGTTGAGAGTTGGGCGAAGAATAATACCTAAACAGTCCCATAACAGCATTAAAGTGCAGAAAAAAAAGCCAAAAAGTCACCAAAATGCAGCCAGATCACAAACGGCTGTCAAAAGAATTTGTGGAGATGTATACCTGCCCTAGGTGCACCCTTCTGTGGTGGTTGAACTACAATTCAGACTTGTGACTTCACAGATCAATCATAGTCATGAAATCAGGGCTAAGAAAATTTTGAGAGAAAAAACTCAAATTGATGGGGCTTTTGATCACCTCAATGAGTTGCACCTAATGGTGGTGTTCTATAACCAACTGTCAATGCTACTGTCAGTGTGACTGGCAAATTTTTTTTTTAGTAAAGATGAACCCTAAGAAAAAACCTGCTTTGATATCAAGTTGAAAATAAGGGAGGAAGAAGAGGAAGAGAAGACTAAGAAAATTGGGTGGTGAGAGTGTTTCTTGTTACTAGACCCTTGGTATTTGTAATGTACTGATCTTACAGTAAAAGAAATTATAGTAAAGATAGGGATTGCGAACAATCACAAAGGAAAAGGAAAGTCAACTATTGGCACTTTGGATGAGGAGAACAGACTTAGCAATTTGTTTTGGAGTGATGGAACTTGTTGGGCCAACTATGCTTTCTTGGGGGACATGCTCACATTTGATAGAACTTACAAGACTAATATGTATCAGAAATTACTTGTCATTTTTGTAGGCGTGAACAATCATCACATGAGTATGATCTTTGGGGCCGGAATGTTGGCCGAAGACCATTAAGACATATAATAAAGCTTTGGAAACATTTCTTGAAGTAATGAATAACAAGAAGCCTATTTCTGAGGTTACGGACAGTGATAAGGCCTTGCAACAGGCCATTAAGAGCGCTTTCCTATAATCACACCATCGTTTATGCGTATGGCATCTTCAAAGAAATGCATCCTCGAATGTCCATATTAAGGGGTTCATTGGTAAACTCATTATATTCTTGTTTAATATTTATTAACTTATGTGATCTTTCAACAATTGTTATCTTGTTAGGTGATTTTAAATAAAAAATTATCTACTCAGTCTATACACCCGGCGAGTTCGATTCTGAATAGAAAAACTAGAAGACAAATACGAGCTTCATCAAAATGAATGGATTTCCAAAATGTATTGAAGGCATCATATGTGGGCGGAAGCTTTTCTGCGAGGTCATTTCTTCAAGGGGTTGCGAAGAACGCAATGGAATGAGAGCATGAACGCATACTTGAAGCATTTTCTGTAGAGAAAGTTGAACTTGTTTGAATTCTTGTATCATTACGATAGTGCTATCCAGCGGACTTGGAACAGGGAGGCTAAGGCAGAATATGTTTCCACGTACACAATATCAATGCTGTCTAGCGCCCTTCTTAACAATGAGAACCATTCTGCTGAGTTTCTCACATGAAAATTGTTCTTCATATTAAGGAGGAATTGCAAAGAGAAACTTTGTATTTTGTTTTTGATAAGTTGAGGATGATGGAAGTCGAACATACACCCTTTTTTCATATGGAATGCCAGAGAAAACATGTAGAGTAACTAATGACCTAGGTGATGAAGTGCCGAATATGTTCACGGACAAGTTTCCGGCATCATGGCTTAAGAGGATGAACAGATGATCTAAAAAATTGAAGGTCGAAGTGCAGTTTAGCGATCCAGGGTTCATTCGCATGATGTCTTGTGTAATACACGATAAGCAGCATTGTTCTCTGCTTCGAATCAGATGAAGTTTGAATATTGATCAAACTTGATCCTTGGATTATGGACTTTTAATATGTATGTTTAGCTTTTAAAATTTTTTTTTTTTCTGTTTACACATCCTTTGGTTTTATTTTTTCTTTTATGCAATTTTGGATTGAGGAGTATTTGAGTTTAGAGGTGGCATGGTTCAGGTAACTGAACCACATGGTAAAACCATTAACTGAACCAAAAAATACAGTGGATCAATTTATTGTTATAAGGGAAGATTAATTCATTGTTAATTTATTTTTCATGTCTCTTCTCTCTCTTATTTCATTTCACATGCCGGTAATTATAACATGTTTTATACAACTTACAGCCAGCTACACAGAGGCGCTCAAATAAACGTCGCTCTTCAAGTGGACCAACACCAGATCCACATGACATCCCTCTACCATCGAGGCGAATCCGAATACCTTTAGATGAAGAAATAGAGGTGATAGATGTGGATTATCCAGCAACTGGTGAGGGATGCCCGCTACCTAACCATGTTCATTGGGTGAGGAATGCTTATGAGAATGAATAAAATAGCCTAATTAGTTGTATATACCAGTTCACTTTGTGGAGTTGTTTTCTACCCATTTTCTTGTCAACCAAATGGAATCCTATAAGGAAAATGGATGCAGTAAGCTAATTAGCTGTATTAGCCTCACTTGGGGGAGTTCTTTGGGTCTGAAATGATGGAAGGGCTTTATAATTCAGATTTAACACATTCTCTACTCATTTTCTAGGCATCCAAATGGAATTGTAAGGAGAAGTGGATAAAGGTAATTTCTCGTCTTAGGCACAGTTGGGGACTTCTTTTAATTTCTTTGTTCTGAAATGAATGGATAAAGTAAGCTAGATGATTGTATTAGTGTCAGTTTGGTGAGTCCTATTCCTTTTTATACTATGAAATGATGGAAGGGCTTTATAATTCATATTTTAACACATCTTATACCCATTTTCTTAGCAACCAAAATGAAATTATAAGGAAACAAGGATGAGGTAATCTGATTACTTTTCTTGGAGGTTCAATTAGGGGAGTTATTTTCTGTCTTTGGGTTTGAAATGATGGAAGAGTTTCTTCGAATGCCAAGCATAGTCTGCTCAGTTATCTGACTTTTTTTAAATATTAATTTTAGGTTTCCAACGCTTTTAGTCCTAATCATATTCTGATAGACCAATAATGTTGCCGTTTTAGGTTTCCCGGTCATCAGCTGAGAACCTCCTCCGAGCAATTGAAGGATGGAAAAATGCTTTTCTCAAGTATGCAGCGAAGTCGAAAAGAGCTTTGAAGGAGGCAGCATCGTCTGCTAAAACAAAAGATGCTGAAATAGTATTCTTCATTTCTTGGTTTCACTTTATTGCACCTGAAGGGTTGTTCTACTACATTCAGTTAACTGTTTACTCTTATCGTTTACCTTTCACAGGAGTACTGGAAACATTTAGCACAGTCAAGGCAACATTCAACAGACTACCATTGTACCGCACCTGCAGCCCCTAATATAAGCCTAACCAGTTCAGTACAGAATGTACAAACACCCGCAATGGCCCAGATTGTACAACCTACAGATGCAGCCCATAATACGCAAACAGATTGTCCAAGATAACTTGTCTAGACAGGCTGCTAATCTGCCACTAAGATAGAACAAAATGTAGGTGTAAAGAATCAAACACGGATGTTCGGAAGATGGATTGCACTGAGTGAGGAGAGCGACAGATGCTCCGATTGTTGTCTTCATCTTCCTCATCCTCTGTTTTTTCGGTCATTTTGATTCACATTATCAAGTTGGGATGATAATATGGATTATTTAGTATACCCATTTTTGTAATTATGATGATGGTACAAAAATCTAATTGGGGACATACCGCACAATGAGACTGGTGTGAGTGTGACCACTAAGTTGAAGTCCACGATCAGCTTATAATGTGTTGATGATGAAAATACATGGTGCGTGTTGGAGTAGTCTTCTTGGTAAAAGTTGGAGTTAGCCACAAATTTGTAACAATGTTTCGCAAACAGAAAACCAACCTAGCAGATATTAGCCAATTATAACCCTTTTCACCCTTTTTTTTCATTTTTCTATGCGTCTAAGGGAGTTAAGTTGCGCAAGATTAGCTCGCTTTGTAATCATCCTTAGATAACATATAAATGCCAATTTCAAGTTTCCAACACAACTTAGCTGAGGTTTTGGGATCATCAGGCTTTAAGTTTGATTTTTATTAACATATGGGTTATATGTTTAATTTATATATTGATTATTTTTTCATTTTAATTCTTAATATGATAGCATGGGGTGAATAATGCGATAGAACTATGAACTTTTATTGTATTAAGCTAATTATTGTATTTAAGTATAAAATCACTTCAATCATTAAAAAAAAAAAAAAAAAATCATACGCCTTTTTAGGCTGTTGTTATATCCATGGTAAAAATTGTTACTGCCAAAACAACTTTACGTGAATAAACTATTTTAGCACTTTGAAACACCCATCCTCCTTGGTTCTCCATCTCTATCTCTTGCTGCTCTCTCCTTGCAGATATGGAGTTTTATCTCTCTCCTTTCTGATACAATCATACGATGGCTACTCTCTATCTCCTCTCATATCCAGCGGCTGCAGCGGCCGTTCCTCTTTCATCGTACACAACTCACTGCTCCTTTTACGTGGCTAATCCAACTCTCTTTTCTATCAGGTAAAAGTTTAGTTTACATACAGCCGTTGCTTCTCTTTCATCTACACAACTCGATCCCCCAATTGATGTTTGGCTTCTTTATTTATTTATTTATTTTGGGTAGACTCCTTTTTGTTGCACACATAAGAGAAAAATAATCCGTAGGTATATTACTACAAACAATGGAGTTTTATTTCAGGATATGGGGATGTTGAATTGATACTTGTTAACTGAATTAACTTGTACACTCCTTTATACTGGCTATGGAAAATGCTTTTCTCAGTTTTTTAAAATTTGCCAAAACAAGGACAAAGAAGAGAATAGGGAAAACAAGAAAAACTAAGGATAAAATTGTTCATTTAAATGAAATTGCTTCGGCATAACATTTTTTTTTACCGTGGCAATAAAACCAACTCTTTTTAATTGTGAAAAATAATCTCAACATTTTCGTAACTCTTTCTACTATAATTTACACAATAAAATTTGTAAAACAAAACTTCTTTATTTTTTTTTTATCTTTTCGAAGCAATATTGAAAATATGAAAAAATAAAAACATGTTCTTTTACAAATTATGTTGAAAAAATGAAAAAAAAAAGTATTGTTTCCCAATTCCCAAATTATTTGAAAATTTTGCAAATTATTGAATTGGAATAAAATAAAACTAGAAAATTTAAAATATTTTCTACATCTAAACAAGCAATGAGCACACTCATCCACCCAGTAATAGCGACAAAACCAAAGGCACCACCATGGCTCCATTCACTCTCTTCTGAATAGCATAAGATCAGTTGACTTGTACCAAATCATGGGGACTGACTTCTACTAACAAGCTAACCACCTCTTCCACAGCTAATTACCTGGAAAATGCATAGGCTGATTTTCAATTTTAATCATGATACACAGCTTTCCATTGTTCAAAGCTCAATGAACCAACTTCTAATTTACACTATTCTAATTCGTCAGTTAACCACCTCCATGCGTTAGGCTACTTTTCTTAAGTAGCGTCAGTTAACCAACTTAGGGCCCATTCATCTAACCAACTTTTAATTTACACTATTCAAATTCGCAGTTAACCACCTCCATGCGTTAGGCTACTTTTCTTAAGTAGCGTCAGTAAACCAACTTAGGGCTCATTCATTCTATTGAGACCAAACTAAAATAGAGAGTATAATTTAGCTCAATAAAGCAATAAAATGCAGAGGATAGCAAACTCCTTATCGGAATCAATAATGTAAATTAACAGACCAACAAATGCCAGCAGTATTAGCAACATCAATAAAAACAAATATAAAGCCACTCAAAAAAGCAAGCAATTTTGCTCCTTGATCTCATTCGGGAGGCCAGCACTCATTTTCATTCATCAAGGGTTAACCTTCACCTAATGAATATTAACAAGAAACGAATAGAAAAAACTCACTTCTCTGCTTGCTATACTTACTTTTACTTTACGCTAGCAGACTGAAGTTTAGCCCCTTGAAAATAACAAATTCCACACAGATCTGACTTGACAGAATGATGACACGCACAACGGAAAAAAAAAATAATAAAAAGGGCACCGCAAACTGGAAAACAATGCTATGGACAAAAATCTAACTTATTAAAAAGCATAAAGGTAAGACTGCCCCCAATTATATACACCAGATGCTTGAAGAAATGGTATCCATCTAAATTGGAGGATCCCATTGGTCAAAAAAATGGATTGTCATCTAATCCACATTAATGCATGCGATTTTAGATGCTAATTTATGGACTATGCAAATTTCGTAGGTGGTCAACCACATCATAGGAACTGCTAAGCCGTTGGTAATCAGACCGGTGGAGGACATTTGCTTGACTTTGTATGGAGCTATTGGGTTTATAGTCTACCCTTGTAGAATTGGCTGAGAGACAATGACGGACACGGATTCGGTGATTTTTTGTCTCAGTTGTGTATCTGCCACGCACCTTAACCACCAATATAACTTCCTTGTCCCTGGTGTCTTCACACCAACAATTTTGTGGGATACCATCAACGAACTCTTCCAGGGTGGGGAAATCCTCAAGATGAACTGACACCTCTGCTATGTGATGTGGTTTGATCATGCCAGCTGCTGGAGTGACCTGGTCCAAATGTAAGACTAATAAATAAACCAACTTTTTTTTATTGGTAAAACACACACCACTCGAACCTGAGACCTTTAGGACCCATGACCTCAGCCTTTAACATGGAGCCAAGGCCTCTTCGGCCAATAAATAAACCAACTTTTGCACTAGAATTGAAAAAAAAAAAATTCAAGAAGCAGAATACAAAAAGTGGTCAGAAAAGCAGTCAGCTTAATGGTTGATGCACTAGAAGCACTGAAAACCAAGATTCAATCAAAACAGATAACAATCAAGTTGGAAGGATACGAAAGGCAAAGGTCATGAAGATTTTATTTTCTATATTTTTTTTTATCAATATAAGGAGAAGGCAAAAATATTGAGAGAGAGACTGGCAGTGGGTGGAGCAGACATTGCATAGGACCATAGATAGTCACAACATATTGTGAATTCAAGTGTATAAGTCACAGGCCATAGCTACAAACAGATGTTCTGTCTATTTTGTTTGGGGCATGTGAGGGCAAACAGGTTGCATAACTAAAAATACTTAACTAGTGACAACCCACTCCATACTTTTAATAATCTAATAATCTAACATTATCAAAAAGGACGGAAACATACAGAGTTAGCATTATCTGACCCAAACTTTGAAATTACTAAACTTCAATTGGATTTGGAACCATATGTTTCACTCATAGAATGAATGTATTCAACTCCCAGGCCTAATCCATGCATATTACAGAACGATCTTTAAAGAATTCAAAACCTTTTTCGGATAATCAAGCAGAGAGAGTTTAGAGCTCAGCCTAAGCCCAAGGAATCTTATGTGTTTCTAGCCTGTTTTGAACAGTTAAGATTGTATATACTCAACTCAACTCAAACTCAACTAAACCTTCATCCCAAACTAGGTTGAGTTGGCTACATGGATCCTTTATCAACAGGCCCGTTTGAGACTAAGTTTTTCATTCAATAAAGTCCACTACATTCATCCAAGGTAAACTTACCTCAAGCCATTGAGGAAAGCCAAAAGAACCTCTTGGACAATGATCCGATGCTTGTCCATCCTCCTTTACGGTAGACTGACCTTCACAAATTATTTCAAAAAAAGCATTGTTTTTCTCACATTTATTGTTGATACGCAAAATGCTTGTATCTTGATTTTGAAGGATTATGTTATTTGTACTGACAACGGTTTCTGGAATCTTGCATAATTCTTCGAGCATGTGCTTAATTTTCTGATTTGATCCCATTATATCTCCAAATTCTTGTCTCCTTACTGACTCATCAACCCGAGCAATTTCAACACTAAATACACAACGGACAGGCTTGTGATCACTGTCTGTCACCTCCATGCAAGCTTCATACCTATTGAACAGGAGATGTCAAGCCTCATAATTTGTATACACGCACACATACATATACTCAAACATACATTCATGCATATATAACTATATCTACTTATATAGATCATAGTCATTAATCTTAATGCCGATAAAAGTGAAATTTTTAAATGGAACCTAATGAACCCTAAGATAAAGAACCTAACACAGAGAGAAATGAAAAAGAGATACGGATCAAAATGCATCTGCTATAATAGTTACAACCATAAAAAACACACAAACACATAGAGCGAGAGGGAGAGAGAGATAAAGAGATACAGATCAAAATGCATCTGCTATAATAGTTGCAGCAATCAGAAGCACAAGGGATGCATGTATAATCAGACAAGCAATGGATCACACATTCCCCCACTTAGGCATGTCATGGAGTCATGGACCCATAAGTTAAGGTGCCACAGATCATCATAATCTATGTTCGTTTTATTAAATCACATTTCTAGGAGATATTTGTGGACCAAAACAGCAACCAAAAAGAAAAAACACTTTAAAGAGTGGATGATATGAACAGGGAACGTGTATGAATGACCTTCACTAAATAGAAGCTATTTGAGGCAGTATATGGTTTTTGTATGTTCCAGTCGATCCCTATCTATGGTCAGAAAACAATTCTACTAGGAACTTACTGTGATATTGAAGAGAAAACGGGACACTCTAAGCTGCAGTCGGATCCCAAAGTTGGTCTGCTATCACGATATAAAATTCTGTCGCACCAGGCAGGAATGCGCTTTTTTTCCCCAGAATCGTATCCTGTACAAAGACAGTTTACATAAGTAAAGAAACTTCTAGCAACCCCAATACGCTAACCTTTGTAAAAAGACCTATAATGCCTATCACTTCCATGAGGTTTTTGTCCCTTTTCTTTCTTTACTACTCGTTTGGTCAGAAGCCTACAAACTTTCAGCCTGATCAGCTCATACGAGTCAACAAGTCATAAACTAGCCAGCACAAATCACATACTTAACAAATGACCCTAAACAACCCAACTGACATCTAATTCAGGACCAATAAACTACTACAGTTGACCTAAAACTTATGATTCAATCACTTGCCTGCTAAACCAGCCTGGTGCTTTTCAAACTTGTATGTAGGAGGAAACCTAATAACTGCTTCACGCATTCCTTGGAAGACATTGCCAGCATCCATTTCTGCTCGAAGCTGATCCCTTTCTCTAAGCCAATCAAAGCATCTTTGGGATATAAAATCCCTTGCTTCATCATAAGATATACCATCAAGCCGGTAATTGAAGTCACCAAGAAATATGACCATGTCTGCCTCAGATAACTCAGGCATTCCTTCTACAGAGTGGATACCCAAAGCCTGCCCAAACATCAACTCTTTATCACACAAACTGAAAGAACAAATTTCACAAGAAGTATCATTTGAGACCAATGTGTAGTAGCTTCACCAATCAAAGTAAATACGTACGCTTGTACTGCGAAGCACTTGAACAGCAGAAGAAGCACCAGCTGCAATAGAAAGAACCAATGGCAAGCCAGATCTATAAACAAGCCAAAATAAATATGTTGAGCAGGCAAGCGATCAAGACAAGAACAAGTATGGCACCATACCAGCTGCAGCATTGAAGCAATTTGATGGTCGCGAGAAGGTCATTGTCCGATACACATGGTCAAAGTCAGAATTGCGACGACTAACAGCTTCTAAATGTGCAGCAAAATGACAGTTAACAAAGCACATTATCCGATCATACACTCTAATTCTCAAACCAACAGCTCCCTGGTGATGCAACACTTAACAATGTTAAGAGCCAAGATGTGTTATTAAGATGGGAAATTCAATCTTGAACCAACAGATTTTCACTTTAGTGTTTATGCAATGCACGTATATAAGGAGAACTATCTAAGCATTACCAGAACTTATCTGCAAAATGATACAGGTATATTGCAGCACCTCATATCACTTATCCGAACTTGAATCCAAACATCAACATCATTATTTTAGATGCTTTCCAAACAAATCAGAACTCTCTTTTGGTAACACTTTTACATCGATAACAGTACGCAAACAAAAATTTCAGTTACACTATGGTAGCATACCTTATTACCAATTGCTCGCCCAAACCCACATGGAACTGCTGCAGCATCAACATCCCCTACATGAGGTTTAAGATTCTTTCTAACCCTGAAATACAATCCTTCAACTATTAGACATGAGCCAACAAAGATATAAGCCCTACAAAATCAAAATCAAATAGAAAACAAGAATATGCCTTAGATAAGAACAAAATATGGTAAAAAAAAGTCGATCACAAAATGTGCTTGCTTCCAATTTTGCTTTTTGAATTGAGAAGAGTACCTCCAGGCTCCACATAACAATTGACGTGGACATTTTGACAAAAATGTTTATGGAGTCTCAACATTTATTCAAAAGAAAAAGGAGAAATACTATAATTTCTTTTTCCCATTCTAAATGGATTAAAGGATTTGATAAATCAAGCAATGGAAACAAATCTGATTTTCAATGGAAGATGGTAAAAGCACATAACATTGAAGTTACGTTTGTTTTATGTGAAAGATTGAAACCTTATGGTAGCAGCATTAAATTTTTTTTCTTCTTTTGTATAAATAACCTGCAACAACCTAGAAATACCGTTTGTAACTTACAGAGAATGACATTGTATAAATCTCCACAAATAGGGTTTTTCCCAAGGAACTTCTATCGAGGAGATCATTTTTCAAACAAAAAAAATGTAAATGATAATACAAGATTTGGGCTGTGCAGATGAAATTTTTTGTTTCGCAGGTTTAATTGACAAACAATTAAGATATAATATTACACTGTAAAATCATCCAATATTACTCGACCATCAAAGCAACAAAAAAATGAGAAAGGGTGATTTCCCAAACAATTGAAGAGGAATAAAGCTCATTCAAGATCTTCTCATGACAGAAACTCACCAGACAGCAACGAGCAAGCCTGCTAGCTGCCTAGAACCAACACGTTCAAATGATGACCCCTCATCCAGTATTTTACCTATCATATCCAGCCACCACTGACCAACTGAACTCCCCTCAAGTCCCACCTACAGTTCAAACAGAAACACAAACAAAAAATTATGAATGAAGAAGGTCAAGGTTAAAATTAAGGGAAAAGTGCAATACCCACTTGTGGTTTGGGCATTTCAAAATCATCCTTGTGATTTAAAATGTTACAATTGAGTTGTGGTTCCTCTTTCGGACACTAGGCTAACTTTGTTAAAATTTTATTTATTTTTTATTTCTACCCTCAATTAAGAATATTGAGGAATATTTTTTTGACTAGTCCAAGCTTAATTAAAAAAATATTAAGGAAAAATATTTGTTATTTATAAATTGAAATTTAATTAAGAAAAATTAAGGAAAAAAGTTAAGATATATTTGTCTTTTTAAGGAATCACTTTTTAAATTTAAAAGAAAAAAATAAATTATTACCCCACCGTTCCATTTTATGTGTCACAATTTCCATTTTGGTATGTCCCAAATTAAATGTCACCTTCCAAAAACAAACACTTTAATTTTTTTGGCTTTTCCACTTTACCCTCACCCCAAACTGAAAAAAAAAAAAAAAAAAACATAAATTAACAATAAAAAACTTGGTTATTGTTCCTATAATAACAACAAGCTAAAGTTTCTTTTCATTTTCACAGCTTTAAGCCAAAGAGTTTTCATGCAATGGAATCTACAACCAAGGGGGACGTAATCGAGATGTTACCACATCCGAGCTTGGTAGCCGGAGAAGGGAAAGAGTTGCCTTCACTTGCCAGACAATGGAGATCCCACTGAGAACGACTAACATAAACGGGTGGTAGATGGGGGATGAAAGGAGAGCATATCTCAGCCGGCCAGATATCTCTAATGTCGTGGACCATCAGTTTTCTCTGAGTTTGGTTGTCAAAGCTCTTCATAGGTGGCAAAGATATCCAACGATTGGTAAATATTCTAGAAATTTTTTAATGGCAAAGATCTTGGCCACATCAGTAATGAGTCGGTGGTTGATATTGCAAATCAACGCAAAGCCTTGCAGCACCATTAATTTAACTTATTTTGAAGTTGTTTGCTTCTGTTTGAGTATTGAGCAAAAAGATGCTTCGATGAAAAAGAGAAAGATGTGTATGAGGATTGTCTTCCATGTGTTTTTTTTTTTAATGTCTGAGCACTTACCTTGCATAACTTCTATGGTCTGTTGCTTTGAGTTAATAAATATGACTCACACAGAACTTTGTTGGCGTATTAGAAAATTTAATTTCCATGTGTATCACTGAAAGTGAAGATCTGATTATTGTGGAAGTATAATGGTGCTGCCTAATTCATTTTCTCTTTGAATAGAACCTCTTTTCACCTTTCCATTTGCACTCTGTTTTAGCAAACTCTCAAATATTGCTTGTCTTTGGTTAATGGAGATTTCTTTTCTTTTTCTAGGTTTGGTTTGATTGGAACTTGGAACTTGGAATTTGGAATTTGGATGAGTTTCACTTTAGAACACAGTTGGAGAAACAGAATTTAGAAGGTGAAGAAATTTGGAAGAGAGGACAGAATATGAAGACCCAAAATCATTTCTTAACGCTTTAGTTCATTCCAAATTTAAAACTGATGGTCCACGACACTGAAAATAAAATCTTACCAGATTTTGTTTCCAAAAAATTTGGCTTTCTAAGCCGCCAACTAAGCTTGAACATGATGAGTTTATCATTTCTTCCCATTTTGGCACCAACGGAGCTGGGAGCAATGACATGGCCACACAAAAAATATATATATATTTTTTAATTTTCTTAATTCTTAATTGATGATAAAAATGAAAAGAAAAAAAAAAAACCAAATTTTAAGGGAGTTGGCCTTGTATGCAAAAAGAGCAACCACAAGATGCTCAATTGTAACGTTTTAAAT
Organism: Bretschneidera sinensis; assembly: GCA_023935145.1. Lineage (NCBI taxonomy): Eukaryota > Viridiplantae > Streptophyta > Magnoliopsida > Brassicales > Akaniaceae > Bretschneidera > Bretschneidera sinensis. The sequence goes on from CM043699.1 coordinate 85,357,137, forward strand.
TACATAGGACTGCCTTTGAAACGCCCAAACCATAAAGGGTATTTGTACTTTCCCCTAAAATTAATTATAGCTATAAGTAAACAAACTATCTGCATATGAAATTTCAATATTATGCTCTAGTAAGTTTCTCTTGATCAAGTTAAGCAGCATTTCTTGGTAAGGACTATTTCCAATTTTTCTATTCTTTTTTTCCTGTGCTTTTCTTTCATGCAAAGTATATTCAAGAACCAAACCAAAACCAATCTAATCACATATCAACAAAACTTGGGAAACTATGATGAGTACCAAGACCATTTCATCCATAGCCCTAGGATGTAGGACAAGGTTTGATACCAAATAGATAGAAAAATACGAACATAAAGGTAATACTAGACATTAGTGAAGCAAAAGACTTAAACCTTGAAAACCAAATTCGATATTATTAATCAAATTCAATTCTCAATAATCAAGTCGACCTAAAACCACACTAGAGGTGCTCTCGTAAACCGACCAAACATAATCCATATAGAAAACTAAATCCAAACTTAATTCCCTAAAATGTTGAATATCTAAGAAATTACTAAAATATTATAAATGACTTATATTATCCCTAATATCAAAATTACATCTTTCCCCTTAATTTAAAAATAACTTATAACATTAAAATCCCAATATTTAATCTTCCATGCATACTACATCATTCTCCTTAACTCAGAGAAAACTCAACCTCAAGTTGTGAAATGAGTGAGTATCAAGAACTTTAATGCTTGGAGAAGCATGGCACGTCTCAAAATATTTTGGACTTTAATTTTCAATTACAAAAAAATATGTTTCAAATATCTGAAGGAGTTTGAAACCAAGTAAGCAAGATAAAATCAATAGTAGGAGCTTGCACATCAACCATGAACTCGACCCTCTCTTGGCTCTTGCCTTGAAATTGCTCCTTGCTCTGCCAAATGGTCTTCGTCTTAACTTTCCGCGTCTTCGTCTTAACTTTCCGCACATTCAATGCTTTGCTCATCTTGGTCTTTAGAAACTTCAAAATCATTCTTGTATTTAGCTCTTTTGAAGTTTCTCGATCATCTTTCAATGTCACAACAACTAAGAGCTTCGGCTCTTCTTATTTTTCTTCGATAAGTTAACCTGCATTAATAAAGCACTAAGAGGATGCAACTCAAAGCCAACGGCTAATTACAACCAAGGAAATCCACAAAATCAAGAAGATCATCACTGTTTGCAACAAAAAAAAAAAAATTCCCTCTAACAAAAAAATTGAGTGTATTGAACCAACTATCTCTAATAGTATCTAAAGGTCTTTCTGCTCCATCAAAGGCTCTTCGGTTCCTTTCGTTCCACACTAGCAAAAAAATTGAGTACGGTATCAAGTAAGCTTTCTTGACTTATTTCGATGCCCTCAAACCATTCCAAGCCCACACTTCATCAAGCCCGCATCCACCTTGACCCCCAAAATTCTATAGGCCATCTCCCACAAGCTTCTAGCTAACAAGAACTCCATCAAGAGTTGAAATACAGACTCAACGCAACCTTTACAAATATAACACCTATTAATGATCACTCTCTCCCTCCTTTTTAAATTGTCAAGAGTTAGAATTTTCCCCCAAGAAGCCTCCCACAAAAAATATCCAGGAAAAGCCTCCATCTCATCAAATCCTCTCCACCCACATCCACCCTGAAGTTATATAAAGTGTGTCCTAGTAGACTTGGATTATATATATCTTATCTAAATTGTTACGTCCTAGTTCTATTAGGCTTAGTATTCACAAGTTTATATATTGGATCAATTGCATTCGTTTTAAGCATTCAAAAAGACAGAGTTTCTTCAATTATTTTGTCTAACATGGTATTTAAGCAATTTGTTCCCCGGGAGCCTACATAAAAAAAAATCAGCCTCCAACCACCGCCGCAGTCAACCACGCGACGCTACCGTCAGCCATGCGCCGCCGCCTCTCACCTGAGCATACCATTTCGATCAGAATTTTCCGATCTCCCAACCACGCACTGCCTCCACGCCAAAAAATCAGAGAAAAAACCTCAAAACTCTAGCAGACTACTGATCCTCTTCAAATCTCTCCGATCTGCCATGATCCGGCCACCCAACACCGGATCAGCCACCACCATCAACACCGAAGAAAATGTCTCCGCATATTCAATACCATATACCTATGTATACCATTTTGCTACTAGGCAAGCTTTTAATCTGTCAATAGTACCATCAGAATGAATTTTTACAGCATAGACCCAGCGATAACCAACAACAGATTTCCTAGATGGGAGAGAAACCAAGTCCCATGTATTATTAGTACTCAAGGCATGCATTTTTTCATCCATAGCAAGCTTTCCACCCAGAATGAGACAATGTTTCTGACTTAGGAATAGAAACAGAAGAAACCGAAGCAACAAACCAAGCATATGAAGGAGATAAATGGTCATAAGACACAAAATTAGCAATCGGATAAGAAGTACATAAACGTTTACCATTACGAAAAGCAATAGGATGATCGTCATCAGATAATGAAGGTGGATCGAGATCTGTCAACAAAAGAGCAATTGGTGGAGCAGGAGAGGCAGCAGGTCGCGAATGACGGGAGTAAACTTGCAACGGAGGGGGATCTGACTATGTAAGAGGCATGGGAACAGGTAATGGACAAGGAAATGAATCAGCCAAATCGGAGATTAAATGAGACTCGGAGTAATACGGAGTAGACTCAAAGAATCTAACATCGGCACAAACAAAATGCCTTTGTAAAATGAAACTGTGACACCGATAACCTTTCCGTGTACGAGAATAACCTAAGAAAATACACTTTATAAAGCGAGGATAAAATTTTTCAACTTCTCGGCGAAGCTGATGAACAAAACAAACGGATCCAAACACTCGAAGAGGTAAGTGGAAGGTAACATCTTTAGGAAAGAGCACAGAGTGAGGGGTTTTGCCATTAAGAATAAAGGATGGCATGCGGTTTATTAAGTAACATGCAGTCATAACGGCCTCACTCCAAAACAATTTGGGGACATGCATATGAAATAAGAGAGTACAAGTAGTATCCATAAGATAACGATTTTTCCGCTCTGCAACCCCATTTTGTTGGAGTGTATGAGAGCAAGATGACTGATGAATAATGCTAAACTTAGTCATAAAAGTGGTAAAAGGCTCAAAAAAATATTCACGAGCATTGTCACTACGAAGAATTTTAATAGATAAGTCAAATTGAGTTTTTATCTCACCAAAAAAAATAGAAAACAACTCAGAACGGTCTTTCATTAAATAAAGCCAAGTAAGCCTGGAATAATCATCCACAAATGTAACGAAATACTGAAATCCAAGTTTGGAAGTCACACGGCTTGGACCCCAAATATCATAATGTACTAACATAAAAGGACTAGACACACATTTATTAATTCGGGAAGCAAATGACACCCAATGATGCTTACTTAATTGACACGACTCATACCCTAAAGTTGATACATGACTCAAAGTAGGAACTAACTTCTTCAGCTTTTCTAAGAATGGACGACCAACTAACTTCCAACATGTCTCCCGGGTATCCCGAAAAGATGGCAATAGGTACATTGACGAAGCGAACCTCTACCATTACCACCACGAACAAATGAAGTGTTATTACGATCGCTATGGATGAAGAAATACATGCCTTGAGTCCTCATAATACATGGGACTTAGTTCCTCTCCTATTTGGGAAATCTGTTGCTGGTAAAGTTCATCTTGATGGTACTATTGACAGATTAAATAGGCGCTTAGTAGCAAAAGGGTATGCACAGGCATATACGGTAATGACTATGCGGAGATATTTTCTCCAGTGGCGAAGATTACATCTGTTCGTGTTTATCTCTCTAGCCACTACTTTTAATTGGCCCCTACATCAATTGGATGTGAAAAATGTGTTTCTTAATGGTGATTTGCAAGAAGAAGTATACATGGAGCAATCACCCGGATTTGTTGCTCAGGGGAGTCTGGGTTAGTATATCGATTAAAGAAATCTTTATATGGCTTGAAACAATCTCTTCGAGCGTGGTTTGGTTGGTTTAGTGAAGTAGTAATTAATTTTGATCTCAGCAGATATGTTGTAGATCATTCTGTATTTATAGACACAGTGAGGCAGGTAGGATATTGTTGATTGTATTGTGATCACAGGAGATGACAAAGAAGGCATTCTAGCACTGAAACAGTTCCAAAGTACTAAATTTCAGACAAAATTTTTTGGGGAATTGAGATACTTCTTAGGTATTGAGGTTGCTAGATCTCGCCATGGTATTTCTTTATCTCAGCGTAAATATGTTCTTGATTTGTTGACTGATACTAGAATGTTAGGGTGTAAGCCTATAAATAGTCCTATGGATCCCAATGCAAAACTTGCAGTTGATCAAGGTAACTTATTATCTGCTCTAAGGCGATATAGGCGTTTGGTTGAAAAATTGAATTATTTGACTGTTATTAGACCTGATATTTCATTTGCAACCAGTATTGTTAGTCAATTTCTCGATACTCCACGAACTAGTCATTGGGATGCTATTATTCAAATTTTGAGATATCTTAAACGTGCTCCTAGTCATGGTTTACTTTATCAAAATCATGGTCATGCTCTAGTTGAGGGTAATACTGATGCAGATTGGGTCGGTTCTCCATCTAATAGAAGGTCCACAACTGGGTATTGTGTATTTGTTAGAGGTAATTTAGTATTGTGGAAAAGTAAAAAGCAAACTATGGTTTCTAGGTCAAGTGTTGAGTCCGAATATAGAGCAATGACGCATACTACCTGTGAGATGGTGTGGCTAAAGCAATTGTTAGCAGAACTTGAGATTAACCAGTCAAGTTCCATGAGCCTAGTATGTGACAATCAAGCAGCTATTCATATTGCAAATAATCTAGTGTTTCGTAGAGAACTAAACATATTGAAGTTGATTGTCATGTTGTTCAAGAAACGCTTCTACAAAATGTGATTAGTACAAGACATGTGAAGTCGACCAAAGATTTATTTACTAAACCATTTGATGGTTCTCGAGTTCGATTTATTTGTAACAAGTTTGGTGCATATGATATCTATGCTCCAACTTAAGGAGGAGTGTTGAGAATCCAATTATGATTCTTAACAAGTGTCCTAGTAGACTTGGATTATGTGGATCCTATCTAAATTGTTACACCCTAATCCTATTAGGCTTAGTATTCATAAGTTTATATATTGGATCAATTGTATTCGTTTTAAGCATTCAATAAGACATAGTTTCTTCAATTATTTTGTCTAACAATCTCCATAAACCGTGCCACCACCTCTATTTCCCCATCATGAACATTACAAATGAAAGGTACAACCCAAGAGACCCCTTCATTAGACAAGGAGATGCAAGAGCTAACAAGTGCTTCTTTATCTCTCACGATATCAAAAATACTAGAAAATTTATCTTTTAAAGAGTGTTCCCACACCAAGTATCATATCAAAGTCGATTCCTTTCTCCATTACCCACCGACACCTCAACAAAGGTCAAAAAGCCTCCCACTCTTTCCAAATCCATTTCCAGATCCCCACTCCTCCCTAGTCACCCACCCATTAGTATCAACACCAAATTTAGGCTCTTCTTGTTTCATGCCTCGATTAAATCATTTATTCTTGAATGGAATCTTCACGTTAAAAAGCTTGTTTAGGGCTATCAATCCCTTTTTAAGCTCCAATACATCAAGGTGTGTATCTTCACATAACGCTAGAAGGGCTGAATCATACTCTGACTTTCATTCTATAGGAGCTCCATCATATGTATCATATTTATCACTACCAAAATTATATTCTATCTAAGCCCACAAGCATACTCATATATATACTGTACTCTTAATTCTTCAAGTGTTCGTTTGTTATGACTGTTAACTACCATTGATCCCAAAAGCTTAAGCTGATAAGAAATGGGCCAACAATGTATATCAAGCTCATATACATTTAACACTCCCCCTCACATGTATAGCCCTAGAGACGATATGGACCTAGCACGTGAAGCCCGAAATAGAGACAGACCAAACCAAGTATTTGTTTATGACAAGCAAGAGTTATCAAGATTCGAACACAAGACCTTTGGCTCTGATACCAAGTTAACAATCATTGATCCCAAAAGCTTAAGCTAATAGGAAATGGGCCAACAATGTATATCAAGCTCATATACATTTAACAATGACAAATTCAATATTTGAGTTATCTATATTCCTCGTTTAGTCCACTGGGAAAGGATTAGGAAAGATGACTATCCTTAGAAAACTCAACTTAGCTAAACATGTGGAGTTAACTAAAAGTTGAGCTCTCGACGTATGTTTGGTTCAAGGGACAAAAGTGGGGCAGGATTAAGTTAGTCCCACATGTCCCAGAAATTCTGTCCGACCTCCCCCTGGTCTTCTTCTTCCTCCTCTTTCTCTCCTTCTCTTTCTTCTTCTTCCCCTTCTCTTTCTTCTTCTTCTTCCTCCATATCTACAACACCATAGCAACGATTTTTTGCTTCTTCCTGTTCAAGGGTTCATCCATGAATTTTGCTTCAATTTTTTTCTACTTCTTCCCAATTTACTCTCTCCCACTCAAAATATTTCACAAGAATTCCCTCCAATTACCCAAATTTTTGTCAAAAATTCCCTTCCAAACAACCTAAAATTTTTACCAAAAATTCACACTCAAATCGAGACCCATTAACCCAAATCGAGACCAATTGGGTCTCTCCACCATATCCACCTTTCTCTCTAGCCTCCCTCCTCTTTCTCTGCTCTCCAAACCCCCTTCTCTTACACACTTTCTTTCATAGATCCTACAACGAGAACCTGGAGTTCTCCACTAGGACGCTGTCACCTTGGAGGCGACAGTGCCTTAGCTGAGGACCTCAGGTCCAAGCCACAGGGACAGGTCCTGCATCTTTCTAGCTCTCCATAGTCACTGCCTCCGTAATTCAAGATCCAATACATCAAGATGCAACCTGGAGTTCTCCATTATGAGAGAATTTTTGAAGCTTTTCAGGTAAAATCTCCCTAGATGAACTTTGGAAGCTAACAAGAAAAAAAAAATTTGGAGCTACTGATTGTTGATTATGCTGTTTATTGTTAATTGCAACGTAGAAGGAAAAAGAAGACGAACAGGAAAGAAGAATAGAGATATTTTTATTTTGTTTGTTGTTTTATATATGAAAGAATTTATGGAAAAAAAGGTGGGGAGAAAAAAATGTTCATAAAATATTAATCCCACCAAAGTGTAAGCGTATTTTGGTCTTTATACTTGTTACCCCCATTTCAATCCCAATTTGAAAATCTTATGAACCAAACATAGAATTAAGATAGTACTATTTAAATCCCCTTTAATCCTATCCCACTATAACCCTAATCCTATCCCACTATAATTTTGTCCGTGAACCAAACGGACCCTCAATCTTTCAATATTTTCCATAATATTGGTTGACATAGCAAACAGACTAAGAAACTAAAGTGGCTTGCAAGAAAAAAATTTCTTGCCCTATATTTTCTACATTATATTTTGGCTAAATCATTAAATCAGAAGAAAAGGACATCATAAAATACGTGAAGTTATATTTCTGAAAGAATTCTACCTGGTCAATGGCCAACGGCCAATGGCTCCGTCAACATATGTCAAATATCAACGGATGGTCAATACGACTTCAAAACGGGGCAAAGGAAGCTCAAATGCGACTCAAAAACATCTAGAGAAAACATCACATGGTTAACGAAAAGCTCCTCCTGCTCCGCTAGGAAGATTTCTTGAACTACCGGTTCAGATCTAGCATCACCCCCGCCTCTTTTTACTATACCGACACCACCAACATACCCACACGTTGTCCATCTACCTTTCCCTAAACTTTGGTGACTTTGGTGACCTAAGTCCACTAGAGCTGGCCACACGCACACCATGTATGGGAGGATGCATGCAATGCTTTCTTCGTTTGTAGTTGCTTGTTTCAAGCCACCAAGCAGACAAACCGAGCCGTTTTTTTGACCGCTCCTCAAGCCTCTGAACAAGTCGTGAGCTGTTGATGGCCAACTGAACTATTGACTGTTGACTTCAATCGTTGACCGCACAAAACTTTAGGAGAAATTTCAAGTTTTTTCCAATATTTATGATTTTCTTATTTAAAAAACACAAAAAAAAAGAGATTCTATATGAGCAGCTTTAATTTATAGTTTTTCTACTATGTCCTCTAGTACTCGGGCACACCGTGAATGAATGAGAGCTCAACTTTTAGTTGACACCACACATTTGGCTGAATTGAATTCTTTCCTTCTTTGTTTCCCAACCGTCTCAATCCCTTCCTCGTAGACTAAACGAGGAATATAGAGAGCTCGAATATTAAGTTAGTCGTAATAAACAATTTCCCGTGAAATTAAGAAAGCAGTATATGTATAAGTATACATGTGGGCTTGGAAATGAATATCATTCGGGTTTTTATGAGTATCATAAAGTTGTAAAATAAAAGTGAGTCAGATCCAACTTTGGGTTAATATCACCCCATTCGAGATGTGAAACGCCTTCAACAAGCTTTTAAGTGTGAAAAAGGAGAAGATGGAGAATCAACGACTATTAATCTTGAGGCCCAAAGGATAAACAAGAACCTTTAACGGAACATGATGAGAAGAAGACCGAATGTGAGCAAGTCCTAAGTAAAGATGACCTTGGACTCGCCAAGGATAAAGATGTTTCAACCAAGGTTAAATCTACAATCATGAAGGATGAAGATGTTCACAGTGAGCTTACACTCATTGAGAAGGTCCCGTGCGAGGTTGTCTCAATTGAAGCAGTCCAATATAATCATAAACTAGTGCAGCATGTTGAGAAAGTTCAAGACGAAGGTCAAGACAAGAGTGAATCATGGTTGATATGCAAGTTATTTATTCAACCTACCTGGTTTCAAGCTCCCTCGCTATTTTCAACAAAAAAATAAAATAAAATACTCGATAGACTTCAAGCTCAAAGAGTTCCAAAACCATGCACAACTTGTCTTGATACTTCACTATTTTTCAGCTTAATGACGAGTTCATTCAAAGTAGGAGAGAATGATAGAGAACACTTAGAAGATTAAATATTAGGGTTTTAATGTGATTCGATATTTTGTAATTAAGGGGAAATTTGTGATATTAGGGATATTTAGGTGATTTGTATTATATTAATAGGTTCTTAGATATTTAGTTTATTACGGTTCTTAGATACTTAGTTTCTTAAGGTTCTTAGATATTTAGTTTCTTGTTTGGGTTATATTTAGTTTCCTGTTTGGTTCTTAGGTCTAGAAGTTTTTTTTTTATAAATAAAAACAAGTATTTACAAAAACATATCTATAAGAGAGTATCTCAATGAAGTCTAATAAATCATCATTATTTATTATTATGTCTTTGTTCTATTATTATCTCTTTGTTCTACTTATCAAAAAAATCTTATCTCTTTGTTCTTATTTCTCCTCCATCTATTTAATATCAAGCCTTATTAACACCTGTTTGGTTACTCGGTTAGCACTAGCACCTGTTTGGTTACTCGGTTAGCTCTAGCACCTGTTTGTTTACGTGGTTAACACCTGTTTGATTACTTGGTTAGCACCCGCACCTGTTTGGTTACTTGGTTATCACCAACACTGGTTTGGTTACTTGGTTAGCACCTGTTTGGTTCATTGGTTAGCATCTGTTTGGTTCTTTGGTTAATAACCTGTTTTGTAACTGGATTATTTTGTTTACCGGATTATAATCTATCCCTATGGAGTCCAAGACTATCTTCGGTACATCTCCCCATCCAAGTCCTCGTATTAGCACTTCATTTGGTCGTAGTGGTAATTTTGTTCGTCGATGTACGTACTACCGTCATTCAAAGCATACTCAGGAGATGTTGGAAGTTAGTTGGTCGAAATCGAGGTTCATTTCGTCGATGTACGTATTGTCATCTTTCCAGGCGTACTCGGGAGACATGTTGGGACTTGATTGGTCATCCCCAGTTACTAAAAGTGTGACTTCTGATTCAGTTAAATGTGATCCTGTGTTTTCAATTTCCAAAACAGAGTATGATGAGCTCTTACAATATAAAACAGACCATGGGTCCTTGACTCTACAGCTACTAATCATTTGTCAGGTACCACTGATGTTTTCTCTAGTTTTTATCACTCTTTATCTTTGCCAGATATTACTCTTGCATATGGATCTAAAAACACTGTTGATGGCATTAGTACTGTGCACCCTAGTTCTTCTATGTCGTTATCCTCTGTCATTTATGCTCCATTTTCTCAACATAATTTGATATTTGTTAGTCAGCTTACAAAACGTCTTAATTGTTCTACTACATTTCTTCCTGACTCTGTTCTTATCCAGGATTTGAAGACAAGGAAGACAATTAGTGAAGGGAATTTATTGGACGGCTTGTATTACTTTGATCCTATCCCATCACCCATTGCTTGCTCGAATGACGTGTCCCGACTTCAGGTACATTATTGTTTTGGTCATCCATTCTTAGAAAAGCTGAAAAAGTTAGTTTCTACTTTGAGTCGAGTTCGCCTTTAAAATGTGAGTCATGTCAATTGAGTAAACATCATCGTGTGTCGTTTCTTTCCCGAATTAATAATCGTGTGTCTAGTCCTTTTATGTTAGTACATTATGTTATTTGGGGTCCAAATCGTGTGACTTCCAAACTTGAATTTCGATATTTCATTACAATGCTCGTGAGTATTTTTCTGAGCCTTTTACAACTTTCATGACTAAGTCTAGCATTATTCATCAGTCATCTTGCTCTCATACATCCCAACAAAATGGGATTGCGGATCGAAAAAAACGTCATCTTATGGATATTGCTCGTACTCTCTTATTTCGTATGCGTGTCCTTAAATTGTTTTGGAGTGAGGATGTTCTTACTACATATTACTTAATTAACCGTCAACCATCCTCTATTTTTGATGGCTAATCCCTTCACTCCATGCTTTTTCCTAGGGATGTTACCTTCAACTTACCTCATCGTATTTTTGGGTTTGTTTTGTTCATCAACTCTGTCCAGGAGTTAACAAACTTGACCCACGCTCTATCAAATGTATTTTCTTAGGTTATTCTCGTACACAGAAAGATTATCGGTGTTACAGTCATCACTACAAAGGTACTTTGTTTGTGCCGATTCTTTGAGTCTACCCCATATTACTATGAGTCTCATTCTATATCTGATCTGACTGTTTCATTTCCTTTTGCACTACCTATTCCAATGCCCCGTCACAGTGAGATCCTTCCCCTCCTTCGTACGATCCTCTGTTGTAAGTTTACTCCTGTTGTTCACGCCCTTCTGCCTTTGCTGGTCCACCAATCGCTCCCTTTTTGACAGATCCTGATTTGTCTTCTAAAGATGATCGTCCTATTTCTCTTCATAAAGGTAAACGTTCATGTACTGCTTATTTGGTTTGTGTCTTATGATCATTTATCTCCTTCATATGCTTCGTTTGTTGCTTCGATATCCTCTGTCTCTATTCCTAGATCCATTACAGAAGCTTTGTCTCATCCTGGGTGGAAATGAGCTATGGATAAAGAGATACATGCCTTGAATACTAATGATACATGGGAATTGGTTCTTCTTCTATCCGAGAAATTTGCTATTAGTTGTCGTTGGATCTATACTGTAAAGGTTAATCCTGATGGTACTATTGACAGATTAAAAGCTCGCCTAGTAGCAAAGGGGTACACACAAGTATATGGTATTGACTATGCTGAGACATTCTCTCCCATGGCTAAAATTACATATATTCGCGTGTTTATCCCTCTAGCAACCACTTTTGATTGGCCCTTACATTAGTTGGATGTGAAAAATGCGTTTCTAAATGGTAATTTGCAAGAAGTATACATGGAGCAACCACCCGGATTTGTTGCTTAGCAGGTCTGGGTTAATATGTCGATTAAAGAAATCCTTATATGGATTGAAGCAATCTCCTCGAGCATAGTTTGGTCAGTTAAGTGAAGTAATAATTGGTTTTGGCCTCAACAAATGTGGCATAGATCATTCTGAATTTTATAAACACAATGAGCCAGGTAGAATATTGTTGATTGTATAACAGGAGATGACAAAGAAGAAATTCTAACACTGAAATAGTTCTTAAGTACTAAATTTCAGACAAAAGATTTAGGACAACTGAGATACTTAGGCATCGAATTTACTAGATCTCGTCATGGTGTTTCTTTATCTCAACGCAAATATGTTATTGATTTATTGATTAATACTGGAATGTTAGGGTGTAAACCTATACATAATCCTACGGATCCCAATATAAGCATTTGATTGGAAAATTGAATTATTTGACTGCTACTAAGCTTGATATTTCATTTGCAACAAGTATAGTTAGTCAATTTCCCGGTGCTCCATGAACTAGTTATTGGGATGCTGTTGTTTGAATTTTAAGATATCTTAAAAGTGCTTCTGATCGTGGTTTACTTTATCAAAATCATGGTCATACTCAAATTAGAGAGTATACTGATGCAGATTAGGCCGGATCTCCATCTAATAAAAGGTCCACTACTGGATATTGTGTATTTGTTGGAGAAAATTTAATATCTTGGAAAAGTAAGAAGCAAACTATGGTGTCTAAATCGAGTGTTGAATCTAAATATAGAGCAATGGCGCATACTATATGCGAGATGGTTTGGTTAAAACAGTTGTTACCAAACCTTAGGATTAACCAGTCAAGTCCTATGAGCTTGGTGTGTGACAACCAAACAGTTATTCACATTGCAAATAATCCAGTATTTCATGAGACAACTAAACATATTGAAGTTGATTGTCATGTTGTTCGAAAAAAGATTCTACAAAATGTGATTAGTACCAAACATGTGAAGTCAATGGATCAGTTAGCAGATTTATATACTAAACTATTGGATGGTTCTCGAGTCGATTTATTTGTAACAAGTTGAGTGCATGTGATATCTATACTCCAACTTGAAAGGGAGTGTTGAGAGTCCAATCAGGATTCTTAACAAGTGTTTTAATATACTTGAATCATATGTATTTTATCTAAAATGTTGTGTTCTATTCCTATTAGACTTAGTATTCATAAGTTTATATATTGGATCGATTGTACTCTTTTTATTCAATCAATAAGACAAACAAAGAGAGTTTCTTCAGACATTATTGCAAACGAGTCTGAGCAAACAAACGGCCACCCGTGGCCAGAAAGAGTGTCGGACACAAGGGTGATGTCGCCAGAGCAGGGCGACCCCGGATATGGTCTCCTATGACCACCTAGCGCTGGAAAAAGGTACCAAAAACAAGAACAAATCGATGTTTGGTGTCGGTCGCCGCTTTGGAACAAGTCGGGGTTTGGTGGGTTTTGGTCGCAGGCGTCTTCTGATGGTGATGGTGGTGACCGATCTGGTGTTGGGTGGCGGGATCAAGGTAGATCGGAGAGATCTTAAGAGGATTGGTGGTCTAGAGAGGAACAAGGTTTTTCTTGTTTTTTCAGCCGTGTGTTGGCGCGTGGTGGGCAGATCGGAGTAGATCGAAAAATTTCGATCGAGATGGTGTGCTCAGGTGAGAAATGGCACGTGGAGGCAACGTGTGACTGACAGCAGCGGTGAACAATGACTTTTTTTTATGTAGGTTCCCAAGGAATAGATTGCTCTGATACCATGTTGAAAATAATGACGGAAGAAACTCTCCGTGTCTTATTGATTGAATAAAAAGAGTACTACCAATCCAATATATAGACTTATGAATACTAAGTCTAATAAAAATAGGACACAACAATTTAGATAAAATATATATGATCCAAGTCTACTAAAACACTTATTAAGAATCCTGATAGACTTCCAACACCAAAAACTAAGGGTATTGAACCACACATCTCTAATTACTTCAATAGACTTTTCTTCACAATCAAAAGCTCTTCAATTCCTCTCATACTAAACAATCCAACAAATGGATAGGGGGATCAACGAATACACCTTCTTAAGCTCCTTAGAAGCACAAAAACCACTCCAAGCCCAAACTACATCTCTCACCGAGCTAGCAACCACCCAAGAAATACCCAAATCTCTATAAGTCATTTCCCACAAGCTTCTAGCAAATGAACACTCCAACAAAAGATGAAACACAAACTGTAGCACCTATTGACAAGCACTCTCTTCTTTTGAAGACGGTCAATAGTAAGGATCTTCTCCCACACGGCTTCCCACATTAAAAACTTTCTTAGGTGCTCCTATACACCAAATTGCGTTCCAAGGGAAGTTAGGTGAGCTTTCTACCAGATTCCTACCAAGAAGAATCTTATTATAAGATTTCACCTCAAAACCATTATCCGAACTAGCCTCCCATCTAGCCAAATCCTCTATAGAAACATCCAATCTAGAGCTATATAAAGGCTCCAAAAAACTTTCAACCATCTCAATCTCCCAATCATGGAGATTCCGGATAAAAGGCGCATCCCAAGAGATCATGTCATTGGTGAAGGAGACAAAAGAACGAATGAGAGCTTCTTTATCTCTCCAATGAAGAACCTTATAAGCCTCTTATTATCACCCACCAAGCCACCATAGCTGTCTCATTTATCCTCATCAGTTCTTTATTCTTGGACCAAGTTTCTTGAGCTATTGACGTCATAGCTCCTAATTCGTTTATAGAAACCCAAAACTAAACCTTTAAGGGGCTAGACAAGTCAAGAAACCTTCTTTCTTTCAAGAAAAAGAGTCCATGGTGCTTGCTTAAGTCCTTCAGTCACTCTGTTTTGAGAATTATATTCCTTAGTCATTAATGTGTTTGACTTTGTATTGAATTTTCAAGTTGCAATATTAGTAAGCACTGTTTGCACCATTCTAGCAATTTATCATCCATGTTTATGGTAGTACAATAGCATTAGCACTACTTAGGGATTATTTCAATCTATCTTGATCCGTTTTCTTACATCTTTTCAGCCTTTAACTGGAAGTGAAAAGTTAAATTACCTGCCAAAGATTTTAGCTTTAATAGAACTTTACCAGCTAATATTATTAATTGTATTACTATTATTTCTTTCTTTCTTCTTTTCTTTTTGGGGGGGAGGGGGTTATTGAACTTCCAACCTCACCCTCCACCCCATCTTCTGAGGAAAGGAGGCACCATTACGGCCTAAAGACCACTGGCATTAATTTATTAAGTTTTTAATGTAGAAGGAAGTTCAAACTTCTCATTTGGAAGAAAGTGAATCTTCAGCGGACAATATGCAAACTTTACAGGTTTAAATTGTAATTTATTCTTTTGTTTTCTCTTCTCATGCTTCTCAAATCCTCTTCTTTCTCTTGTATTTATCATAAATTCATAATTAAGACCAATGATAAGGCATTAAAATGCACCCTCTCAAAGATCTCTATAACCACTTTGGAAACCCTAACACCAAAATATAGCCCGTGAAATTTTTTACAGTTGCCCCAGATCATTTATGATGATCCACGCTGTCCACAACATGAACTTTGGAATGTGCATGTTGCAGTGCACTTTGAAATGTTTTTACAGGACCATAATTCTATGTGGTTAAGAAACATATTGCTTCCAAGCCGACAAAAGATGTATGACATTATCCAGCTTAAAAATAGCAAAGATCACAGTGAGTATGAGAAACACGTTAAGGCTCTTAGCTTGTAATTATGTCAAAAAGCTTGTCAGAAAGTTTAGTGAAGAAGATAACTTACAGTTTCTTTTGCTGCAGACACCGCAAGAAAACCAGCACCCATTTCAACTTCTTGTAACCCAACAGCAACAATATCAACTTCTGAGGCAGCATAACCTAGCCAGGATATAAGTGAATCAGGAGATGCTCGCCCCTGTCCCACATTCCATGTACCAGTCAATATTTTCAAATTTTCTATCCTTGTATAAACAAATTCTTTTCCAGACAACTCTGTGCACAATACACCGTCAAGGGGTCCTGGGGATGTGATATTCCATCCCCGTATGCCACCATGATTAGCCAGGGTGAAAACATAACCAGCCCCAATAGCCATTTTTATTACAGGACTGCTATGAGCTACCCATCCTCTAAGCAGATTGCCCTCAAGGTCCAGTATCTGGACAGTACCATTGGCATAACCTACCCATATTCGGGTCCCAAATGAACATAAGCATAGAATAGCAGAAGACTGCAAGTGGATTTCTTGCAAACGATTTCCATTTCCATCCCATTGTACAAGTAAGCCATTTGCACAGCCAGTCCAAATCATTCCATCAATTGTTATAACCAGTGCCTCAGTTCTCCGATTATCATCACAAAAGCCTCCCTTTGCTGCAACTCGACGAACAGCATCAGCTGCTCCCATGATAGCATTACGTGAGCGTTGAAAGAAACCAAAGGAAGTCTGTGTTTTCTCCTTCTTCAAACCAGTAACGGTCTTCAACTTGGGCTCATCTTCCATTGCAAAATCTGGTACTAATGGCATATCCACTCGATTCTCAATCTGACCATCTATATTGAACACTTTGAGTAACTCTCTTGTACGAGCATCCCTGTAAATTAAGTTTGACAGATCTTAGCTAGTTCAACCATAGCTAATGAAGCATAATAACAGTCTAGAATGAGAATCTTTTATAACAAAAACAAGTATTTCACTACTTTAAAAAAAAAAAAGGAAATCTTTTCGAAAGTTGTAGTGAATTCCAACCGAACTCTACAATTTAAGTAACTCTTACCATTGTCCTATGTAAACACTAACCAAGTTTGTCCCAATTCAAAAAAACTCTGTACATGACATAAGAATCTGTTACCTCCGAATTCTTATTTTTCTACAAAAAGATTATATATGCATCAAAATCTTTGAATGCAATGAATATTTTCATTTGTATCTTTGAAGTTCATGTTGCTTCTGGTTTCTGAAACATATTTTGGTTCAGACCAGAATTTTTGAGATGATTTAAAATCTTTAGATATACAGTATAATTCAAATCAGTCAAATCAGATTTTGTTTGAACAAACTATTATGAGCCTTACCTGTAATGAAAATTCTAATAGATTACATGTTAAATTTTATTGAGATTCCAAACATAAGAATGCCAACAGATTTTATCAAGATCAAGGTATAGTGCAATGAAACAAATCTGCAAATGTCACAGTATTTAGAGTTTAGACATACCACAGTGCAAATGACAAATAACCAGCACTCCACACTTTTGCTCTAGAATTATCAGATAACAGGCACTTGATATCTGAAGTTAATATATTACTAAAGCCATTTACAGCAACTTGACTCCTAAGGTCAATGTATGATCTCTCCACTAATAAAGCAGCTATTTGTCTTTCTTCCATTGTTAGAGAAAGAGATTTCTCAATAGCTTCCCATGGCCAAATCTTAATAACACCGCCCTCTGAACCTGACCAGAGATCCCCTGAATCAAAGAGAAACAACGTGAGGGAAAAGAAAGACAACAAATTACCATAGACATGATAACTCCCACGAGATTTTCCTTGTGGACGAGAGGAGACAGGCAATGGCGACGTTGGGGAGGGATTTAAGCAAACTTAAATCAGCTTGCTTAAATACTTCAAGGTAAAAAATTGCCTTGAAGTGATTTAAGCAAGCTGATTTAAGCTTGCTTAAATCCCTTCCTAAATGGCGCCGATAATAGAAGACCATTTAGGTAAAATACAATATAGGCAATAGAAGGATGTAAAATTAAAGGTAAGCATTCATCCAAAAAAAAATCTCCATCCCAAAAAAAAATTGATAGATGGGGATGGACTACGTCAAGGAAGGGTACAAGTAGTTACAATCCTCCTCCAAAAGAGTTCTGGACCAAGAACATTGTGCAATATCCAGATAATGACTAAATCAACAAGCAGCAGAATGCATCAGGTATCAGTCTAAAGGCATCAACATCAAATGAGCAGTTGCAAAAATTAGAAACAAAATAAAATGTTACATTGTTAACAAGATGACAACCTTGTTCTACTCAACTCAAATAATCTAAGCCCCAGCCCAAGCTAGTTTGGGATCAGCTTTATGAATCTCTTTCCTGCAATCTATTCATTATTATAATGTCACATCCTAGTAAAATTCTTTCAAATCAAAACATTCTTCACTATTCAATCTGAATTCTTCACTATTCAATCTGAAAAAAAATTTCCTCAAATCTGCACAATATAAGATCATATGACCCAATCCTCACAACTACTTCCATCTAGGTGTTTTTTTTGGATAGATGAATTATTAATCCCAAAAAAACTACTACAGCAGGGAACCTGCTGAGAAGATCCAACAGAGATCAAAAGCAAAACAAAGAAGAAAGCAGACTAATCAGACAAAAAAATCTACAACTTATCTCCCAAATATCATACAAAGATCTATCACAAACAGTATCCTCCAATTTCCCTCATCTCCAGTATTTGTATCCAGTATCAGAAACAATATATGATTTATATCCCCTGACCATGATAAAGCCTCTGGTGAATTCTAGAGTTCCCATTTTTTTGTAAGTGAAATGTTATAAATATAAGGCACCATGGGATAGTGAATCTATGAACTCTATGAGATGAAGTACAATTCCACTCTAACCAAAAAATGATAAGATTAAACCAACTCTCTTTTATGGAAGCACTATCCCTCTCCACATTCTCAAAAGATCTTGTCAGAAAGTTAGGGTGGTTGGTTAGGATTTATTTTTCTGTTTCAATAATATGCTGAATCTAGATTAGGATTCAAATTTTATATTTTGTTGGGGCCTTATTTTCAGCAAGTTAGTTAGGATTTTATACTATCCTATTTATATGTACTTTCACGTTTTATTCAATGAGAAGGAATCAGAATTATTATTTCTTCTAAAAACTTTTGTGGTATCAGAGCCCACTGCTTGTGATCCATAAATTTCAATGGTAAAGACAGCCACGCTAAAAAGGGCGATGATCGGTTCTAGCAAAACATCTGAGGTTACGTCGGAAAAAAACCCAACAATACCTGCTGGTGTTGATCAATTGTCAACGGCTTCTTCTCTGCAAATAACCGTTCACAAGTTGAATGGAAGAATTATTTACAGTGGTCGTAGTCAGTCAAGCTGGCTATTGATGGCAGAGAAAAGCTGAGGTACCTGGCCGATGAAGTGAAGCAGCCTGCTACAGACGATCCAAGTTACAAGATATGGAGATCCGAAAATTCCTTGGTGATGGCCTGGCTTCTCAACTTTATGGAGGCAGCCATCGCAAATCCCAACATGTTTCTACCAACAGCAAAGGCCGTGAGAAACGTATTCTGATTTAGAAAATTCCTCTCAGATCTTTCAATTAAAAACCAAACTCTGGCAATCCAAGCAAGGAGATCGCGAGGTTACCGTCTACTACAATGAGATGGTAACTTTGTGGCAGGAATTGGATCAATGCTACGAGGACAAGTGGGAAAATTCAAGTGATTGTACTAGGTACATGAAACGTGAAGAAAACGATCGTGTTTATATGTTTCTTGCAGGTGTCAACCGTGGATTAGATGAGGTGAAAGTAAGAATCCTTGGTCGAAAATCACTGCCTTCCATTCGTGAAGTTTTTTCAGAGGTCAGGCAAGAGGAGTGCAGGAGGAAAATCATGATGAGTAGTTCAACACCTAGTAGCAATCCAGAACCCGAGAGTCCTACCCTTGTCTCTCGAGGATCTGATGTCGATGGAGAAAGGAGGAAAAAGCCATGGAGTGATCATTGTAAAAAACCGTGGCACACAAGAGAGACCTGTTGGAAAATTCACGGGAAGCCTACACACCTAAAGAAGAAACCTGATGGTAGAGCACTCCAAACCATGACTGAAGACTCTAAAGAGCACACAGTCAACTCAGAAGCGTCTCCTTTCACAAAGGAACAATTAGAGCATCTATACAAACTTTTCAAATCTCCACAATTTTCTTTCAACCCTCTTCATGTTCCATTGCTCACCACGGTAATACTCTAATCACAGCCTTTTTCCAGTGTGAAACCCAATTTCACAAATTTCTAGATTATTGATTTTGGAGCAACAGACCACATGACAAGTTGCTCACAATTTTTCACATCTTATAGTCCATGTGCAGGAAATAAGAAAATCAAAATTGCTGATGGATCCTTTTCGGCTATAGCCGAGATGGGTTCAATCAAGATTTCTTCCTCTTTGACTCTTCATAATGTGCTCCACGTCCCAAATCTTTCGTGTAATTTGTTATCTGTTAGTAAAATAAACAACGAACACAATTGTCGGGCCAATTTCTATCCATCCTATTGTGAGTTTCAAGAACTAGCCTCGAGGAGGACGATTGGTCGTGCTAAGGAAATCGAAGCACTCTACTTCTTTAAAGATGGAACAAAGTCAAGTTAACAAGTTCAAAGTACCTGTTTTGAGTCTATTTCTATTTTTAGTAGTCATGAAATAATGTTGTGGCATTATAGGCTAGGCCACCCAAGTTTTCAGTATTTAAAACATTTGTTTCCAAAATTGTTTCTTAATAAAAGTCCATCTTCATTTCAGTGTGAAATTTGTGCATTGGCCAAACAACATCGAGCTTTTTACCCTCCACGACCATATAAACCCACTAAATTGTTTTAATTAATTCACAGTGATGTATGGGGTCCCTCAAGAATTCCAACACTTTCAAGCAAAAAATGGTTTGTTACATTCATTGATGACCATACTAGGATCAGTTGGGTTTATTTACTAAAAGAAAATCTGAGATTGAAGGAATTTTTAAGAACTTTTACACCATGGTACAAACACAATTTCATGAAAACATCCAGATTTTCAGAAGTGATAACGGCAAGGAATTTTTTAACAAAGTTTTGGGACATTTTTTTTTTCAGAGAAAGGTATTATTCATCAAAGCTCTTGCAATGATACACCTCAACAAAATGGGATAGCCTAGAGAAAAAACAAAAATCTTCTAGAAATGGGTCAGTGTTGAGAACGGTGCTGGTCTTTGGTGGAAGAATTGTAGCATTTGGCACGTCGTTAAGTTTAGAGGGCGAAGACAAAAAGGTCCTTGGGTAAACAGTCAGCGGATCAAGAGAGGACGGGCCAGACCTGGAAAGGTCATCTCAGCCTGTAGAAGCAGAGGCACGGGACACAATTTCTTTCCCTTTTAGGGGAAGAGTATTGGGCTTATCAAGACCTAGGGGATTGTTAATCACTAAAGGGGGGAAATTTGCATCAGGATCCAAACAAGACCCGGACACCTAGAGCCCAAAGCCCACAGGAATCCCGTGACTTCTGCAATCATGCCTAGGCTTAGAACGCCAAAATTTCCCGCCATCTTTATCACTCTTCTTTTTCTGACCATTAGAAGTCGCTACTGGTTGGATCTTGTTCTTTTTGACTGATTTCCGTTGGGCCACCAAGTTCCAAGGGCCATATTTTGGTTCTACTTGAAGAGCCAGCTCAACCTCCTGCTGGTTGTCACTACTAATTTTCTTCTTATCAGGGCAGACATCTTTTCTATGCCCTAGTTTTCCACACGAAAAGCACAAAGAGGAGGTCCTCTCGTACTGCACCTCCTACCAGTACCCTCCCACCTTGACTTTTGGAACATGGGGTTTTTCATACTAATCTGAACACAAATACATGCAAACCATTCTCGTTCAACAAAGGCTTTTTTTATCAATCTTTAACACTTTGCCAATACAATTTCCAATTTCGTGGAGGACAATATCATCATAAAATTCAATTGGAAGTTTCGGCAACCTTGCACATATGGCAATTGTGGCGCATTGAACTTCATCATAGGCTCTAAATGCCGGTTCCCATGGGCAGACAGTCAGAAACTGTGGGCCAATGAACCATTACCCCGCATGAAGACCTCTGAGATAATCTTCTTTGTCCGAAAGTCTGACCAATAAAAAATCCTCACCAAGATCAATCACATCCATCTTGCCTTAAGGCTTCCAAAGGACTCTTATCCTAGAGTCAAGGAAGAAAAACCCCACGATTTTTCCAAACATCTTCACAATCAGAGTTGTTTCCAGGGTTTCCAGCTTTCTAGAACTGTCTTCCTTCGTCAAACGAACCACCGGGAAAGGGGACGGTTCCTGCTCCTCTGCATCGGAATCCTCCTCTACCTCCTGCTCGATCTCCACCCCAAGGGAACCTTGAAGAGCATTTCAAAAATTCAATGGAACCTTCCGAGTGCTATGCAAGAGCTCATCCTCCTCCGACGATGACGCCGCATCCGCTTTGGCATCAAAGCCCTCGATTGAACCGCCACCGCTCGATGCAACTTCAGTGGCCAGCACTCCCTCCTTGCAGATCCCATCCACCGTGACACACCCTTTCTCGTTCCTGTCTTTCACACTCCTGTCCATTTATATTTTTCATAGTTTTAAATTAAAGTTAGCAGGTCCTACAGCATTATGAATAATTATGTTTTTCATATATAACTCTGCAGATCATAAGTTAGAAGTTAGAACCCCTTTTTGGCTTACGTGATGCTCCAAATCTATTTGAATTTAGTAATCAAGATAAATTTTGAATTTGATTAATCGAATGTACTAAAAAAGTTGTCTCAGAATTATGCACCTAGGGGCAGAATTGGAAATTTGAAATAAAATTGCAGGTAGAGCTAACATGCTAGGCGAAATACACGAGGCAGTACATTACTTTTACGTACTATTAAGCTCAACCACTTCACCTTCTAATTAGTTTTCCTGTTTTTCTTTTCTTTTTTCATATTTTACCAAAAGAGAAACCAACACTCACTTTATCTCAACTTCACCTCTCTCTCTCTCTATGTGAAAATACCTTTCCTCATCATCAATTAAAGGTTAACGTGATGCACCTTGGCATAACCAAATCTGCCACAGAAGCCATGTATCCAAGCCATGGGAGTTAGATAATCCTGTTTAGTTGGGCAAACTAGGCGGGCCAATTCTAATTCAAGAGTTCAAACATAGGATACAATCTGACACTCTCAGCTCCCACTTCTATGGGCTAAGTCTATTTCTTTTTCCAAAGTGAGTTGATGCCCCGTTGGCCAAATCTCCCTCCCTCCATCCCCCTCTCTCTCAGTGCAAATCCCTTTCCTCATCATCAATTAAAGGCTAACATGATGCTACCTAGGTAGGCTCAAAATCTGCCACAGAAGCCATGCATCCAAGCCGTAGGAGTTAGAAATCCAACATCCTCGGGTAAACTAGACAGGGAAATTCTAATGAGAGTTCAAAGATAGGATAAAATCTAACACTCAGTTCCCACTTCTATGAACTAAATCTATTTCTTTTTTCGAAGTGAGTTTATGCCCCGTCGGCCAAATCTGATGCCCATGATCACGGCATCCTGATCTTCTAACTACAGCACTGCATGCTAATTGATTCAATTGATTTTGCCTTGTAAGTATAAAATCTGTGAAACGATTGCTAGATTTGGATTCTTTTGAGGTTTCTTTTTTTCTCTTTTTGTTCAATTAACAGTAACAATTTATTGGTTCAGATCATCAAAAAGTTATGATCAATTTTTTGGTTGAGCTCCAAAGTATTATTGATCGAAATCACAGCCAGAACTTTTTATGGTTTTCTAGTAAATTGGAAATAAGAATAAATCATTGAAGAAACCACAATCTATAAAATGTTAAAGGCTTATGACCTGTAACCTTACCGCTGACCCAATCAAGAAGACCGAACCAAACCGATTATATTCGATTCAGTTTGGTTTCGCTTTTTCTGAGTGATTTGGTTCAGGTCTAATAATCAAAGACCCAATGAAGTTCAGTTCGGTTCCGATTCGACCTCTAACCCGAACTGAACTGACCCTTGCTCACCCCTAATGAATGGTAGCAATGGAAGGTGATTCATAAAATAGAATGTTCTCATTCTTTTAGCTGATCATCTTAAATCACAACAAAGAACAAGAAACACCATAAAATAATAATAGGTTGCTCAAAAGGTTTCAATTACAATTTAGAATAGAGAAAAGATGACCTGATCTGAATGACCTAAGACTTATGATCGCCTAGTTACTTCCTCCACTCCAAGGAACCCCTATCCATCATCATCTCACCAACACCATTTCCTATTGGTAGCCATAAATTAATTTTATTTGTTTTTCCTATTTTGTAGCGTAAGAATTAAGAATCACTGACTAACATATCCATATGGGTCTATCTCACCGAGTACTGCAACTAGAAAATCTAAGCATTCAACCCCTCTCCTTGTCTCTTTCATTCTTCTTTTGAAATTGGCAAGAGCACTCTACATGTCAAACACAAGTAAGAGCGAAGTGCTTTCTTGTTTGGATTCACACCCTCAATTAGCATTCACATTCTCATTCTCTATGAACACGATTACCTCTTTCATTATCATATGCATGCACTGTCTCCATAGATTTGTGTCTTAATGTTTTTCTCTCCCTTCCCTTGCCTTGTATGCAGAAAATATTGCTTCCTAGTGCTGCCTATGTATTCATTGCTACCTTGGTTATCCATGAATTTGGCCATACTGTTGCCACTACAAGGTCAGTTTTTCCCTTTGCAAGTTAATGTCATTTCTTCAAATCTTTTTCTTGAACTGCATGCAAAATCTTGTCAAGCCAAGAAAATCTTACATATCAGCTCAAACAAGCCTCACTTGGATTATTTTTTAGTTGTTGCTAAAATATCCCTAAGGCCAACATAACCGACATTTGACATAAAGGTGATTAGATAAGGTAGCATGTTCTCATTCCTTCACATGATCACCTTTGACAGCAAAAAAAATTTTAAAAAAATACCATCAAATAATGAGTTTTCTTTTAAGTTATTTAAAATTTACAATATGAACAAGATGAGTTTGTCCATATGACCTATGATTTTGTGTTTTTAAGGGGGGAAAGCCATCTGTTGTGGTGGGGGGTACCTCTCGCCGACGCCTCAGGGTACCTCTCGCCCACGCCTCAGGGTACCTCAGGTGAGGTGACCTTCAAGAAACTGAGGCACGCGCCTTCTTCTCTCTCTCCTTTGTATTTCTCTCTCCCCCCCTCCTCCTTCTTTCTCGCCCGCGCCTCAGGGTAACTTTCAAGAAACTGAGGTGTGCGCCTTCTTCTCTCTCTTCTTTGTATTTCTCTTTCTCCTCCCCCCTCCTCCTTCTCCTCCTCCTCCTCCTTCCTTCTCTCCCATCAGTCGTCACCTCTTTTCTTTATACTTCTCCCTCCAGTCCTCCCTCTCTCTGTTTTCTTCTTCACAAATTGTTCGACCTATTTTTTTCTAAAAACAAATTCCTGTGCAGTGGCCAGTGGGCTGTCCTCCCTCTCTGTTTTCTTACTTGATGATGAGGAGGACTATTAGATTTTTTTAGGAGTAGCCTAAGAACATAATTGAGTAGTGTCTTGTGTGCGTGTGTCTTTATATGAAGTTTGAACTATGCTGGGTACTTGGTGGTTGGTATTTTCATTGTAGTATTTATAGTCGCATATTGAATTTTTAGTGTTAAGTTGTTTACAAATTGAAAATTCATAATGTTTCTTAATATAGTTTATTTCATATAAATTATAAATATTTTATACACAGTTTTTAGTAAATGTGTGTCTCGCCTTCATCAGGTGGCGCCTGCGCCTTGCACTTTGGCTCCATGTACCCTTTGCACCTTATTGTGCCTTGCACTTTAGATAACTATGGGCAGACCCCTACATGTTTATTAAGGTGAAAGAAAGGGCAAGATACAAAAAAGGGGGGAACTCCCCAAGAAAAAGATAAGCCCTAGCTACTAAAGACTAAGAAAAAACAAAAAAAAAAAAAAAAGTAAAACCTACATCCTAGGAGGCCTATATGTCTTAGTCCCATTACAATCATCAAAACAAACAAGCAAAATATCTTTTGGTACAGAACCTATTGAAGTAAAACTTGAATGCTGGAGTGTTGATGACCTATCACTTATTGCTTGGCTATTTCCTCCACCCCATGACGCTAATGGTCCACCTAAATTAAGAAGCCTCATGGCATGACTTATCAATAAAAGCCCCCTGACATGATGCCGCTCCATTGGTATGGGACAGTTTTTTCAATGAAGTTATCTACCACGGCATGTGAAAGACACTACCATTATAAAACACTAAAATTTTCTAGAATTCCATCAATTAATAATACACATTCAAACTAACTTGGCATGTAAAGGGTCGTCTCGTTTGCTAGCCAAAGCTGTTTAAAACATTAAATGGTAAAAAATCCAGATTTAATCCAGGCCCATTTTTGCTCATTACTAGAAACTGCCCCAAACCTCAAACTTTACAAGTTCGTCAAAACTTTTTATAAACTCCACGACCCTGACATGCAAATTTTTGCAAAATCAATTAGTCCAAAAGGTAAGTCTCCCCTACCTTAACATATAACTACTTGCTCAATCTTGTTATTGACATTATGTGCTATACATGTTTATAAACATCCCAGCCTATTTTTATGCTTATCACAAAAGACTGAAGAAAAAAAAGAAAACAAAAAAAGTAAAAGATCAAAGCAATGAAGCATCCAATTGAATCAACCGTTGTTTGTAGGTTCATGAAGAAACATCTACTTGAAATAGTTCACTTACACTATGTTTGGAACAAAATGAAAATAAGATTCATTTTATTTTTAAATGAGTTATCATGTTTGGCTTTTTATATTAAAATGTAGAATTCAATTAATTTATCATGTTTAGAATGTTCGGATTACATCAATCAAAATTAGTGTATTTTTTCCTAAAATATCATAGCTTTTTAAGTATTATACAAGACCAAAAAGAATATGCATGAGACGAAATATTCTTATTTTCTCTCCATTGGAGAGAGAGACAGAAAGAGAGTTTTTTTTTTTTTTTTGATAAATGAGAATTTGATCAACGTAATTTCATGCTCTTCACTTTCGTGGAGTTGGCTTGCAAATTTTATTAATAGGATTTGAAACAAGCCAACTTATTGAATTCATTTGCAAATGAATTCCACCGTTATTGTCCTCCCAAACATAACAATGCAAATGAATTCTATAAAATTAATGGAATTCATTTGTTTCAAACATCCTCTTAATTGTCATGAAATCACCCAAAAAAAAAAAGTTTCAAGAGTCATAATTAAAAAAAAATAATGAGTTTAAGCCAAACCATCACTAATTGTCATTATGCAAAATTTCCATATAATTCATCCATAAATCACATGATACCATCTATTCAATTCGAAAAAAGCACACACATGATTACAAGAATGGATTATATATTATAATTACATATAAAATAATAGTAATAGTAATTCAATAAAGAAGCAAACAATTTAAAAAATAGTAGAGAACCAAAGAGAAAGAGAGTGACTGACCGTAAGATGAGATGGCAATAGAAAGAGCAGGGCCGCGATGGGCCTGCCACGACAACCCTTCCGTAAACCTTTCGAAACCTAACTGACGATTTTCCATTTTCATTTTCCAACATCTGATCCTCCCGTCCCTATGCCCACTCCACATCACTCTGCTCCCTTCATCCCCCACCATACACATCACTGACGACCCAACCCCAAAGCCTACTGATTCCATATACGGTGCCGTATCCTCCTCTTCGCCTCCACTTCCGTACAAATCCTTCAAGTCCCAAACCCTAACCCCTCCATCCTCGCTCCCGGTCCACAATTGACTCTCGGTGCTCGTCAGCGTCCTCAGAAACCGCCCGATTTGGGTCTCTCTCAAGGGGTGCGGTCTCACCTCCAGGCTCGGAGGCCGGTTCGGGTGGACCGCTGCCCGAACCGGCACTTTGAAAATCCCGTTTCCTCCTCCTTTGCCTGTGAACTCCGGTAGCGATCCCGGACGGGTGCTCTTGTTTTCATTTTGAGCAGCGTAATTGCTACCGTCATGGTCGAAATTGTTGTGATTGCTGAGCTTGCGGTCGAGAAATTGGATCATGCAGTCGAGGCGCTTGTTGGTGGCCTCGATGGAGGGATTTAACGGCTGTGATTCGTCGTCGGAGGACGATGATGATGACGTGTAAGAGTAGCGGTCGAAGATCTTGGGTGTACGGACTGGAGGAGAGTTGGAGTCATAGGGAGTGCTGCTGAAGGGTGAGAAGACGTCGTCGTTTAGATCAATCTGATGCTGCCTTTCCATTTTGGACTTTGTATTTTGACTACTGTCTGTATCTGAAGAACCAAAATGTGGGGAAAGAAAATCTAGTGAGAGAGAATGAAGAGTTTCTGACGGGATTTTCGGACAGGAGGGGAGATTACGAAAAGAAACAGGCGCTTCACTAGAGTTTTCTTTTCAAATTTTTTACGTTTTTAACTTTGCTTACGTGAAAGGGTCTTTTTTGAATATTTGGAAAAATTTTACTGCAGAATTCTGGTTCGAGTTGATGTTATAATTGAAATATTTCAATAATAATATTATTTTTTAATATTATATTTAAAAAGGTTAAATTAATAATAAAGTTTTAAATAAATTTAAAATTAATATTTTACTCTAAACTCTATTTTAAAAAAAAACCAAGTATTGACAAAAAAAAATTAATATTTTACAAATTGCTACATACCATCAAGTTAAATAGCCAAACTAATAAGTGGAATATAAATTTTTTTTTTCTTTTTAAAATAATATAATAATAAAATTATATAGATGTAAACACACACTAATACTATATTATAATGAAATTTATGAATGATTCTTTTCCGTCGGGGACAGGTGAACATGCTGCCTGTTAGTTAGGTATAGGGATATCCAGATGATTTAGGTTAGGCTCATGACTTGTGAATATATCTTCAGTGATGGTTTTGGTCAACCACAAAATTCATTTTTTTGGTAAAAAATTAGGTATCAGTGGACTACGGAACAAATTTCTCAATTTTACTTTTTAGCCTCACTTGTTTGAGTTTATGACATGGGTTTTGTTTTTTTATAAATAAAAATTAAATTATATATTTTTTAAATATTATTTATGAAATAATTTTTGTTTTTAAAAAATTAAATTTATCTCAAAAGAACTGTTTTTGTTTTTATTTTTATTTTATTAAATATTAAACATTTTGTAACTCTACTAAAATTTTACTATAAATGCTTTCATGAACTATAAATTATCTTTAATATATAGTCACCCTTAATTTCCCCTTCTTTTATGTTTATACATATAATAGTGTGACATAGGGTAATTTTAGGCCAATGACAAATCAAAATGTGGCGCCCTCTAAGAGCTAAAACGTAATTCCACAAACCCAATCAAACAATCAATCGTACACTTATATATGGCATGAGCAAAAGTGTAAAATTAACCCCCAACAGTAAATCCGATTAACTTTCGATATTATTATCTCATAATCACACTTCATATTATTATAATTATTGCATCTAATAACCACGACATTATTACTCGACATTATTTCCTGTAATTTACTCAATACTCAAGCACTATATAAAAGGGCCTCCCGCCATTTCCCAAGTACGACATAACTTACAATCACACAACTCTCTACCTCTTTCAATCATCTCTATTTTTCTCTATATGATCAATGACTTGGACGTCTGAGAGTCCTCCGAAAGACTTCTAGTTTACATGTTTTCCATCTGCATAGGGGTTAATGAGCTCGTCTGACAGATTTTTGACATCAATATAAGCCATGTTTAGTAAGTCATTTAAGCCAACTTAAAAGCAAGTTAGCTTAAATGGCTTACCAAACATGGTCATAGTGTTTCTTGAATAAATTCTTAAAAAACAAGAAAGAAATGACGAAAGGATTACACTTCGTTTAGAATGAAATTCATTTTACTTTTACTATAACTAAACCTAGTGAATTTGAAGCCTAATGCCTATGTACCCTTTTAAATGCCAAGCTTAGGTCCAAAGGATTCCAAAGTCCCAACCCTTTATTCTCTCTTTCTATCTTTTTGCTTTACTTTTTCCTTTCTTCTCTTCCATTAATCCTTTACCAAATCAGGATAAGAAAAATTAACTCCCTATAAATGAAGTGGATTATAAAGCACAGAAATGGCAAAACATTCAGCATATATCCAAATCATTAAAAGACTACTTTTTTATAATACTGAAAGACTACTTAAATTATGCAATAATAACATATCCTAATGTGCTTAACAATCATGCTCAGATATCATAACAATCAAACCAGTTATATATGAAATTGAAAAATCATCATATAAGGGTCCTTTTAGTTTAAGGGATTGGATTGGGATTATGTAGGATTGGACTAACTTAATCACACCTTAATCATTAGTCTCATGTTTGCTTGACACTTGAGGTAGGATTTTACCAAATCTATCCTATGGGGGAGGTGGGAAAAATTTGATGGGATTAACCTTGGGGTGAGATTAACTTTGTTAGGACAAGTTTGCCCTCCATATTTTTTTATTATTTCCAACATTACCCTTTTATAGTTATCATAATTATAATAACATTTAATAATAATTGTTAATGCTGAAAATCTACCTCTGCGCATATGAAGAACACATAAGCTATAAGGTCTCCCGAGGGACTCTCTAACACCCAAGTTAGTGATCTGAAAGAATAATTAGATAATAAAAATATTAGAAAGTTGTGTGATTGTAAGTTGTCTGTACCTGTGATAATAAAAGCCCAATTTTTATAGATTATTTGGGAAAAATCCAATTAGTAAAGCAATTAATACTAAGTGTTATAGTAGGATTAGGATTCCATAAGCTGGAGTGTTCTGATAGGACTAGGGTTTCCATAGACTAGAGTGTCCTAATAGAATTAGGATTTTGGCATGAGTTACAGTTTTTCCCTTTGCTATGTGTAGCCATTCGACTGGTTACTGTATCTTGTTTATGAATTACTTTTTTGTCCTAAGAGGATGCCACATGTCATTATACTATCAGTTAGGGAATTTTTCTCCTACAGTAGATGCCCCCCACTTTCTTAAGTGCAGTTATATAGTTAAGGAAGTAGATTGTCGAAATACGCACAAGAGCAAGTTCTGAAATTGTTCTTTCTTTGTTTCGAGTTTCAGGCAGCAAGTCGTCTAAGGTCTTATGGCCCTTGGCTCAGACTTCTTGGGAAAACTAACCGAGGGTCGTGGGAATCTAGGCCCTTTCCTAAGACTTTTTGGAAAAATAACCGAAGGTTGTAGGGACTCGGGGCCCTTTCCTTAAACTTCTTGAAAAAATAATTGAGGATTGTAGGGGCTCGGAGCTCTCTCTTTGGACTTCTTGGAAAAATGATCGAGGCTCGTAAGGACTTAGGGACCTCTTCTCTAACTTCTTAGAAAAATGGTCGAAGGTTGTAGGAATTTAGGGCCCGATCCTCAATCTTTTTGGAAAAATAATCGAGGGTTGTAGGGACTTGGGGCCCTCTCCATAGACATTTTGGAAAAATAGTTTAAGGTCGTAGGGACTCAGGGCCCTTTCCTAGGACTTCTTAGAGAAATTATCGAGGATTGTAGAGACCGAGGGCAACCTCATCGGTCTTCTTGGAAAAATGGCTGAGGATTGTACGGACTCGAGGCCCTCCCCTCAAAATTTTTGGAAAAATAACTAAAGGTCGTAGGGACTCAGGGCCCTCTCCTCAAGCTTATTGGAAAAATGGTTGAGGGTCGTAGAGAGTTAAGGCCCTCTCCTTGGAATTTTTTGAACAACGACCGAGGGTCGTAGGGAATCAGAGCGCTCTTTTTGGACTTTTGGGAAAAATGATCGAGGGTCATAAGGACTCGAGGCCCTCTCCCTGAATTTTTTAGGAAAAATAGCAAGGGTCATATGGACTTGAGGCCATCTCCTCAGACTTTTTGGGAAAAATAGTCGAGGGTCATAAGGACTCGAGGCCCTATCTTAAAATTTTTCTTTAAAGATGGTCAGACGTCTTCAACTTATATAGAAACCAAGGCCTCTTTAAGTTTTAGGGAAAATCGCAGTGTCAGACAAGGCAGGCGCCTAGCTAACTCCCAAGTTGCTTTTCTCATTATAATTTGCTAGAAAAATGATCGAGGATATGAAGAGCTCGGTGCTCTCTCCTCGAAATTTTCTTGAAGAATGGTTGAGAAGGTGAAAGCTTGGTGCACTCTTCTCAAAATTTTCTTGAAGAATGGTCGAGAAGGTGAAGACTTAGGTGCTCTCTTCCTCAGACTTTGCATAAAAAATGACTGAGGAAGTGAAAAGCTTGATACTCTGATGAGAGTCATAAAATGCATCTAAACAATACTTAATTGTTAACATTTTAGGGTTGATCTCGGTCGTAATCGCATTTTTACATGTTGATAACTCTAAAGTGATATTCATAAATCATTGACTTAATTCGATGCATTTTCAGGTGCTTTGAGTACAAAAGAGATAATAAAGCAATCCATGTTTAAAGCACCAAAAGATCTTGGGTGTCGGTGCTCGTTTTTGTCCAAGGTTTAGACGTGTCCAAACATGATTCAAAGATGGTTAAAGTCTAAACCAAGGCTAGAATAATAAAGTACGGTAAGTTAAAAGACTGCACACAAGTGTGTGCATCACTTTGGATCAAGTTAAGGGTAGGCACACTAGTGTGTGCACTTCTGCATACAAGCTGAAGGAGTTTTACTGAATTGCCAGAATTTCCCGTACAGATCAATCATCTTTGCAGATTAAACTGTATTGATGTAGGAAGAACTAAGAGATGATCCATATATTCTTAGAAAGATCCAGAAGTCTATTTTCTGGAGAATTTTACGGTTCGTAAAAAGGATTTTTCTAGAGAAAGTTATGGCAGTTTTAGTGGAAACAGTTCAGGCCAGCACAGCAGGCCCAGACGCACAGTAGGCCCAGGCGCACAGCATGGCCCACTCGCCTCTTGACCTGATTAGGGTGAGCAAGTGACATTTTTCCAAGACCAAAATACCCCTAGCTACTACTTGTAATCTATAAATACCTCCTTAAGGAGTGTGCAGCCGGGCATTCAAAGAATTCAAAAGAGAAAGGAAGCAAGGAAGCAAGGAAGAGAGAAAAACAAAGAGGATCTTGGATCCCAAATCCAGCATTCTTCCATTTTATTTCTAAGTTTCTTGAGGGCTAGAAATCAAGGGGGGAGAGCATCCATATTGTTCTTCCACCTTGAACTCCATGGCCAAATCAAGGAAAGAGCATCCTTATTGTTCTTCCACCTTGATTTCCATGGCCAACTAGTCTTCACACAAGGGAAAAGGATGAATCCTTAGGGATTTATTTTTCCTTATTTCCTTCTTGATTCAGTTGTATGGATTTAATGTCGAATATTGTTTTATGAATTATTCATTGATTAAGTAAGAAGGATTTGAGTTCATGTGATAGATGCACTTTTTATTCTTCTTCTTTTAGATTCTCTTAATCCGATGATTGCATCCTTCTCCTCCATTGAGGTTGTTTGGATGTGATTGATTCCGGTAGATTTATTTTACTGATTGTCCATTACTGCGATATTGTCATTGTGATATATTGTCGTTTCTTGATAATCTTTAAGATCGGTCATGTGTGCTTGAACCGAAATCAATGAGTAATTTGTAGCAATTATATTAGAGTTATAAATGTGCTTGATTGAATATATTCTGATTGTTTGTTTGGGATGTGAAACTTGCAATCGAGATAAAATCAATTGAATCAAGAGTGGAAATAGGGAACAAACCTAAGGAGGATTCCCGAAACCTTGTTATTTCTCATTTATATTTCATTTACAATTATGCAATTTTTCTTACATTATTTCACCATCAAAACCCAAAAATCTTTCGTGTAACTTTTATCGTTCATTTTAAGGTTTACACATTTTCTTTTGTACTTAACTTGTTTCCCTGTGGAATCGACACCCCAAAGCCGTACTACAATAACCGTGTTATACTTTGGGTGTAATCAAATTTTGGCGCTGTTGCCGGGGAAACACTTTTAAGTACAAGGAAACTTGTCAACTTTGAGTGTAACGGTAAAATAAAAAAAAATCGTAAATATCTTTCTTTTCAGTAGTTTGTAAATACAGTCATATCATTTCTTTACTTCTATTTTATTTATTTGTTATTATTCTGTTTTATTTATCTGTTTGTTATTCTGTTTTATTTATCTGTTTATTATTCTGTTTTATTTACTTGTTTATTATTCTGTTTTATTTACTTGTTTATTATTCTGTTTTATTTATTTGTTTATTTATTTATTATTCTATTTTTTTATATTTAATTTCCCCTCTAAATTAATTGGTGCATGCCTAAACCAAGAGATTCGCGGGGCAGATTCATTAGAGGACCCGAATTAGAGTTACCCTCTCCTTCCACCTCCATTGGTGAAACCTTGCCTAGATCAAACCATAGTGCATCCCATCAGAAAATTTAGAGGATTTTGTTAACATGACCGATAATCGTAATGAAAATGTTGCCAGGACACTTCAGGATTACCTCCACCCTACACGCACAGCCACACCATCATGCATTATGTTTCCAGCCAATACTCGCCAACTAGATTTTAAACCAGGGATGATTCAATTACTCCCTACTTTTCATGGCTTGGATAACGAAAACCCATATGTGCACATTAAAGAGTTTGAGGAAGTAATTGCGACTTTTCATAGTCACAATGAAACCAATGACATTGTTAGGCTTAAGTTCTTTCCATTCGCTTTGAAGGATAGAGCTAAGAGTTGGCTATACTCACTAAAACCACGATCTATTGGGTCGTGGACTGAGATGACTCGAATTTTTTTCAATAAATACTTTCCTTAACATAAGACCAATGCTTTGAAAAGACAAATCTCCACCTTTGCACAAAAGGACAGCGAGACTTTGTATCAGTTTTGGGAGAGATTTAAAGAGTTATTGAGTATGTGCCCTCACCATGGGTATAAGAATTGGTGTTTAGTGAGCTATTTCTATGAGGGTCTTACCTATAGAGAACGCCAATTTGTAGAGATGATGTGTAATGGTGGGTTCTTGGAGAAAGATCCTGATGAGGCCATAGAGTACCTCAATGAGCTTACTGAAAAAGCTCACACTTGGACTGGACCTAGTGCTACTGAAAGCACAAATAGGTCACGACCTATAGAGCACCCAAATGGTGGTGGAATTCACCATCTTAGGGAAGAGGATAACCTTAAGGCCAATGTCGAAATGCTCACTAGAGAACTAAAGGTATTAAAGACTAAGAGCTTAAAGCCAACACACGTGGTTAATCATACAAAATCTTTTGAACCATGTTTTGTGTGTGGCGGGGTAGACCATCTCACCCAAGAGTGCCCCACATTTGTTGAGATGAGAGGGATGTATAAGGAACAATGTAACGCCTTAGGCATGTACACGAAGCCTTCTGCACCCTTCTTTAATACCTACAATCCGGGATGGCGAAATCACCCCAATTTCAGCTGGAAGTCTGAAAACTAACAGCTTGCACAACCCTCTGCACCATATCATGCACCTGTATCTTCTAGGAGTTCTTTAGAAGACACTTTACATACTTTTATTGAAGCACAGAGGAAGATAAATCAAAGGCTTGAATCTTTAATTGTGCAGGTTGTTGAAGAACATAAAGAGATAAAGAGCCAAGTGTCCAAGCTGACGAGCTATTTAAGTGTGACTGAGCGAGGTAAGTTCCCTTCCCAAGCTCAGTCCACATCCTACGGTCAGCACCAAACGCAACATAAGAAAGAGGAGGTGAATACCATTGAGACACTTAATGATAAGTCGTTACACATCCCAACACCGAACAAATCAGAGGATGTGGACGACAACCACCAAGTATATACCTTCACCCATGGCTTCACAGGAGCATATATCAAGCCAAAATCTGCAGATGTTACTAATACCATCTGTAAGGTCTCTCCACAGCACACAAGCAGCAAATTTAACAGTAAACCAATTGCTGGTGCATTCAACTCATGTTTGTCTAGGAGGGAATAAGAGAGTCTGGCTGAAGACGTAAAACTTAACGCTCATGGGAGGCACCCCAAAGCATATCCTTTTATTTTTATTGTTTTTAATTATTTTTCTTGTTTATTATTAGTATTTTGCTGTTTTCTAGTTTTACTTTTGTATTTCTTTTTTAGGGACAAATATACGAAGCAGTTCACATGGTGGTGCACAATTTTCAGCTTCTGTGCACTTTTGGCTACAAAGGGAGTTTCCTTATCTTATGCTTTCACATTGAGGACAATGTCTATTTTAAGTTGGGAGTGGAGGAAACATATTCCTGTTTTTCATTAAACTGCTTTGCGTCATTTTACCTTTTTGTTTGTTTTTAGCATGCTTTGTGTTAGCCTTGTAGTCAATTCACATGTCAATGATATGAGGTTAATCGAGATAGCATATAACATTTAGAAGAAGTTAAATCTTGCTTCGCTTTGAGAATAAATTAAGTGTCAATTTTTCTTTGGTTTGAGACTCTGGTTTGTGGTAAGATTGCATGATTAGTCTAAAGCATTTGGAGAAGTTTTATGTGCGATTGTTTTGTGAATAATTTTGCGGTCTCAACAAGCTCTAGAACTTATTTGATAATCACTTGAGGCGAAAATCATAGAATGCACACTACTTAGGATATGATGTAGGCCATTTTTGGACTGTTTGAGCCTTTTTAACTTAACCTTGTTATATTTATCGCTAGTCACCTATTTGAGCCTTTTTCTTGAAAAAAAATATTGAGCATTGTTTCTTTCGATAAACCATTTACTTACCTTTATGAGCCTAAAGATATTTTATCCTTACCTTTCTCTTAAAAGAACTTAGTTATACACATGTTGTGACAAGCACTTAAAAGGAGTAAGGGTGGAAATATGAGAAAATATTACTACCATAACCCAAGTACATTAAAAGAGATAAGTTGGGGGTTGTGGAAAAGAAAAAAAAAAGGAACGAAAGAGGAGGTGAATGGTCTTATGCCAAAATAAAAGAAAAATGTGAATTATGGCAAAGAAAGAAAAGAAAAAAAGAAAATGGTGATTTATTGCGAGAAATGCTCGAAAAATGGTTGAAAGAGTTGGGTGTTGAAATAAGGTTATCTTGTGCTTAAAATGGTTATGTTTAAATTAAGAGACTTAGTTATTTTATTTGTTTAAACTTTGCCATTCCTTCTTGACCTTTACCAAGCCTAACGTTACAAGCTTATAAAAAACCTATTGATCCGATATAGTGTGATTTTTCTACATAGTGGAGAGTGATTTGAAAAGTGAGCCTATGGAGCTTGATTTGTGATTGATGTCACGTAATTTAGTATGTTTTTAGAGGCCAAGACTTGTATTCATGCTATGTTGTGCATAAAATCATCCGGGTGTTCGGACTAATGTATTGTGGTAAGATGGATGTTAAGAGTCGATAACGATTTTAAGGTTGACATTTGAATTATTCTTGAACTTGAGTGATATTTAATGATTCTATGTGCTGTATGTTATGCATGATTTTTGAGACGGATTTTTGAATCACTCTTGGTTAACGCCAGCATTGCTGTACTTTGCTTTGATTTCTAAATAAAGAATTCATTTCATACCTTTCACTTGAATTGCTAGGGACTAGCAATAAGCTAGTTGGGGGTTGTGATGAGAGTCATAAAATGCATTTAAACAATACTTAATTGTTAACATTTTAGGGTTGATCTTGGTCGTAATCGCACTTTTACATGTTGATAACTCTAAAGTGATATTCATAAATCATTGACTTAATTCGATGCATTTTCAGGTGCTTTGAGTACAAAAGAGATAATAAAGCAATCCATGTTTAAAGCACCAAAAGATCTTGGGTGTCGGTGCTCATTTTTTTCCAAGGTTTAGACGTGTCCAAACATGATTCAAAGATGGTTAAAGTCTAAACCAAGGCTGGAGTAATAAATTAAAGTAAGTTAAAAGACTGCACACAAGTGTGTGCATCACTTTGGAGCAAGTTAAGGGTAGGCACACTAGTGTGTGCACTTCTGCATACAATCTGAAGGAGTTTCACTGAATTGCCAGAATTTCCCGTACAGATCAATCATCTTTGCAGATTAAATTGTATTGATGTAGGAAGAACCAGGAGATGATCGATATATGCTTAGAAAGATCCGGAAGTCTATTTTCTGAAGAATTTTACGGTTCATAAAAAGAATTTTTCTAGAGAAAGTTATGGTAGTTTTAGTGGAAACAGTTCAGACCAGCACAGCAGGCCCAGATGCATAGCAGGCCCAGGCGCACAGCACAACCCACTCGCCTCTTGACCTGATTAGGGTGAGCAAGTGACATTTTTCCAAGACCAAAATACCCCTAGTTACTACTTGTAATCTATAAATACCTCCTTAAGGAGTGTGCAGCCGGGCATTAAAAGAATTCAAGAGAGAAAGGAAGCAAGGAAGCAAGGAAGAGAGAAAAACAGAGAGGATCTTAGATCCCAAATCCAACATTCTTTCATTTTATTTCTAAGTTTCTTGAGGGCTAGAAATCAAGGGGGAGAGCATCCTTATTGTTCTTCCACCTTGATTTCCATGGCCAACTAGTCTTCACATAAGGGAAAAGGATGAATCCTTAGGGATTTATTGTTCCTTATTTCCTTCTTGATTTAGTTGTTTGGATTTAATGTCGAATATTGTTTTATGAATTATTCATTGATTAAGTAAGAAGGATTTGAGTTCATGTGATAGATGCACTTTTTATTTTTCTTCTTTTAGATTCTCTTAATCCGGTGATTGCATCCTTCTCCTCCATTGAGGTTGTTTGGATGTGATTGATTTTGGTAGATTTATTTTACTGATTGTCCATTACTGCGATTTTGTCATTGTGATATATTTTTGTTTCTTGATAATCTTTAAGATCGGTCATGTGTGCTTGAACCGAAATCAATGAGTAATTTGTAGCAATTATATTAGAGTTATAAATGTGCTTGATTGAATATATTTCGATTGTTTGTTTGGGATGTGAAACTTGCAATCGAGATAAAATCAATTGAATCAAGAGTGGAAATAGGGAACAAACCTAAGGAGGATTCCCGAAACCTTGTTATTTCTCATTTATATTTCATTTACAATTATGCAATTTTTCTTACATTATTTCACCATCAAAACTCAAAAATCTTTCGTGTAACTTTTATCGTTCGTTTTAAGGTTTACACATTTTCCTTTGTACTTAACTTGTTTCCCTGTGGAATCGACACCCCAAAGCCGTACTACAATAACCGTGTTATACTTTGAACGTAATCATGCTCTCTCCTCGGAATCCACTTGAAAAATGGACAAGGAGGTGAAGATCTCGGAGCTCTCTACTCAGAACTTTCTTGAAAAATAGCCGAGAAAATGAAGAGCTCGATGCTTTCTCTTCAGACTTTTCTTTAAAAAATAGGCGAAGAGGTTAAAAACTTGGTGCTATATCATCGGAATTTAATTGAAAAAATGGCCAAAAAGTTTAAGAAATCGGTGTTATCTCCTCAAACTTTACTAAAAAAATGTGTTGAGGGTGAGGATTGCTTAGGGAAATCTCCTCGGGCTTCTGACTAAAAATGTGTCAATGGTGAGGATTGTTAGGGCCAATTTTCTCGCACTTCTGACTAAAAAGGTATCGAGGGTTAGGATTGTACTTGGCAATTCCTTAGGGCTTTAGATGAGAAATGGCCGAGGATGGTGAACACTTGGGGTGTTCCCTCGAGCTTTGAATAAGAAGATAGACTCATCTTATTCCTAGATAAACTTAGGATTTCAATGCATCAAGGATTGAAGGTCTTGATCCGTCATTGGCTAGCCTTAGTGTGTCAGTGACGACGACTTTGGTGCTTCATTGGTTGTTGCCTTTCAATGCGCCATTGGTTAACAGTTTTTAGAGCATCATTAGTTGACAAATTTTGGGGTCTCAATCCGGTGTTTTGGATGAAAATCCTATCGAGTTTTTTTTGTTGAGGTCCTTTGTAATCGTAGTTGATTTTAGCTTACTAGTACGGTTTTCGGGGGTGACCATGATCTTTGGATTTTTCTTAGAAGCGTAGTTCTTATAACAATGTAATTGGTATGAAAACTTGATAGTATATGAAGTAAGTAAAAATCATACATGATTGTAAACGATCATGATGTTTTCTGGTTGTTTGAGCTCCGTTTGTTCAGGTTTGGGGCGTGCTTGAGGCTTTTTAACGAAGAAATAACATTTTTTTTCTTTGACTATTTGTAAGAAACTTGCCTGAGGAAGTAAAATTTCAAAATTTTGAGACAAATTCTAGAAAGAGAAGCCAGAAAAACCTTGGGAACCGAATTATTCAGGTTTGAAACCAAGCTTAAGTTTGGTGAATAGATTGGTTAAATGTGAGTCAAAATAGATGGTTTGTGGAAAAACTCATTTGTTAAAGTTGAATCTTAAAATTCTGAGTCCGGATTTGAAAAGAGCACGTCACAAAAAC
This sequence comes from Bretschneidera sinensis, assembly GCA_023935145.1. Classification (NCBI taxonomy): domain Eukaryota; kingdom Viridiplantae; phylum Streptophyta; class Magnoliopsida; order Brassicales; family Akaniaceae; genus Bretschneidera; species Bretschneidera sinensis. The sequence continues at coordinate 85,397,253 of CM043699.1, forward strand.
TTAAAAACTGGTCTTTTTGGATCTAAAACTGAGCTTGAAAAACTAAACCGGTAGGTCAAAGGGGTAAACCAATAGGCCGAACGTACTTAAACCAGTTGGTTGGAGTCAATTGACAGAGTGCCTAAATGGTGCTAATGTGGTTCCAATGAGGTAATGATATGGGTTTTATGTGGGGATGACGAACATCTAGATGGCGCTAATATGGCAATAATTGTGTGCCTAGATGGCACTAACGTGACACTGGCTAACGTATAAGCAACGATGATTGGGCTGACGTGACATTAATTGGCACCTAGGTGGAAATGATTGGGTGGCACTTACATGATGCCTAGATGGCACTGACGTGGCGATGACTAGCACTAGGTGGTCATGACTGGGCATTAACATGGTGCTTAGGTGGTGCTGACATGGCGAAACGGTGGTAATGAAATGTTTGCGATCTTGCATTGATTGGACGTCGACATGGATGCTGAGTGTGCGCTGACTCAACACTGACTCTGTGTTGACTAACCATCAATGAAGTGACACATGGAGGAATGTTATCCTCTCTGAAGATAAGATAAGAATTTGGTTGTCTAGTGATCATGAAACATGTCGCAAAGACTGATTTTGAAAGGATAAAGAAGAATTTGAATGTCTAATAAAATTTGGACATGTAGTATAGAGAGAATTATTGTTCTTTTATCAAATAAGAGGGTTGACCGGCGCAAAATGTTTTCCGCCTATTTGACCGACGCATGCAGGCCTTTAGGATTTCGTTGGCTATGAAGCCGACATGCTCGGGGGAGGATGCCAAGACACCCTGTGGCTGTGGTAACAACTTTTAGTCGTCGAATTTTTGCAAATCTACGATCAAAGTTCCATTTTTTCGACGAACTTTAACGGCATTGATGGAGGACTTTCCAACGTCCAATTGCCATGAAACTTTGAAGACATGTAGATTAGAGCCCGATGAATCTGTTGGTGTGGTCGGATTTCATTGTCGAATGCTGAATTTTGACATATATGATGGTAAAGATCCCATTTTTCGATGAACTTTAGCGGCACGATGGGGGATTTTCTGATGTCCGATCACCGTGAAACTTTGTAGGGTGGTGGTAGATATGGAGATGGTGAACGCAGTGGTGCACTTTAATTGGATTATTCATCACTGGATCATCGTGGATCTGACGGTGGAGTCGGTATGCGATGTTGACCACCGGATTCTTATAGATCTGATGGGAAAATCTGGCTTTCGACGATATTTGCAGTGGTGCGCAATCACTTTTCTTAGATATGATGAAATATGGTGTTTTTGTAGATTCTGATCGATGGCTCATCTGTAATGACATCTTCAGATAGGATTTTTTTATCGTTTTCCACAGATGATGTCAATCTGTTGATGCCAAAAATCTACTCATGTGCACATGAAGAATATGTAAACTAGAAGGTTCTCTGGGTGTAGTGCCTCGTGGGGACTCTCTAGCAGCCAAGTGAGTGATCTGAAAGAATAATCAGATAATAAAAATGCTAGAAAATTGTGTGATTGTAAGTTGTTTGTACGTGTGATAATAAGAGTCACATTTTTATAGAGTCTTGGAGTAGAGTCCAATCAGGAAAACAATTAATGTTTAGTGTTATAGTAGGATTATGATTCTATAGGTTAGAGTGTTCTAATAGGATTAGAGTTTTCATAGGCTGGAGTGTCATAGTAAAATTAGGGTTTTGGTATGAGATTATCGTTTTGCCCTTTGCCACGTGTAGCTATTCGATTGGTTACTCTGTCTTGTTTATGAAATTACTTTTTCACCATTGGAGAGTGCAACATGTCATTATGCTACGGATTGGGGAATTTTTCCCCTACATCAATAATAATAATTATTAAAATAATGATAATATTTCAAATAATTATTATTATAATATTTGTAATAATAATGATTATAATTAAAATTATTAAATATTTTATAATAATCATTATAATTTATAATAATGATTGTTATTATAATAATTATTTATAGTAATAATTATGATTAAAAATAAAAAAATATTTATAATAATAACAATTATTATAATTCTATATTACTTTTAATTAAATACTAAGAATTATTATAATATTTGTAATAATAATAATTATAATTATAATTATAATAATATTTATATTTATAATAGTTATAATTTTTTTAAAATTGGTTAATACTTTATAATAATAATTATTACAATATTAATATTAATTATGTTATAATAATAATAATAATAATAATAATAATAATAATAATAATAATAATAATAGTAATAATAATAATTAGTATTGTTCTTAATTGTAATCATTAAAACTTATAATAATGATTTTTTATTATAATAATAATTATTTCTAGTAATAATTATGATTTAAAATAAAATAATATTTATAATAGTAGCAATTATTATAATTCTATAATAATTTTAATTCAATGAAAACAATTACAATAATAATTATATTATAATTACAATTATAATTATAATTTATATATTAATTATAATAGTAAATAATTATTATAATAATTATTTATATTATTGAATAAGTATAATTTTTATTTATTATTATAAATAATAATTATTATTACTAATATTATTGATCATAATAATTAGAATTGTAGGTATTATTATTATTATTTATTTAATAAATTAAATGTTAAGACATAATACTCCTAGAAAACTTAATTGGACAGTTAAGATTAAAGGAAAATTTTGTTTCTTACTCATTATCCTACTTTAATACTAGTGTTACTCTTACCAACCAAATATGAGATTTCAATGAGATAAAGTTAGTCAATCATTTGAACCAAACAAGGACACAAGTAATACCACTTGAATCCCCAGTAATCCTGTCACAGTCTAATCTCACACTAATTTTGTTTGCGAATCAAATAGGTCCTAAATCCTAATTGTACAAAAATGCCCATAATAATAAAATGACCAAAATGCCATTAAATGCAAAATATTCATCTTTCTCCTTTACCAATAGCTAGAGCTGCTCACGGTTCAGATATCCGATCCGAACATGGTCCTTTTGATCCGATCCAAAATTTTTGGATAAGTAAAAATTCAATCCGAATCCAATTTGTAAATTTCGGATATTCGGTGGTTTGATTCGGATATCCGGTCTGAACTGGTTTTTTCACTTGATTTAGATTTCAATACAGAAAGTTAAAAAAAAAAAAAAAAAAAACTCGTTTTCCTCCCACACTTCAGTTTTTAACTAAAAAAAAGAAACAACAAAGTTCAACAATTTAGTAAAAAACAAACTAAACAATATTACAATAACCAAATGATGCAACTAAACCATAAATAAAAAAAAACTGCTCAAATAATTCACAAGAAGTTGCATTCTCTCCTTTGTAATCTTTTATGCTCATTGCTTAATCATCAATGTTGAGGAGTGCATGTCCTGATATCAAGATTGACGTGTCTACAATAAAGTTTAAAAGATAACAAATTAGAATCTATATAAAACCAATAAATATGGAAAGGAACAAAAACTATAATCTATATATGCACAATAAATATGTAAAGGAAGATAAAGTAATATTTGGTTTTGAAACTTACCCAGTTCTATTCTTTCAAGATCCTCTAAAATCTCTTCAACATTAAGTGGGCTATGTGTAGTTTGGATTTAATCTTGTGTACAAATAAGAGCTTCCATAATTCTTGGAGTTAAAGAACTACTAAGTGAGTGAAGCACACGACCCACGACACTAAAAGCCGACTCTGATGCAACACTTGATATGGGCATAACCAATTTTACCAGTTGGTTTCCAACAACTCAAAATGTCAAACTTAGGATCCTTGACCTCACACTCATCGGCGAAATATTTATTCAATTCCGATTTGGTATCTTCGCTTGTTGTCCCGCTTTTTGCCTCTTATACATTGAAGTCATAAAATCACCAACATTGTTTATGCTAAACTTCTATCTCACTTGTTGCTTCAGATTGAAGAGTTGATTGCAGATTAGAAGATGTACCAAGGGAACCATAGAACTCAAACATTGAGCCAAGAGTATCCTTCATGTTTTTTACACAAACCTCAGCCTTTCCACCATTATATGACTCACCAATAACCCAATACACATATTCTAATTTACAACTAGGGTCAAGTATTATGTCAATAAACAACATCAAGTTCACATTGTCAATGATTCTCCAATATTTGTCATGTCTTGTTTTCATCTTTGTAGCCATTAAATGTACATTTATATCATCACTCAAACACCTTTTAGCAATTACCATCCCCACCCCATAAATTTCTTGCATATACGTATTACTAGTTACATAAAGAGAACCGGACAGCTTCAAACTAACATAATAAAAGATTTTAAGAAAAGGCAAAAAACAACGAGTATAATCCCAATCCTCATCATCGGCCAAGCCCTTTTGCTTTCTAAGATCCTCCTTGTACTTAGCTTTAACAAATCAAATGCTTTTTGAAGCTTCACAACAGATTTCAACATCAACTAAATGGAATTTCATCTAGTTTCAACATCTAAGTTAACAAGACTTTTGCTATCAATTTTTCTTGCTCCACACAAGTCTTAAACCTTTATAACTTAGCTAGAGAAGATCTCACAAATTTCACTGCAGAACAGATTCTAATAATAGAATCCTCTACATCTTTCAAACCCTTTTTAATTATTAAACTTAAAATATGTGCAACACATCTCATGTGTAGAAACTAACCCTTCAAGACACATCCCTTCCAATTAGTAAGTCTTTTTCTTAAGTATTGAATTGTTGAATCATTAGCAGTTGCATTGTCAACTGTTATAATGAAAACATTGCTAATACCACAATCAACTAAATATCTCTCAACCACTTTACCAATCATGTCACAAGAATGACTAGAAGTTAGATAAAAGTTCAAAATTATTTTGTGCAATCTCCATTCATAATCAATAAAGTGAGAAGCGAGACACATATTACTAAGGTTTTGACAAGATATCCATGTGTCGGTGGTAAAACTAACTCTATGTGAAAACTTATTAAAAAAATTTCAACCTCTTCTTCTCATCTAAGTACAGGGCATAACAATCTCTAGTCAATGTCTAGTGTGAAAGAACTTGAAAACGTGGTTGTAACACACCACAAAACTCTCTAAATCCTTCATATCCACAAGCCTAAAAGGAAACTTATCTTAGCAAGTACTTTCCTACAAGACTCTTGGTCAAACATCCTAGCAACAAGTGAAGTTGTGGTGACTCACGTTTCAACATTATTTTGAATGAACTGGGTTAATTCCTTTTGATTATTTTCTACGTTGTTAGCTTTAAGCTTCTTACATCTATCTAAGTGATAAATCATTGCACTAGTACCATTTTGTGCTTACAGAACCAATTAACCTTCCACAATGATTACAACAAGATTTGCAATGACTTTTATCTTCAAATTCTAATTTAGTAAAATGCTCCCACACAAATAATATTTTCATAGAATCACTCACCTTTGTTTCATCAGGGTTAGGCATAAGTGATTTTGATGAATTATCACCATTTTCTATCGTTGGAGTGAAGGTAGGAGTAATCGTTTTAGTACTATCAGCCATGGGTTCCATCTTATGCAAGAAAAGAAAAAATAGAAAACATGGTTAGGGATTGAAGAAAACAAAAAACAGAAAGGGAGACTGAATAACAACAAAAGAAAGTCATGCGAATGCACGCAATCAGTTGGAATTAACGCTCTTCTATCAAGTATCAACTACTGGATTTACATTACCCAAAAAGAAAACCATTTAATTTAGAAAAAAAAGGATATTTAATTTAGAAAAGAAAAAAACAGAACACTTTTAGAAAAGAAAAAAAAGGACAACATTTAATCAAAATGAAAAACACAAGCAGAAACTGATCAACCCATGAAAAGACCTATCAAATATTTTCTTCAAAGCAATATGGTACCAAATAATTCTTTAAACGTAGCTAGTAAAACTCTATAATTAAAGAAGGCAATTTCATATGATAACAGAACAACCTCATTTAGAGTTACTATTACTGTAAAATCAAAATCTTCCAATCAAATTCAATAATCCCATTACTCAAATGATAGGAGGAAAAAAGAAGATCAAAGAGGTAAATGAAAACAATCTAGTTCGTAAAAATCAAAACAGACTGAAAAATCGAGCTTTATGACTTACATCAACCAAAGATTTGATAAACAGTAATAGTTTAGAAGTATTCGAAAATAGGCCTTAACAAACAATCAAGTGAGGATAATAAGCTATAAAGCTAAGATTAATAGGTGTGTAATTTCTTTTGGAACTCCATAATAATTGTTAAACAGATTAATATAAATTATTTATCATCCTTACTGCCGGTTTCACTGGTGCATTAAGAGGATGGTGGGATAATTACTTATCAGATCAAGATCGTCATGACGTTCTTGAAGCCGTAATTCAAACTTACACAACCCAAACATTTCAAGATCCTGAAACTAGGAATACAACTTCTAGGACTATACCAGTATACCAAGAAAATGTTGTTGAAACTCTCATATTTGCCATCACCAAACACTTTATAGGAGACCCAAAAAAATTTCGAGAAAGAAATTCAGAAATACTTTCAAATTTAACCTGTCCAACTTTACAAGACTTTAGATGGTATAGAGATGTTTTTCTTGCCAAAGTCTTTACTAGAAAAGACTGCAATAATTCATATTGGAAAGAAAGATTTATATCCAGACTTCCGAAATTATTTGCAGAAAAAGTAAGAAAAAGGATAAGAGATCAAAATAATGGATTTATACCATATGATAACCTCACCTATGGTGATCTAATCAACTTTGTGAATAACGAAGGATTAGCTATATACGCTGATCTCAAATTAAAATAAAAAATGAAATCAGAGTTAAGCCAAAGCAGAAAAGAATTAAGATCATTTTGTAGCCAATATGGCTATGAAACCTTAAGAGACCCTTCTGCTATAAATAAAAAGAAAAGAAAATTTTTCAAGAAATGAAATTATAAAAAGCCTACAAAGACTTTCCCTACATCAAAAAATTATAACAAAAAGCCTAGGAAAAATAAAACTCAAAACCCATCAAAAGCTTGCTTCAAGTGTGGAAGGCTTGGACATTGGGCAAAGAATTATAGAGTCAAACCAAAAATCAACGAATTAGATATCGAAGAGTCTATGAAACAACAATTAACCAAGATCATGATAAATGACTCCCAATCAGAAAATGAAGATTCATCTTCTGATAATGAGGAGGTCATTTATGCAATTCAAGAAAATACAGATTCTGAGGAGTCCATTGACTCACAATGTGATTGTGAAGATGACATCTGCTTTTGCAAATCTGTTAATATGATTACCTCGCAAAAAGAATTTCTTTTAGACATAATAGACAAAATAGATGACCCAGTAATAAAAAGAGATTATTTGACAAAATTAAGAGATCTTATCCATGAAGAAAATAAAACTAAGAAACCTGGGCCATATAGTCTTGAAAGAATTTTTGAAAAACGATTCCAAAAGACCAAAGTAGCAACGACCCAAGATTTACAAACAGAAGTAAACTTGATAAGAGAACAAATCAAAGAGATTCAAAAAGATACTATTGAGTTAAAAGCAAAAATGGTCAATTTAGAAATTAATAACTTGAAAGAATCAATTACAGCACTAGTCAATAAAACCGAAGTTCCTGAAACTTCCACTTGCCATAACCTAATCAATATTAATGATAAATCCAAAGATGGTTTTGTTAATTCAATAGAAAGGATGCATTACCAGAAACGGTACATCAAAATTTCTATTGTTATTAACAAAGAATATCATCTCAACACCACAGCCCTTGTCGATTCCGGTGCTGACCAGAACTGCATCAAAGAAGGTCTTATACCTACAAAATATTATGAAAAAATCACTGAAAGGTTAAACACTGCCAGTGGTTCAAAATTAAATGTAGAACACAAAATCACAAATTCTTATATATGTAATGAAGGATATTGTTTAAAGGCTCATTTTGTCCTCGTCAAAAATGTACATCAAAACATTATTTTGGGAACACTCTTCCTAACCCACATCTATCCTTTCTATGTCAACCATCAAGGAATAGAAACTAATATTTTAGGACAAAACTTATTCTTTCCATTCTTACAACTTGTTGACACCAGAGAATTAAATTTACTCCAGAATAATACTCTGTGCAAACAAATAAATTTAATACAGAGTAAAAAGGCTCATATAAACTTCCTCAAAGAAGAAATAAATTATCAAAAAATCGAACAACAGATTCAGCAATCACAAATCCAATCCCAGATTAAAGAACTTGAAGATTTATTCAAAAAAGAAATTTTGGGAACGAAAAAGACATATAGTTTCTTTGCAATATGAACCAGGCTTTGATGAGAAGAATATTCCATCTAAGTTCAGACCTATACAGATGAATCAAGAATTATTAAAATATTGCCAAGAAGAAATCAAAACCCTTTTGGGTAAAGAACTTATTAGACCTAGCAAATCCCCCTGGAGCTGCTCTGCCTTTTATGTTCAAAAACAAGCTGAACTCGAAAGAGGAGCTCCAAGACTTGTCATCAACTATAAACCACTCAATAAAGTCTTGCAATGGATTAGGTATCCAATACCTAATAAAAGGGATCTTCTCAATAGATTACATGATGCAACTATATTTTCCAAATTTGATTTAAAATCAGGATTTTGGCAAATACAAATAAATGAGAAAGATAAATACAAAATAGCTTTCAATGTCCCATTTGGTCACTACGAATGGAATATAATGCCCTTTGGACTCAAAAACGCACCTTCAAAATTCCAGAATATTATTAATAATATCTTCAATGATTATTCTAAATTTAGTATCACATACATTGATGATATATTAATATTTTCAAAATCAATAGATCAACAATTTAAGCATTTGAAAACATTTTTCCAAATCATCAAGACTAATGGATTAGTCTTATCCATGACAAAAATAAAATTATTTCAAACAAAAGTTAGATTTTGGGGACATGTAATTTATCAAGGAACTATCAAACCTATTGATAGGTCTATTGAATTTGCAAATAAATTTCCCGATGAAATAAAGGACAAGACCCAATTACAAAGGTTTTTAGGCTGTTTAAACTACATATCTGACTTCTTTCCTCAGCTCAGACAAATCTGTGAACCTTTATATAAAAAGCTTCGCAAGAATCTTATCCCATGGTCACAACAATACACTGATGTGGTCAGATTACTTAAATCCAGGGTTGTGAGTCTTCCTTGCTTAGGAATTCTTAATCCTCAGGCAAAAATCATTGTTGAAACAGATGCCTCTGATATAGGATATGGAGGTATTCTCAAACAGATTCTTCCTCAAAAACTCCAATGAACAAGTTGTCCGATTCCATTCTGGCATATGGCTTGGAGCACAAAAAATTACCCTACTATCAAAAAAGAGATTTTATCAATTGTTTTATGTATTTCCAAATTCCAAGATGATTTGTATAATAAAACCTTTTTATTACGAGTAGAATGCAAATCAGCAAAAGAAATTTTACAAAAAGATGTTCAAAATCTTGTTTCTAAACAAATATTTGCCAGATGGCAAGCAATGTTGAGTGCCTTTGATTTTGATATTGAATACATCAAAGGAGAGAACAATTCCCTGCTTGACTTTCTCACACGGGAATTTTGGCAGAATCCAAACACGAGTGATAAAGCATGAGTACAAATCAAAAAGGGAAGCAGAAGGTGCCATCACCTTCAAACAAACCTCAAACTCTGGCAGATTATGCCACAAAAGGCCAAAATCAAAATCAAAACCAAATCCCAATACAGCCACGAACCCCACAAAGACCAAAAGATTTGTCTCTCTTGAAGAATTCCCAAATCTTATACCTTTATCTTATGCCCAAACATTATCTTCTCAACAAACGTTACCCACTCAAAACCCCAGCCGATATATCCAAAAACCTCAGGAATATATCAAATGTGCAAGCCTTGATAAACCTACAAATGATCCTGATATTATAAACGATTATCTTTATACTAACAAAATTTTCCCTGTAGGTTTTCACTTTATTCCTGAGGATTCAAAGAAAACCCAAAAATTCTATGAGCTGATACTGATTGATTCTCAATCAGCCGAGATAACACACACAAAAGACCCAGCAAATCCCAACTTTATTACCTACTCCAAATGCAAAAATACTCAAGGTGATTTCCCCATAAAAAATCAAAGGCCATTACCGACCAAAAGCCTTTTCCATACCATTCGTGCCTCCCACCTATAATTATCATGACTATCAAATGGCATGGTATAACATGTTCTTCATTGGACCCAAATCACATTCATGGTTTATATTTTTTGACAAAAAATGCAAAATTGATCTTCCAGTATGGTTTTTCAATTGGTGGATTTTGTTTGGCAGTGATCCAACCATTCTGTCTCATTCTATCAAAAAAGCCCTCATACATTTCAAAGAAAACACCACTGAAGAAAAAACATATTCTCATGAAATGCTTTTTCATGCAATTTTCTCTATTCCATGGATTATTTCATGGGATTATGTTATTAAAGGAACCCCTTCAGACATCTTGGCCATAAAAAGAAACTTCAAAGTTAAATGGTGGGAAAAATATGACTGCTCACTGGCCACCATCCAAGTTATTAAAAATTGGTTTTTTGACAATCCTCGTTATTCCAAAAATTACCAAAACCGACCAAGTTCAAGTTCTTCTGGAATTAAGAAATTATTAAAACAAGAAAAGAAGAAAAAATTGTTAGAAGAGTTGTCTCAATTATCTGATAGTGATGATAGTACCCAGTCTCCAGATGATGACCTAAATAAGACTCTTGAACAGTTTGCTCAGGACCCGTATAATGCATTTGATCTCTCTTAAAAAAATAAAATAAAAAAAGGCAAAAAAGATGCCTGACAAAGCATCTCTGGAAAATAAAAAAAGCAACAGGTGACCGACAAAGCATCTCTGAAAAGCAAAAAGCCAAAGCTGAAGATTCAAAGTATCTCTGAAAAGCAAAAAGCAAAAGCTAAAGATTCAAAGCATCTCTGAAAAGCAAAAGCAAAAGCTAAAGATTCTCCCGCAAAGCATCTCTGCAAAGTAAAAGCAAGAAGAAAGTAATGATTCTCCTGTCAAGGACATGATTTCCCTGAGCACGGATTTCAAACCATTTGAAGTCCGCATACTTGGATTCCAAACCTCTTAAAGTCCGCCAAGAAGCCCTATAAATATGTATTCAAATGATGTAATAGGCAGAGTTTATTCTGAGCGAGCTTTATAAAAGAGCGAGTGTGTGATCAGTTATGAGTGTGAGATCAGTTATTTGCTTGCTTACTATTTTACACTGTAAGCAAAAAATAGAAAACATGGTTAGGGATTGAAGAAAACAAAAAACAGAAAGGGAGACTGAACAACAACAAAAGAAAGTCATGTGAATGCACGCAATCAGTTGGAATTAAAGCTCTTCTATCAAGTATCAACTACTGGATTTACATTACCAAAAAAAAAACCATTTAATTTAGAAAAGAAAAAAAGGATATTTAATTTAGAAAAGAAAAAAAAAGAACACTTTTAGAAAAGAAGAAAAGGACATTTAATTTAGAAAAGAAAAAAAAGAACACTTTTAGAAAAGAAAAAAAAGGACAACATTTAATAAAAATGAAAAACACAAGCAGAAACTGATCAACCCATGAAAAGACCTATCAAATATTTTCTTCAAAGCAATATGGTACCAAATAATCCTTTAAACGTAGCTAGTAAAACTCTATAATTAAAGAAGGCAATTTCATATGATAACAGAACAACCTCATTTAGAGTTACTATTACTGTAAAATCAAAATCTTCCAATCAAATTCAATAATCCCATTACTTAAATGATGGGAGGAAAAAAAAAGATCAAATAGGTAAATGAAAACAATTCAGTTCGTGAAAATCAAAACAGACTGAAAAATCGAGCTTTATGACTTACATCAACCAAAGATTTGATAAACAGTAATAGTTTAGATGTATTTGAAAATAGGCCTTAACAAACAATCAAGTGAGGATGATAAGCTATAAAGCTAAGAAAACCAGACCTTGAAGCATGACTAACATAGCTTATTAGAGAACAAGTTGACTATTTTACACAAATGCATAAAAGTGTAAACACAGTAACACACATTAAAAAACAGAGTATCAAATTGAGAGCAAAGAAAATAGACCTAGAATATGGAGCAAAATTTAAACAAAAAATAACAAATCTTCAAATAATAATATACATAAAACCTACTTTTAAATTATATCAATGATTTGAATCTTGCAGATCTAGTGAAATGAACTAGAAAAATGCAATAAAAGGTCTGAGTCGACTCACCTAGATCGGTTCTCTGGCTGAGGTCTAGTGGAGGGTGACACGACACTGACTCGCTGAAAGGGACAGAGAGTTAGTCGTTAGGCGTTGGGAGTGAAGGATACGAATGAGGGCTGATGTCTGAAGGAGAACGGCAGGTCTACAGATTGTGAATTTAGGGTTAGCTTTTAGTTATTTTAGTATTTGTTATATATATTTTGTATTTAATTATTTATATAGATTATTAGTTTATTTATTTGGGGTGGGTTATGGTATTGTGGTTTACTTATTTGGACTGAAAGGTATATAAATATAATGAGCTTAATGAAATAGGCCTAAACTATTGGCCCTTAATGAAACCTATTGGATCGGTTCAGATACCCACTGCATTAAAAATCTATGATCCGATCCGAACTGATATCCAAATTTAAAAAAAAATATCTGATCTGAAAATTTTTGGATATCCTAATTTTCAGTTTGGATGCCTAATTCGAATCGAATATCGGTTTTTGTTTACGTAGCCCTACCAAAAGCAAAGAAATAGTCGAAAGGACTTTATATAGAAATAATAAACATGCTCACTCATGCATAATAACTCAAATGCACACATGCAAGTTTTGTTTTAGCCTTTAATGATGTGCTTTTTGAACATGCCTTTTTCACCATCTGATCGTGGAGGTTCTTGAACTTTGTAAGGCTTTCAATGATGTGGTCTCTCTTTCAGCCAACCACTCAACGAGTCTCTTGAACTATCAAACCTAATGTTGATGCTACTCTCTTTAGATTTTTTGCTTCTTGTATCTTGTAAAGAAATAAGCACCCTAACTTGTGCATACTTTCTTAAACAACTCTTTTTTTAATACTAGTTAGAGTAGCACATGCAAAGTATACACCTGTTTTTCATAATTATTGATCAATGAAGTAATTAAATAATTTTGTAGAGAAATAAAAAAGGGAAAAAATTCAATGAATTTTATTAGGAAATAAATCACTTGTAAGTGAACATCTTTTGATTAGAGATATTAATATTAACCTAAAAAATTCAAAGTGTACAACTAATTAATAAAATAGACTACTCCAAAAACCTGTTTTATTGTCATAGTTTCTTACTATAATTTTTTAAGAGCAAAATGAATTTTCTAATGCCAAGCAGAAGAAGGACATGGAAAAGCTTGAAAACCAATACAAAAAACAATAGCACTAACCACATCTCATAAAGAAAACATCCCAAACACATAGAGTGCACTGAACCAAAACCAAGCCACAAACTCTGAAAAAGAGACCATATAAGCTCAAACACAAGCCAGGCAAAGAGAATACAACATATATGATCTCAACCCCCACAAGACCAAAAAAGAAAGCCAGCAACAACCCAACACAAATAAGCCCAATAAAAACATGTCTAAAGAATACCATAGCTGCAACAAAAAAAAAAAATAGAGAGAAAGAAAACTAATTCAACTAACTAGCAACCTAGTAATACTTAAAGCTAACAACAACCATGTGATTTACTTCAAATAAAAGATCCCTAAGGTCAAGTTATTCGTTTAACTAGATACACAATTCAAAATGATGTAAGAAAAAATTTCTCATCCAATGACACGACGACACATGGTGCCTACCAAGGGTAAAAAGATAATTTCATAGACAAGACAGATTAACCAATCAAATGGCTACACTTGACAAAGGACATAATGGAAAATTCACACCAAAGTCCTAATACTACTATAACCCTCCAACTTATGGATAAACCAAATATCATTTAAACAATCTAGCTTATGGATAACTTAGCTTCATCAGAATATCCCAGCATGTGGGAATTTTAATCCTATCACAATAATCAATTGCTTTCTTAATTGGAATCTACTTCAAGATGCTATATAAGGGGACTTTTACTATCAAAGGTACGAACATACACAATTCTCTCTAGATTCTCCTGCATTAATTTTATCAAAAGCCATATACTAACTTAGGCATCAGAGAGTCCTTTGAAGGCATAACTCTTTCAGTCCTCTGACAATTTTCTTAAGCTTTCTATTATCTTTGTGTGCCCAGGTACCATATTCCAACCATTCATCAACTTGGCAGGTCTTTAGCATCAATAGATTGGCGTCGTCCGTGGGAAACTTCTTAATTTTCAAGAAGGAAAAAGAACATATCTGACACGATGCATCCTAAAAATACTACCAAAAATGCAGTTGTTTCTACCACCATTACCACATGGGCCTTCAACTGTAGCTAACATATCAGCTCGAAACTCTCTGCCATTTAGGAGCATGATAATCAAAATCCCAATGAACCGTCCGATAGGTGAACCAAGCATGAGCAGTTGTCTTGGTTAAATCTAGTAAATCTTGATGTCCTGGAGAGTCCAAAGGTGCCCACTGCACCAAACCCAGCCGCACCAATTACCCAAAAGCAGTTCCCAGAACTCCCCCTGCTAGTAATATATTTAGCTACCAAACTTAGAGGGCAAGCTAACCCTCCTCCACCTCGACCTCAACAAAGCCATCAGCCAATGAGGCACTCAAATCTCAATCAACAGGTTTATAGTCACTCCACCATTGGGTCCTCCCCCAATCCAACATCAAAGTCTCGAGGTTTCTCTACCTCCAAAAACTACTTTGACTTGGATAAAAAGTTGGAAGAGATGAATAGAAAAATATGAGAAGCTTTCAAGGGAAGGAATATCAATGTCCTAGACGAGCTCAATTCTTAAGCCATCATTTTCACACAAGACATCCTTGATACTCCTCTACCAGACATTTCAGAATGCCCATTATAAAGGCCTATGATGGCACCAAAAATCCATGGATCACCTTTAACTCTACAAGATGATTGTGCTTCTACATTATCACCTAGATGTCGTAATGTGCCGAACCTTTCCTCTGACTCTTGAGAAGGCCACTAGCTCATGGTGCTCACATATCAAGCCTAGCAGTATTAGTTCTTTTAAAGAACTTAGTCGTGCCTTCGCAATACACTTCCTTAATAATAAAGGAAGTCGAAAAACCTCAGAGAGCCTATTCAGCATTATCCAGCTTAAAGGGCAGAAACTCTGGGAATACATCTCATGGTTTAACACCATGGCATGGGAGATTCCAGATCTTGATCTTATAATACATACCTTAGCATTAAAAAAAATGGCTTAGGTTAGGTTCTTTCAATTCTAAACTCTCTAGGCGCCCTCCCAAGGACATGAATGAAATCCTTGCTCGGGCTTAGGAGTACATGATTACCAAATATGATCAAGTATTTCAAAGGGAAAGAGAAAAAAGAAGAGAAAAAAGGAGAGAGAAAGGGGAGAAAGAGAAGCCACTGAGCCGAAAAATGGTTTACAAAAAAAACCCCACGAAGAAGGCAACCAAAAAATGACCCTTCTGTTTGATAACTTTACCGTACTCAGTGCCTCAGGGACTAATATACTAGTGAGTGTCTAGAACCGAGACATCCTCTGCTAGCCTCAGAAGCCTCTTTACACTAGTGAAAATAAGGATTAGACTAGGTGGTGCAGTTTTCAGAGAGACTATGGGCATGATTCTGAAGAGTGTCATGCTTTCAAAAACCAAGTTGAGTCCCTCATCCGTAAAGGGTATCTAAAGGAGTGCATTGGGCCTCGTCCATTCCGAGGCAATAAGGATCATCCCTTATGAAGCCCAAGATGCCCGTTTAGACAAAATGCCAAGTGGTTGAATCCCGATCAAGATGATCATTGAAATCCTAGGTAGAGCGCTAAGAAAAATCCCAAGCGAAGCCTCATACCGAGTTCGAGGAGAAATGACTGAAATGATAGATATCCCCAAAGTAACCGAGGCCACACCACTATAGTAACATTGACTATTAAAAAGATTTATGGAGGGCCAACATTAGGGGGCATTTTTGCAAGCAAGAAAAGCTTGCACCCAGTTAGTGGCGTCAATCAGTGGACCACATAAAAGTGTCAAAACAGACTAGGTGATCTCTTTTACTGATGATGATTTAAAAGAGCTGTATACCCCTATAATGATGTTGTGGTTGTGACACTTCTCATCGTAAACTACAACAATAAAAGAATCTTGGTTGACAACAGGAGCTCAGTAAATATTCTATATTATAATGTCTTTAAGAAGAGGAAATTGGGAGATGACTAGCTCAAGCCGGCAGCCTCTCCCATTTACGGCTTCTTGGGAATGTTGATGTTCGCCGAAGACATATAATCTTTCTTGTCACAACGAGATTGGTCCCATAATAAACCACCGTAATGACCACATTTCTAGTGGTCAAGCACCTATCCTCATATAGTGTTATTCTTAGAAGACCAACTCTAAACTAGATGAGGGAAATGGTCTCGAATTACCACCTAAAGATAAAATGCCCCACAAAACATGATGTTGGAGAAGTCCGAGGAAATCAACAAGCTTCCAGATCCTGTTATAACAATTTTATAAGGGGGTATAAAAAGCCCGATGCCCTACCTCTGGAGATCAAGGATTTGAGAGATGAGTTCAAGACTCCACAATGATAACTTGTGGAAGAATTAATAGCTATCGCCTTGAATAAAGAAGGAGATCCAAAACCCATTCATATCGGGTCTGGATTATCGAAAGATCTTAAGGAATCACTAGTCTCTTTCCTCCGAATGAACCAAGACCTACTTACATTGTTAGCCTTCGACATACTCGAAATTGATCCACAGGTTGAACGTGGATCCAAACCACAAAATTATCATCTAGAAGAAGAAGCCCTTTGCCCCAGAGTGGCAATGAGCCATAGAAGAGAAAGTGAACAAGCTTTTTGTAGTTTATTTCATCCGGAAAGCCCACTACCTAAAATGGGTCGCCAATGTGGTGATTGTGAAAAAGATAAACAAAAATTAGAGGATTTGATAAGTGCTTAAATATTCAATTTTAAGCCCATTAATTTATATTTGTTAAGCTCTTAGTTTGTGTTATTTCATCCTATTTTATCTCATTTATGTGTTTACTGTGTTTTTCTAGGTTTTTGAAGCATTATGAAATTATCCAGCTTAAAGAGCAAAATAGGAAAAAGCTGGAATCTACTGTTGCGATCGAGTGCAACAGTGCTCAAACACCCAAACCTAGGATCAAGCTCACCATGTTGAGAGAGAGATGATTAAGAGAGCACATCTCTTTTATTTTTCTATTAGTTTAGTTAGCATTTTTGTTTTATTTTTCTTTTTGCAACTTTATTCTAGTTTATTTGTTTCTATTTGCAATTGCCCATAAAAAATAAAATAAAATATATAAAAAAAGAAAAGAAAATTTTGGTGTTTGATCTGTTTTTGCAGTCTGTCGAATCACACTTTACCTGTGCTCGAGTGCATCTCCGCAGACAGCATCAGCAGACCGGCAGAAGTTGAGAATTTTTTTTGGTCAATTTTTGTTGGCTCATTTTGTGAGTATTATGTTTTCTGTTTTTGCATTTATTTTATTTTATTGTTATTTGTTATTTGTATTTTATTTTATTCTTTTGTTTATGCTAGTTAGTTTATTTTATTGCTTTTTGTATGGTGTATGCTTGGTCGGAGATCCCTGAACTTAGAGTTGATACCTTTAGATCCCAAAATAGAAAGAACTCTTAGGAGAAATAGGAAAACACTTGTTGCGAGAGAGATGATTGAGATGGGGGACAAGTTAAGGAATGCAAATAAATCGGAGAATGTAGAGCAACCTAGAGCTTGGAACATGGACTTCACTACATCCCTTAGGAATTTGTTCGCACCTGTTGCGACTAACTCCCCTTCTTGTATAGTGTTGCCACCAACCAATGCTACCCATTTTGATCTAAAGCCATATGTCATCCAACTCTTACCCTCATTTCATGGCTTGGATCTTGAAAATCCTTATAGCCATGTGAAGAAGTTCAAAGTTATTTATGCCACATTCAAGTTCCAGAACTTCTCTAATGAGTCGGTCCATCTTAGATTTTTTCTTTTTTCTCTTAACGATAGAGCTAAGGCATGGTTGGATTCCAACACGCCCAGGTCTATTACATCTTGGGAAAACTTGTTGAGTAAATTCTATAATAAGTTTTTCCCAATGTGTAAAGTGAATGAGTGCCGAAAGGATATTAGTTCTTTCACTCAAGAGGAGGATGAGAAGTTTTCTGAGAGTTGGGAGCATTTCAAAGAGTTACTGACAGATGCCCTCCACATGGATATGAGAAGTGGAGACTCGTTCAGTTCTTCTACCAAGGGTTGACTCAACCCAACCGTAGCATGATCGAGTCTATGAATGGGGGGCATTCTTAAGTCTGACGAGGGATGAAGCATACAAGGCATTTGACAAGTTATCCAACAACTCGCAGCAGTGAGATTTTTCAAGCTGTCAGGACAAGTCCATTCGTGCCCCTAAAAAAGGAGGCATCTATGAGATGAAGTAGGACATTGACTTGAGGATAAAGATAGATGCTTTCACCAAGAAGGTTGATGCTCTCGCTATGGGCCAGTCCATCAATGCTGCCAATACACTCAATATTGATAGTTGTTCCATCTGTGTTAGTCCTATGCATTTAGCACAGAATTGTCCATTTATGCCTGCTTTTGCCGAGTATCCCATGGAACAAGTGAATGTTTTCAATGACTATCAGAAGCAATCAAATGGATCTTACTCTGAGACTCATAATCCAGGGTGGCAGAACCACCCTAATTTTTTATGGAAGCAAAACCAACCGATGAATCAGGGATGAGCCCCTCATCATGCTCACAATCAATACCCTCTCGGATTTCCTCCACCAGTTCAAAGTCATAGTCACTTAGCCTATCCAGCACTATCACCTGCTTACCAAGCTTCCACTCAAGCGCTAGCGTCGGTTTCACAGTCATTGGAGGACACCCTCAATGATTTCATGAAGATGACTGGCCAATCCATCAGCGAAGTGAGGAGTGTGACAATAGTAAACACCCAAGCGATTGCCAAGCTGAAGAGTCAAATGGGTCAAATCGCAAGTCACTTGGGTGAAGGAGAGTAGGGAAAGTTCCCCAGCCAACCTGTACCCAACCTGAAGGGACAGTTTGCGGTTGAAAATTTATCAACTCCTACTCACAGGCAGGAACAAGTGCAATTGATTATCACATTGAGGTCTGGGAGGCAAGTGGAAAATCAAGTAGAAGAGAACCCTGCTATACAGCAATGGCAAGAAAGTGGTAATAAGAAGAAGAGAGATGCTGAGCTATCTACAGCCACAAGTACTGTTAAGGATTTTTCTAGGTTGTTTGTGCCTAAATCGCCTTACCTTGAGAGATTACAAGCACCCAAGAAAGGAGGAAAGTTTGAGGATGTTCTTGAGGTGTTCAACTAGGTCCAAATCCATATACCATTTTTGGATGCCATCCAACAAGTGCCGTCATATGCCAAGTTCTTAAAAGACTTGATCATTGTTAAGAGGAGGACAAATGTCCTGAAGAAGGCATTTTTGACAGAGCAGGTTAACTCAATCCTTCAGGGCAAGCTACCCATTAAGTATAAAGACTCGAGGTGTCCTACCATCTCTTGCATGATAGGAGTCAGCTGGATTGAGAGGGTTCTTTTGGATCTAAGAGCAAGTCTGAATCTTCTGCCCTACTCAATCTATTTGTTGTTAGGCTTAGGAGAATTGAAGCCCACATCCATGATGCTTTAATTGGCTAACAGGTCAGTGAAGATACCATGGGGAGTAATTGAGGACGTTTTGATAAAGGTGGATAAGTTTTATTTCCCCGTGGATTTTATTATGCTTAACACAGAGCCGGTTTAGAATGTAGGGATTCAGATACCGGTGATTCTGGGGCAACCATTCTTAGCCACGGCTACTGCCCTGATAAATTGTAAGACAGGGGTGATGAAAATTTCCTTCAGAAATATAACAGTAGAGCTGAATATCTTTGATATTAGTAAGCAACCACTAGAATATGATGAAGTAAGAAATATATGCTTGATAGAGGAGATTATTGAGGAGACTGTGGATGAATCAAGTATTGAGGACGCCCTAGAGGCATGCTTTGCTCAGTTTGGAGAAGATTTGGATTTGGATAAGTTACTTAAGCAAGCGAATTCCATTTTGGAGTCTGCTCATCAGGAAAGCAGTTAGATGGAGGAGACTGTAGCAACTGAGCCCCCTAAGAAGGAACTTAAGCCTTTACCGGATGATCTTAAGTATAAGTTCCTAGGTTCAGCAGATTCTTTGCCTGTGATTATAGCTTCAAATTTGGTTGATGTTCAAGAGGAGAAATTATTGGACATTTTAATAGAGCACAAGGAAGCTATCAGCTGGACTATTGACGATATCAAAGGGGATCAGCCCCTCTGTGGTGATGGATATTTGGAGGAGAATGCTAAGCCATCGAGGGAGCCACAGAGAAGGCTCAACCCAGTTATGCAAGAGGTTGTGAGGATTGAAGTAATATAGGTGTCAGATGCAAGGATTAGCTATCCAAACTCTGAAAATAAGTGCATGAGGCTGATTCATGTCATGCCTAAGCAGGCTGGATTGACGGTAGTGAAGAATAAGGATGACGAGTTAGTGCCAACTTGTGTTCAGTCAGGATGGAAAGTGTGTATAGACTACCGTAAGTTAAATGCTGCCACAAAGAATGATCATTTTTCACTCCCATTTATTGATAAAATGGTGGAGCACTTAGCTGGGTACGATTACTATTGTTTCTTGGATGGTTATTCTGGATATAACCAGGTCCCTGTGGACCCCGAAGATCAGGAGAAGACGATGTTTACCTTTCTTTTTGGGACATTTTCCTACCTTCACATGCCCTTTGGGTTATACAATGCACCCGCTACTTTTCAGCAGTACATGGTCAGCATATTCTCTGACATAGTAGAGATTTTCTTAGAGATTTTCATGGATGACTTCTCCGTGTTCGGTTCATCATTTGAGGAGTGTCTGCACCATCTCACTTTGGTCTTAGTGCTGTGCAAGGAGAAGAACCTGGTGCTTAATTGGGAGAAGTGCTATTTTATGGTCAAGCAAGTTATTGTACTAGGGAATGTCATATCTTATTGGGGGATTGAGGTCGACAAAGTGAAGGTGGACCTGATTTCAAATCTTCCACCCCCACGTACAGTGAAGGAGGTTCGTTCTTTTCTGGGCTATGCAGGATTCTATAGGCGATTTATCCAAAATTTCAGTAAGATCGCCAGGCCCTTGTGTAAGTTTTTATTGAATGATGCCCCATTTATATTTGATGAGGACAGTAAGAAAGCATTTGGGGATCTAAAGAAGATTCTGACGTCCACACCCATTATTCAGTTACCCAACTGGGGTGTACCTTTTGAGATTATGTGTGACGCATCAAATTATACAGTTGGAGTTGTTTTAGGGCAGTGTGTTGATAAAATATCCCATGTCATCTACTATGGATAACTCAACCTCATCAGAATATCCCAGCCTGTGGAAATTTTAATCCTATCACAATACTCAATCACTTTCCTAATTGGATTTTACTCGAAGACACTATATAAGGGGACTATCGCTATCAAAGGTACGAACACATATAATTCTATCTAAATTCTCCTGCTTCCATTTTATCAAAAGCCCTAAACTAACTTAGGCATCAGAGAGTTCCCTTGGAGGCACAACCCCTCCGGTCCTCTGGCAACTTTCTTAGGTTTTCTCTTTTCTTCGTGTATGCAAGTACCATATTTTGGTCATTCGTCAACTTGGCAAATTTTCAGTATCAACACAAAATAACATATTAAACAAGGGAGTTCCCCCAAACAGAAAGTTAGAAACAACACCTTAATTCGTTCAACTAGATATACAATTCAAAATACCATTGAATGCAAAATATTCATCTTTCTACTTTACCGACAATAAATAAATAGTCCAAAAAACATTTTATAGAATAAGAAACATGCTCGTGCATGCCTAATGACTCAAATTTATTTAGATTTCAAACCATTTCCCAATAAAAAAAGAAAAGAAAAAACAAAAAGCAGAGATCCTCAAATAAGCATATTCTAACACAAGATCTCCACTAACCTTGAACAAGTCTTAAACAATGTCTTAAGAACTATAATTTTTTTTGGGTATAAAAGAAAAGAAAACAAACTAAAACCTACAGGCCATGGGCTATTAAAATCAAATCATGTCATTCCTGTAATGCACTATAACTCCTGCAATAGGGTTCTCCAAAATAAACAGATCTTGATTAATCTATCTCAAGAATTATCATTAATTCAAATTTTTAGTTACAGTTTGTACGAAATCTAGGTCGGGTTGGGCACTCATAATGGGCGACTCGACCCTCCTGTTTAACTTGAAACTAAGAGGCATGAAGAAACCATGCAACTTTTAGTTGAATCTATACAACTTTTGGTTAATGTCAACTACCCATAACCACCATTTCCTTAGCAGTATATATATGTGGAATGTCATGTAAGAAAAGACTGCTAGAAAAATGCTTCTAAAGAGAGAAAGTTCATCTTCTTCCTTTAGCGATAACAAAAAGGCATTTGGGTGGTGAAAGCAAATGTGTTTTTCGATTTCGTGATTACACACATGACCACTAGCGAGATTGAAGAGAGAAAACACTAAGAAGAGTCCAAGATACTAGAAGATTTTGGGTCGAATCGGTTAGCACTCATTAATCCACTGGGTAACTCTTTTACATTGGTATCAAAGCATGTTTTATATTCTTTGGGTATAAATAAACTTTATGAATGTAAATTTTTGCTTTGAATTGCTTATAAATACATGTTTTTGGATGAAATCCGAAATACATATGTTGAAATTTGAAAATGAAAACTTCTTAGTTTCTTTGAAATAAACCACGAGTTTCACATATACGTAAACTTTGTATAAATGATGAAATCTAGAAATTCTCGTGGCTTAACACTCCACGTGGAGAGAGAAAATAATTAATCTCTTTTTGAAGGTCTAAATTGGTTAAAAACGGAATCTTGTCCATTTGTTATTAAAATGTTGTGATTTTTAAGGATAATGTATTATATATTATATAAGTGAAATCTTAAAAATATGGCATGAAAACTCTCAAAGATGAGAGAGAAAAATGAAACCCTGGTCTAAAGGCCCGAAACTTTGAATTAATGTCATAAATTTTAAGTTTAATTTCATGACACATGATTTATATGGTTAGAAATATAGTTTCATAAAATTTCTAATGGTATATTGCAAGCATTTTTTGGTTGAGTGTAGAGGGAGAAAATAGCCCCGAAAATCTTGTATTTTTGAGCCAATTTACAGGTCTAAAGGTTGAAATTGACCTCCAGAAAACCAAGTCCCATGCGCCTCGAATGAGTGGTTTCACTTTCTCACCTTTTGGACGGGCAAAAAAGAAAACCAACTACACCACTGTAACCAGCGCTCCCAGACGAAGCGTCCACTGCCGGTTTGGTCAACATCTGACGCCGTTAAGGCGACGCGTGCAGTGCACGCTCGGATATGGGAATGTTATGGTTTTGGACAGTTTTGAACAGTAACAATGATTCAAAACTTTGTCGACGTGTGGAGGTGGTCAACGGTAGCATTAATGATGTGAAAACTTTCAGATTATTCAAAAAAATATATTTGTGATTTTTTTGTTATTTTTCCTAAATTATTTAATACTAACTTTTGAATAAAAAATTAATTAAATAAATTAATTTTTTTAAAAAATTTATAAAATTAAAATTTGCGCATTTTTTATTGTGGCAAACTTATTTTTGAGCTTAAATTTTTTAATGGAGAATGTATCTAGTGGGAGCATGTGGAAGCTCTTGGATTTTATGTTTATTTTTCTCTACAATTGAAATCGAATTCGATCTAGATTGCATGCACATATATTTGTTGTCTTGTAAATGATTGAATTTAATAACTGATTAAGTATCAATTTAAAATACTTACATATTTTAATTACTCTAGGATGTAGTGAACATGTCACTTAAATTAGAGTTTCTTAATTATGAAAAGGATCTGAAATCTATAATAAATAAGCACATAAATGTAGTGGCAAAGAAGTGAGATAAAGTTATAGTTGAAGATATCACCTTTTTTAAATGTCTTATGGCTCGAGTCCTGTTCAAGTCCTTTTGGATGATGAATAGTAAACTTTGAAGACTACTTTAAGGCATGATCGAAAATTCATAAATAGTTTCATGAAGGTCGCAAGTGAATTGGAATTTGCAGAAGAACGTCATCTTCTTTCGAGAATGAGGCATGCAAGTGTGTTATCATAGTTTCCAAATCTCTGTAGTGTAAGACATTTAAGTTTTTTTTTTTTTTTTTTTTTTTTTGTAGGAAAGAGGGATCCTTGGATGATTAAGATAGGAAAACGAGTAATAGATGAGAAAATAGGTTTTTTTAGTAATACAAATTACTTGGAAGATTACAAAAGTGTTCACCATTTGAAAAAGAAATTACCTATTACAATATTTTTAAATGAGAAAAAAAATAAAAAATGTAGACAAAACTAGAAGCTTGTGTTTTGTTAACAAATGAATCTAAGTTAATGAAGTGGAACTTAGGTCTTTCTTTTGTACATATTTTATTTGCATGATGAATGAAATAAAATACTTTCATTCTAGTATGCTTTATTATGTTCATGATCATGCAATATGCCTGTTATATAATGTATTTAATATATATGAACTTAGTGGGAGTTCTAGGTTGGTAAAGTTGAGATGAATTCTCACCTAGGACTTAATTTTTGTGGTAACTAGACTAAATTTATGATGATTAAACTTTTGTACATGGGAGATGATTGGGAGTATAGTGAACTTTATATTTCATGTCTTAAGTAAAATTATCATTGAATTAGTTCGTATTAGCTACAAAATAAATGTGTGTCAATAAGAGAGTGTGCTATTATTTGATTAGTGATATGTCTCCATGTAGTTATTTAGACCATGGATTCGAATCTTAAGACTGTAAAGGCTGAGTTGAATGATGAAGAAAAACTAAATAGTGAAAACTTTGAAGTTTGGCACCAAAATGATCAGTGCATCCTTGAAGAACTAGTTGTTAATGAAGTCATCAACTACACCATTACTGAACCTGAAAGAGGAACTTCTACTCAAAGTGAGAGAAATCATGAGGCTTGCGAATCATGAAAGCGGATTGATAGCATTATTCTTATGGTGATGCTGAGTAATATGCAAGATGATCTCGCATATAAGCATGTGAAGTATGACACCGGTCGAGAAATATTGGTTGCCTTAAAAAAAATACGGGGGTTTCTCTATCGAATTAAGGTGTCTTATTGGAAAATTTTGCACCTATGAGAAGTTCTTAGATCATTCAATGAGGCAACACCTTGTTGAGATGTCAAACATGATAAAGGTAATTAAGGCAAAATGTTACCCCTTGACTGATGAATAAGAGGTTCATGCAGTAATTCAGTCTCTACCTAAGGAATGTGAGCCCATGAATGCTGAGATGATGTGTAATGAGAAACTTAAAAGTTTTGATGACATTTCGCATCATCTAGAACTTAAATATTTAGTGCTTTGAAGCTGTTAGATATTCATGTCAAGCTTGTGTTGTTTAATCCAACTTGTGTAAGGCTTTGGGCTTGAAGCATGAAAAAGGTAAAGAAATTATTCTAGCACCCAAGAAGACTAAGAAGCGCAAGAGGGGAAGCAAGGTGGTAAGAAGGACAAGACCAAAATAAGTTGCTACAACTGTGGTGAGCTGGGTCACTTCACTCGTGGTTGCATTGAGCTGAAGATGGTATTACCCTACTTTATTTCTATGGTTAATGTTTATGTTTCTACCTATATGTTGCTTACTGAATCTCATCCTTTATGGATTGTAGACTCAAGAAGGATATGTTGTGTAGTTGAAGAACATGGAGCATTGTAGGGTACTGTCAAATCTGATAAAGTGCACGTTGGATATATGTGAGAAGTAACCTAAGAGTTGAAGACAGTTTTTTACATCTATCAACTAACATTGGCTGGTGGTCAAACCCGAGTCTTACTAATGTCCTATATGTACTTTAATTTGACGGAGTTGGTCTTTGTGTTTAGTCCTTCTAGGCCTAGTTTTAATATTATTTACTTAGGTGTTGGGTTGATGTGTTGTTAGAAGCAGATTTCTTTGTTGTGCTGATATATTAAATGGTTTCAAAACACTTTGAATTAGTTTTTGTTTTGTAATTAATATAATGAAAATTGTGGTTGTTTTTTTTAATTGCATCTCTTTTCATTGTAAATTGTTGATGTGAAATATTTAGCAAGCTAGACTAGACCACAATGGGTTTGAAATAATTAAGTGGTTTGACTAGTGACAATATGTTAGGCTCACTCACTAGTTTTATTATTGCCAATGTGTGAACTTTTTCCAGCTGAGTAAACAACTAAAAACCATTTGATACAAAACCTAGAACTAAGATCTCATTGTTAGTAATTCATTTGGACTTTTGCGTTCCATAAGAATTGATTCAAGACATTTTTGAAATTTTTTTTTGGAAAAGAGTTGTTCGTTTCTTAAAAATTTCGCAACAAAATGTTGTTGCAGAGATATAGGATAGAACGTTGTTAGAAATGGTTAAATTATTGGCATAATATATCTTTATTGAGATCCCTTATTAATTGTTGCTTGTATGTTTAACCACATACCTTTTCTATCAGTTACTTCTATTTAATTGACTATGAATAAGTCTGATACATGCTCTAAGTCGATTGATGACCTTGGTAGTCAATTGCTTGTATTCATGGCCATTCTCATAATTTTGGGAAGTTGGGGTTAAAATATAAAAGTATATATTAAGTAAATACTGAGAACACTCCAAAGGGATGTGTTTATTGATAAATATTCAAATAGAAGTTTGACAGAAGTTAGAAGCAATGTCCTAAAATCATTTTTTCTTTATATAGGGTAAGATCGATAAGTTTCTTTTTTCTCAATGAGATGAAATATCCTAATCATGTTAGCACATCCCATTAATAAAATAAGGTTAACAAGTTTATTCTTAAACCTTATCAACTTAGTGGGAGAGATATATTGATTGTTGATTTTGTTGATTCTGTTTGAGACTTACCTCTAGAATTATAGTTGCATGGAAGCAACTAGAAAAAAATGGTCATTTGTCTTTTTTGATATGAGCTTAAGATATAAGTTTTTTGAGATCATCCTTAGAAAATAAAATGCATTTAAAAACAATAAAAACATGTTGGAGTTTAGATAAAACTAACCATGTCTGAGATTTGGCAAAACTCTTAGCCATTGCAGAGTAAATGAGAACAAATGAGTTCTCAAGATCACTTGAAAAACAATAGGTGAATGAGTTTATTGAGAGGTAGAAGACATATTTAGTGGCGAAAGACTATATCCTACAAGAGGGTTTAGCTTATGAGGTTTACCTCTATTCACTCCATTCTAGTTATCATCACAAGTTTAGACTTATGAAAGCACCGGATGGACATTAAGATTACATTTCTCAATGGAGAACTGGATGACTAAATGTATATGAAACTACCTATAGTTTTTGTATTAGAAGGCCAAGAGTGCAAAGTATGCTAGCTCCAATGTTTCATATATGGCTTGAAATATTCATCCAGAAAGTGATATTTGAGATTTCATCGAGCTATGAAAACTTATGAGTTTGCATGATCGATGAGGATCACTGTTTGTATGTAAAAGGTCTAAGGATAAATTTTGGAAATTTATCATTCTGTGTTGATGATTTATTGGCTAGAAAGATAAAGAGGTTGTCACCATTTAAGAATGGTTGTTCTTTCAATTTTAAAATGAAGGATTTGGGAGAAACTAATTATGTACTTGATTTAAAGATCTATAGAGATCATTCACGGAATCTCTTAGCTCTATCACAAAACCTTACACTAAGAAAATTCTTATAAAGTTCAGTTTATATAATAGCAATCTTGTAGACACCTTATATATAAAGACGAAGGTCTAAACCTTGAATTATGTCTGAAACTCCATAAAAAAAAGAAAGAAATTAGAAGAGCTTCCTACTTCAGTACTAATGAAAGCCTATTGTATGCTAGAGGCACATTATGTCTGATATTTGCTAAGCCTTGGAGCTAGTAAATAGTTGTGAATGGGAAGAAGCATTAGATAATGGTCAATAGGGATCCATATATTCTTAAGAGTACTGCAAATGACTAGCCATGAAGGCTAAGATCATAGCTTTTACTGTGCAAAAGGTAGTATAGCTTAAGAGGTTCTTTGAAAAACCTGATAGTTGTCGCTAATGTCTTGGAATTAGTGACAGTCAACTTTGATAGTCAAATTGATATTGCTTACGTGTGGGTTCTTTAATATCTTGGTGGACCAAATATATTAACTATAAGAATATCTTACATTGGAGATAGTATGGATCAAAAGAATGTGGTCCAACAGTACATATTTAGGCATTAGATAACTGAGTTAAGTTATCCCTAGGAATATGATTTTGCTTTACATTGAAATCTCTAGGCATATGTATTGGTTAATAAAAAAAATATATGTACTAGTCTATTACTGAACTTAGTGTTCATTCTATGTATTTTAGATATGTTGGATATCTTATATATGTTGATGCTAGCACAAATACGCACAATATGAAAGTATGTCACCAAGAAGAGGTCGACTCTCTCACACTAGTGATCGTCTCAGGCGTTGAGATAGTGAGCTGAGATGAGACTTGGTATACTATTTTGACGCTAGTTAAAGCAAGACAAGTATATAGTGAATGTGATGAATTCATAAATAGTTTATCTTATTAAAAGTCGCCTTGCCTAAAGTCAAGATGAGGTCTTGAGCAAAAGCTTAAAAACTTAGACCAATCATGATCATCGCACAATCATAGAAACATGGATAGAAACCGGATGCGGTACTTATTAAAGTGCTCAAAGGAGCGAGCTAATAAAGAACTTAAGCTAGGTGCATGATGTTAAGGTTAAACTACCCTATCCCCACGGATCTTCAGATGCGAATATAGAGAAGAAAATAGAAATAAATCAAAGATAAACACACATCACACAGATTTACGTGGTTCACCCAAACTCGGGTTACGTCCACGGAGTTGCAGTGATTTCACTATGTCTTGAAGAACAATACAAGGAGGTCTCACCCGTAGACACCCCTCACAGTATTCACCAAAAAAGAGTCATACACTTACACAAAAGAATAAGATGAAACCCTTATATTTTCGGGTTAAAATAAAACAGATACCAAACAGTGCTGAAAAGACCAGATTGGACAAAATAAAAAAAACCACCAGGCTCCACGCATAGCCTAACAATCTCCCATTTGGAGACTGGTCCAATCACCAACACCAAGCACCACATGCCTTCAAACAAAGCAACCATCACCGTAACTCATTCACCTGTCCTCAAGCTTGAAGACCAACTGAAGTTGAGCACAACTTCAATTTCTCAATAGTGACACCCTTAGTCAACATATCTGCTGGATTCTCAGTTCCACGAATCTTCTCCAGTACCAACTGTTCACTGTCGAGAAGAGAGCAAATAAAGTGATATCTCAACTGTATATACTTCATCCTGGAATGAAACACTGGATTCTTAGCAAGAAAAATAGCACTCTGATTATCACTGTGTAGAGTACCCCTCTCATTTTTCTTGCCTAGCTCATCCAAGAGACCCTGTAACCAAACCATCTCCTTCCCAGCTTCAGCTATGGCTACATACTCAGCTTTTATAGTAGAGAGAGCAACAATTTTTTGCAACTTAGAAGCCCAACTTACAGCTGTACCACCCAGAGTATACATAATCCCTGTAGTACTCTTCCTGCTATCAACATTACTGGTTAAATCCGCATCCACAAAACCCTGCAGTTTTAAACCTGCCCTTGTGAAGCACAAAGATGTAGCTGAAGTGCCTTTCAAATACCTCAGGATCCATTTGACTGTCTCTCAATGTTGTTTTCTTGGATTACTCATGTACCTACTCACTACTCCCACTGCATGTGCAATGTCCGGTCTTGTGCAGACCATGACGTACATAAGACTTCCAATAACTGAGGCATAGGGAACCCTACTCATGTAGTCCTGCTCCTGCTCTGTCATTGGTGACTAATCCTTAGATAGTCTAAAATGACTAGCCAAAGGTGTGCTCACTGGTTTAGCATTATCCATGCTAAATCGACTAAGAACCTTCTTCACATACTCTGTCTGTGAAAGTTTCAAAGTCCCACTGACTCTGTCTCTGATGATTCTCATACCAATGATTTATTTTGCAGCACCCAAATCCTTCATTGCAAACTATTTTGACAACTGCCTCTTAAGATTATTAATCTCCTCAATGTTAGACCCTGCAACGAGCATATCATTCACATACAACAATAATAGGATATAAGAGTTGTCAAAACTCTTAACATAGCAACAATGGTCTGCCTGGCACCTTGTGAACCCGGTGCTACACATGAAGCTATCAAACTTTTTGTACCATTGTCTTGGAGCTTATTTCAACCCATACAAACTCTTTCTCAATTTGCAAACCTGATTTTCCTTTCCCTACACTGAAAATCCTTGTGATTGATGCATATAAATATCCTCCTCCAAATCACCATAAAGGAATGCTGTCTTCACATCTAACTGCTCAAGATGTAGGTTCTCTGCAGCCACAATTCCCAGTACCAACCTGATTGTTGTTAGCTTCACAACTGGAGAGAAAATATCTGTGTAATCAACCCCCTCTTTCTGTTGAAACCCTTTCACAACCAATCTGGCCTTGTAGCGCTTGCTACCATCATGCTCTTCTTTTACTCTGTACACCCATTTGTTATATAAAGCTTTCTTCCATTCTGGCAATTCAGTTAGTTCCCATGTTTGATTCCTCATCAGTAAGTCTATCTCATCCATCATGGCCAACTCCCACTTGTTAGAATTTTTAACCTGCAAAGCTTCATCATAACATTCTGACTCACCACTGTCAGTCAACAAAATATAGAACAAGGATGGTGAGAACTGTTGTGGAGGTCTAATGTTCCTAGAAGACCTTCAGACAGCACTTATGGGCGTACATTGGTCTACCTGTGGGTCTGTATTCTCATCATTTTCTTGACTCCCACTCTGCACTATGCTCTCAGAAAATTCATCCAAGTCAACAAACTCAGACTTTTTTGGTTCTGGCCCTGTAACAGCAAATTCTGCACTTTACCTGTCTTTGTACATAACCTGTTCATTGAAAATCACATTTCTACTCCTGATGATTTTTCAATTTTGATTATCCCAAAACCAATAACCAAAAGCTTCATCACCATAGCCAATAAAGAAACATTTTCTAGATTTAGCATCTAGTTTACTGTGAGCATCAGAGTCAATATGAACATAAGATAAACAGCCAAAAACTTTTAAGTAAGAAAGGTTTACCTCCTTTCCACTCCATACCTCTTCAGGTATCCTATAATCCAAAGGAACTAACGGTCCTCAATTTATCAAATGAGCTGCTGTGCTAACTGCATCGGCCCAAAAGGTTTCTGGCAACCCATCATGCAACCTCATACTTCTAGCACGCTCATTGAGGGTCCTGTTCATGTGCTCAGCCACGCTATTCTGCTGTGGTGTCTTGGGAATAGTATTCTCCATCCTAATCCCATTAGCAGCACAAAATTCTCTAAACCCCCTATCTATGTACTCTCGACCATTATCAGACCTCAAAAATTTTACCTTCAAACCTGTTTCAGTCTAAACCATGGCCTTCCATTTCTTAAAGGTCTCAAATACCTCAGATTTATTTTTCAAAAAATAAACTTATACCTTCCTGCTTGAGTCATCAATAAATGTGATATAATACTGCTAACCTCCAAGAGATACAACCGGGGAAGCTCCCCACAAATCTGTGTATACCAACTCCAATTTTTCAGACTTTGGAGTTCTGCCTCCTTTCAAGAAACTGACCTTTCTCTGTTTCCCAAGAATGCAACTCTCACATAAATCAAAGCCAAGAGATTTCAACTCTGGTAGTTTCCCTTTAGACAGCATCACTTTCATCATTTTTTCACTCATGTGACCAAGCCTGCGGTGCTATAGGTTTGTATCAACTTTTGCATCAACCACTGTAATAGTATCTCTCACACTTGAGGTCATGTATAGAGTACCCGTTTTTATTCCACGTGCCACTACCATGGCTCCCTTTGTAATCTTCCAAGTACCAGCCCCAAATGTCACCGTGTGACCTTCAGCATCAAGCTGTCCTATAGAGATCAAGTTCCTCATCAATTTTGGAACATGTCGCACTTTCTGTATCAACCACACAGACCCATTTGGCAATTTAATGCGAACGTTTCCCATACCCACAATATCCAAGGCTTCTCCATTAGCCAAATATACCTTCCCAAAATCACTTGTCACATAGTGCTCCATGATTTCTCGGTGTGCAATGGTATAGAAAGAAGCTCCTGAGTCCAAAAGCCAAGAGTCAATGAGACTGTCAACAGAAAGTAATAGGGTATCCTGTAGTTCTTCTGTCATAGCATTTGCAACATCATTCTCATTCCTTTTCTTCTGCAGTTCTCTACAATTTTTCTTAAAGTGGCCAGTCTTGCCACAATTCCAGCATTCCAGTTTTCTGGATTTTGATCTACTCAGATTGGAATTTCTATCCTGTATTTTACCTCTTGTCTCAAGATTTAAAGCAGAACCAGAACCTGAGGTTTCACCCACATCTTTCCTGCGAACCTCCTCACTTAAAATCAAATCCCGAATATCTTCATATTTGAGTTTATTCTTCCCTGCAGAATTACTCACTGCCATTCTCACGGCTTCCCAACTGTTTGGCAAAGAAGCCAAAAAAATTAAAGCACGGATCTCATCATCAAAATCAATCTCAACATAGGACAATTGGTTAACAATTGTATTGAACTCATTCAGATGCTGCGCAACATGGGTACTTTCCGCCATCTTCAAATTGAACAACTTTTTCATCATATGCACTTTGTTGTTAACTGACAATTTTTCATACATACTGGACGCTTACGCCATCATATCGTTGGTGGTCTTCTCCTTCATAACATTGTGCGCAACTGATCTTGATAGAGTTAATCGAATAACTCCCAGTACCTGTCTATCAAGAAGATTCCATTCGTCTTCTTTCATATTGTCTGGCTTTGCCCTTAACAGAGGCAAATGCAATTTCTTCCCATAGAGATGAATTTCTTTTTAGAATTATTTTCTCTTAATTTAATCATTTTCTTATTTTATTCTGTTTTATTTTATCAAAAATCTAAAAATTTTAAGTTTATGTTTTTCACTTTTATTTTGCTTCATAAAAAACCTAATCTATTTTCTTTTCGTTTCTATTTCAGGCACTATAGCAAAAGCTCTCTGTGACACTGCGTTCAAGCGCAACACCTTGTGCGATTGAGTGCAATTCTGTGCGATCGAGTGCATCACCTTGTGCGATCAAGTGCATTTGAGGCAAAGGCTACCGGAGCAGCGATACTGAACTGCTGCACTGAAGCGGTTTTCACTGATTCATGCAAGGGCTTCGATCCAGGCATCTAATTTCTTTTCCCTCGATACAGAGCTTGAGCGAACCATTTGACAAAGGCTCAGAGACAACTCTGATGAGGTAAAAGAGGAATTCTTGGAAGAAGCATCAATGGCGGAACCGCTAGGAACTAACAACCACCTGAGAGAAGACCAATGAAGCAATCCTTTATCCCAAAGAACATTGACCAGCCATCATTCATTGCGTATCAACCTGAGGTGGAAGGAAATTATTACATATCTCCGTAGATACTCAGTGCATTGACTCACTTTAAGGGTACACCTAATGAGGATCCACACTTGCACCTTCGGGAATTTTTCAATCTCTGCAAGTTCCAGCACATCCGGGGCCTAGACCAAGAAGGAATCAGGTTAATTCTTTTCCCTTTTTCCTTAAAAGATAATGCGAAACTATGATATAATTCATTGCCTACAGTTTCTATCCATACTTGGGAGGAGTTGACCAGCAAGATCCTAAGAAAGTTTTTCCCAGCCCAAAAGACAAGGCAAATGAGGAAGGAGATTCAGTCTTTCCAACAGAGGGATGCAGACCTATTCTTTGAGGTATGGGGACATTTCAACGAGCTGCTACTCAAATGCCCACATCATAATCTACCTCAGGATGAACTAGTACAAGCTTTTAATGAAGGTTTAAGTGATACTAATAAAAGTATTGTGGATTCAAGTTTTGGAGGAGTGCTGATGGAGAAAAGCAGTGAAGAAGCCATAGAGCTATTCGAGACATTAAGTGAACACACCCAGCAATTCTCCTCTTGAGGTAGACATGGATCCAAAAGCAAAGGGATGTATGAGTTAACCCTAAATGGAGGATCCTCTACCCAAATAGCTGCTGCAGAGAGGAAACTAGATTTGCTTGTTAAAGCCATGACGGTTCAGAATGCCTCACCTAATCCACCAACTACACCACTCTAGGTATGTGCTATATGTTACTGTTTTGATTAGACTACTGAAAATTGCTCTTTTTCTTCATCTGCAAATCTAGAGCAAGTGAATTATGTGGGACCAAACAACTATCAGCCAAAGAACAACCCGTATGCAAACACTTACAATCCTGGATGGCGAAACCACCATATTTTCTCTTGGAGCAACAATCAGAATTCCCTGAACCTTCAAGAGTAGCAAAGGAACTCCTAAAAAGCAGCCCACTCAGTTCCTGAATCCAAGAAAAGTGACCTAGAAAGTCTTGTGAGGTAATTGGCCACTCAGCAACAACAGTTGATGACCTTACAAGATCAGTTCATGGCAGATGAAAGGCAATTTTGGACTGAGATGAGACAAACCACTGTAAAACATGAACAAGCCATTCAGAGACTAGAGGTACAAATGGGGCAATTGGCTAATGAGCTGAGTGACAGAAAGCAAGGGGAACTTCCAGCCCAACCATTACCTAATCCAAGAGGACATCAATAACTCAATGCTGTGACAACTCTCAGAAATGGTAAGATCATAGGAGCTGATGAGCCTACACAAGCATCTCCAAATAAAGCGTCCACATCAAAGGTAAGTGGATGGATAAGGTGAATACACCGTCCTTCCCTCAAAGGTTAGTAAAGCCAAAGAAAGAAAATAAAGTGCTTGATATCTTTGAAACTTTGAGAAAAGTAGAGATTAACATTCCTTTATTAGATGCAATTAAAAAAATTCATGCATATGCTAAAGTTTTGAAAGATTGTTACACTAACAAAAGAAAGTTTTAGGAACATGAGACAGTGGCTTTGGCTGAAGAGGTAAGTACTGTGTTGCTAAGAAAACTACCATCAAAACTAAAAGATCCGGGTAGTTTTACCATTCCTTGCAGGATAGGTGACCAGCTTTTTGAGCATGCATTATTGGATCTAGGGGCGAGTGTCAACCTGCTACCATACACTGTATTCGAGACACTAAGATTGGGGGAGCTTCAACCAACCTCCATCACCTTACAACTGGCTGACAGAAACATTAAACGACCAAGAGGTATTCTTGAGAATGTCTTGGTGAATGTAGGTAAATTTATTATACCTAATGATTTTATTGTATTAGATATGGAAGAATGATCTATGCCATTACCTTTGCCCATAATCTTAGGAAGACCCTTTATGATAACTGCTGATACAAATACTTGTGTAAAAAAAGGCATTGTCACTATGAAGGTAAATGGTGAGAAGATAGAATTCAAAATATTTGGTACAATAAAATCAACCAAAGATAATATGGAATGTTCTAATTTATGCTTGATGCAAGGTATTGTTGAGCAAGTTTTTCAGGTCCATCTCATTGATCCATTGGAGACCACCCCCCATAGTGTCACAAGATTGGATATCGAGCCAGAATATGACGATATTACTGATGACATCAATAAAGCTATGCACCTCCTCAAGGTCGCACCAAAACATCCAAGTAAGTGTATTCATCCATTTAAACCTCATGTGCCTACTAAAACTATTCTCCCTTCTATTGCCTAGGCACCAAAACTGGAGATGAAGCAGTTGCCAAGAGCACTCGAGCCGCTTGTGGTGGACTTTGAGTACTCGTTGCCAAAAAACTAGCACTGAAGCTACCATAGAGAGCGCTTGAGCAGTTCAGTCTTCAATAACCATGTAGCTCAAGCGCCTCTATTGAGGTCAGTGGTACTGAGGCCACTGAAGTACAGTATGGTTGTATTATTGTTAGCTTTTCTCATTATTTTTTTAGCCTTTTAGTCCTTTAATATATTTTGATTATCAGCACTTTTTGCCTTGCGCTCAAGCGCACCACACAGTATGCTCGAGCGCACTCTCGCCTTGCGCTCCATT
Source organism: Bretschneidera sinensis (assembly GCA_023935145.1). Classification (NCBI taxonomy): domain Eukaryota; kingdom Viridiplantae; phylum Streptophyta; class Magnoliopsida; order Brassicales; family Akaniaceae; genus Bretschneidera; species Bretschneidera sinensis. The sequence goes on from CM043699.1 coordinate 85,433,729, forward strand.
GCGCGCGAACGCACCACACCACACACACACTTGCGCACAAGTGCAATCGAGCACACTTCACAATGCACTCGAGCGCACTCGGGGAGAGAGTCACGTGTTTGTGTAAAAATCAACTGATTTTGTTAACCATTTCACTTTTACCCTCACTCACTTACTCCTTTCTCTCTCTCTCTCTCGTACTCTCCATCTCACACAACACTCTCACTCTTACTCCATCTCATCTCTCATAACCCCAACCCTCCCCCATCCCACATTTCATTCACTTATCATCATTATTATTCCCCCCCTTACATAACCAATCACATTCGCATGCACACCAGGTATGCCCGTACCTGTTTTTCTTTTCTACTTAGTTTATTACCACCCACAATCGCACACGTTTTGGATTTATATTTTACTAATTATTTTCATATACCGTGTGTTGTGTTGGTTGTGTGGTTGTATTTCATTTTTGCAGGAGGTTGCGATCATGTTAGGGTGCTGCCCACAACTTCTAACATTTGTCGCCCACAAACTGTTTGACAGATTGCTTGACCCAGTGTACTCGAGCGCAAGGCCTTTGTGATCGAGCATAGGTCACCAAGTGTGATTAAGCGTACCTCAGCTGTAATCGAGTGCAAATTGGATAGAAGCTAGCCCAAGATGCCTAAAAAGTTACCTCCACTTCTTGAGCCTCTAGCAGCCGCCCCCAGTCATCCTGCCCCAGTTTTGAACAAAGAGAAATCTTGTTCAAAACTATTTTCAACATCGATGCTGATTTCAAGAGCTTGAATGCCACTCGATGGGTGGTTCAAGAATTCAAGAACCGGGGACTGAAGCGGCTGTTCAAGCCTGTTTGTTTGACTGCACCGCCTGGAGATCAGCAGTGAGAGCAGTACCCCATTTGGCTGAAGACGTAAAACTTAGCGCTCATGGGAGGCACCTCACAACATATCTTTTTCTTTTTAGTATTGTCTTTTATTTAGTATTTACTTTTATATAACTATTTCTTGTTTTCTGGTATTATGTTTGTTTTTCATTTTCAGGGACATAGTGAGTGCATCCAGTTCAAGTTTGGGGGCATGCGACGAGCCATGCCAACCATCTAGCTCTCCATCTCCCAGGTCAGATCTTTCCATGTCACTCACATACTGGGGACAATGTGTACATTAAGTTTGGGGGTATGGGAGACATATTCACACACTCTGTCCTAGTTTTTATTTTCCGTATATTTGAAAAGATAAATGCATGTTCATAATATTTTGAGAATTTAGGTTGATTTAAAACAAAATTTATGATAAAACTTCATCAATAAGCTTAAAAATCTAGAACACATAGTCTAATAATAAAGTTTTAAAAGTTTAATTACCTACCTCAAGGCACTTAAGAATTCACAAGTTTGATCTAAATCTGACACGAGCACATTAGCTCATAATTGTGTGAGGAATGACGTTTTATTTCTATGTATTTGTTTCCATGACCTAGCTGTAATCGGATAACTTGTTAGAATAACATTGTGGCATAGAAAAATAAAGAAAAATGTTTATTATGCAAAAAGAGAAAATAAAATGATCCTAATGATCATTAAATAAACTTTTTACTGAGTAACTGAACCTCTTGCCTTAGTAAGCAGTGAGTGTTCACGTCAAAAGGTGGGAATTATGCATATAATGATCATTAAATAAAGTTTCCATTGAGTAACTGGACCTCTTGTCTCAGTAATCAGTGAGTGTTCACGTCAAAAGGTGGGGATTTTTACTTGGTAGCATTAAGACTAGTTAGTTTCGTAGCCTTTTTTTGACTCGAGTTAGTAAGTCCTTAGGGGTGTCTTTACACCTAATGCCCTAAAACCATCTGATTTAGGAGTCATTGGCTAAACACTCGCTACACGGTTCAATTAGAAAGCTTAATGGAACTTAACGTGGCAAAAATCTCATAATAAAAAGAAAAAGAAAAGAAATAAAACTATGCCATTATTGTTCATTCTGATAGGAAATTCGATGAATGTTAAGACATCGAAACACTATACATTAAAATTATTAGGAAGCTTCATCTTTTATGTGCTAATTCACACACATTAAGATGAACTTGTGATGCCTTAAACCAGCCTTGTGTAAGTAATTAGAAATTTAAACCCTTATTCATTGCAAAGATGTGTTTATGTTTTAAACCTACTCATGAACGAACATCATAGTTTTATGTGCAACCCAAAATTTCAAACAAATCATGGATGATGAATTTATCTTTTGTTGACCCTCGCCCGTATTTTAATGATGGCAAAACACAACTGTTATTTAACTAACATGTTTAAACTAAGTTGTATTAAGGATCAAACACATTCAACCAAGGAACAAAGTGCAAAAACTCGAACCAAATCAAGTATCAAGTGAAGACTGAAGATCTAGTATAGGTCTTAAGGTTTAGAACCAATGTAAGTCTCACTCATACATTGTATTAGCTTGTTTAATGGCTCAAACACAAATGGTTTTTCTAAAACCATTAATTTTAAAAAATGTTTTTAATGAAAAACAGAAGAAAAACTGGGTTGGAAGACAACCCAGTCGACTGGGTACATATACCAGTCGACTGGTATATGGGTCAGAAGGTACCCAGTCGACTGGATGAATTAACCCAGTCGACTGGTACTTTGACCAGTAATTTCCCAGTCGACTGGATGAATCAACCCAGTCGACTGGCAAAATGGACAGAAAGTCCCCAGTCGACTGGATGATATATACCAGTCGACTGGATACCCAGAAGGTCTGAAAACGTATATTTTTCAAGTGAACCCAGTCGACTGGTATCTCGACCCAGTCGACTGGTAGTTCAAAAATATGACCGTTGGACTCCAAATCTGAACGTTTTAAAGTAAATCTTTTTCAAATTAAAGTCCAAAACGGCCATATTAATTGATTGCTATATAAACCCACTCAGCAAAGCATTCAATAACTAGCAGCACATATTCAAAAAGAGTTGATCTCATATAATCAAGTTTTTATACTCTTGAAACACAAAAAGCTTTGAAATAATCTTATTGAGCCATTTTTTCAAGCTTTACTTTGAAAGAGAGACATTTCTGTTGTAATAAGCTTTCATTTGTTGTCTCTCTACCTTTTACTTTACACCATCTTTGTAAAGGGATTACTTCCGAGAGGAAGGGGAAACTTCCGAAAGGAAGGGGATTTTTCGGTTTAAGCAATTCCTGTAAATTGCTTGTGTACGGTTTGTGCAACACCCGGCTAAGTTGTGCGACTAAGTTTTCTTAGTGGATTACTTCAAGGAGTTCCTTGAAGAGAGTGGACGTAGGGTCGGAACGAATCCGATATTGCCGAACCACTATAACTGTGTTTGCATCCTCTTTCCTTAAACTCTTTATTTACAGCTTTCTACTTGTATCAATTATTTGTTGCTTATCAGTTTTTATAAACTTGTATAAATTCCGCAAAAGTTTTTAAAAACCCAATTCACCCCCCCTCTTGGGTTGAAACCTCGAGCTACAATTGGTATCAGAGCCAGGTTCTCTTTATAAGGCTTAAATTCCTAGAGTTGATCCAATGGCAGCAAATAGCTACTCTGAGGGACACTCTTATACTAGACCTCCATTGTTCAATGGATCGAATTATAACTACTGGAAAAATAGAATGAAAATCTTCATCGAAGGACAAGATTACAATCTATGGAGAATTATAGAAGAGGGACCTAAAATTCCCTCAAAAGAAATAGTTATTGGAGAGACTCTTCATACAATGCCTAAACTCAAAACTGAGTTTACTGACGAGGATTGTAGAACAATGTCTCTCAATAACAGAGCAACAAGCATGCTACATTGTGCTTTAGATATTTCTGAATATAACAAAATATCTGCATGCGTTTCTGCTAAAGAAATATGAGACAAATTGCAAGTCACATATGAAGGAACAAGTGAAGTAAAAAAGTCTAAAATTTACATGCTAATTTCTGAATATGAATCTTTTAAGATGTCTCCTAATGAAACCATTTCTGAAATGCACTCACGATTTACTACTATTATAAATAGTTTAAAGTTGCTTGGCAAGAATATTGAGGAAGTTGAACTAACCAGAAAAATCTTAAGATCTCTACCTCCAGAATGGAAACCAAAGAGGACAGCCATTCAAGAGGCCAAAAATCTTGACAAGCTTGATGTTGAGACGCTGCTTGGGTCATTATTGACATACGAGATGGAAGAAATGACTCCCATCGTCAATGATGATGAGAAGAAGAAGAAGCAAATTGCTCTCAAAGCTTCTACGAGCAACAAAGAAAAGGAATTAGAACAAGAAGCAGAGAGCAGTGAAGAGGATGGTGAAATGGCTTTAATCACCAGACGATTCCATAGGTTCTTGAAGAAAAGCAAGAAACCTTACTCAAAGGATCCCACCTCAAAAAGGGAACCACTTATGTGCTATGGCTGCAAGAAGCCAGGACATATAAAAGCTGACTGTCCGGTTTCAAGCAAACCATACAAGGGCTTCAAGAAGAAAGCTATGGTAGCAACTACCTGGAGCGATGACGAAGAAGATGAGTCATCAGACAAAGAAATTGGATACGAAGAGATTGCCAACCTCTGTTTAATGGCAATCGATGATGAAAGTGAGGTAACATCTTCTCCCTCTTCAAAAAATAATATTGTTACTAGTAGTGAAGAATTACTAGAAGTCATAAATGAAATGCATGAAGAATTAAAGAAATTTGATTCTAGAAATTCTGTTCTTAAGAAAGAAGTATCATCTCTTTCTAAGGAAATGATAGTTCTTAGAGAAGAAAAAGAAAAATTATCATCTTTACTGTATAATTCGTCTCAAGATTTTCTTAAAGATGAAAATGAAAATTTGAAAAATAAAATTTCTGAATTAAACAGCACTGTATCTAGACTTATGCTTGGTAAAGAAAAACTTGATGAAGTGCTTTCTTCCCAAAGATTAAGTGGAGGAAAATCTGGTGTAGGATATTCTCTATTGGGAAAACAAAAAACAAAAGAGAGCTTATTCATGAAAGCCTCTTGTGCAGATGGAGCTTCTACTTCGAAAGCTCCTAACCTTGTTAAAAGCACTCCCTTAATAAATCCAAGGAACACTAGAAACCTAAATGATCATACTAAATTAAAGCATCCTAAAAATACTCATGCTTATTTGTATGCTCATTCTAGAAATGCTCATACACATCCTAGAAATAATCATCATGCTCATTCTAGGAACAATGTGTATAATCAAAGAATGCATTCTGCTCATGCTCAACCTAGAAATCACCATCATAGCTATTTTAGAAATAACTTGCATACATATGCTAGCATGTATCCTATAATGCATCATCGTTCATTTTCTGGAAATGACATGCATTTTCATACCCCTTACCATAGAATCATGTATCCTAGGAACTATCATCCTAAGGATTATAGGAATGCACATGTAAAATTTCCTAGAAATTTCTATGACTATAATGATAGGTCTGTGCATCATCAACATGTTCATAGAGCACCATATATTGTTAAGAAAGTATGGGTCCCAAAAGGAACCGTATTTTCAAGGACTAACCCCAAAGGACCCAAGAAATTTTGGGTACCTAAAAATGCTATCGTATATCCTTGTGTGATGTAGATTTGCCTTCACACCAAGGAGAAAGGTAACTGTTGGTACCTTGATAGCGGTTGCTCAAAGCATATGACCGGTGATAAAAGCGTATTCAAGGAGCTAACTCTAAGAGATGGTGGACTTGTGACCATTGGAGACAATACTAAAATAAAGATCATCGGGCATGGAAAAGTCGGTAATGATTTCTCAACTTTAGATAATGTATTGCTAGTACAAGGCTTAAAGCCAAATTTACTTAGCATTAGTCAATTATGTGACAAAGGATATAAAGTCACATTTGAGACCTCTCATTGTCTAGTTATAGACATCAAGAGCAACAAGATCAAATTCATTGGCCATAGACATGAAAATGTCTATATAGTTGATTTGAAATCCTTACATTCCAATAATGAAAAATGTTTTCCTGCTTTTAGTGAAAATCAATGGCTATGGCATAGAAGGCTTGGTCATGTAAACATGAACTTGCTAAAAATTGTTTCAAGAAAAGATTTAGTTATTGGTCTTCCTAAAATCAATTTTGAGAAAAACAAAATTTGCAATGCTTGTCAAATGGGAAAACAAACTAGGATATCTTTCAAAGCAAAAAATGTTGTCTCAACTACTAAACCTTTGGAACTTTTGCATATGGACTTATTTGGTCCAATTAGTACCATTAGTCTAGGTGGCCATCAATATGCTCTTGTTATTGTTGATGACTATTCAAGATATACCTTTGTTATTTTTATTGCTTATAAGGATGAAGCTTTCAAAGGATTTGAAAAGTTTTGCAAAAAGGTACAAAATGAAAAAGGAATTTGTATTTCAAGCATAAGAAGTGATCATGGCAAAGAATTTGAAAATCAAAGCTTTTCAAAATTTTGTGATGAAAATGGAATTAATCACAACTTTTCAGCTCCTAGAACTCCTCAACAAAATGGAGTTGTTGAAAGGAAAAATAGAGTTCTAGAAGAATTTTCAAGAACAATGCTTTGTGAAAATAATTTACCAAAATATTTTTGGGCTGAAGCCGTGAATACTTCTTGCTATATTTTAAATAGAATTTTGATAAGGCCTCTGCTTGATAAAACTCCTTATGAACTATGGAAAGGGAGAAAGCCCAATATTTCCTATTTTCGTGCCTTTGGTAGTAAGTGCTTCATCTTAAATAACAATAAAACTAACTTGGGTAAATTTGATTCCAAGACCGATGAAGGGATATTTTTAGGATATTCTACTACTAGTAAGGCTTATAGAGTTTTCAATAAGAGAACTCTAGTAGTAGAAGAATCTGTGCATGTAACTATTGATGAATCTAACCCAATGAGTAGTGGAGAAGTTTCCTTTAAAGATGATGCAGATTTTATTCCAAGAATGGAAACTTCTACTCCCATTGTTGACCCAAAAGTGAGTTCTTCTCAAACAAATGAAGGGATGGCAACTCCAAATTTAGACCAACCATCCTCAAGTCAACAAGAGGAAAATCTACCCAAGGATTGGAGGTATGTAAATCATCATCCAATTGATCAAGTAATTGGTGATCCTTCACAAGGGGTAAGAACTCGCTCTTCCATTAGAAATACTTGCAATTTTGCAGCTTATTTGTCTCAAGTAGAACCTAAGACATTTATAGAAGCTGAAAAAGATAATGATTGGATAATTGCAATGCAGGAAGAGATAAATCAATTTGAGAGAAACAATGTTTGGGAACTAGTTCCAAGACCTAAAGATCATTCAATTATTGGAACTAAATGGGTATATAGAAATAAAATGGATGAAAATGGTATAGTAACTAGAAATAAGGCTAGGCTAGTTGCTAAGGGATATAATCAAGAGGAAGGAATAGATTTTGATGAAACCTATGCTCCCGTAGCTAGATTAGAAGCTATTCGAATGTTATTAGCCTTTGCATGCTTTAATAAATTCAAGCTATTTCAAATGGATGTGAAAAGTGCCTTTTTAAATGGCTTTATAGAAGAAGAGGTTTATGTTGAACAACCTCTTGGTTTTGAAAACCCTAGTCTTCCAAATCATGTCTACAAGCTTTCTAAGGCTTTATATGGGCTGAAGCAAGCACCAAGGGCATGGTACGAAAGACTAAGCAAATTTTTGATTGATAATGATTTTGTAAGAGGAAGAATAGATACAACTCTCTTCACAAAAACTCACAAAAATGACACTTTGATAGTTCAAATATATGTTGATGATATTATATTTGGTGCTACTAATGAATCTATGTGTCAAGAGTTTGCTAAGTGCATGCAAGGTGAATTTGAAATGAGCATGATGGGAGAACTTACCTACTTCCTTGGACTGCAAATCAAGCAACTAAAAGGAGGTATCTTCATCAATCAACAAAAGTACGTCAAAGATCTACTAAAGAGGTTTGGGATGGAAAGCTCAAAACCAATTGGAACACCTATGAGCACAACCACCAAACTTGATCTTGATGAAGGAGGTAAAAATGCAGATTCTAAATATTATAGAAGCATGATAGGTGCTTTACTGTACTTGACTGCAAGTAGACCTGATATAATGTTCAGTGTATGCATGTGCGCTAGATTTCAATCTAATCCTAAGGAATCACATGTAGTTGCAGTAAAAAGAATCCTTAGATATCTACAAGGGACCCAGACCATAGGATTATGGTATTCTAGAGAATCATCTTTGAGCTAGTAGGATATTCGGATGCTGATTTTGCTGGATGTAGGTTAGATAGAAAAAGCACAAGTGGAACATGCCAATTCTTAGGTGCTATGTTAACTTCTTGGTTCTCCAAGAAACAGAATTCAGTTGCACTATCAACCGCTGAGGCGGAATATGTAGCAGCTGGCAGTTGTTGTGCCCAAGTACTATGGATGAAACAACAACTAGAAGACTATGGCATGAGTCTCAAAAATATTCCTATATTTTGTGATAATACTAGTGCCATCAACCTAACCAAAAATCCTATTCAGCACTCTAGAACCAAGCATATAGAGATTAGACATCATTTCTTAAGAGACCATGCTCAAAAAGGTGATATAAGATTAGAATTTATACCTTCAGAAGATCAAATAGCTGATATTCTTACAAAACCCTTAAGTGAAGCTAGTTTTTGCAAAATAAGAAAGTTGATGGGATTGCTTGATTTTGATAAACTGAATGTTTGATTGCATCTCATTTCATCATTTGCAAGTTTGACATTGAGTGATAGAGTATTAATCCATGTTTATTTATTCCCTTCACTCAAAAAATGTCATAGATAAACAAATTCGTGCTAAAAATTCAAGACTGGAAATTTTACTAATGGTCCAGTCGACTGGTAAATGTGCTCCAGTCGACTGGTAAGTCACTGCATGATTGTCCAGTCGACTGGTAATTATAACCCAGTCGACTGGTAACTCTCTGCCAAAAACTCCAGACGACTGGTAAGTCTTCTCCAGTCGTCTATAAAATCAAATCATGCTTGGAGCCAAATTTTTTCATTTTTTTTGAACCCCCAGTCGACTGGTAACGATAGCCCAGTAGACTGGTATCTCACTGTCAGTTGATCCAGTCGACTGGTACGTTTACCCAGTCGACTGGTAAGAGAACTGTTCATCTTTTCAAAGGGGCCCAGTCGACTGGTAAGTTTACCCAGTCGACTGGTATCGCGATTCTATAAAAGGGACTGTTCATTTTCGCCCTCTTTACGCCATTTTCAAAGAGCCCAAGCTTTCTCTCTCTAGAAAAATTCATCTTTTTGATCTAAAAACCATCCAAATCCCTTCTAAACACACCGATCTACTCATTCCTAAAGAGATTTTTAACTTTCTACGGTTAAAATCTCTCATTTTTACCAAATTTCCTTTTTCCAAAAACTTCAAATTTCTCGAAAATGAGTGACAAAATCCGTATAAAACTCACAACAAGTGGACCTAATGCGCCCAAAAAGCCTAGGTCTTCAAAACCTTCGGCTTCGGAATCAAAAGGGAAGGGAGTAGCAGGGTCATCCAGCAAGGAGCCCAGAACAGAGTTGGAGCAGGCTCTGTTTTTCAGCCCAGCTGCTCATAAGAGGTATAACTCTATAATCCGTCACAAGAAAATCATGACGGGTAGAGTCGTTGATTTCGACTCCATTCGTCATGGTAATTTCGATATTCTACCAGCCTTTGAGGCAATAAATCTGACCCCACTGGTCAGTATTCATGAAAAATATTACCCGCGACTGATTCACCAGTTCTATGCTAACTTGGTGAAACCCAGTCCTCTGGCTCTGAGATTCAGAACCAGAGTTAGCGGTGTGGAGTTTGAGGTCAACACTGACCTCTTGATGAGCATTCTGAGAATCCCTATAAGGGGGGTTCAATGGAGTCTGGATGGATGGCCAGACAACTTTGAAGTTGAGGAGGCCTGTCGGATAGTCAGGGGCGACCCTAACTATGTGTACAAACCCACTACATTTCACACATGTAGTGACTTGCCCCTCGACTCAAAAATGTTTCAATTGATTGTCAATTGGACCATCCACCCGAGACTCGGGAGTCGAGGGTATCTATCTAAAATAGATACGGTATTGATTTGGTGCCTAAAATCTGGGCACCACTTCAATATATATCCTCTGCTGCTCGCCAACATGATAAACGGTGAAGCAAACGACTCCGGGTGTCTTCCTTATGGGATGCTCATTACACTCATCCTCCAGCACTTCCGGGTACCTTTGCCTGCCTCCGAGGCTCAGGATATTGGATTGACGGATATCATCAACATCTCATCTCTGAAGAAGATGGGATGTACTGTTCGTGAAGGGTTTCTCTATCCTAAGGCTGGAAAGCGCCTAAGGATTCGAGAGGATGCGAGTGACAGTGGTGAGGATGCTGATACGGCTGCTGAGATGGAGACAGATACCCGAGCACCTCCCATTGGTGGCTCGAGTACTGGTCAGACTGGATATGGTGACATCCTACGAGCTATCACGAGTCTTCAGATGACGATGGAATCCGGTTTTCAGTCCATGCAGTCCGATTATCAGAGGCTGAGCTCCTCCATAGACCATCTACGGGATGACTTCGAGTTACATCGAGAGCACACCGAGGGTTCCCTAGCTGAGATTAGGGAACTTCTTCGTGACAGCTCGGACTCTCCCGCACCATGAGTCTCATTCATTTAATCAGTTCTTAGCACTTTTCCAGTATTTGTCACTTAGCACGGACATCTCATGTTTGTTTTTCTTAGTTATGGCTCTATAAGACTCTACTTGTATTGACTTTTTCTATGATGATGTAATACTATAAGCCATATTTCTTGCATTTATTTAAGCTATTTGTGATATGTTAGAACTGTTTTTAAATATCTGTTTGTCTCATAGCTTATTTGTTAATTGTTCTGCCCCCTTTGGTTGCTGTTGTCAAAACGGGGGAGAAAAATGAGAAAAACGAGAAAATCTAAGTAAAAACGCAACCAATGCATAGATTTAGGGGGAGCATTGCTCCATATCTGTGTAAAAATGTTTATTGATTGGTTGAGTTTAATTCTGGATTGGTTGAAAGAAATATAAACTGTGTTTGCTTGTTTACAGGGTGGTTTTTCTCGAAAAACAGAGGAGACTCTGTCCAAATTTTTGTAAAATCTTAACACTTAGTTTTTAAAACTGTTTTTACATTATTAGTTTTGTCATCATCAAAAAGGGGGAGATTGTTGACCCTCGCCCGTATTTTAATGATGGCAAAACACAACTGTTATTTAACTAACATGTTTAAACTAAGTTGTATTAAGGATCAAACACATTCAACCAAGGAACAAAGTGCAAAAACTCGAACCAAATCAAGTATCAAGTGAAGACTGAAGATCTAGTATAGGTCTTAAGGTTTAGAACCAATGTAAGTCTCACTCATACATTGTATTAGCTTGTTTAATGGCTCAAACACAAATGATTTTTCTAAAACCATTAATTTTAAAAAATGTTTTTAATGAAAAACAGAAGAAAAACTGGGTTGGAAGACAACCCAGTCGACTGGGTACATATACCAGTCGACTGGTATATGGGTCAGAAGGTACCCAGTCGACTGGATGAATTAACCCAGTCGACTGGTACTTTGACCAGTAATTTCCCAGTCGACTGGATGAATCAACCCAGTCGACTGGCAAAATGGACAGAAAGTCCCCAGTCGACTGGATGATATATACCAGTCGACTGGATACCCAGAAGGTCTGAAAACGTATATTTTTCAAGTGAACCCAGTCGACTGGTATCTCGACCCAGTCGACTGGTAGTTCAAAAATATGACCGTTGGACTCCAAATCTGAACGTTTTAAAGTAAATCTTTTTCAAATTAAAGTCCAAAACGGCCATATTAATTGATTGCTATATAAACCCACTCAGCAAAGCATTCAATAACTAGCAGCACATATTCAAAAAGAGTTGATCTCATATAATCAAGTTTTTATACTCTTGAAACACAAAAAGCTTTGAAATAATCTTATTGAGCCATTTCTTCAAGCTTTACTTTGAAAGAGAGACATTTCTGTTGTAATAAGCTTTCATTTGTTGTCTCTCTACCTTTTACTTTACACCATCTTTGTAAAGGGATTACTTCCGAGAGGAAGGGGAAACTTCCGAAAGGAAGGGGATTTTTCGGTTTAAGCAATTCCTGTAAATTGCTTGTGTACGGTTTGTGCAACACCCGGCTAAGTTGTGCGACTAAGTTTTCTTAGTGGATTACTTCAAGGAGTTCCTTGAAGAGAGTGGACGTAGGGTCGGAACGAATCCGATATTGCCGAACCACTATAACTGTGTTTGCATCCTCTTTCCTTAAACTCTTTATTTACAGCTTTCTACTTGTATCAATTATTTGTTGCTTATCAGTTTTTATAAACTTGTATAAATTCCGCAAAAGTTTTTAAAAACCCAATTCACCCCCCCTCTTGGGTTGAAACCTCGAGCTACATCTTTGATTTTGCTTTTCCAATAGTTTTCGTTTTGTATTGCTAAGAGACTAACAATATGTAAGTTTGGGGGTGTGATAAGTGTTTAAATATTCATATTTAAGCTCCTTAATTTACAGTTGTTAAGCTATTTATTTATGTATTTTAGTATATTCTACTTCATTTTTGTGTTTTCTGTGCTTTTTATAGGTTTTTGAAGACAAGATAACATTTTGGAGTTCTAAGGAAGAATATTGAAGATCTGGAACCTACTAAGTGTGATCGAGCGCAAGCCATTTGTGATCGAGCGCACAAGCACCCATACGCTCGAGCGCAGAAGCACGCGATCGAGTGCACACGCATAAAGAGGCAGCAGAGTCAGTTTTGGAAAGAAGTCTCGAGTCTTATTTTGGAAATTAGGGTTTCGAAGCACCCTTAGAACCCTATATATAGGCTTGTAAAACACAGAAACATACTTTTTGATTTTAGCTTGAAATTTTAAGCTTTGGAGAGGAATTGACGACTCGTCTCCACAGTATTCTTCGGGTTTTATTTTTCTATTTAGTTTATGTTATGATGATGTTTATCATAGATAGTATGTGTAACTAACTTCTTAATAGGGCTTGATTGAAGTCCTAGCTATGCTTTTCTATATATAAGTATTGTTGCCTTTGCAAATAGCCATGTTGTGATGCTTTAATTGATTAATGCCTGTTTTATTGAATTCCTCATATATGTGTGTCTGATCAATGTATGCATGTGGCATGGATTAGTTAGTTACATCAATTTGGATGACCGAGTCCTGGGTTTAACAATGGTAACAAAAGAAATCCACATCGGATTCTTGGGTGAATCAACATGGGAAACCGGGAGTATACAACATGCCTTAGGTCTCATACGGTTGTTGATTTCCACAGACCTTATGCTCTCTTAAGGAACAACTCAGTATACACCATGCTGAATCCCTTAAGAAAGAAAAGAGTTAGAGTATACACCATGCCTAACTCGTTGCTTAGGGAGATCAATAGCTTAAGGATTGGACTAAGCCCTTAGGTTGACAACCATTAGGTATTCATGGTGGGGCTAGAGAATTGGCATATTATTTATTTGGAAAGTATTATTAGTGGTGGATGTCAAAGCCCTATGTTCGTATCATTATCAATCTAGACTCAATATTTATTTCTATCAATTTTTACATTGTGAAACTGGTTCTAAAACGAAAAATTCATCAATCCCTATTGAGATGATCTCGCATTGCACACTATGCTACTGTAGACCTTGTGCACTTGCAAGTAAAACAAGTTCGATTATTTGCTTATTAATTTAGGTAGATAAACGCTCAACACCGCTCCATGTAAATCTCTCCCTCTAGGTCACCACGGAGGAAGACAGTTTTCACATCAAGTTGTTCAATCTCTTAGTTCAGACGAACAACCAAGCTAAGAACAACTCGGATAGAAGACATATTAATTATATGTGAGAAAATTTCTTCAAAATCAATTCTGTTCTTCTAACTGAACCTTTTTACAACTAGTCTTGCCTTGTACCTAAACTGTGAGCTCTTATCTTCAGTCTTCAACCTGTAGACTGATAAGCACTGAATATCACACATTTAAGCTCCTTAATTTGCATACGTTTATCCTTTAGCCTTGTTACAATTTGATCTTTTGTAGTGTTTTACATCCTTTCAGGTTTCCAAATGAGGAGTGTAATAAAACCCATCATTTCTAGACTGTTAAAGATAAATTGAGCATTTTGCTAAGTCATGTTGTCACTAAAAAAAGGTGAAAAGGAGTTTCACTAAATTGCTAGAATTACCCGTATAGATCAGTCATTTTTGTGGATTAAACTGTAATGATTCAGGAAGAACCAAGAGATGAGCCATATATGATTGGAAAGATCTTGATGTCTTTTTTCTGAAGAATTTTTTACAGCTCGTTATATAATTTTTCTAAAGAAAGTTCTAGCAGTTTTAGTAGACAAAGGTCAAGCTGTACAAGATTTCAGCTTGGCAAAAATGAAGGAGCTATTAAATTTTGATTTTTTTTGGGATTTGCACGGCTGGAAAAGAAAGTTGAGTGCCTAAATAAGTCTAGAGAAAAATCAGAAAAACAAAAATAGGCACATTTTCAATTACTATAGTTTTGTTTAGGGTTCTATAAATACATGTTTAAGAGACCAAAAATAGGAGAGGTTCTGTTTTACTATATTTTCTTCTACGGTGGCCGTCTTCACGCATGGGAACTCTTGTTCTCTGAGGATTATCATAACAGAGGAGTTTCCTTTTCTTTCTTTTATCTATTTTTTTTAACGATGAGGATATTTTTCATTAGAACTATATGTAACTAAATATTTTAGTTAGGGCTCGATTGAAGCCCTAGTCATGTTTTCTTAAGGATTTCGATTTGCTTTGTTACAAATTTTTTTTTTTTGTGATGCTTAATTGATTAATTCCTGGTTTTATTTCATTCTTCATATGGTTTATGTGTTATGCTTGATCATCATATACATGTGTTGTATGGAGATTGTCAGCCAAGTAAATTTAGATGACCGAGTCTTGTGCTTACACTAAGTAACGAAGGAACCAATTATGGGTTCTTGGGATTAATCAACATGAAAAACTAGAATAGATACCATGTTCAAGGTTTCGTGTGTTTGTCTATTTCCGTTGTTTTATGCTTTCTTAAAGTGCAACTTAATAGATACCAAGCTAAATACTTTGAGAATGAAAAGACTTAGAGTATACACCTATGCCTAATTTGTTGCTTAGGGAAATCAATAGCTTAAGGAGTAGATATCATGCCCTTAGGTTGATAAACATTAAGCATCTAAATCTAGTTTGTAGCATTGTGTAAGTCGTTTGCTTTAAAAAAGATGACTAGTGGTGAATATAGAAGCCTTAACTTATTTTTTCATTATTTCAATTCGAGTTTCAAAACTATTTTACGATTTTCTTTCACTAGTATAATCTTTGCTGTTTACTCAAATCTGTTATTTGTTTGTTTAATTTAGATAGAAGCTTTAGGAAATTATATTTAAGCATAATTACTCCAATCCTCGTGGGAATGATCTCGTATTTACTAGTTATACTATTTGTTTGATCTCGTGCACTTGCGAGCTAAAACATACATTTAGAAGCTTATTATTTAGGTTGATATTTGTATAACATAGAACCATATAGATTTTAGTGATATTTTACCCTTAAGTAGTTTTACCAAGTCATACTTGTGGTTTTCATGCAAGGATTTCATCTTATCTTGCATAGCTTTCAACCACTATTCTTTATGATAATTTATTATAGCTCCATCATAACATTCTGGTTCTCCTCCATCTGTAAGCATCACATACTCATGAGGAGAATATCGTCTAGTAGGTTGATGCTCTCTAGTGGATCTTCTCAACTGAAGCTCTATAAGGGCCTGTTGAAATTCTTTTTCTAGATGATTATCATGAGACAAATCAGTAACTACAGGATTATCAATAAGTGGAGGAATATCACTATTATTATCATTTGCATCTTCATTTCCTCCCTAAATTTCTCCCTCATGATTATCATGAGCTGCAATTAGAGAAGAAATTGGATCCAAGTTAACAGGTTCTTCATTGAAAGACTTAAGTTTCATAATCTTCTATAAGTCTTCACTAGTTTGGTCCTCAAAGAACACAACATCTCTAATTTTGATAATTTCATTCTCTTTCAGATCCCATAATCTGTAACTAAATTCTTCTTATGTATAACCTAGGAAGATACACTCTTTAGTCTTACTATCAAGCTTGGATCTTTCATATTTAGGAATGTGAATAAAAGCTCTACACCCAAACACCCTAAAAGGTTTGTATGAAACATATTTTCTAGTCCAAACCTTCTCTAGTACATCACCATTCAAAGGAGCTGAAGGAGAAAAGTTGATTTATTCAATTGTAGTCCTCATTACCTCACCCCAAAAGGTTTTAGGTAGATTTACATGAAAGAACATGCACCAAATTCTTTCTTTTATAGTTTTATTTATTCTCTATGCTACACCATTCTCCTGCGGTGCTTTAGGAATAGTTTTCTCAAGCTTGATATCAAAATCCCTGCAGTACTTCTTAAAAAGACCCTTGTATTCACCACCATTATATGCTCTAACACATTTCATCTTCTAACTAGTCTCTCTTTCAACTTTCACATGAAATTCTATGAATGTATCAGAGACTTAATCCTTAGAATGTAAAGCAAAAACCCACACTTTTATAGAGAAATCGTCTAAAAATTCATAAAATAGAAGGCGCCACTAAGAGATCAATCTTTCATATAACAAACATCATTATGGGCTAAATCCAAAATAGTACTATGTCTAGAATGAGGAGTTCTAAGAAATGAAATTCTTTTTCGTTTTCCAGCCAAGCAATGAACACAAATTTTCAGAGACGTACCTTTCATGGGAGGTAATGTCTACTTTCTAGTTAGAATCTGGAACCCTTTCTCACTCATGTGACTGAGCAGCTTATGCCATAACTCAATGGACTAATCTTCAACTGGTTTTGAAATGGCTTAGCTTGAAATCTGTAAAGGTGATCAATCTTCTTTCCTCTTACAAGAATTAATGAGCCTCTAGAGAGCTTCCATGCTTCACATTTGAAGTTACTTTTATAACCTTCATTATCAAGTTGAGTGGTAGAGATTAGATTAAGACAAATATCAGGAACATGTTTAACATCTTTCAAAAGCAATCTGCATCCAATGTTAGTTTCCAACCAAATAACTCCCACACAAATAGCTTTTCACGAAGCCCCACTGGTTGTGTTCACAAAGCCAAAATCACCAATAACATAGGTGGAAAATAAATCTCTATGAAAAGTAATATGAGACCTAGCGCATCTATCAGCTACCCAAGTGGGGTATGTAGGTACCACTCTTTTTCACATGAGACCTATGCATCTAGCTTATTACCCAAGGCCATTCCCCTTAAAGTGAATGATTCGAGACTTGTCAATCACACGAATTATAAACAGAAAGAAAAAAAGACAAGATTTACCCAGACTCACCCTAGAATAGGGCTACGTCTTGCCTGAAGTTTCTTATTATTAACCTCACAAATCTCTCTATTATAATGTATGCTAAGTACATAAAGATTATTTATAAGAAACTTAAGATGTCCTAATTAAGGTCTAATTAGGATTTTCGTTCTGCTGCAGAACTACGGCTCTTCATGGGCCCAAGCCTAAACCACCAAGCAAAAAAACCAAGCCAAACTCATGTACATAGCTTGAAAGTTTCGAGGGCACTGCCCCCTAACACCCGCCTGCTCTCCGAGGAGTGGGACTATAACGACCCATCTCGGGTTGGTCACCCCCGAGACAGTGTCATCACATTTTGAAAATCCCAGCATGACACATATATGCAACAAATAAAAATAATACTACCTAAAATTCTTTTACATCAATCATCAACCTTCAACAGGGGAGATACATCAATCTGATATTGATTTAAACATAATATACAATGTAAAATGCATGAATATTTACAAACAAATTTTTTTTTTATTTTCTCACTAGTTTGAGGATGTTGACACGTACGTGACTTACTAGATAATGATTTCGTCTGAACCTCAACTCACCAAACTATTTGTCATGCCTACTACCTGAAATCATTGTACAATGAGGAGTGAGCTTCACAAGCTCAGTGAATTAAATTTACTAAAAGTATTCAGTTTATATAACTAGTCTTTCAATATTTAATCATTTATATCTCATACCACTTGATACTAGCATTTCACTATCACTACACATATCATAAGTCTCATTCTTTATCAATCTATTCTTCTTATTTATTGGTTCACCTTAAGACCATCGATTATCTCATAATTACCTCGTCATGTGGTTCACATTACAAAGTCTACCATTTAGATGGTTCTTATCATATCATACTTCTATGTCTTTTTCTCACTGTAATTGTCTCTCTGTTAGACTCATTTATTTACAATAAATATATAACATCAACAACATTTAGTAAAAGTATAAACATGTAAAACAGATGCAATGCATGAATTAATATTATGGGAACGTCTTCCCACATGTCGACATATTTTTATTATCTTAGACCGACCCCTTCTTGGTTCTTTTCTTTACAACTCATCCTAGCTGTCACGGTATTTATTTCCAGCATATATCGGCTGTCACGGTGTCCCTTTTATTTCCAGCATATACTGGCTGTCACAGTGTTCCTTTTATTTCTAGCATATACTGGCTGTCATGGTTTTTTTTTCAATTAGACTGGCCCCTTCCTGGTTCTTTCGGTTCTCTTATTTAATGCATATGCATATGAACAATGATATGAAATATACATATGAACAGTAATATAAAAACCACACGAATTCAAAATATTTAAATTAACTATCCGATCTTTCTTCAACTTTCTACTTGATAAATTTCACAATTTTCTTCTCATCATATATCACATCAATTTAGTAACCAAAACTCGTCAAGAATTTATTTATCACCATCATTATTAAATCAACTTATTATTCTAATAATATTTTTTTTCACATAATAATTTTCTATGTGTCTAATATTCATATCATACATATCAATTTAATTTTTATCTATCACAAAAGCATAAGCTAATAATTTATTTAATATTATCACCAGATAATTTCATTTTTTATTTAGATTACTTAAACTAAATCTAACTCACTACGTAGCACTTAAAGCTACTTGTGAATCACCTCCTTGCTTTTCTTGTTCCTCTCAAGCTAATAATTTATTTAATATTATCACCAGATAATTTCATTTTTTATTTAGATTACTTAAACTAAATCTAACTCACCACGTAGCACTTAAAGCTACTTGTAAATCACCTCCTTGCCTTTCTTGTTCCTCTCAGAAATTTCTCCCAGTTGCTGACCGTCAACATCTGATATAATATTTAAATTAAATCTCTAACTATTTCTTCAATTCTTCATAAACTACACCCTTTGAAAATTCTCACTTTGTTCCGGGAAATTTCATGAATGCCAAAAATTCAAAAAATAAACATTACGTTAATACCTTCTATTTTTCTGAAAGCTTTTTGTGATTCTTTAAGAAATTCTGCAGTAAACCTCTTCAAAATTTTGCTATTTTCAACCTTTTTTTCCGTCTCCAAGTGCTTAAAGAAAACGAATAATTTGAAGGAAATTAAACAAAATTTGGCAAGTATATAATTATGTTTACATATTATAAAAATACATATAAGTAAAACTTGTAAAACATTGTCGGCAGCCCATCAAAATTTTACACTAAGCATTTACAAAGCTTCCACATTTTTGGAATGTGAAAGACATAAAAACCAATTTTTCTTACGTTGGCAGTAGGTGGCAACGCCTACTGCCATGTTTTTTATTTATATTTTTTTTAAGAAAACTCTTTTTTCTTTCTTTTTTTTATTCTCCTCCCGCTGGACGTTACTGGACGTCTTTTTTTTCTTCTTTCATTTTATTCTTCCCCCCCTGGACGTTACTAGACGTCTTTTTTTTAATTGTTTTATAAAAATTTGACTTTTCGCATAAAAATATCTATATATTATTTTAACTTTATGTCATATTTATTAAAGTACTTCTTTACCCTTACTTTACAAATATGGATATTACAGGGACCTCACTCACTCACCGAGGAGCAAAACCCCACCCACTCACCAGGGAACGGGACCCTAGTGTTCGTCTGGGGTTCTATAGATCTGGTCCCATGAAGTATGCACCAACTCTAACAATCTCTCACTTGGTAAATACTTTCCACACATGGAAAACTTCCCATGACACTGTTTCTTCAAGCCCATCACAGTAGCACACCACTCAAACTTTACTAGACTAACTACCTTAGTCAAAAAATCTGCGTTGTTCACTGCTGTATCAACTTTCTCCAAGATTATCACATTTTTTCAATCTTTTCCTGGATAAAGTGATATTGGATATCAATGTGCCTCGTCCATGAATGAAATGCAAGATTCGTTGCCAAGAAGATAACACCTTGATTGTCACATTTCACCTTCACTGCTTCTTGTTTAAACTCAAGCTCAGAACATAACCTTTGAAGCTAAACCGCTTAATTTCCAACATAAGTTATTACCATATACTCTGCTTCTCTAGATGAAATGGTAAAAACACTTTGCCTTTTGCTCATCCAACTCACTGCCCCACCAAACAAATTGAACACATATCCGCTTGTAGACCTCTTACTATCAATGTCTCATCCCTAGTCAGCATCAATTGATCCTACAATATCAAGATTCTTCTTACCTTCCATATCTCCATAACACAATGCAAACTCTGACATTCCACGAAGATATCTAAGAACTCTCTTGATTACAGTCCAATGCTCTTTCCTAAAATTAGACATATATCTGCTCAATACTCCCACTACTTGGGTAGTATTTGGTCTCGTACACACCATGACGTACATCAAGCTTCCAACGGCACTAGCATAAGGTATGTGCACTATCTCTTTAGCTTCTTCTTCCATCTTCAGACATTGTTCCACAGATAACTTGGTTCCCAAAGGAATGAGAGTCCCTACCAGCTTGCTGTCAGACATGTTGAATTTCTTCAACACTTCTTCAATATACTTTTTCTGACTTAGCCACAGTTTTCGATTTTCATGATCCCTCTTTATCTACATGACCAAGATAAAGTTTGCTGACACTAGGTCTTTCATGTCAAACTGCCTTGCCAACAATGCCCTCATAGTGCTAATCATCTTCCTTTTATTTCCAATCAACAACATATCATCAACATACAAGGTTAAAATGAAAAAATCAACCCCTAACTTTTTCACGTAGACGTAGTGATTAGCATAGCTACGAGTGAACCCAAGCTGAATGGTATATGTATTAAACTTCTGGTACCACATCCATGTGACTGCTTTAGTCCGTACAAAGACTTCTTCAATTTATAAACCAGCTATTCCTTGCCTTTTCTCACAAAGTTTTCAGGCTATTTCATGTAAATTTCATCTTCTAAGTCCCCATGAAGGAAAGCCATCTTCACATCCAGTTGCTCAACTTCTAGATCATAAGCAGCTGCCATGGATAAGACATATCTGATAGATGTCAACTTTGCTACTGGGGAAAATATCTCACATAGTAAATTCCCTCTATTTGTGAGTACCCCTTTGCAACCAGACATGCCTTGTACTTTTCTACCATTCCATCTGCATTTATTTTTAGACAATTTCACAAGGTTCCGTGTTTCATTCTTGTCTAGTGCCTGTATCTCTTATTTCATAGTATCATCCCACAGATTTGCATCATCCGAGGTTCTTGCCTCTTTCACTGTGCTAGGATCATCACCAATAATATTTAAAGCATATAATTCACTGCAAGCACTAGGGGAATACCTAATGGTTGGTCTCCTAACCCGTGTCTAACTCTTTATGACAGGTGTGGTCTCTACTTCCGAGCCAGCATCTGAATCCTCATCCTCTACATCGAAAAATGAATATCTTGCTCAGACCCAACTGACTCAGTATCTGAAGTATCTGGTGCAGTCTGTGGAGAAGTCTCCCACTCTTTATCTCATGAGATAAGATCAATCTGACCTGTTTTAGCCGTTCTGGTACATCTTGGACAGTCGTCATATCCCTTTCTATTTCCCTGAACACAACATCTCTGTTGTAAACTGTACTATTGTTTTCTAGATTCCATAACTTGTACCTTTTGGCCCCATCCTTATAACCAATGAAGATGCACTTCACTGATTTGTTGTCAAGTTTGTTCCTCTTTTCTTTTGGCATATGCACATAAGCATCACACCCAAACACCCTAACATGATCCAAACTCGGCTTCTTCCTGAACAATGCCTCAAACGGTGTTTGATCTTGTAAAGCTGATGTAGGTGACTTGTTCTTCAGATAATATGCCGTAATTACAACCTCTGCCTAGAACTCCGGCTCTAAGCCTACACAACTCAACATACTCATCGATTTCTCCATGAGTGACCGATTAAGTCTCTTAGTCACCCCATTCTATTGAGGTGTATATGGAGTTGTTTTTTGTCTTAGAATGCTGTTTACCACACAGAATTGCTCAAACTTGTCTGAGCAAAATTCCTCTCTATTATATGTTCTTAGTACCTTTATCTTTATTTTCATATGATTTTCTACCAATGCTTAAAACTCACGGAACTTATCAAATGCTTCAGCTTTACTCTTAATGAAATAAATGCATGCATACCTTGAAAAATCATCAATGAAAGAGACATAATACCTTGATTTTTTGAGAGATTGGACCAGAACTGGCCCAAACACACAACTATATATTAAATCCATAATACCATTTGCCCTCGTGCCAGCGGACTTAAAACTCACACAGTTTTGCTTGCCATATAGACAATGCTCACAGAAACCAAATCCCATGGAGCAATCTGAGACTCTCTTCACCATCTACTTTGACGATAAATTAGATAGTCCATTTTCATCGATATGCCCAAGCCTCTGATGCCACAGCATAGAGGATGTCATCTCATCATCAGTTGCCTTCTCAGAGATAAAACCTCCACTGTACTGACTTTGTACTGTACTTTCCAACAGTTTGTGCAACGTACCATACAAAATACCTCATGTAATTACTAATGATACACGAGTTATCTTGTACTAATTTTTGTCACAGCCGAAATTCACTCCTCTATCTGCCATTTTGCTGACTGATATTAGGTTCCTGTTGAGACCCGGAATATGCATCATGTATGGAAGTGTTTTGACTGTCCCATCATTCATCCTCAATTTTATCTTCCCACGACTAGTTAACATTTTCCCATCAAAGGTTTCATACTTATGAAACCAGTCCTTGTAAGGTGTCATGTGAAATGATGTTCTTGTGTTAATTATCCAAACATAATGATCTGATTGAGCCAAATAAGATGCCATATTTAAGTCACCAACATCATCATCATACTAGTTTTTATTACCTGAAGCTGATATTTTGCCTGTTCGTTTTTCAGGGTTCATACTCTTACTTCTGCACTCATTCTTTAGATGCCCAGGCTTCTTACACTTCCAACACTTCAACCCAGATTTATCCCTACTTTTTGATCTTCTTTTGAAATTCAATTTATCACCCGACCACTTGTAGTCTTTATCATGGGTTCGCCCTCTCACAGATAAGGCATCATTTGACGAGTTTTTTGTACCCTGCCACCTCATCTTCTCAAACAATAGGGCTGCCACGACATTCTCAAAAGATAGATCAGTTGTACCACTACCAATTGCAACTATCAAGTTATCCCACGAATCAAGCAGTGAACATAGCAGCATAATATCTTTATCGTTATCTATCACATCAACACTAATAGATAATAACTAACCTATCAAATTGTTGAGCTCATGTAGATGAACAAAGAAAGAATTGCCCTCAGCCATCCGAAGTTTGTATAACTTCTTCTGCAGAAACAGTTTGTTTACTAGAGATTTACTCTGATATAGGCTTTCCAGCTTCTTCTAGAGATCTTTCGCAGTCTTTTCTCCATAAATGTTTATTAGGACAAAATTAGCCAGGCATAGTGGAATCAGACTTCGTGCCTTCTGATCGAGCTTCTGCCACTCCATGATGGTCACTGAAAATGATGTTGAAACCATCACCGACGATGCCTCTGCCGTGGATACTGTACTCTTTGGTATCTCATCGATTATCACCGTCTACATAGCACTTAATCCTTCAAACTTATAAAGTATCACAAGTAGAATACATACCTCTTCAACTTACTATATCACGCGTTTTTTTTTTTCTCTTTTGGATTTCTTTTTAATGCCAATAGAAAAAAATTCATATTACAGTACCAATATCAAGTTTTTCATTTGTGCTTTTCAAGCTTTGTGGGAAATCAGTTATAGTGTATTTGGAACAAATGAATTCTATAAATTTTATGGAATTCATTTGTAACTATACACTTGTTGTTTTTGGAAAAAGACTATGGAATTCATTATGGAATTGAGTTAGTTTGTTGCAAATTATATCAAAATTGATAGAATTTACAAATGAATTCCACAAAATGAAAATTAATACACTTCCTTGATAAAAATTTTAATTTTAAAAATAATAAGCTAAGTGTTTTAAAGACTATTGTATGGTTTATTTATGAAAATTTAAAATCACTTAAAATCAATTATGAATTAATTATTAATCTTGAATCATCAAGCTTGAAAAATCTATTGGTTGATCAACCTAAGCAACATTAGCATTTACTATGAGCTTTTTTCTATCTAACTTGCTTATATGCTTTTGTCTCTTTACAATCATTTTGAATATCATTTGTGAGCCTTGATAAAACTTTTAATTGATTTGAAATGAGTGTATAATTCTCACACCAAACTTTCAATATGATCATTTTGTATGCATTATACTGCAAGTCCTTTGTCCTAGTAGTTTGTAATTTTGTATAGCTTCTTATGTGTAAATGCTCATTTGTTATCCTCTTCGGCAAGGCTTTATTGAAGAAGCACATTTAGGGGTCAAGGAAGCACTATTTATCTCTCTTCTTTATGGTACCTAATTGGGTTATTATATGTACCATTCTAGAAGTGACAAAGGTTTTAATACTCATATTGCTTTTCCACAAACAAAAAAAGAAAAACAGTATTTGTTTAGGTGCTTTTTGGTTTTGGTCTGACATCGCTTAGTTTCTCTATTTCTTAAATAACCATTACTCTGATTAAGTGTTATATACTTAATATTCTGACATTTTACAATAATCAGCTTCCAGATGGAAGGGTCATTAAAGTAGGCACAGAACGGTTCCAGGCCCCTGAGGCTCTCTTTACACCAGTAAGCCTGTACTTTCTTTGTATGCATTTTTTGTTAAAAAAAAAAAAAAAAAATTCTATGCTATAGATTTCTTGGTCATCTAAATATTGGTTGTCTGTGTTGAAATTGGTTTACCATTTTTCTGTCGCAAAGTCAATCCTGTCATTATATTGGTAGTTTAAATGGTTGGCTAATATTCAACATGTTCATGATATGCCCTATTGATTAAGACGCAAAATGAATAAGTGTGCATAATTTGGAAGTTAAGTCAGCAACTCATAACCTGGTTTCATGTTGTTACTGTTAAGAGCTTCAAAAAAGGAACTTAATTGTCTCATTAGAGCAGAGATAGTACTTTAATTGATTAAAAAAAAGTCTCTTTAGAAAATTGTTAGTAATGCTTCTTTCCTTTTTTTGGCGTATTATCACGCTAGAGTTAAGACACTACTGTATTGATGATCAAATGAAAGTTAAAGCAATGCTTCCTTTTTGCAGGAGCTCATAGATGTTGAAGTGATGGAATTGCTGACATGGTTTTCCGCTGCATTCAGGAAATGGATATTGACAACCGGATGATGGTATTAAGTTTATTTCTTATATAATATATAGTACATTAGAGTATTTTACTATAACTGTTCGATGAGGATGTAAACCATAATTTTAATATGAAGAATATTGCTATAAATTTGGTAGAAGGTTTGAACCTTTACGAAACTTTTCTTCTTTTTCCTATTTTAGTAGATTAATGATAAGCTAGTAATGGCTGTGTTTTTCTTTTTAACCTCTCTCACTCTCAGTGTCTCCCTCTTAATTTTATTTTCTTCTAAAACTTTTGCCTTAACATCTTGTATTCATCATATGAGTTGTACGTGTTATTATGGAAGATGCAGGCTCCAATGGCCTTGTTTCCTCATACTCTGAATTAATCATGTATCCATTCCTCAGTTATCTATGAAGTAATTATTTTATCGTGTATCTGACTTTTCTAGGTCATTTTTTCGTTTGTTTACCCTGCCATCTCTTGTCCCTGCTTTGGTAGCTATGACTTAGAGCATATGGATTTCCTGCTATAATTCTGAATCTTCACGTGTTTCACCTTTTGCAGCTCTACCAGCATATAGTTTTAAGTGGAGGGAGCACTATGTATCCTGGATTACCTAGTCAGTAATATATATTGAGCTCTTTTAAGAGGAAATATCATGATCTTGCTTCCTAAGAACTTTGGTCTGTTTTTTTCTATGTTATGAATGGGCTTTGCAGTCTCTGCTATATTTAAAAACTTTGTATGTATTAAAATGTTCATGCTTTGATATTTCTGTCTTGATGCTTATTCAGTTTTCCTTTCTGAGTGAGCCATGGTCGGGACTATTCAGTTGCATATGATAACTTAAGTGATGTACTTACAGCTGAGGGTTTATGTGGATCGATTGCTTACGTCTCTGTCCAACATGCTTACTGGTGCTAGCGAATCCTTCAAAATGTGATGAAAATAGTTGATAATAAATCAAGAAGAATTTCCTTATAAATTTTTAATTTATAGATGGCCAGATTTTGCATAGGTTATATGACTAATTGAAATATTATTTCATGTTAGCAAATGGGCATGAGATGCAAAGAATGGTTGTTGCGGTGACTACCAAGTGATATCTGTTGATGTCAAATTGTCTGAGATGTCAATCCACCTGCTCATAATTTGGTTTCCTTGGGTTGTTTTTTGTTACTCTTGCAGGCAACATTTTCTCTTTTGACATTTGGATGTTGAGAATTTTTATTACTTTCTTTTTAATGCTAGACCATGTGGTTTCTATATATGATTTCCTTTAGGCACATCTTTTTTAAAATTTAATTATTGTTATGCTTTTCATGTAATAGACATCAATGAAGTGCTTTTCATTTTTAATGAGATCTGAGTCCCATATATTACTTTTAATAAGAAAATATACTGTCTTCCAATTCCAAATTTTTATTTCTTTGTATTATATGGTGATGGAGAATAAGACTATATTATAGTAATTGTTAATGTATTTGTTAATTCAAGATCACGTAGTTGTCCAACAGATATAAGGTTAAGCGTAAGATTAGAAACCAAATATGTGTCAGAGAGAGACAAAAGAGAACTGTCAACATGTCCAGTGTGGCTGACCAACATATTTGATCGATTGGCAGTGTAAATAATAGGTGCATGCTCATCACGGGTTGTAGACAAAAATATAGAGGCATCAGAAGTTATGTGATTACAACAGGTAGAATCAAAATACCATCGGGATGTACCTGTTGTAGCTGACATGACTATATTGTTACCAGTTTTATTTAGAGCCTCAGTAAGAATGGTGCAGAAACCACTCCAATCAGGTAGAGAGCTGGATGAAGTTGGTGTATCATCAATGGCTATAGCAGCAGCATTCTTTGGCTTGGAATAGAACCGAATGCGAGAGCCTCGAGAGCGATATTGGTTCTCATTTGACTGATATTGGAGGATATGTTTTAGTGAAGATATCAGCAGTTTGAACGGCGGAAGAAACTAATAATAGTCCAATAGTCCCACAGGTGAGATGATGATCTCAACGTGTTTTGTGCGTTCATAGAATACATCATTGTGAGCAATATGGATAGCATTTTGATTATTACAGTTGATGATAGTGGCAGTAGATCTAAAAGGAGTACCGCGAGACATGTATTGCTAGGAGTGTCTGTTGGCGTTTTGGAAACAATCACACTGAAGATGACCAAGGGCTTGCTTCTTACAGAATTGACAAAGTCGAACCAAGCATTCCAAGAGAATAAGACGACTGATGGAGTGGCGGCTGAGGTGACATCGATGGAGAATAAGACTCTGATTATAGTGATATCGATGGAGCGGTGGCTGAGATGACGTCGATGGAGAGTAAGACTCCGATTATAGTGATGTAGATAGAGCGGCGGCTGAGATGACATCGATGAAGAATAAGACTATGATTATTGTGATGTCGATAGAGCCGCAGCTGAGATGACGTGGAGAATAAGACTCCGACTATAGTGATGTCCCGACAGGTATGAAGAGGATATACAAGAAGTTTTTCTGATGTGAAGGATCCACTAATAGTGGCAATCACAGAGCATACTCAACTCTTGATATACCGAGAACCACTAAGAACCTGGCTCTGATACCATGTTGAATTGAAGAGAGGAAGTGAGACAATACAAAGAGAAGAGAATTGTATTGAATAGTGTATTCTACTTACAAGGGAGGTATCCTATTTATAGCCTAACCTAAGGAGAATGTTTCTCATTCTAATCGATGTGGGACTAACATATAAATTAACAGTAATTAACATATAGTTTGATATATAAGCCACGTAACGGGACACAGAAAATATGGGAAGTATTAAAAAGAAGGATTTTACCGCAACAAAGGTGTACCAAGAATTTTGTTATGAGGTTGGATTGAAAAGGCAACCACAGAGTTAAATGCTAACTACAGTTAACACAATTTTTAGTGAAGTAGAATTTATCATATAATTTTGAGAGTTTAAATTTTCATATTGATAATGCAGTTGTTCTTCAATTTTGAAATGTATTTTATATTTCTAGTTGTTTTTTTTTTTTTTTTTTGCAAGACTTTATGGCTGAAAGTTTGAAATTTCAAAGACTTTACAGATGTTCCATGTCGTGTCATATACAAGTAATTGTCAGAGTAAAAGTAAATAGGTCATATAATCTTTTGACTGAATGCAGAATGGGAGGCAATTATAGAAATATGGCTTGAAGTTTGAACATGTGGTTGTCAATGGGGCTAATATTTAATTTCCTTGTTCTTACCCTCGTGGTCATCTTCTTGTAAACAGAAACTATGATTGTGGATTGAGGATCCACCACGAAGAAAACATATTGTGTATCTTGGAGGTGCAGTTCTTGCAGGGATTATGAAGGTAAGTATCTCTCTCACATACACAAATACAAGCGCGTGCACACAGCACTGAACGTGCATGCAGTTGCAGGCATGTTGACCACACACATACATGATTGCACATTCGTATACACACTACGCAGATGCATGAATTTGCAAAAAAGTACTCTATCACTATTTGTTATAACTGGCTTTTACTTTTTGTTGTAAGGACTCAAGCTAGATTCCTTGCGTGTTAGGTCTAATGATCAGTGGCCTAACTTCATCCATACGGCAAAAAATTTAAATAGCTAAGAAGACTAATCTCCAAAAAATCTAAACAATTTGAAACAAAATTCTCTCTTTCTCTACGATTCAATATCGACTGTCAAGGCTACCTGTTCCTTTCACATCATTTTCATTTTCTTAAAGAAGGAAAACAAACTTGTTAAGTTGGGTCCGCAAACTTTCCTTGTTTATCTCATTTTTTTGAACCCAATTGGACAGGAAATCAAAAACCATTATAAATTCTAAGGGACAGACACAAGTCCTCATTGCAACCCTTTTATTTTCCCAATTACTAGTTTCTGCTTAACAGAGTTACTCAGCTTGTTCACATGGTTTGTTTTCCTTCAAAATTCAATAATAAATGCTTGCATTTTTCATTCATTATTATAAAAAAACCACATTGTTCTTTGGACGGGTGGGATTGAAAGGGGTATCAAATCCTGTTTGATATTTTTTTTTAAAAATGGATGAGAGAGGAATTGGAGAGGATTTAATCTCATCTTATCCTGTTCAACTTTTAAGTTTTCATATCTTCCGATTTGAGAAAAATTCTTGCCTAAACTCAGCTATATGTTCAATGTTTTGATTAAGTATAAATTTTCTCTTTCTTAATGAACATTGTGATGCACCCGATTCAAACGCATAGTGTTTCAGCAAAGTACAGACAAAAATTTCTCCTGTTTTGAGTTATGAGAGTGGAGGAGATTAGGTGTTCCAATTTTAGTCTCATGATTCAATTAAAAATATTTATAATGAAGGGACACATAAATTTACAATATTTTTAACTTATTGTTTCCTTTTCTTTTCCCTTCTAATCAAATAAGTAGAAGGTACTTTACCTTCCATCTTTTTTTTAATATTCAAACAAAGAAAGGGTAACCACTCAACCTTCTCTTCCCCTCCCTTTAATTATCCCTCCCTCCTAACTCCAGTTTTACTTATGGTTTCCACTTTTTCAATGCATATTTGATATTCTGTTTTCAATTTATGTGATTCAGGGTGAAGAGATTCAATTTCAAGAGTATGCTGTAATGGAGAAAAGTACTAATGGCAATGTGTTTCACCTTGAAGTGAAGCAAGGAGAGCCAACTATGGTTACTCCTGCAGAGGAGACAGAGAAAGGTACTCTGTACTTCCTCTCTAACCTTGATCAGAACTTGTTCGCGATCATTCGTACTATCTATTGCTTCATATCAGATGAGAAAGGGAATGAGAAGGCAGCAGAAGTGATAAAGAATGCATTGAGGAAAGTTCTTGTTCACTATTACCCTCTCGCCGGGCGGCTAACAATCAGCTCTGAGGGGAAGCTTGCTGTGGATTGCAATGGGGAAGGAGCTGTTTTTGTTGAGGCTGAAGCGAACTGTACAATAAAAGAGATTGGAGACATAACAAAGCCTGAACCAGAAACTCTTGGGAAGCTGGTTTATGAAATTCCTGTGGCAAATAACTTACTAGAGATACCTCTTGTTGTGGCTCAGGTTTAGCAGATCTTCTCTTATTACATTATATTTTAATTTCTTCCCGCCTTTTTTTTTCCGATATGATTTTCTTCCCTTACGATTTTCTGATATGAAATTCCTGTGGCAAATAACAATTAACAATCTTTTGTGATTGGTTTTTAGTCTTTAAGATGCGTACTTTTCCAACTAAATTTGACCTAATCTGTGAAGATTAGGTATGAATGTTATAGTAATTTTGTTTTTTTCTTTTAACTTGTATGCATCAGAGAGCAACTCTTAATAGATTAATGATTTACCATAGTGGGTTTGGTATCCAAAAAAACAATTCTATTTTCGTTTTTAGTAAACGTTTGTATTTTTACCTTTTAATTCCATATAATTTTTTTTCATTTTTTTTTACAAATTTTTTGAAAACAATTAAAAGAAACCTTCTTTTCGTTTTTCAAAATTTGACCATTCCATTTTTATTTTCTAGAAAATGTTTTTTGTTCCCCGTCATCAAACACTGCAACACATTTTCACTTTTATTTTCTAGTTTATGTGAAAATTAAGCAGAAAATGAGTTTGTTTCCCAAAACCAAACGCAAATGAATCTTATATTAATCTTAAAAGAGTGATTCTTCATATTATTTTTCAGGTGACAAAATTCAAATGTGGAGGCTTTATTCTTGGGTTGTGCGTGAACCACTGTATGGTTGATGGTATTGCTGCTATGGAATTTGTGAACTCATGGGGTGAAACATCCAGAGGATTGCCACTAACAATTCCTCCATTCTTAGATAGAAGCATATTCAAAGCCAGAAACCCACCAAAGATAGAGTATCTACACCAAGAATTCGCCGAAATAGAAGATAAACCCAGTGTTAGTGACCTCTACAAAGACGAAATGCTCTACAGATCATTCTGTTTTGACTCCGAAAAGCTTGAAAAGCTAAAGATTAAAGCCATGGAAGACGGGGTTTTTGACAAGTGCACTACCTTTGAAACACTCTCAGCTTTCATCTGCGGAGTTCGAACAAAAGCACTAAAATTGCTGCTTGATCAGAAAACTAAGCTTTTATTTGCTGTTGACGGCAGGGCTAAATTTAACCCACCATTACGAAAAGGGTATTTTGGAAATGGAATTGTACTGAAAAATTCTATATGTCAAGCAGGTGATTTGCTTGAAAAACCATTATCGTATGTGGTGGGGCAAATTAAGGATGCAATCAAGATGGTAACAGATAGTTACATGAGATCAGCAATTGATTATTTTGAAGTAACAAGAGCTAAGCCTTCTTTGGCATCAACTCTATTGATCACCACTTGGTCAAGGCTATCTTTCCACACAACATATTTTGGTTGGGGAGAGCCTATCCTATCAGGGCCAGTTGCATTGCCAGTGGAGGAAGTGATTTTGATCCTTTCACATGGGAAAGAGCAGAAGAACATAAATGTGCTTCTGGGTTTGCCTGCTTCTTCCATGAAGATCTTTCAAGAACTGATGCAGATGATATAGAGAAACAAGAAAAAAAAATGTTTTTTTCATTAAGATGCTTGTTATTAATTACTTTACTATGATGTTGCTGATATTCAATCGTTTATATCTTAAATGAATTTAAATAAGCCGATTATAAGCTTGAAAGCTTATATGTAAACTTGATACGGAACATTTACATACCATGCTTATGCGAGAATTATGGGTGAGGCTATTGTCACTTCATAAATGTTGAAAACATAATCTAACAAGTATGCCCTTACTTATAATTAATGCTTTTATTGTCAGATACTTAATTGCAATGGTTTTTTACTAGTAGGGTTTTTATTGATGATTTAAAATCTTACCTCTTTAATTCATTATTTTGATTTGCTTTTTTTGTTCTTGACTTAGAAGTTGTTCTATTGCATTTACCCAGCTAGAAGAAATAATGGGATATAATTTTAGCATTTCAACATTACATTTTAAAAAAAAAAATTATTTTCTTTGGTTCTTAAATAATTTCTTTAGATGTTTTGGTATGTAATTAATATATTTATGTAATTGGTTTCTTTTTTTTCTATCAAAAAAAGTTTTTTTTTTTGGGTCTTGAATTATTTTTCTTATCTAGATAGACAGTTTTTAATTTTTAGTCAAATTTGTTTTAATATTGCTTTGGTTTTTGAATTTAGATTTTTCTTTCTTTGGTTCTTGATTTAATTTAACTTTTCTCTTCTAAATTCAATCTTCTCCAAGGATTTGAAAGAAATTGTTTTTTTTTTTAGAGAATCAAAGAAATGGTACTTGGTTTCACTTTTCTTTAAACCAATGGTAACTGGTTTAAAAAAAGTGAAAAACCCTGCAGATGATACATATGTTAAAAGTGTTAAAAAACACAGCTACTTACAATTCATTGAAAGTTGCCAGAATATTCATTGGCATGGTCAATAAATTGCATGGAATTTTTGGGCCAATTGTTTCTGACAGAGACAGGGTTTTCCACAACAATTTTTGGAAACTTTTTCAGTTAAGTGGCACTACTTTGAAGATGAGTGCTTCTTATCACCCCCAAGCAGATGGACAACAGAAGTCCTCGATCAGCATATGTTTGGAGCAATATTTGAGGTGTTTTGTCCATGATCATCCCCACAAGTGGCTTACAATGTTACCTTGGGCAGAGATATGGTACAACACTTCCTATCATTCTGCTACTAGTATGAGTCCTTTTCAAGCATTATATGGCAGACCACCTCTTTCTCTTCCTTCCTATATTACAGGGACTTGTAAGGTGGAAGCACTTGATTAGGAATTAACCACTAGAACTAGTCTTCTCAATCAATTGAAGGATAATTTTCACAAGTCTCAGTTAAGAATGAAGAATAATGTTGATTTCCACGTATTTGATGCACAGTTTGAAGTTGGTGATTGGGTTCTTGTGAAACTTAAGCCCTACCGACGGCAGTAACAAGCTAGGAGATTGAATTTTAAACTTTCCCAAAGGTTTTATGGTCCGTTTGAAATCATCCAGAGAGTGGGACTAGTAGCCTACAAATTACCCCTAGCTTATTATAGTAAAATTCATCATGTCTTTCATGTTTCCATGTTAAAAGGTTTCAAGGACAAAGTACCATATCAAATTCTTTTTCTACTTCCACTCAGGTGTGAAAATAAACCTGTTATTACTCCATCAGCCATTTTGAACCACAGACAAGTTTATCTTAATGATAACTTGATTTCTCAATTATTAGTCGTCCAATGGTAGGGTGACGACGGGCAGAATAGCGATTATTCTGCAGGCTAGTCGAACAGATCGTTCACAGGGAATAACACAAGAAAAAACCTAAAACAATACAGAGAAACTACTCTGATGCTTTATTTTAATTTATTCAAAAAATACAATAATAATATTACGAAACCCTAAGATCTTATTTATAAGGTCGAAACAAAATAGGAAAATAAAATTAAGACTGAAATTAAAATAAAAAGTTTCCTAAAAACTAAAAACTGCCAATTTGAAGGTCTAAACTTTGTTTTTTGGCTTAAAAACGATAAGAATTAGTATATAATACTATGTTTTTCCCGAAAGCTCGTTTCCAATCAGACTAGGGTTTCGGGGCTCAATTTGAGCCCATGGCTCGCTAAACGATGTAAACCGGTTTAGGTAGCCCACTTGCCATCTGACAACTCAGTATCATCTGATTCGGATCCTCCTGCATCAGTCGCTCCAGGTTGGAAAGAACTCGTCCTCGAGTTCACAATAGCCACATCAGAATCCCCAAAACAAGGACTCAAGTGTTTCACATTAAAGACCTCAGGTGGCAACTCAGGAGGAAGATCCTCTGATATCAGGTCAGAAAATTCTGCTAACAGCGGCAAATCCACCGTGAAACCGAGATCTCCATAACGATCCTCCCGATCACGGTGTTCCCCGAATCGAGCAGGATTGTAATACGGGTTTTCGAAACTGGAATCGGAATCGTGATCTTTCATCTCACGATCACCGAAATTCTGCGCCGTTAGACGCTGGGTTAAATTTGCAACCTGCCGCTGTAAATCCTTAATTATTGCATCCTGAACGTTTCGATCATGGCATGGGGCTTCCTCGTTCGGAACCCGCCCGCGACGACCACGACCACGGCGTGGGGCTTCCTCGATCAGAACCTGCCCGCGACGACCACGATCACGATCACCAGCCATGGAAACTGATGAAATCTCACCTAGGAAAACGCTGAAGCTCTGATACCAACTGACGCCGGGCAGAATAGCGATTATTCTGCAGGCTAGTCGAACAGATCGTTCACAGGGAATAACACAAGAAAAACCCTAAAACAATACAGAGAAACTACTCTGATGCTTTATTTTAATTTATTCCAAAAATTCAATAATAATATTACGAAACCCTAAGACCTTATTTATAAGGTCGAAACAAAATAGGAAAATAAAATTAAGACTAAAATTAAAATAACTAAAACAAAAAGTTTCATAAAAACTAAAAACTACCAATTTGAAGGTCTAAACTTCGTTTTTTGGCTTAAAAACGATAAGAGTTAGTATAGAATACTAAGTTTTTCCCGAAAGCTCGTTTCCAATCAGACTAGGGTCTTCGAGGCCCAATCCGAGCCCGTGGTCCGCTAAACGATGTAAACCGGTTTAGGTAGCCCACTTGCCATCTGACAACTCAGTATCATCTGACTCGGATCCTCCTTTATCATAGGGCCAGCCTACTGAAGTCTCAACTTGGGAAAATTTGCATGATCTCCAACGATTATACCCCAGTCTTCACCTTGAGGACAAGGTACTTTTCAACGGAGAGGGAAATAATACAAATGGGACTGGTTTAGAACTAAACCGTTCTAAACCAAGAACTGACAATCAAGGATGCAGGGAATTATAGCAGGAAAGAAACTGTAGCTGCAGAAGAAGAAAGGAGAAAGGAAGAGGATATTGAGAAGAAAAAAGATAAGCAAAAGTATGAGATGGAAGAACATAGAACAACGACAGAAGAGGAGGAAGGAGGTCACATGACCAACAATAATAGTAAGAACAGTGAAGGGAACAATCTTACAGAAGAAATCAAGCAAGTTGTCAGGAGAGCTTCTTCCAGGACCAGAGCAATTCCCAACTGTACTAAAGATTTTGTTTTGTCTACCCAACAAACAAGCCTAGCTAATTAGTTACTCAGTTTTGGTGACAGAATTCTCTTAGTAGTTATGATTGTTAGTATCACTGCTAATTGGATTATTTTAGACTTTTAAACTTTATTGCTTACTGTTGTGAATAAGTTTATATATATATATATATATATATCTAAATATCATTTTTAAATATATTTGATGTTTTAAATTTTACCAACTTAACCGTACATAAATCCAAAATGAAGCACGTTCTATTTTATAGATTTCAACAAAAAAAATTACAGTGTTGTAGGGCTAGTTATTAAACTAAAAACAAACAATTACAAAGAACTCTCTCTGCAACAAAGGCAGGAAAAATGATGGAAAATAAACCCAATAGGATGGGCCATCTAATATATATATTGGATGGTCACATTTAAAAGATATTTATTTTCATCAATTATTAATATAATATAATATAATAAATATAAATTAAATAATTTCAAAAATCAATTAAATTTATATAGTCAATATAATTTTTTTTATTAAACACATAATTAAATAGCTAAAAATTATATTGACTCTTATTTACCTCTTAACAATCTATTATTATTTTAACTTTAATGTATAATCAGTCACTTTATTTAGATTTTTAAAATTTTAACCGATTGAAGTATCAATTGATAAAACATTCTCTAATATATTTTTTATTTTCTATATAAGTTTTAATATTTTTATAGAATTATGTCTATCAAAAAATCACATGGTGTATTAATACTAAAAGTTTATTTTAAAATTGATTAAATTTATGTAAATTAATTTTTTAGAGATAGTATATTAAAAATTAAATTAGCTTACACCAACATCCCCTTTACTTCCCATCCATTTTACCATTTACACTAAACATAATAAAAAAATTAAAAAAACCTAAAAAATAACCAATAAATATTAGTCACCAATATAACAACAAAAAAATATGTTAAAACATAAATAATATGAAAAAGGTAATCCGCCTTTAAAAATACATATTAAAAAGTATTAGGAAAAAACTGATGTATAGCATAGGTAGATAAACTAGTTAATAATAATTCACACTTAAATATTCGTGATACAAATTTGGGTTAGGAAGAAGTTTAAGTATTTAAAACATAATAAATAAGGGTAAATTTGTCTTATTATTTTTTTTTAACATTTATGAGGATTTAGTTTATGGCCATAGAAATTTTTCTTTTGTTTTATTGTTGGCCTAAATAATGAGTATATCATTTTTTTTCTTTTTAATTAGAGTGGTGATATTTAAAGATAAAGTAAATTTTATTTTGAACCTTTTTAATTTATCATGTCTTTTTATTAGGTCTCTGGTGTTTAAAGTGTTCTTATTAAATCTTTTAAGTTTGGATCTTGTTCCAATCAGATCCTTCACCTGAATGGCTCGATAATTCCATCCTAAGTGGCATTAAGCAGTATATATATATATATATTTATTTATTTTCCCAAATCTCATAATCTCTCCCAACAAAATCACAAACAAGATATTTTTTTTCCATTTTTTTCTCCTTTTCTTTTTCTTATTTTTCTTCCTCATTTTCTTCTTCTTCTTCTTCCTCTTCCTATTCTTGTTCTCCCTATTACCACATCAGTCGAGCAGCGCAACACACTACAATGGAAGATCTATAGTGCCACTTCACGGATCTGTCGCGCATAGCGACTCCCGCCCGACTTGCTCTCAATTCTGTTTATTGGAGATTTTTATATAACCTTTTGAAGGCGGATGATGATGCATCCAAGGTGATTATGAAGACAGAGAAAAAAACAAGCAGCAGTCAATAGAGAAAGATGAATAAGTTTTTCTACTTTTGAAGGCGGATGATGATGCATCCAAGGCGATTATGAAGACAGAGAAAAAAACAAGCAGCAGTCAATAGAGAAAGATGAATAAGTTTTTCTACTTTTGTTGTACTGTTTTCTCTTGGATAAACAAATTTCACTATTTATCTTTAAAAAAAAGGTAAATTGAAAATAGTTGAAAATCACGATGCATTATTTCTTTTTTCATGCTACCTAATGCTTGAGGAAAGTTGCGGGCTCGTAGTCTTAGATTTATGCAGGTAAATAATGCTATGATTAGTCCTGCTCTCAATTCTCTGCCATGAGCTACTACTATCTCACCATTTATGCAAAGGTGGTCTACACTTCAGAGATATCTCCAATTTAGAAGTTTAAAAAATTGGATAGGTTTATTCATTGAAAGAAAGAAATGGAAAAAAAAATATTGTTCATGATTTTGTCCGGAGAGATGATGAGATATGGGAAAAATGACATTTTTTAATGCTTAAGACCACATAGGACGTCACTTAAGATGAAATTACCGAGCCATTTAAGTGAATGATCTTATTGGAATAACGACCAAACTTAAAGGACCTAATAAGAATATTTTAAACTCCAGAGACCCAATAAGGACACATGGAAAATTAAAAGGACTAAAATTAATCTAATGTGTTTGCAAACCTCACGAGCCG
This sequence comes from Bretschneidera sinensis, assembly GCA_023935145.1. Taxonomy (NCBI): domain Eukaryota; kingdom Viridiplantae; phylum Streptophyta; class Magnoliopsida; order Brassicales; family Akaniaceae; genus Bretschneidera; species Bretschneidera sinensis. Next base: position 85,472,131 of record CM043699.1, read on the forward strand.
AATAATCAGATATTGGGGCTCGACTCAATAAGATAAACGATCCTATTTAACAAACTCAAACTAAACGAACCAAGTTTTGACTGAACCGAACTTCAAAAAAAAGCTTGGTTGGAATCGACTCCAATTTCTCACCCACGACCTCTCTTACCATTATTCATCTTTGTTCTCTTCACCTTCTTTTACTTTCTAGCTGAGTCTTATATCCAAATTAGCAAAATCGTCTTTCTAGTTTATACTTTTCAAAACTTGGTATCACCACGTTCAAACCTTTTTACTTAATTGAGTGAAATACTTTGAAATTTGGTAAAATTTCACAGATATCAAATTTTGAGAGAGTGCTTAGTACATTAAGATAAATAAATTTATCATCTTTTAGCGAAAAAAATGGTCAGATTTATGTTTTCGAAATAACCAACAATCATTCAAATAAAATCAATTTATAAACCAAAATATATAATACACATACATATATTGTTCGGAATTCTGACGTTTCAAAACAACTATGCAATCACAATAAAAAAAATAAAGAGAAAAAATATAAGAATTTTTAACGTTGTTCAGCACCTCTTAGTTACGTCCACAAGTCATTCATTATTCCACTACTTTTGCAACTATTGGATAGAGAAAAGCTGTTAAAACTCCCTACACCACAATACACAATTTTTCTAGACAAAACTGTGTGAAAACTCTCTCTAATCTCATAACCTAAAACCCCAATAGACCCAACGTTCACTCAACCCTTTGATCCCTATATTGGTGTTTGGTTGCTACACTTTCATCTAACCAACTATTCCTAGTTAAGGAATAGAGGTGAGGGACTACGTTTCTTGATTCCTATATTTATAATAACTAGTACTCACATCATTTTGACCCATAGACGATGTGTGACTAGAACTACTTACAATAACACATTTATCTAATGTGGGATTTGAGGAGCATCCCGATGAATTCCTCACTCGACTCAAATCCCCAAACACTTTGATCCATAGATTTGCCTCCACTTGATCAAAACCTCTTTGTTTTAATCAGGCCTTCAATACTGCTTAATCAGATTTTGGGCATAATCCCAACAATTCTCTATCTAGACTTAAAATATGATCTTCAACAACATATCTATCATGCTTTTTCACCTCATCAATTTTATGAATTTTTTCCATGGTCAAACCTTAGCTCTAATACCACTTATTGAGAATTATGACATTCCAAAACAAATATACAATCACAAAAACAAAAATAAAGAGAACAAATACAAGAATTTTTAAAGTTGTTCGGTACCTCTTGCCTACGTCCATGAGCCAATCGTTATTCCACTACATTTGCAACTTTTCGATGGAAGAAATCTGTTAAAACTCACTACACCACAATAAACAATATTTCTAGACAAAACTGTGTGAAAACTCTCCCTAATCTCACAACCTAAAACCCCAATACACCCAACGTTTACTCAACACTTGGATCCTTATATTGGTGTTTGGTAGCTACACTCCCATCTGACCAACTATATCCTAGTTAAGGAATAAAGGTGATGGACTACGTCTCTTGATGCCTATATTTATAATAACTAGTACCTACGTCCTTTTGACACATAGATGATGTGAGACTAAAACTACTTACAATTATACTTTTCTTTGATACGGGATTTGAAAAGCATCCCAACATATGCATACACTTAAATAATGTTTATTCTATTTTTTTTTTCTTTACCCAACTGAAAAATGTAATAATACAACCGTTTGGTTGTATTTTGGGGACGTGGGTGAGAAAACAATAGGGAGGGGAAATAGGGTTCAAGTTTCAAGAGAAGTTAATGTTTGGAAACCCCACAAATTTAAGTGTAAGTATGAATAACAAGGGCAAACGAGTTAATTCAATATTTGGGTTGTGGCCACAATAAATTTGACCTTAGCAATAACCTTGTCAATTTTATTTATATTCTTTTTCTTCTATATTAATGTTAAAAATTGAAAGCTACATTAATAGGACTACATATCTGTTTATAAAGCAATGGGCATAAGTATTTGGAAGCAGATGTATTAAATTTGTATGCAAGTCAAAAAGATATTACTACAATTTTGTCAAAAAGAAACTGATGCCCCATAGTATAAGTGACTAAGATAGTTGTTCTTTCTATTTTATTTATTTATTTACATATATGTTATATCCATGCTTTTATAATCAAGTTAACAACATAAATAGATGTATTTGAGAAAGTACATGATGATTACTAAAGACTTAGTGGAGAGAATGACTTTACTTAAGTTAGGATATGAAAATAAGTCATTGACAAACCCTCAAGGGATTGACTCAATATACTATTTCTGACACACGACCTCTGTGTCACCATTATTCATCTTTTTTCTCTTCACATTCTTTACCTTTCTAGCCTAATCTTGTTAGGATTTTAGCTCAATTCCTCACAAGGAAGATTTCTAATTGACTTGAAAAAAGTGGTTTCCTATTTTATAGTTGTTTGTTCTGATAGGAGTGGTAGTAATTTCCTATTGGATATTGCTTGTTTTAGTAGTAGTAGATGTTGTTTTCTTTATTGTTGTTCTTTTTCTATTAGTATTAGAAAAAAACTCATCTATATAAAGGAGGTCCCAAAGAAGATTTGAGGCACACCTATAATTCCAATATATATATTAAATCAGAGGGGTTTATTATTAAAACTAAGATAAGAGCTTTGGGTGTATTGGAGTTTTGAGTTGTCAAGTGGAGATGACACTTACAACCAAAGCTTCTATTTGTATTAGGACTTTGGGATGAGAGTTTGATAACTTTACCCTTCTTAAAGTTGTAATTGAAGATTAATAAGCAGTTAGTTTGTTGGTGGATGTAGGCAAAGAGGTTGTCGAACCATATTAATTTTTTATGTTCTTACTCTTTATTTTATTGCTTATTTAATTATCGTGGTTGTGTTTTTATCTAAAATTTAAGTATATAGATTTTAAAGGTAAAATCTCAACAAACTTTATATCCAAATTAGCAAAATCGCCTTTCAAGTTGATACTTTTCAAAATCTTGTATCTTGCTAATAATGGCTTAAGGACCGCACACCATTCAAACTCTTTATACTTGACTAAGCGAAATACTTTGAAATTTGCTGCAGTAACGTAAAATTGCAGAGACATCAAATTTTGAGAGGTCAATTTATAAACCCGAATAATACACATACACTGAAAAATAATAATACAATCATTTTGACTGTATTAATAATGTTAAAGTTTAGGGTGGTGGGAGAGAATATAGTAGAGAGGGAATTAGAGATCAAGTTTCAAGAGAAGTTAATGTTTGGAGTCCCACGAATTTAAGTAAACCCGACAAATTTAAGTACAAGTATGAAGAACAAGGACAAATGAGTTAATTCGTTATTTAGGTTGTGGCTGCAATTAATTTGACAGTAACAATAACCTTGTCAATTTCATTTATATATTTTTTCTTTTCTATTAATTTTAAAAATTGAAAGCTACATTGATAGGAGTACCACATACTAAACATAAAGAAGTAGGCATAAGTATTTTTGGAAGCATAAAGTCAAAAAAATATTATGAATTTGTTGGAAGTTACAAATACATATCTGATTATAAAAAAAAGGATAGAGAGAAGTAGTTGCATGTTGAAATCATTTTTAAAAAGATAGGGTTATTTGAATACTATTTATAATGCAACTTTAAATTTTTTATGTATTTGTTCAGGCATTTATTACTGGTTAACGAATATCCAACGGTAGACATAAATATTTAAAAAATGGGGTTATTGATTATTCTAACTAATTAATTTGTGTGTCTATTAAAAAATTTTAATTTATATTGAATATATATTATACTTAATTCATATTTATTATATTATATTAATGATTGATAAGAAATAAATGTTCTTTACTTATGGCACAACCACAATATAAAATGCTCTATTTTATATATGTATATATAAGATTTGATATAAAAATTAAACATAAAAATAATTTTATTTCACTAATTTATAAATTTTTTTTTTCATCCAATCATCCTTTTAATTCTATCATTCTTTTAATTTGGTGTATAAAACAGACAATCTGGCATGTTATCACATTTTTTCAGGCACTGGAATAATGAGTAGATCTTTGTATGGTGCAAAAAATAAAAAAATGAACTGATGGTTGATGAAGAAATCCAATATTAATAAAAGTTTATTTTAAAGAAAAAAAAGTTTTACTAGAAAGACATTTATTGGAGGCTGCTACTTTAATTTTTATTTTTATTTTTATAGATTAATGTAGAAACAAAGATCGAACTTAGATCCTTGAGAATTTTTTAATTGATTCGGATCTATATCATTGGGTTTAAATCAATCGAAAACTCCACTGATAAGAGCCTTATATTTGTTAGTCCAATTGTATTCTTCTAATATTGACTTTACCATTTAAGAATATTAGCTGGTTTGTCTATCCAAATTCCAAAACACATATATGCATTGGATGTCTCTTCAAGTGCTTCTCCTTGATTCCTGTATCGCTCATCAGATTATTGTAATTGATTTCATCCATTTAACTTAGGGTTTGTGAAATCCCTTGACATATATCTCTAATAAGTCTTTTTATTTTCTATTCTTTTCTTATTCAGACCTAAAACTAATGTCGTCTATACATGGTCAATACCAAGTGATATTCAAATTGATTAATCTTAAATTGTTTTAATTAACACAGATTTCCTTTTTTTTAAGGGTAGTTTTTTATTTTTTGTAATTTGTTCTTGGATTTATTTAATGCTAGTTAACCACTGAAGAGGAGGAAATAAATAGACTAGTACTTGGAGATTAGTCTAAAGGTGAGCATTCAATTAATCCGTTGGTTCGATTTCAATAACCAAAAACCGATTTTTATATTTTACAATGGCTGAATTGATCGAATTGTAATTTGGTCATTTTTAGCCGATTTGACCAAATTAAACTTCCGTCGGTTTCGGTTTTAAATTTGATTTATGATCAAAACCTGCACTTTTTTTCCCATTCTTTTACCACATGGCTCAATGCCTCAAGAGCTGAACTGAACAACAAAAACAAACCCCAAATCCACAGGTGACAGGCCACAACAAATTCAACATACTCAACATCAAAGTATTAACCTCAATTAATAAATCTATAACCCCAGCATACTCCATCATGAGAAAATCAAAGACAAAAAAAAAAAAGAAAAAGCAAAATATCCAACAATCCACCTAATATTTTTCTGCTGGGACGGAGCAAGCAAGAGATCTTTTCACGCTATTAACTTATCAGACAAAAACTTTTACGGGAACTCCAATATTTCCCTGCCACAGAAACAATGAAGCAAATGAGTTCGACATTTTACAAAAGTAATACCAAGAGACAAGCTTCAAAGACCACTTTTTTAAAGGCAAACTGTGAAGGAAAGTCAGTTGACTGGTCCGGGCCGACTGATCGGTCGATTGGCAGGTGAATCGATTGGCTAGCAGCCAATCGGTAGTTGAGGGGTAATTTTGAAATTTTATTTAAATGGTCAATCGATCGACTGGATAACTATAACGACTCTCGAGACGGTGTCGTCACGTTTTGAATCCCAACACGACACATATATGCAATAATATAAAAACCTATATCGACTGAAAATATATATACATAAATTCTCAACTCTCAACAAGGGAGTTACATTATTATAATTCTAATTGAAACAATATATATAACATATTATGTATGAATCTTTACCAAAAAAAAAATATTCCATTAATATGAGGATGTGGACCATGAGACTTACAAATAACAACTTAGTCTGAATCTCGATTAACAAATGTATTTGTCATGCCCGCTATCTGAAATTATTTAACAATGAGGAGTGAGCTTCACAAGCTTAGTGAATTAAATTTACTAGAAGTACTCGATTTGTATACTTCCAATCACATCTTATAATTCAGTCGTTTCTAATTCACTAATATTAATCATCTATTTCTTCACATATAATAATTCAATCTTCAAATAATCTTCTAATATTCATTCATCTATTGTTTCATATAATTCAGTAATAATATTCTATTATCCCTACTCATATCATAATTCCAATCGTTTATCAATCTATTTTTAAATTAATCATCAAACATATCAATTTTTCTTTTCATATATTTAATTATATTGAGATTATCAATTTAACATCATTATTTACCTCGTTATGAGGTTCACAACATATAATCTATCAATCAAATAATTTTTATCATCTCATACTTTCATATTCCTTTCTTATATGTCTCTTTGTGAGACTTATTTGTTTATCAATAATTTCACAATCATGACTGATACTTTAGCATCTCAATCAATAATAATAAAATAATCAAATAAATAAATGTATGTGTTTAATTCATCTTTTTTTCTCTCTTTCTTTTTCATCACATCATTTCATCATTTCATATTATCATCTAGGAACGTCTTCCCACATGTCGACATGTTTTAGCCAGACTAGCTGTCTTCCTGGTCTTTCCTTTTATGCATATGAGCAATAATATTCAAGCAAACATACATCAAAACATTTAATTCAACTATCTAGCTCTTTCTCAAAATTATTATTTTTTTATCATATTTATTAAATTGTCTTCTCATATATCATATAAAATTTTCAATCATATTTTCAGAAATTTCATATAGCTTCTTAGCATATATTTTCATTAATCCATCCCTTTTTACAATATAGTTTCTTATATAATTAATATTCAACATACTATTTAATCCCTAATCAATCAATTATCATATATAACAGAAAATACATCATTAAATAATTATAATTCAATAATTTATTCAAACATCATAAATTCATATTTTTATCGGTCTCATTTAATAAAAATAAATCTAACTTACCACGGAGCACTTAAAGCTACCTGTGAATCACCTCCTTGCCTTTCCTACTGCTTTCATTGCTGATCACCAACACCTAATCATAAACTTTCATAAATTTTGCTATTTTATAACTTAATTCAAACAATATAAATATTTAGTTATGAGTCTTATTGAAAATTTACCTCAAATATGATGAAGTCTTTCTATTGTAATTGAATGACTGTACTATCTCTAATATTAGAGAAATTTCTTTATAAATTTTTGCTAAGAAATTTGGATTGAAGAAAGAAGAAAACCAAACAGAATTTGGTAAGAAATAACAAAACAAAACAAAAAAACAAAATTTTTATATCCAAACCCGTCCCTGACTTGCCATCGTTTTGCATATTTTTTTCCTATCATGTGTCTTGCATGCAAGACACTTGAGACTTCACATGCTACACCTAGACACTAAGTGTCCAGGTGTTTGCCACTCATTTTTTCTTTGTAGCCTCAAAAGGCTACACCTGTGTTTTGTTTTTCCCTTTGTAACATCAAACAGCCACACTTGGACGCTTATCGTCTAAGTGTCTTTTTTTTAATAGTAAATCTTTCATGTATTTATTATTTTAATTTCATGTAATATCTATCAAATTATATATTTATCCTTACTTTAAGAACACGGGTATTAAAATTTCATCAACCTTAAAAAATTTCGTCTCCGAAATTTTCTTACCTAACTCATGAAAAAACTGGAGGTACTCTTTCCTTATTCTTGCCTCATACTCCCAAATAATTTCTTGAACATCTTTATTCTGCCATAATACTTGAACCAAAGGAATAACTTTATTATGCCAGACTTGTTCCTTTCTGTCTAGAATTCTGACTGGCACTTACATAAAGGTCAAATCTTCCTGAAGTTTTCAGCCTGATTCGGAATACTCTGGGATTCATCATGTAAACATTTTCTCAAAAGTGAAACATGAAACACATTATGTAATTGTTTTAACTCTAGAGGCAAATCCAATCTGTATACTACTGGTCCAATTCTTTCAATTACCTTATATGGCCCCACAAATCTCGGACTCAACTTTCCTTTCTTCTTAAATCTCAATACACCATTCCATGGAGATATCTTCAAAAATACCCAGTTACCAACCTGAAACTCAAGAGGTCGTCTTCTATTATTAGCATATCCTTTTTGTCTATTCTATGCTGCACTAAGGTTCTTTCTAACTAGTTTGATCCTCTCAGTAGTCAAATCTATCATTCCTAGACCAAATACCTTTCTTTCTCCCACTTCTTCCTAACATACTAGAGTTCTGCACCTTCTACCATATAAAGCCTCAAATAGTGCCATCCCAATACTAGTTTGATACTGATTATTGTATGTAAACTCGATCAAAGGTAAATAAGCATCCCAACTCACTGAAAAACTCAATACACTTGCCCTCAACGTAGTTTATAGTATTTTGATGATTCTCTCTGTCTACCCATCCGTTTGAGGGTGAAAAGGTGTACTAAACTGCAATTGTGTACCCATAGCTTTATGAAAACCCCTCCAAAATCTAGAAGTAAATCTAGAATCTCTATTTGATACAATGTTTAAAGGCACTCCATGTAATCTCATAATTTTCGCTACATATAATTCAGCCAACTTTTCAAGACTCTAGGTAGTTTTAATAGGAAGGAAATGCGAAGACTTAGAAAGTCTATCCACTATAACCCATACAACATCATGGCCCCTCTAGGTATGGGAAAAACCATAAACAAAATTCATGCTCACATTCTCCCATGACCATTCAAGCACTAGAAGCGGTCGTAATAAACTTGCCGGATGTATATTCTCAAGCTTCACCTGTTGACAAATCAAACATCTAGAAATATACTCAGCTATATCCTTCGTCATCCCTAACCACTAATAATTCTGTCTCAACCCCCTGTACTTCTTATTATTACACAGGTGCATAAAATACACAAAATCATGAGCTTATCTTAGTATCTCCTTTCTCATCTCAACCTCATTGGGAACATAAACTCTATGTCCCAGTACCATACCATCTTCTCTAATTCTAAACTCAGTTGGCTTCCTACTCAATACTTATTGTGTGATCTTCTCTATCCCTTTATCTTTACCCTGCATATGTAATAAGTGATCAATAAAAAAAGATTGTACCACCATATTTTCCATCTATATTCCTCTATCACTGATACTCAACTGCATCCTCACCTTTCTTAATTATATCATCAAGCTAATAGCATGACTCCCAATAGCATCTAATCTCCCTCTAGACTTTCTACTTAATGCATCAGCTACTACATTAGCCTTCCCTAGATGATAATGAATTGCACAGTCATAGTCACTAATAAACTCCATCCACCTCCTCTTTCTCAAATTCAACTATTTTTGGGTGGGTAAATGCGTCAAACTTTTATGATCAGTAAAAATTTCTTAAGTGGCTCCATACAGATGATGTCTCCAAGTCTTCAAAGCAAAAACTATGGCAGCCAATTCTAAATCATGGGTCAGGTAATTTCTCTCATGGTTCTTTAATTCCCTAGAAGCATAAGCTATAACTCTCCCATGTTGTATCAACACACATCCCAACCCTTGATGCGACGCATCACTATATACCACAAATCCTTCATCACTAGAAAGAAGCACTAATACTAGAGTATTAGTCAATTTCTATTTCAACAGCTGTAAACTCCTCTCAAATTCTTCTTAGCACATAAACTTCACTTTCTTTCTGGTCAATCTGGTCAATGGTCTAGTAATAATGGAAAAATCCTGGATAAACCTCTTATAATTACCAGCCAACCCCAAAAATCTTCTAATTTCAGTCACAGTAGTGGGTCTTTCCTAATTCAACACTGCCTTTACTTTCTGTGGGTCAACTATTATACTATCTCCTAACATAACATACCCCAAGAAAGATATTTCACTCAACCAAAACTCACACTTAGAGGAATTTCCATACAAGTTCTCTCTCCTCAGAATTTCAAACACTATCTCTAAATATTGCCCATGCTACTCTTCATTCTTAGAATATACCAAAATATCATTAATAAATATAACCACAAATCTATCCAAGAATGGTTTAAACACCCAATTCATTAGATCCATAAATTTTGTAGGAGTATTAATTAACCCAAATGGAATCACAAGAAATTCATCATGTCTATAACATGTCCTAAAAGCAGTCTTAGGCACGCCCCCTCCTTTATGATCAACTAATGATAACTCGATCTCAGGTCTATCTTAGAAAATACCCTAGCCCCCTATAACTGCTCAAATAAATCATCTATCCTAGGCAAAAGATATTTATTCTTAATAATTATCTTATTCAACTATCTATAATCAATACACAATCTCATCGTTCCATCATTCTTCTTCACAAACAACATAGGAGTTCCCTAAGGTAACATACTAGGTCGAATAAATTATTTATCTAGTGACTCCTGAAGTTGAAATTTCAATTCTCTCAACTCAGTTGGTGCCATTCTATAAGATGCTATAGATATGTGTGCTGATCCCGGAACTACCTCAATAGAAAACTCAATCTCCTAGTTGGAAGGCAAACCATACAATTCCTCAGGAAACACATCAGAAAAATCTTTCACTACTAAGATTTCTTCTAACTTTGTAATCTTCTTTCTAGAATCCACCACATACGCCAAATACCCCTTCACAACCCTTCTTCAACCATTTACTAGCAATTAGGCAGAAATAAGACAGTTGGAAAGTATCTTACATTCTCCTTGAAAATTAAAATCCTCTTGTCCTGGTATCTCAAACACCACATTCTTTCTAAAACAATCTACCCAATCATGATATGCAGATAACCAATTCATCCCCAGAATTAAATCAAAATCTATCATATCTGAAGGAAACAAATCAACTTCAAATTCTCTAGCAGCCATACTAATCACAAAACCCTGATAAATTGTCCTGATAATAACCATATACCCAGTAGAAACCTTAACAATAATAGCATGCATCAAAGGATTAACACAAGCATCAATAGATTTCGCATACACACTAGGTGCAAAAGAATGGGTTGCACCAGGATCAATCAATAATCTAGCAGGTCTATCAAGAATAAATATCATACCCATAACAATATCAGGTGTGGCTTGTGCATCCTGTTGGGTCAATGCATAGACTCTGCTATCTTTGGGCTTTAACTGACCACTGCGTCTTCTCTCAGCTACTGATTCTCTGCTTCTGCCGTGCATACTCCCTGATCTACCACCTCTCTCTACCTGTTTTCTCCCAACACCTCCAACACTTATCTCAATAGATTTTTCCACTGGATAATCTACACTAATATGTCCTCCGTCATTATATACAAAGCACATCAGAGTATGACAACTCCGGGACAGATACCCTGTCTGATTACATCTAAAGCAAACTCTTGTCTCTCGATCATACATCAAATTACTACTTCTCCTATGTGGCATACTTACTCATATACTATAACTTTTAGTTCCCATATCCTGTCTCCAAAATCTAGAGTCCTACCAATATTACTCAGAGCTACAGAAGCAACAGATCCTGCTTGCCTTTGACTCTGTATTACAGTTCCCTATGACAAAGAGCGCCCCCTCTAGGGTGGTCTCCTACCTTACCCACTCACACCACTACCACCTCTGGGTCCTTTAAATCTAGACCTCTTCAGTCAATCCCTCTTATCTCTAAACTCTATCACATCCTTCTCATTTTGTAATACTTTATCCACCATTATAGTATAAGTCCCAATACCTATGTAAGAGAGTTTAGTTCGAATTTTATAGTGTAAGTCATCTAAAAATCTCTTACATTTTCTCTCCTATGTATTTACTAACTCAAGTAAAAACCTCAACAGGGCTATAAATTTACTAGCATACTCAGCCACAGATAAAGTATTTTGCCTTAAATGAATTAAATCTATCTCATGTTGTCCTCAAAATGTATCTAGAAAATACTTAACAAAGAAGACATCCTTAAACTTATGCCAAGTTAAGGGTTGATCTACCTGTGTACTCAATCTAGGCAGAATATTCTCTCACTATTGAGAAGCCTCACATTTTAGCTTAAATAAAGTAAAAACAACCTTTTGCCTATCTGTCACTAGTAAGACTTCAAAATATTTCTCAACATGTTTAATCTACTGCCAAGCTTCAATAGGAGTTACAGATCTTCTAAAAGACTGAGGTTTAAGTGTAATAAATTTCACAAAATAATCCCCTTGCATCTCATGTGCAAGCACATCTTCTCCTTCATAAGCCTCTTACCTCATCACATCAGGTTCTGTTATACTCTTTTCCTCTAATCTCCTCTGTAAATTATCAACCCTTTCTTCTTCTGCATTCATTCTCTCTATAGAACGATCAAGAACTTCTCTCAACTCATCCTTCATAATATCAAATTCTCTCCCACCTCTGCTAGTACCAACTGTACTAGCAACCTGTTCCCTTGCATGAACCACATGCCCGACCTCCCCATTTGCTTCAACTCTTCTAAATATTGGGGATCTACCACGTCTTCTCTGATTCGGAACTCTACCTCTAGTTCTAGCACATCCACATGTCATCCTAAGACTTTGCATTAAAATGTAGTTTGTTTAAATCTTCCACTTTTTTAAATTTTTATGAAGTCTACAGAATCATAAAACCTAATGCTCTGATACCCAAATTGTAACGACCCATCTCGGGTTAGCCACCTACGAGACGGTGTCGTCATGTTTTGAATCCCAGCACGACATATATATGCAACAATATAAAAACCTATATCGAATGAAAATATATATACATAAATCCTCATCCCTGAACAAGGGAGTTACATTATTAAATTCCCAACTGAAATAATATATACAACATATTATGCATGAATCTTTACAATTTTTTTCCATTAGTTTGAGGATGTGACCACGAGACTTACAGATAACAACTCAGTCTGAATCTCAGCTCACAAATCTATCTGTCCTGCCCGCTACTTGAAATTATTTAACAATGAGAAATGAGCTTCACAAGCTTACTTGAATTAAATTTACTAGAAGTACATCGTCTCTATTTCACCAATATTAATTGTCTATTTCTTCACATATAATAATTCAATCTTTCAAATAATCTTCCAATATTCATTCATCTATTATCTCATATAATTTAGTAATAACATTCTATTATCACTACTCATATCATAATTCCAATCATTTATCAATCTCTTCTTAAATTAATCATCAAACATATCAATTTTTCTTTTCATATATTTAATCATCTTGAGATTATCAATTCAACATCATTATTTACCTCGTTATGAGGTTCACAACATATAATCAATCAATCAAATAATTTTTATCATATTATACTTTCATATTTCTTTCTCATCATATCTGTTTCTCAATGAGACTTATTTGTCTATCAATAATTTCACAATCAAGACATACTTTAGCATCTCGATAAATAATAATAAAATTACCAAATAAATAATTGTGTGTGGTTAAATCATCTTTCTTTCTTTTTTATCACATTATTTCATTATTTCATATTATCATCTGGGAATGTCTTTCTACATGTCGAAATGTTTCAGCCAGACCAGCCGCTTTCCTGATCTTCTCAGCTAGACCAGCTATCTTCCAGTCTTCTCAACCAGACCAACTAACTTTTTGGCCTTCCCTTTTATGCATAAGAGCAATAATATGCAAGTAATCATACATCAAAGCATTTAATTCAACTATCTAGCTCTTTCTCAAAATTATTAATTTTTTTATCATATTTATTAAATTGTCTCATCATATATCTTATAAATTTTTCAATCGTATTTTCAGGAATTTTATATAGCTTCTCAGCATTTTTTCATTAATCCATCCTTTTTTAAAATATAATTTCTTATATAATTAATATTCAACATACTATTTAATCCCTAATCAATAAATCAATCAATTATCATATATAATAGAAAACACATCATTAATTCATTATAATTCAATAATTTATTCAAAAATCATAAGTTCATATTTTTATTGGTCTCGTTTACTAAAAGTAAATCTAACTCACCACGTAGCACTTAAAGCTACCCGTGGATCACCTCATTGCTTTTCTTGCCACTTTCAGCAATTTCTTGATATTGCTGATCACCAACATCTAATCATAAACTTTCATAAATCTTACTATTTCATAACTTAATTCAAACAATATAATTATTTAGTTATGAGTATTATTGAAAATTTACCTCAAATATGATGAAGTCTTGCTATTGTAATTGAATGACTGTACTATCTCTAATATTGGATAAATTTTCTTTATGACTTTTTCCTAAGAAATTTGAATTGAAGAAAGAAGAAAATCAAACAGGATTTGGCAAGAAATAACAAAACAAAACAAAAAAAGACTAATATGATTGAAATGGATATATATGATAAATTAGTGAAGTTATATCTTTGAAAATATAAATTGATGAAAATATATTGAAAAAAGAAATGAATAAGTTGAGAGTATATGATTAATAAGTTAATATCGGATGAAGAGATGATTTGATATATATGATAAAAGAATGTTTTCATGAAAGAAAATGATTTTTATTTATATGATGTTATGATATGCCTGCTTGCATGTTATTGATCATATGCATAGATGGAAGACTAGAACAATGGCTGGTCTAGATGAAACATGTCAACTTGTCGGAAGACATTCCCATAAGTTATACAAGAGATTGGTATGAATGACCTATATGTTGATAGTATGGAGAAATGTGAAAAAAAAATGATGAGAAAGAAAGAAATGAAATGAAGATGAAATGAAGATGTGGATGCATACATTTTTATTATTATATATATTATTGAGATACTAAAGTGTCAATTTGGCTGTGAAATGATGATATGATTATGAGTCTCATGAGGAGACAAATATAATGAACAAATGATGAAAAGAGATGAAATATGAAAATTATAAATTGATCGTATATGTTATGAACCTCATGATGAGGTAATTATGATAAAATGATAATTATAAATTGATTAATTACATGAGATGAAATTTGAAATGATGTTTATATGATGATATGAGAATTGATAAATTAATAGTTATCTTTGAATTATGATTATGACTAAGAGATAAATATGACTAGAAGTATACAAATTGAGTACTTTTAGTAAATTGAATTCACTGAGCTTGTGAAGGTCATTCTTCAATATTAAATGATTTCACGTTGTAGGCAAAATCAATAGATTTTATCTTGAGACCAAAGTAAGAACTTAGGTTAGTCTACATGGTTGGTGTCCTCGGATAGTATAAGAAAGAAAAATAAAATTTTTGAGAAAAATAGTTGTACATGCATTTGTAAATATTTGAATATGTTGTGAATATTATATGTGAAAGAATTATAATTCCTCTGAAAAGAGTTGAGAAAATATTTGTATGTATTTTATTTGGATGATGATATATTAGTTGTTGCATGTATGTGTTGTGCTTAGATCTTAAATGCGATGATACTGCCTTGGAGAGAGCTCACCCGAGATGGGTCGTTATAGTTGTACTCTGGGGAGGACCCTTTAATGCTTAAATCAGTAGGCATATTCGAAAAAAGGTAAGGAGAGAATTTAGAATAATACCAAAGTGGAGTGTAGGGGAGGAGGAGATAACTGAAGTAATTCTCTTTGTTATTTAGGTTTTTCCTTATTTTTCTCTCTTCTTTTATCTATATGGTTCTGTCTTTGTCTTTTTCTTTGTCCCTGTCCCTGTGTCATACATGTTGGAACCCATTTATATAGGCATGGTGACCTTTTTCTTTAAGACTCCAAAGTGGGATACAGTTAGAATGTGACTCTTAAGCCTTAAGTCATGGGGGAAATGGCCTCTACCTGTTGTGAGGGAAGCTTTGCCTATTGTGAGAAGACCTTTATCTGAGGGAAGTGACCTTTGCTTATGAGATTTCACATCAAGGGTAGAGTCGTTAGGGTATGGGGTGATGCATCCATCATTATAGTCTGGGTAGGTCACTGCATAGAAGGTAACAGTTCACGTGCTTGAATTTTATTAGAATAGATAATTTTGGTCATGTCATATACCCCCCACTTCTTAGAGAGATTCTTAAGAAAGTAAAAGTATATTTGCTACCTCAATAGGAACAAAGTCGACGCTTTGGCCAAGGGTGTTATCCTATCGGGAGCTATATAGCTTGAAACTTGGATTCTATACCAATGGAAACTTTGTTGTTAAAGCTTTAGTTCTCTTGTGGTAAAAATCATGTGCTTGAGATTTATTCCCTTGTTGAGCTAGAACTGAAAGGCTCATTTCTATACCAAGAGGAGTTTTTGTAGATTGTTTCCAGTTTTTTGGAGAAGTAGCACCACTGGAGTCATTATCCCTTTAGTCATAATGAGATTGTGTATCTTTAGAGGCCTTGGCACTTGTTCGAAAGGGATGCTTGTACGATTGAAGTTGTAGTCCCTTTTGGTTAGTGGTCGTGGACTGAAGTTATAATTCTTGATTGACTTGAGGTGGAATTGTACAGTTGTGGGAGCCTTTAATCCTAGCTTCGATATGGATTTTGCTAGTTGAACTTTGAATTCCCACTGGCCCGGGGTAGAATTTTGTATTTTTGAGAGTCGTAATCCATGCCCATTAGGTTTTTCTTTCCTCCTCAGTAAAGAGTTAAGCGTCTTAAGCCCGATTAAAGCACTTGCATCCCTTTGAGATATGAGGAGATGTACTCTCTCTGTTGCTACCTCAATCACTTGAAGGCGGGGTTAAGATTCCCTGTTGACACTGATGTTAAGGAGATTATAAACCATTATGGGATATGCATTACCCAGTTTTCTCCGAACGGGATGAAGTGCGTTGTGGGCTTTGTGCTAGCCTTGATGAGGTACGCTGCGTTCAATATAAGGGATGGAAAATCTGAGGTGCAGATGTTTAGGTGGTATTACACCATGAAGAAGCATGCTGATAATGGGTGGTTCAACTTCTACCGAAGCAACAAAAGGAAGATTCTAGATACTCATTCCTCGATTAAGTGCTAGAATGAACGATACTTTTCATTGAGGGGCCAGAATCTCATAAGGTTTTCGTTGGAATGGAACCTTGGGGATATACCTTATTAGAGAGAGCCTTCATCCTTGAGTGATGAGGAGTAGTGGGTGGTTAAGGAGCTCTTAGGAGCCAGACCTAGGATGTCTGATAAGAACCTCACTAATGAGCCACTGCTGAGGACCTATCAACTTAGTTTGCATGCTCTTGGCTCTCTTGAAGGTAGTGGAGAGTTATTGTAAACCGAGATTCAAACTCTAGAGGGGGGCTGAATTGGGTTTTTAAAAACTTTTGCTAATTACTTTGTAAGTTTCTAAAAATAGTTAAATGCACAAAGCATACAAACAAGTAATGTACTTGAAAGTAAAAGAGTTTAAAGGAGAGAAAGTGCAAACTCAGTTTATAATGGTTCGACAATATCGGATTTCTTCTGATCCTATGTCCACTCTCTTCAAGGAACTTCCTGTTGTGCGATAATAT
Source organism: Bretschneidera sinensis (assembly GCA_023935145.1). Taxonomy (NCBI): domain Eukaryota; kingdom Viridiplantae; phylum Streptophyta; class Magnoliopsida; order Brassicales; family Akaniaceae; genus Bretschneidera; species Bretschneidera sinensis. The sequence goes on from CM043699.1 coordinate 85,489,417, forward strand.
ACCTAAATAAATAGGTGAATGATCGGACTTTGTTTTACTTGCAAGTGCACAAGGTCAACGGTGTAGTATAGTGTGCGAATGCAAGATCATCTCCACAGGGATTGGTAAAGTTGCTTTTAGAATTAATTTATCTAAAGTAAAAAGATGTAAATAACAACTGAATGGTGATTTGATAATAATAAAGACATAGGGCTTTGATATCCACCACTAATCATACATTCCCGATTTTGTATAAGGTATCAGTGCTCTAGCCTTATTATGTGTACCTACTGGTTGCCAACCTAAGGGCATGGTATCTACTCCTTAAGCTATTGATTTCCCTAAGCAACGAGTTAGGCATGGTATCTACTCTAACTCTTTTCTTCCTTAAGGGATTCAGCATGGTATCTGCTTGAGTTGTTCCTTAAGAAAACATAGGTACTGTGGAAATCGACAACCACATGAGACCTAGGGCATGGTATCTACTCCCGGTTTCCCATGTTGATTAACCCGGGTATCCGGATAAGATGTTCCCTTGTTACTAATGTTAGACCCAAGACTCGGTCATCCAAATTGATCTAACTAACCCATCCATACCACATACATACGTTGGCCTTACACATACATATGAGGAATTTAAATAAGCACAGGTGTTAATCAAGTTAAGTAACATAATAAGCTATGCAAAGATTTAATCAATGAATAAAAATATGGGAATGCATAACTAGGGCGTCAATCGAGCCCTATAAGAGAGTTAGTTACACATACTAACTGAAGTAAACATAATTAAACTAAACATAAGGGAGAAGAATAAACCTGAGAGAAGAGGCGTCAATTCTCTCCCAAGCTCTCCACTCTAAGTAAAAGAAAAGAGAAAAGTGTTTCTTTCTAAGGTGTCTTTTTGTGTGTGAGTTTACAAGTGTATTTATAGGTCTTTGAGAAGTCCTAATAGACTCATGAGTTTCTAAACTTTCCTAAAACACAAAACTCCTTTATTTCCAAAATAGAGTTATTTCCAAAATAGGGTTATTTCCAAAATAGGGTTCTGCAGTTTACTATTCACGCCTGTACATTTGCGCTCGATCGCAGTGTGCGCTCGATCCTACAAGTGTGCGCACAATCGTATGTGCGCTCGATCGCATTGCATGTGCGCTCGATCGCCCTTTGTCCAGAAAGTGCTCCAGGGCTTCTAGATTTCTTCCTTAAAGTGCCAAAACTGCTTCTTTTTCTCCAAGATCCCACAAAAACATGTAAAATACACAAATGGAGTAAAAGATACCAAATTAACGTAATAAAAGATCTAACAAGTGTAAATAAGGGGGCTTAAATATGTATATTTAAGCGTCTATCACTTCCTTGAAGTAATCTACTAAAACTTTAGTCGTGAAACTTCACGGATATTGTACAAACCTTACAAGCAATCCCTTCCTCACGGAAGCTACAAAGAAGTGTTTAATCCTAAACACTCTAAGAGTTATTACAACTCTTTCCTCTTTATAATAAATGAGTTTTGTTGTAAAGTAAATGGTACAGAGATAGCAATAAGTGCTTTTACAAATGAACAATCTCTCTTTCAAGAATAATCTTGAAGAATGGCTCAATAATAGATTTTTCAAAGCTTTTTAAGAATTAATGAGCAAACTTGTGAGTTGAATGTGTTCTTTTCTTATTTTAAATGCTTATTGAAGTGGGTTTATATAGCCTTGAATCAATATGGTCGTTTGACACTGACTTGGTAGGTTTGGTGCATTAAATGCTCAAGTCCCGCAACTTAAACGGTCATATTTTTAAATTACCAATCGACTGGGTTAAGTGAGAAACTTCACTTTTTAGGCTATGTGAGAGTACCAGTTGACTGTGTCCTATGCACCAATCGACTGGAAACTTTCTATCCTAGTTGCCAGTCGACTGGGTACCCAATCGACTGGGAACCTTCTGTCCCATACCCCAGGCGACTGGGTGTCCTTCAACCTAATTATTCATGTTTCAAAACTGTTTTTGACTTAGAAACATTTGTATTAATAGTTTTGTCTAAGTCTTTTGTAAAATGAGCCACAGATCAAGCTAAGTATTTGAACATGAGAGATTTAAAATTGTTTTCATTACTTTAATGCCTATTCTAGATCTTCTGTCTTGTCTTGATGTTTGAATCAAGTTGAGTTCTTGCATATTTGTTTTTATGCTGAATGTTTTTGCCGATTAAGCACTTAGATAAAACTGTTAGTGTAATTAGAGTAGTGTTTTGTCAATATTAAGATCCAATATGGGTCAACAATCTCCCATTTTTTGACGATGACAAAACTAATGAGAGAAAATCCGTTTTTAAAAGCTAAGTGTTATTTTTTAGAAAATTTTGGATAGAGTCTCCTCTAGTTTTTGGATAAAAGCCAACCTGTTGAGCATTCAAAACACAGTTTATAAGCAGTTATCTCAACTCAACCAAGCATGCATTTCTATAATACATTTGTCAATGTGTTCGGAGCAATGCTCCCCCTAAATATGTGCTATATTCTAAGTTTACATTGATTTTTCTATTTTTCTCTCCCGTTTTGACAACAGCAGAAAATGGGGTGTAAACTCAAAAAATAAGAAACTAGGATAAGAAGAACAGGAAGATAATGCAAAAAGAAACTTGTATGCGAAAACTAGGTATTATTTGGGGCTGGAAAGACTTCCCGAGAAATGTCGGAAGTTTCCATACTAGCATAAGTAGTTAAAGCATATTGCGGAGTACGAATTGCTTAAACAAACCAATCATATAGCTCAAAAGTAAAGCAAGTATATGAACCATAAACTATATAACTGAAAAGTAGGCATAAATACAGGAATCCATACATCATGGGCTTATAGGAGCCAAATAACGAGTACAATAATAAAAATGTATGATAAAGCATGAAATGTTTATGCTAAGATCATCTAAGAGCTATATATATACATAATAAGGAGATACAACATAAAGCTCAGCGAGTGGGAGAACTAGAGCTGCCTCTAGAAGATCCTAAAGCTCAGCTTAGGAGTCCTCTTAGTGCAGCTCAAAATTTTCATGAAGTGTGTAGAGTTTATGATGCATAGAATCAACTGAGGAGCTCAAGCTATAGAATTTAGATTGCATGGATAGCTGGAGGCTTGAAATAGCCTGTAGTAAATTATCATATCCAGCCTGACCAGTACTAGAACCACCATGCTATGGACTGGGTGCTCGGTCATCAGTATCCATCGTGGTAGGAAGGGCTGAATTACCATGAACCTCATCATCCTCCTCGCTGTTGTCATCGCCATCACCGATTGGTATGTTCCTCCCTACCTTAGAGTATATCATCTCATCTCTGATTGTGCACCCCATTTTTTTAGAGAAGAAACGTTGATGATGCCCTTGAGGCCGATATCTTGAGCCTCAGAGGTGGGTAGAGAGACACGGAAGTGCTATAGGATGAGGGTAATGAGCATCCTGTAGGGAAGGCACCCAGAGTCACTAGCTTCAACATTTATCATGTTGGCGAGTAGTAGGGGTATATATTAAAATGGTGTCCAGTTTTGAGATGCCAAATCAATACAATATCTATCTTAGATAGATAGCCCTAACTCCCAAATCATGGATGGATGATCCAACTCATAATGAGGATGAACAACTTCGAGTCGAGGGGCATTTCACTACAGGTGTGAAATGTAGTGGGCCTAAAGATGTAGTTGGTCTCCCCTAATGATCCGGTATACCTTCTTATAATCAAAGTTGTCCTACCATCCGTCCAGACTCCATTGGATCCCTCCCACAAGGATCCTCAGTAAGCTGACCAGGAGGTCAGTGTTCACCTCGAACTCTACGCCCATCACACTAGTTCTGAAATGAAGAGCCAGTGGACTAGGCTTCACTAGGTTGGCATAGAACTGGTGAATGAGGTGTGCGTAGTATTTTTAGTGAATCTTGACAACTGGTGTTAAGTGTACTACCTCGAAAGCAAGTAATATGTCTAAATTTGCATGACGGATAGAATCGAAGTCAATGAATCTACTTGTCATGATCTTTTTATGGGGTATGACAGAGTTATACCTTTCTTTGGTTGCTAGACTCCAGAAGAGTGAGTCGCCGAGCTCAGTCCTCATTTTTTTGCTCAAGGAACCTGCCAAACCTTTTCCCTTGGCATCTAGTGCCGTGAATTTCTTGGACTGTGGCCCTGTAGGCGCGTGAGTTTCTCCAACGGTGGTTTTGATATTCTCTCTGATATTTTGGAAATGTCGTTTTAGAGAGCGATTTTTAGGAAAAACGGAATTTTCAACCGTGAAAAGTTAAAATGGAGGTGATATAGGATAAATTTAAGGGTTCTATGGAGTGGTTTTGGGAGATTTTGATAATTAATTAGGGATTTTCTAGAGAAAGAAAGCTTATGGATTTAAAAAATGGTGTGAAATTTCTGAAAAACGGAAACAACTATTTATAATATCATTATACCAGTCAACTAGGTAAATTGGCAGAGACATACCAATCGATTGGGTGATCCATGCAAGTCGACTGGGTAAATTGGCAGTGTGTTACCAGTCGACTGGACCCTTTATGAAACTTAAAAAAAGCTCTAGCTTAGAGTTTTAGCACGAATTTTGTTTATCTATGCCATCTTGAGTGAGAGATATATTAAATAAGAGTTAATACTCATTCACTAGATGTCAAATATGCATATGATGAATGTTGATGCAATCAAACATATAGTTTATCATAGTATTTTAAGCCCATCAATAGTTTAATCTTACAAAAGCTATTTTCACTTGAGGGTTTTGTAAGAATATCAGCTATTTGATTTTTCGAAGGAATGAATTCTAGTCTAATATCATTCTTTTGAGTATGGTCTCTTATGAAATGATGTCTAATTTCTATGTGTTTGGTTCTAGAATGCTGAATAAGGTTTTTGGTCAAGTTGATGGCGCTAGTATTATCACAATGAATTAGAAAATCTTTAACGTTCATGCCATACTCTTCTAGTTGTTTTTTCATCCACAACACTTGTGCACAACAACTTTCAGTTGCTACATATTCCGCCTCGGTAGTTGATAGCGCAACTGAGTTTTGTTTCTTGGAAAACCAAGAGGTTAGCATTGCATCTAAGAATTGGCATGTTCCACTAGTGTTTTTTCTATCTAGTCTACAACCTGCAAAATCAGCATTTGAATATCCTATAATCTCAAAAGATGAATCTCTAGAGTACCATAATACTAGGTTTTGAGTCCCTTATAGATATCTAAGGATTCTTTTTACTGTAATTACATGTGATTCCATAGGATTAGCTTGAAATCTAGCACACATGCATACACTGAACATTATATCAAGTCTACTTGCAGTTAAATAAAGTAAAGCTCCTATCATGCTTTTATAAGTTTTAGTGTCTCCACACTTACCTCCTTCATCTAGGTTAAGTTTTGTAGAGGTGCTCATAGGAGTGCCAATTGAGTTTGAGCTTTCCATACCAAACTTTCTTAATAGGTCATTGGTGTACTTTGATTGATTGATGAAGATCCCCTTTTTCAATTGTTTGATTTGAAGTCCAAGAAAGTAGGTGAGTTCTCCAATCATGCTTATTTCAAATTCTCCTTGCATGAACTTAGCAAACTCTTGACACATGAATTCATTAGTAGCACCAAATATAATATCATTAACATATATTTGGACTAGCAGTGTGTCATTCTTATGAGTTTTTTGTGAAGAGAGTTGTGTTTGTTTTTCCTCTTGTAAAACCATTTTCAATAAAAAAAAAACTTAGTCTCTCATACCATGCTCTTGGAGTTTGCTTCAACCCATAGAAAGCTTTAGAAAGCTTATAAACATGGTTTGGAAGACTAGGATTTTCAAATCCAAGAGGTTGCTCAACATACACCTCTTCTTCTATAAAACCATTTTAAAATGCACTTTTTACATCCATTTGAAATAGCTTAAATTTATTGAAGAATGCAAAGGCTAATAACATTCTAATAGCTTCTAATCTAGCTACGGGAGCATAGGTCTCATCAAGATATATTCATTCTTCTTGATTATATCTCTTAGCAACTAGTCTAGCCTTGTTCCTAGTTACTATTCCATTTTCATTCATCTTATTTCTAAATATCCATTTGTTCCTATTATGGTATGATTCTTTGGTCTAGGAACTAGATTCCATACTTTGTTTCTTTCAAATTGATTTATTTCTTCTTGCATAGCATTTATCCAATCGATATCTTTCTCAGCTTCTACAAACGTCTTAGGTTCTACTTGCGATAAAAAAGCTACACAATTACAAATATTTCTAATTGAGGAATGAGTTCTTACCTCTTGTGAATGATCACCAATCACTTGATCGATTGGATGATAATTCACATACCTCCAATCTTTGGGAAGACTACCCTCTTGTTGACTTGTAGATGGTTGATCAAGATTAAGACCATCTACCTCTTGACTTGTTTGAGGTTGGCTCTCCTCCAGGTCAACAATGGGAGTAGGTGTTTCCAATCATGGAATAAAATCTGCATCATTATTAAAAGAAACTACTCTACTACTAATTGGGTTAGACTCATCAAAGGCTACATGTATGGATTCTTTAACCACTAGAGTTTTTTTTTGTTAAAGACTCTATAAGCTTTACTAGAAATTGAATATCCCCTTATCCGTCTTTGAGTCAAATTTACCCAAGTTAGTTTTATTGTTATTTAAGATAAAACATTTATAACCAAAAGCATGAAAATATGAGATATTAGGCTTTCTACCTTTCCATAATTCATATGAAGTTTTGTTAAGCATAGGCCTAATTAAAACTCTATTTAAGACATAGCAAGAAGTGTTTATGGCTTCCGCCCAAAAACATTTTGGCAAAATATTTTCACAAAGCATTGTTCTTGCAAATTCTTCTAAAACTTTATTTTTCCTCTTAACAACTCCATTTTGTTGAGGAGTTCTAGGAACCAAAAAGTTGTGATCAATTCCATTTTCATCACAAAATTTTGAAAAAATTTGGTTCTCAAATTTTTTTCCATGATCACTTCTAATGCTTGAAATACAAATTCCTTTTTCATTTTGAACCTTTTACAAAAATTTTCAAATCCTTTATAAGCTTCATCCTTGTAAGCAATAAAAATAACAAAGGTATATCTTGAATAGTCATCAACAATAACAAGAGTATATTGATGGTCACCTAGACTAATGGTACTTATTAGACCAAATAAGTCCATTTGCAAAAGTTCTAATGGTCTAATAGTTGAGACGATATTTTTTGATTTAAAAGAAATTCTATTTGTTTTCTCATTTAACAAGCATCATACACCTTATCTTTTTCAAATTTGATTTTTGGTAGTCCAATAACTAAATCTTTTCTTGAAATGATTTTAAGAAAATCCATATTCACATGGCCAAGTCTTCTATACCATAGCCATGGGTTTTCAATAAATGCAGGAAAACATTTTTCATTTTCCGAATGCAAAGATTTTAAATCAACTATATAGACATTTACGTGTCTATGGCCAACAAAATTGATCTTGTTACTCTTGATGTCTATAACTAGACAATGAGAGGTTTCAAATATGACTTTGTTACATTTGTCACATAGTTGACTAATACTAAGTAGATTTGGCTTAAGACCTTGCACATATAATCCATTATCAATGGTTGAGAAATCACTACCAACTTTTCCATGCCCGATGATCTTTATCTTTGTGTTATCTCCAATGGTAACATGTCCGCCATCTCTTAAAGTTAGCTCTTTGAATACACTTCGATCACCAGTCATGTGCTTCGAGAATCCACTATCAAGGTACCAATAGTTACCTTTTTCTTTGGTGTGGAGACATATCTACATTACACAAAGATACACAATTGCACTCTTAGGTACCCAAAAATTTTTGGGTCCTTTGGGGTTACTCCTAGAAAATATGGTTCCTTTAGGGACCCATACTTTCTTAACACTATAAAGTGCTCTATATTTATAGACACATTGATGATGCATAATCCTAGGATAATAGTTATTGAAATTTCTAGGATTTCTTAATTATGCATGTTTATAGTTTATTGGATAAGTATTCGTAGGATACATGTTTCTATTGTGAAGATTATGAACATGTATGTAATTTCTAAGAAATGTATGATGATGATTTCTAGGATATGTACTTTCATTATTATGAGCATACATATTATTTCTAAGATACACATGATGGTTACTCCTAGGATGTGTATATGCATTTCTTGAATGATTGTTCCTAGCATTTGCATTTCTTGAGTGAACATACATATATGCATGAGTATTTCTAGGATGCTTACCTCTAGTATATGCATTAGAATTTAAATTCGCATTTTAAACTTAATATATTGAGGGTGTACTTTTGATCTTGTTAGTGGCCTTGGAAGTAGAGGCTTCATTCACACATGTTGTTTTCATGAATAAGGTCTCTTTTGATTTTTGCTTGCCTAGTGGAGAATAACCCAACTCAGATTTTCCTCCACTTAATCTTTGGTAAGATAGCACTTCATCTAGCTTTTCTTTTCCAAGCATAAGTCTTGATATCGTGCTATTCAAATCCATTATTTTGTTCTTTAAATTTTCATTTTCATTTTTTAGAAAATCTTGTGAAGAATTATAAAGCATGAAAGATGCTTTTTATTTTTCTTCCTTTAGGCCTTCCATCTCTTTAGAAAGAGATGCGACTTCCTTTTTTAAGGTGGTATTCTTAGAACCAAATTTCTTTAATTCTTCATACATTTCATTTATAACCTCTATTAATTCTTCACTAGTATTAACAATGTTATTATTAGAAGGGGAAGAATTTAATACATCATTTTCGTCGTCGATTACCATTAGACATAGGTTGGCAATCTCATCATATACGACGTCATTGTCTGAGGATTCTTCTTCTTCATCATCACTCTAAGTGGTTGCAATCATAACTTTATTTTTGAAGCTCTTATATGGTTTGCTTGTCGATGTACAATCGGCCTTGATGTGACTGGGCTTCTTGCAACCATAACACACAAGTGGTTCCCTTTTTGGAGTGGGATCATTTGTGTAAGGTTTCTTGCTCTTCTTCAAGAACCTGTGAAATCTCTTGGTGATTAGAGTCATCTCGCCATCTTCTTCGCTGCTCTCTACCTCTTCTTCCATTTCTTCCTCTTTGCTGCTCATAGAGGCCTTGAGAGCAATCACATTTTTCTTCTTCTCATCATCATTGACAATGAGATTCATTTCTTTCATCTCATATGTCAATAGTGATCCGAGAAGTGTTTTAACGTCAAGTTGGTTGAGATCTTTGGCTTCTGTGATGGTTGTCTTCTTTACTTTCCAAGTGGATGACAAAGACCTTAAGATCTTCCTCATTAGTTGAAATTCCTCAATGTTCCTATAAAGAAGATTTAAGCCGTTAACAATAGTGGTGAAACGTGAGTGAATTTGAGAAATTGTTACGTTAGGAGACATTTTGAAAGATTTATACTCAGGCACTAGCATATAGATTTTTGATTTTTTAACTTCGCTAGTTCCTTCATATGTAACTTGCAATTATTCCCAAATCTTCTTAGCCAAAACACAAGCAGAAATTTTATTATATTTAGAAATATCTAAAGCACAATGTAAAATACTTGTGGCTCTACTATTTAGAGATATCATTCTACAATCCTCTTTATTGAACTCAGTTTTGAGTTTAGGCATTGTATGATTGATTTTTTCAATAGTTATTTCCTTTGTAGGAATTCTAGGTCCTTCCTCAATGACTCTCCATAGATTGTAATCTTGTCCTTCGACAAAGATTTTCATCCTATTTTTCTAATAGTTATAGTTGGAGCCACTGAACAATGGAGGCCTCTTTGGTATAACTATTAGATGCCATCGGATCAACTCAAGGATTTTAAGCTTGGAATTGAGTACAAAACTTTGATACCAATTGTAAACCGAGGTTCAAACCCAAGAGGGAGTGAATTGGGTTTTTAAATTTTTTTACTAATTACTTTGAATGTTTCTAAAAATAGTTAAATGCACAAAGCATACAAACAAGTAATGTGCTTGAAAGTAAACGAGTTTAAGGGAGAAAAAGTGCAAACTCAGTTTATAGTGGTTCAGTAATATCGGATTTCTTCCGACCGTACGTCCACTCTCTTCAAGGAACCTTCTTGAAGTAATCCACTAAAACTTTAGTCGTGCAACTTCATAGGTGTTGCACAAACCTTACAAGCAATCCTTTCCTCACGGAAGCTAATCCTTTCTTAACGGAAGCTAATCCCTTCATCACAGAAGCTATAAAGAAGTGTTTAATCCTAAACACTCTAAGAGTTATTAAAATTATTTCCCCTTTACAATAAATGAGATTTGCTATAAAGTAAATGGTTGAGAGATAGCAATAAGTGCTTTTACAAATGAACAATATCTCTCTTTCAAGAATAAGCTTGAAGAATTGCTCAACAATAGATTTTTCAAAGCTTTTTGAGAATTAATGAGCAAACTTGTGAATTGAATATGTTCTCTTCTTGTTTTAAATCCTTATTGAAGTGGGTTTATATAGCCTTTAATCAATATAGCCATTTGACACTAACTTGGTAGGTTTGGTGCATTAAATGCTCAAGTTCCGCGTCTATAACGGTCATATTTTTGAATTACCAGTCAACTGGATCCTTGTACTAGTCGATTGGGTCAAGTGAGAAACTTCACTTTTTAGGCTATGGGAGAGTACCAGTCGACTAGGTCCTACGCACCAGTCGACTAGGAACCTTTTGTCCCAGTTGCCAGTCAACTAGGTCCTTAACACCAGTCGACTGGGAACCTTCTGTCCCATACGCCAGTCGACTGGTATGGAGCCAGTTGATTAGGTTGTTCTTCAACCTAGTTTTTCATGTTTCAAAACTGTTTTTGACTTAGAAACATTTGTATTAATAGTTTTGTCAAAGTCTTTTGTAAAATGAGCCACACATCAAGCTAAGTATTTGAACATGAGAGATTTACAATTGTTTTCATTACCTTAATGCCTATTCTAGATTTTCTGTCTTGTCTTGATGTTTGAATCAAGTTGAGTTCTTGCATCTTTGTTTTTACACTGAATGTTTTTGCTGCTTAAACACTTAGATAAAATTGTTAGTGCAATTAGAGTAGTATTTTGTCATTATTAAAATCAAATACAGGTCAACAGTTATTTTAGCTATCTTTATTTTCTTTTCATTGTTTCTTATGATATATTTTATCTCTTTTATACTCTGATAACTTTCCATTGACAGAAAACACCATGTTAAACTCAACTAAGGTCGTTAGGATGGCCTAGGAGAGGATAAGGGCTAGAGCTACGAACCCTTCTCCTTCTGACTAAACCCGAAGGAAGAGGGCTATGTGTAATACCTGTATTTGTAAAGTAAGGGTAAAGAAGTAATAAAATAAATATGACATGAAATTAAAATAAAATATGTGTGAAAGGTTTATTAGTATTTGAATAAAGCAATTTAAAAAAAAAATCATGAACAGTATATAAAAAAAGTAAAAAAGAAAAAAGAAAGGAAAAAAAAGGTTTTAAAAAAACAAAAAAAATTAGGACATCCAGGGACATCCCAGCAAAAGGAAGAAGAAAGAAAAAAAAATAACATCTAAAAAATATCTAAAAAAATATTTATGCAATTGGAATACTTTTAGTAAATTTGATTCACTAAGCTTGTGAAGCTCATCCTTCATTGTATAATGATTCCAGGTAGCAGACAAAACAAATAGTCTGGTAGGTTGAGAGTCAGACAAAAGCATTTTTTTGTAAGCCACGTACGTGTCAATATCCTCAGACTAGTGAGAAAATGAAATAAATAGTTATTTGTAAATATTCATGCATTTTACGTTGTATATTATGTGTAAGTTAATATCATATTTATGTACCTCCCTTGTTGAGGGCTGAGGATTAAAATAAAAATTTCTATTAGTATTATTTTATTATTGCATATATGTGTCGTGTTGGGATTCTCAAAATGTGATGACGCCATCTCGGAAGTGGCCAACTCGAGATGGGTCGTTACAATTTTGGTATTAGAGTATTAGGTTTTGAGATTCTGTAGACTGCATGAGAACTTAAAAAGTGGAATATCTAAATAAACTATATTTTTAAATGCAGAGTCTGAGGATGATACGTGGTCGTGCTAGAGCAAGAGGTAGAGTTCTGAATCAGAGGGGACATAGTAGACCTCCAAATTTTAGGAGAACTGAAGCAGAAGAGGAAGTTGAGTCTGTGATTCCCGCAAGGGAACATGTTGATAGTGCAGCTGGTGCTAGTAGAGTTGGGAGAGTATTTGAGGGTAGGAAGGATGAATTGAGAGAAGCTCTTAATCGTGCTATAAAGAAGATGAATACAGCTGAAGAAAGGGCTGATAATCTACAGAGAAAATTAGAGGAAAGAGGTAGAAGAGAACTTGATGTGGTGATGTAAGAGGGTCATGAGGAAGGTGTGTTTGCACATGAGATGCAAGGTGATTGTTTTGTGAGATTTCATAAGTTTAAACCTCAATCTTTTAGAGGATCTGTAAATCTAGTGGAAGCTGAGCAGTGGATTAGACATGTGGAGAAATATTTTGAGGTCTTACCAGTGTCAGATAGAAAGAAGGTGGCTTTTGCTTTATTTATGCTGGAGGGTGAGGCTTCTCAATGGTAGGAGGATATTTTTCCTAGGGTAAGCACACGAGTAGAACAACCTTTGACTTGGAATAAGTTTAAGGATGAGTTTAGTATTTCCTAAATACCTTTCGGGCACAACAAGAAAGAGATTTCATTCATTAAAGGCAGAGAAATTTATCGGTGGTTGAATATGGAGGAGCAAAAATGTAAGAGATTTTTAGACGGATTACACTATGATATTCAGACTAAACTCTCTTATATGGGCATAGAGAATTATGCTGTACTGGTGGATAAAGTATTACAAATGAAGAATGATTTAATGGAGTTGAGAGGTAGGAGGGATTGGCTGAAGAGGTCTAGATTTGAGGGACCTAGAGGTGGTAGCAGTATGTGTGTACAAGGTGGGAGACCACCCCAGAAGGGGCGTTCCTTGTCACAAGAAACTATAGTGTAGAGTCAGAGGCAGGTATGATCTGTTGCTTCTGTAGCTTAGAGTAATACTGGTGGGACCCCTAGATTTGGGAGGTAAGCTATGAAAAGTGGGAGTTATGGTAGAAGAGTAAGTATGCCACTAGGGGGAAGTGGTAACCTAATGTATAATCAAGAGGTAAGGGTCTGCTTTAGATGTAATTAGATGGGGCATCTGGCTCGAAATTGCCCTATGCAGATATGCTTTGTGTGTGGTGGGGGAGGACATGTGGTTGCAGATTGTCCAGCGGGGAAATCTGCTGATGTAGGCGTTGGAAGTGTTGGAAGGAGATCGATGGAGAGAGGTGGTGGATCAGGGGGTGTACGGGGCAGAGGTCGAGGATCAGTAGCAGAGCGAGGACATGGCAGTCAGATTTAGTCCAGAGTTGGTAGAGTCTATACATTGACCCAACAGGATGCATAAGCCACCCCTGATGTTGTTATGGGTATGATATCTATCCTTGGTAGGCCTGTTAGATTATTAATTGATCTTGGTGTAACCCATTCTTTTGCATCTAGTAATTATAAGAAATCTATTTATACTAGTGCTAGTCCTTTGATGCATGCAATTATTGTTAAGATTCCTACTGGAGATAGGGTTATTATTAGGATAATCTATCGAGGTTGTGTGATTAATATTGCTGATAGAGAATTTGAAGTTGATTTATTACCTTTAGATATGATAGATTTTGATTTAATTTTGGGAATGAATTGGTTATCTGCGTATCATGCTTGGGTAGATTGTTTTAGAAAAAATGTGGTGTTCAAGATACCCGGACAAAAGGATTTTAATTTTCAAGGAGAACATAGGATACTTGCTAATTGTCTTATTTCTGCCTTAACTGCTAGTAAATGGTTGAGGAAGGGTTGTGAGAGGTATTTGGCGCATGTAGTGGATTCTAGCAAGGAGAGTAGGAATTTAGAAGATATCTTGGTAGTAAAATATTTTTCTGATGTTTTCCCTGAAGAGTTGACTGGGTTGCCTCCCAATAAGGAGATTGAATTTTCTATTGAAGTGATTCCAGGATCAGCACCTATATCCATAGCACCCTATTGAATGGCAACAGCTGAATTGAGAGAGTTGAAAGTTTAGCTTCAGGAGTTATTAGATAAATAGTTTATCCGACCTAATATGTCACTCTGGGGAGCCCCTGTGTTATTTTTCAAGAAGAAGAATGGGACATTGAGGTTGTGTATTGATTATAGATAGTTGAATAAGATCACCATCAAGAATAGATATCCTTTGCCTAGGATAGATAATTTATTCGAGCAGTTGCAGGGAGCTAAAGTGTTTTCTAAGATAGATCTAAGATTGGGTTATCATCAATTGAGGATAAAGGAGGGGGAAGTACCTAAAACTGCTTTTAAGACACGTTATGGCCATCATGAGTTCTTGGTGATGCCTTTTGAGTTGACTAATGCTCCTGCAATATTTATGGACCTTATGAATCGGGTGTTTAAACCATTCTTGGACAAATTTGTGATTGGGTTTATTGATGATATTTTGATATATTCCAAGAATGAAGAAGAGCATATGCAACATTTAGAGATAGTGTTGGAGATTTTGAGGAGAAAGAAATTATATGCGAAGTTCTCTAAGTGTGAGTTTTGGTTGAGCGAAATATCTTTCTGGGGGCATGTTGTGTCGGGAAAGGGGATAACGGTTGACCCACAGAAAGTAGAAGTAGTGTTGAATTGGAAAAGACCCACGAGTGTAACTGAAATTAGAAGTTTTTTTAGGTTGGCTGGTTATTATAGAGATTTATCCAAAAAATTTCTATGATTGCTAGACCTTTGAATAAATTGACCAGGAAGGATGTAAAGTTTAGGTGGTCAGAGGAATATGAGAAAAGTTTCCAGCTACTGAAAGAAAAACTTACTACTGCCCCAGTATTAGTGCTTCCTTCTGGTGATGAAGGATTTGTGGTTTATAGTGATGCGTCACATCAGGGGTTGGGATGTGTGTTGATGTGACATGGGAGAGTTATAGCTTATGCATCTAAGCAACTAAAGAACCATGAGAGGAATTACCCGACCCATGATTTAGAATTGGCTGCCATAGTTTTTGCTTTGAAGATTTGGAGACACCATCTATATGGAGCTAAGTGTGAAATTTTTACTGATCATAAAAGCTTGACGCATTTACCAACCCAGAAAGAGTTGAATTTGAGGTAGAGGAGGTGGATGGAATAGATTTGTGATTATGACTGTACAATTCATTATCATCCAAGAAAGGCTAATGTAGTAGTTGACGTATTGAGTAGAAAGGCTACAGGGAGATTAGCTGCTATTGGAAGTCATAATACTAGCCTAATGATAGAATTAAGAAGAATGAGAATGCATTTGAGTGTCAATGATAGAGGGGTATTAATGGCAAATATAACGATACAATATTCTATTATTGACCATTTATTACAGATGCATGGTAGAGATGATGGGATAGAGAAGATCAGACGAGAAGTGTTGAGTGGGAAACCAACCGAGTTTAGAATTAGAGAAGATGGTATGGTAGTATTGGGGCATAGAGTTTGTGTTCCCAATGATGTGGAGATGAGAAAGGAGATACTAAGGGAGGCTCATGATTCTGTATATTTCATGCACCTAAGTAATAATAAGATGTACAAGGGGTTGAGACAAAATTATTGGTGGTCAGGGATGAAGAAAGATATAGCATAATATATTTCTAGATGTTTGATTTGGCAACAGGTGAAGGTTGAGAATAGACATCCAGCAAGTTTATTACAACCTCTTCAAATACCTGAGTGGCCATGGGAAAATGTGAGTATGGATTTTGTCTCTGGTTTTTCCCGTACCCAGAGGGGACATGACACTGTGTGGGTTATAGTGGATAGATTTTCTAAGTCTTAATATTTTCTTCCTATTAAAACTACTTGGAGTCCAGAAAAGCTGGATGAGTTGTATGCAGCAGAGATAGTAAAATTACATGGAGTACCCTTGAGTATTGCATCAGATAGAGATTCTAGATTTACCTCCAGATTTTGGAGGGGTTTCCAAGAAGCTATAGGTATGCAATTACAGTTTAGTACAGCTTTTCATCCACAAACTGATGGGAAGACGGAGAGAATCATCAGAATACTAGAAGATATGTTGAGGGCAAGTGTACTAAGCTTCTCAGTGAGCTGAGATGCTTATTTACCGTTGATCGAGTTTGCATACAATAATCAATATCAAACTAGTATTGGGATGACACCCTTCGAGGCTTTATATGGTAGAAGGTGTAGAACTCTAGTATGCTGGGAAGAAGTTGGAGAGAGAAAGATATATGGCCAAGAAATAATAGACTTAATTACTGAGATGATCAAATTAGTTAAGGAGAACCTCAAAGCAACTCATAACAGACAGAAAGGATATGCTGATAAAAAAAGATGACCTCTCGAGTTCCAAGTTGGTGATTGGGTATTTTTGAAGATATCTCCGTAGAAAGGAGTGTTGAGATTTAAGAAGAAGGGAAAGTTGAGCCCGAGATTTGTGAGGCTGTATGAGGTGATCGAGAAAATTGGACCAGTAGCATATCGTTTGAATTTACCTCCAGAATTAAAGCAATTACATAACGTGTTTAATGTGTCACTGCTGAGAAAGTACTTACACGATGAATCCCATAGTATCTCGAATCAGGCAATAGAAATTCAGGCAGATTTGACTTTTATGCTAGTACCAGTCAGAATCCTGAGCCTGAGATTTGTGGGGCTGTATGAGGTGATCGAGAAAATTGGACAAGTAGCATATCGTTTGAATTTGCCTCCAGAATTAAAGCAATTACATAACGTGTTTAATGTGTCACTGCCGAGAAAGTACTTACACGATGAATCCCATAGTATCTCGAATCAGGCAATAGAAATTCAGACAGATTTGACTTTTATGCTAGTACCAGTCAGAATCTTAGACAGATAGGAACAAGTCTTGCGCAATAAAGTCATTTCTTTGATTCAACTATTATGGCGAAATAAAGATGTCGAAGAAGTCACGTGGGAGCATGAAGCAAGAATGAGGAAGGATTACCCCCAACTCTTTTCTTGATTTTAGGTAGGAAAATTTCGGGGACGAAATTTTTGTAAGGTGGGTAGAATTGTAATACCCGTATTTGTAAAGTAAGGATAAAGAAGTAATTTAATAAATATGACATGAAATTAAAATAAAATATATGTGAAAGGTTTATTAGTATTTGAATAAAGAAATTTAAAAAAAAAATCATATAAGAAAAGTAAAAGGAAAAAGAAAGGAAAAAAAAGGTTTTTTAAAAAAAACAAAAAAATCAGGACGTCTAGGGACGTCCTAGCAAAAGGAAGAAAAAATAAAAAAAAATAACATCTAAAAAAAAGGGGACACATGGCAACAGGTGTCAGCACTTGCTGCCAAGTGTAAATTTGAAGGCCTGAATGCCTTCCAGCAAGCCAAAATGTGGAGCCTATGGGAGAGTTGCAAATTTAAACAAGCAAGTGCTGCAGAGATTTTTTGGTGCAGCAAGCTTATATATATATATATATATATATATATATATATATATATATATATATATATATATATATATATATATATATATACTTACCAAACTCGTTTAGTTTACATTCCATTACGCATCTTTTTTAAACACTTGGGGACCGAAAGAAATGTTGAAAGAGAAAATTTTTGAAGGGGTTTATGGTGGACTTTTATAGAGAGTTACGAGAAGATATCAGAAAAATAGAATGTAATAACATAATGTGTATTTTGAATTTTTAGCATTCATGAAATTTCTCGGAATTCAGAGTGGGCATTTTCAAAGGGTGTGGTTTATGAAGAATTGAAGAAATAATTAGAAATTTAATACAAATATTATGTCAGGTGTTGACGATCAGCAACTGGGAGAAATTTCGAAGAAGAGCGAGAAAGGCAAGGAAGTGATCCACGGGTAGCTTTAAGTGTTACATTGTGGGTTGAATTTACTTTAAGTAACCTAAATAAAAATCAAATATCCAGTGATAATATTAAAATAAATTATTATCTTATACTTTGGTGGTAGATAAAAATTTGGTTGATAAGTAAGATGAATATTGGACATGTGAAAATTATTATATGAAAAGAAATATTATTAGAATATTGAGTTGATTTAATGATGACCATGATAAATAGATTTTTGACGAGTTTTAGTAAATAAATTGATATGATATATGTGGAGATGAAAATTGTGAGATTTATCAAGCAGAAAGTTGAGGAAAGACCGGATAGTAATTGAAATATTTTGAATTCATGTGTTTTTTTTATATCACTGTTCATATGTATATTTCATATCATTGTTCATATGCATATGCGTTAAATAAGAGAACCGAAAGAACCGGGAAGGGGCCGATCTAATTGAAAAACCGTGATAGCTGGTATATGCTGGAAATAAAAGGGACATCGTGACAGTCGGGATAAGCTGTAAAGAATCGAGAGGGGGCCGTTCTAAGATAATAACAACATGTCGATATGTGGGAAGACGTTCCCATAATAATAATTCACACATTACATCTGTTTTAATTATTGCTTGCATTATTAAAATGCTGATGTGTGGTGCATTATTGTGAATTTTATTTATAGGTGGATGCATCTCACAAAGAGGCAATTACAGTGAGAAAAAGACATAGAGATATGATAAGATATGAATTATTTAAATGTTGGACATTATGCTATTATACAGTTATAAGAGAAATAAATGATTAAATGTTAACGAGCTATTTATGCAATTGGAATGCTTTTAGTAAATTTGATTCATTGAGCTTGTGAAGCTCATCCCTCATTGTACAATGATTTCAGGTAGCAGACATGACAAATAGTCTAGTGGGTTGAGATTCAAACGAAAGCATTTTTTTGTAAGCCATGTACGTGTCAATATCCTCAGACTAGTGAGAAAATGAAATAAATAGTTATTTGTAAATATTCATGCATTTTACATTGTATATTATTTGTAAGATAATATCAGATTTAAGTACCTTCCCTGTTGAGGGTTGAGGATTAAAATAAAAATTTATGTTAGTATTATTTTATTGTTGGATATATGTGTCGTGCTGGGATTCTCAAAATGTGATGACACCGTCTCAAGGGTGGCTAACTTGGGATGGGTCGTTACACTATGATAGTTGAGTCTTTCACCCAGTAGACTGAGGTGGGGCAGCTCGAGGCTAAGAAGATCGTAGTGTAGCTGACCGAGGTGCAACAAATCGAGGTTCAATAAGCCATGGTGTAGGGGGTTGAGGTTTCTACCGTTGGAAGGTAGACGATCGAGGAGCCAGGTTAGAAGGCAGAGGTTTCTCTAAGAACTGAGGTATATGTCGGTTACGAAGGGCTCCTTTTTTTAGGGTTGCTCTTATGCTCTGCCCCTTAATGTTATTCCTACCGCCCTTAAAAATTATACTCCTACCCTTTGAGGCTCCTCTACTGCCTTTGAGAACTTCGCTTTTATTCTTGGGGGCTCTAATCCTTCCCTGGTAGGCTTTACTTCTATTGCCAACTCAAGCTCCAAGACTTACTGTCCGAACTGGAAGGTGAGGGGCAAAGATTCAGCTTTCGATAGCATGAGTATTATTCGTTAATGGTTGAGAGTTTCTGTCCTTCTTGCTAACCCTAATCTATTAAATTTGATGACCTCTTATTAGCTGATCTCCAACACTTTGGACAATTTCTATCAGGTAAGACCCAAGTATTTGAGTTTTTTACTTCTACATTTTTCTTCTTGGCTTTTTTTTTTTTATCAATTTGTTTTTGATAAAGGCTGGCATGCATGCTTTTTTCTTGAGCCACTCTATTTAATCCATAGATAACACCATTGCTAAACTTCGGAGGAGTGATGAGGATCATACAAGACGGTTGGAAGAGAGTAGAATACAGAGGGATGGCCTTTCTAGCTAGGTCAATGATTTAGAGCTTGAGAAAGAAAAGTTGCAGACTTATCTAGCTCTTGCCAATGCCAACTGTCTGTCTACCTAGGAAGAGGTAGAAAGATTGAGAAGCGAGGTGGACAGACTTCATGATGTCGGGAGTGAGCTCATGTTTGAGATTAGTAGGCTCCACGAGGTCAATAGCCATTTTGGGGTTGAAGTGACTCATCTTCATGGCGTTGATGAGGAGATGAGGTCCCAATTGTTCTAAGTCGAAGCATCTACCATAGAGAAGTATCGTAGCTCTGAAGACTATAGGGTGGATGTTCTAAAAGAGGCCTCAGAGTAATACTTTGAAGGCTTTTATGTGGCCAAGGCAAAGGGTTTCGAAACGTAGCTTGATCTTGATTGGGCCAACTTGGAGATCCTTAACCCTCTTGAAAGGCAGGCAGAATGAGAGGTAGTTGAAGTAGCATGGGTTGTTGAGGAGGATAAAAATGAGGTGAGAAGACTTATGAGGAAGAGTCGAAGTCTTAGGATAAGACTTGTTAGCTTTTTTTTTTCCTTGTATTTTTTGGCCTTGAAGCCTCCATATAAATATTTTTTCATTCTTAATAAAGTATTTTTATTCTACATTTTTTTTTGTCTTTCAAAATTTTCTACTTATATTGAGTATAGCTTGAAATAATTTTTACAAGTGTTTATACTTTAGTTCTTGATCTCGACTCTTCTGCTATGACTTTAGAGTAGTGATTGAATTCTGGCTCTTGTAATCTTGTGACCCAAGTGGATTGAGATAATGATTCTCGTGTGAGTTTTGCCTTGAGAATGTGTTTCTAGACCTTCTCTTAAGCTAAGTTTTTTTTTCCTTTTTTGAGCTAACATATCTTTGAGGTGCATGACCTCCAGATAGGCTAAATTTGACTTGGTTGCTTTCACCCTCAGTATTTGATAATAAGCAAGTTAAGTCTAGGTGTGTTTTTTTTTTATCTTTTTCTTTGCAAGGTTTAGTTTGCTTCGGCTACTTTGATCTTTTCTACCTAGATGAAGAGAGTTACCGGAAGGTTAACTAGGTAAGAGGTGACTGAAACTTGAGGCTAGAAGACTGTTGACAAGAGTCTTTCTCGTCGAGCCTCTTACCTTGGTTAGTGGAGTATTTCTAAGGTGATTTGTCAACTAGTTGCATGAAGTTGAGTGAGCTCTGAGTTTATTTTTCTCGTTCCATGGTCATTGAAGGGGTGTGAACCACAAGTTGTTTGTATTAGACCTTGAGGACGTTTTATCGTTACCGAGTAGAGTGTAAAGCCAGATTTTTACAGTTTCTTTCAGAGTGCGGAGTAGTGGCTGGTATAGATATGTCTGTGAATGTCTATGAATGAACATTGGAGAGTTGTTGGTCTCTATATGTTCAATGGAGTTCTCTAGTTATGGGGCTCGATCTTCGAATATCTCGAAGCTATTAAAATTCACTGTATCCGAGACGTCTTAGGATAGTTCTTGGGACAGTTGGTCCCTTAGAAGCATGACTTCGCTCGAGACATTAGAGCTATAGCCCTTCAAAGTAGAGATGATACATATGTCTTCGATCTCGGATTCTGAGAGACTTTAAGCAGTTTACAATTCCCTAGAACTTACTAAGGCCGTGAAGAGGTCTGGACCCGGTTAGAAGTTGAACTTGAGAGTTTATGAGGCTTGAAGTTTGGCTTCGGTCACAAACTCCCCATTTGAGGCATGTGTTGATATTCGTTCTAGGTCAATATGACTATTTCTTCTCGATCTTTAAAGATGGCTGGTATACTGGCTCTTTGGTAGTGACCCTGGATAAGTCCAGTCCAAGCCAGATATGATGCCATCTGCATGTTCAAGGGGCTAGATAGGACCTATTCACTGTGAACCTCAGGATTTTGTTGATTTTTTAAGGTTTAATAAAGATTGTGCTCATTCATATGCTATGTTGTCTATCTCGGCTTTGGTGGGGCAAAATGAAGCACCTTAAGGTTACAGTATTAGTAAATGTGTAATATAGGTTACAACGTTAAGAAACATAAGGTGAGACCTTTCAAGGGCTTTTGAGTTGCATCATGAGATAAATTTTTTATTCGCACGAACGATGCTAATTTGTTGATGCCCGAAAAAGATGATGAAGGATGACCCATCTTTCTTGGCCTTCAACGGGGTGTTGCTTGAGGACTTGTTGGGTGAGAGGACTTTGAAGAGCCTTGGCTCCATGTATATCTGGTGTGTGTGAGCACCTGCAAGAAAGTCTCTCAGAGCGTTGTGCTCCGCGGAGGACCCTTCGATGCTTAAGTTAGTATAAGTATTCAAAAATAAGTAAGGAGAGAATTTAGATTGATACCGAGGTGAGGGGGTGTAGGGGAGTAGGAGAGAACTAAAATAATTCTCTTTGTTCCTCGTGTATTTACTCCTTGTTATCTAGATTTTTCTTAGGTTTCTCCTATTTTGTCTTCTTTTTTTTCTATATGGTTTTTGTCTCTATATCTGTTTCTGTCCCTGTGTCTTACATGCTAAAACCCCTTTATATAGGCATGGTGACCTTTGTCTTTGGGACTCTAAAGTGGAATACAACTAGAATGTGACTCCTGAGCCTTGAGCCACGTGGGAAATGGCCTCTGCTTATTATAAGGAGACCTCTGCTTGAGAGAAGTGACATCTGCTTATAAGTTCTGACATCAAGATTAGAGTCTTCAGGGTTTGGGGTGATGCGTCCATCGTTACAGTCAAGATAGATCATTGCTTAGAAGGTAGTAATCCACGTGTCCGATTTTTATTGGACTTAGTAATTTTGGTCACATGACATACCAAGCAACAAAATTATCTAAAGATAAAGCATGCTTCGCTAATAAAATCTGCTGGATAGTTACAGATTCTAGATAAATGACTAATACTCTTGACCTGGAGATTATGAAGTAACACCTTAATATTTGCAATAATGGAGCTTGCGACAGGCAAATCATCCTCCTACCTACGAACAACAGCACAAAAGGAGATGCAGTTACTCTCGACATCTAAACCAATGAAGCCATTATTTTGGGGAAAACACAAGCCCTCACATAAAGCTACTGCCTCATCAAGCAATGGATCAACCACCCCCTTAATCCTCTTAGCAAAACCAGCCTGAAATCTGCCATGACTGTCACAAACTATAGCACCAACCCCGAACACCCAACCATGAATATCAACAGCAACATCTATATTGAGTTTAAAGAGCCTAGTTAATAATGGATTCCATTTACTAACTTGCCTCACCTGGGAAGAGAGAGCCTTGACCTATACCTCCAAAAACTCACATAAATGATCACACGTAGTTTGGGGCAATCTTGAATGGTGAATCAGTATCTTTACCATAAAGCTTGTTATTTCTATTCGTCCATAATAGCCATGCCATTATGAAGAAGAGAGCTAACATCTCTCCATCCACATTCTCCATTAGTAACTCAACCCATTTTCAAAATCCCAATTGAACCACCCATAAACCCATAATCCACAAGCATACCACAACTTCCAAAGGAAAATCTTTAAGAACATGATTAGTGGAATCCATACCTCTATCACACAATTCGCAAAAAGTATCCATCAACATCCTTTGCCTCAAAAGCTTTACCTTTATGGGTAGAATGTATTGACACATCCTCCAAGAAAATACTTTAATTTTATTAGCCATCTTCAATTTCAATATTCCATTCCATATACCATCCACAACCGAAGAAGTAGAAGAAGATGCCATATTTCCTCGAGAGGGAAGAAGAAGATGCCTGGCCACATGATATGCACTTCTCACAAAAGAATATCGATTTTTGGTGAAGTGCCAATCAAATGGTTAGGCTTATTAAAATGACTAATCCCTATGCTTAAAATTGAATCAAATTCATGTTGGAAAAAAACCTCTTTCACCAACATAGATGTCATATCTCTTTCTTAATTATATCTCTACTTGAATTTGTTAGTGGGTTCCTAAAAGAACAAAAAAAAAAAAATCTTTCACTAATGACTCATGCCATACCTTAGTCACTGGATCAATAAGTTGGAAAATCAATGCCAACTTTCCCAAAATATATATTTTGCCTTGTCATTACAGTAATGATGCTAGTTTGAGCCAGTCATGGACCCTTCCACGCAAAAATTGAACGAACTCTTTTCGTAAACACTTTCTTACTCTCCCAAATGCTTCTTTATGTGATTACTCCCCAAACTAACTTGTAAGAATGAGGAATTGGGATAATATTTGGCTTTAAGAACTCTGGCACGTAAGGATGTCTCACAATGAATCAACATCTATCTCTGCTTGGCTAGCAAAGCCATATTAAAAGCTTCTAACTTTCGAAACCCCATAACCCTTCCCTTTTTGGCATATACATTTGCTCCCAAGACATTCAATGAATACTCTATTGCAGTTAGTTCTGTTAATGGAGTTGAAAAACAATGGAAATACCATAATATCAATATTTTGATCAAAAACAGCTTAAAGGTGTTACAAAGAGTGGAAGTAGTTTATACTCTCAAAGAAAGAAACTAAATGGCCGACTCTCACAAAAAAATGGAGGTCACAGACTTGATGACCTAGAGATCTTGTATTAACGATTGTAACAGATGAGGGTTTCTCGACAATGATGATTAGAGCTTTAGGTCCTTAAGTAATATATTGTATATGATTTATTATGTAGTTTAATTGCCGCTTGATTTTGTAACGCAATATTTGTTTGTATTTCGACTCATTATCTAAGCTAGCTCTATTGTTGATTTGATTAAATTTTATGAATAAAAGATTTACTTTTATTTTTTTAAAAAAAAAGAATCTTAGACTCTATGATTCCGCTACCAATAAATTTTGGAATCATTTCCAACTCATAACACAAGTCGGATGGGAGTTTGAAACAACTCATTGTATACGTTGGAACAAATTGCGCCACCGCTTTGATTAGTATCTCCTTCCTAGCTCTCGAAAAAAACTTCTCCCTCCAACCCTCTAATTTTCGTGCCACCCTTTTCTTAATTTCACGAAAAGCTACCTTTTTAATCTGACCCGCCGTCGTGGGAAAGCCAATATATCTTTCATGGTTAGCTACTTTAGGCATTTGCAAGGTATCCATAATAAATGCAAAGGAGCTTGACAATTTCCACAAAATATAATGATAGATTTGTTGAAGTTAATTACTTGATCCTAACATGCTTCACATCTGCATAAAATTTCATGCAAAACACCCACCTCATCTACATTAGCATGCACAAAGAGAGGAATCATTTCAAAAAACTCTTGAGATTTTACCTCTAAAATCTACCTACTCAAAATTTAGGTAAAAAACACAACCACAACAATTAAATACGTAAAATAAACCAAGAATAAATACACCAAGAATTAATGTGGTTCGACAACCTCTTTGTCTATGTCCTCTAACATATCCACAACTTTATTAATCTTCAATTACAACTTTAGGAAGAGCAAAGTTGCTAAACTCTCACTACCTCACAAATCAAAAGCCCCAATACACTCAAAGTTCTCAACCTAGCTCTAGTTGTAAGTGTCCTCTCTACTTGACAACCTAAAACTCTAATACACCTAAAGCTCTCATCTTAGCTCTAATAATAAACCACCCCCAATTTATAACATGTATTGGAATTATAAGTATGCCTCATACCTTTTCTAGAACCACCTTTATATAGAGGATATTTTCCTTATACTATTTGGAAAAGAACAACAACATAAGAAACTGCTTCTACTCTTACTAGGATAAGCAACAATCCAATACAAAACTATTATTACTATTAGAACAAACAACAATAAAATAGAAAACCACTTTTTCCAAACCAATTTGAAGTCTTCTTTGTGGGGAATTGAGTCAAAATCCCAATAAATATCCATCTTAGCTCAAATTATCTAGCTCATCATCAAATTTGACTTTCTTCTTTGGTTGGTGCAATCCTTCCTTTTGGTTTTCTCACTTCATCTTCTTGCTTTCCGAAGCAACCATCCTCTCAGTCAACATGTACAAGCTCTCTTCATTCATGATGTCTCTCATTGCTACCTTTGAACTATTAAGAACTTGCGTATCATCATCCTCATTAGCTTTTCCATTATCACTCTCCTTCATTCTACTCAACTCCTCCAAGTCCTCCATCATGACTTGACATTGCAATTGTGTGTGTTCCTCTTCTTCATTGTAGATGCACTCCTTATTTGAAAAAAACTAGAGACTTGAATCTTGATCTTTCTTCTACCTTCCTTGAAGTGTTCAACTCCTCTTTGTTTGGCTCCTCACTTGATATAGTCATGAACAATTCTTTAACCTCGAACACACTTGGCCTGTTCAACTTATCTCTCTTTCGAGGTATTGTGGGAACCTCCCCATCCATCCAAACTTATTTTCTCACCATTAACATCATGGCTATATCATTTTTTCCAAGTGGCAAGCATTCCATCCTCTGCTATCTTACTACTAAAAAAAATTAGTGATAACGAAATATAAAAATATTAATATACATATCATCACCCATTTTCTTTCATCAAATAGCTCAATATTAATCATGTCTATTTTTAATATTTTTTCCATCGGAACTATAGCTCTAATACTACTTATTGGGATTTTACATATAAAATCTACCTACTCAAATTTTAGGCAAAAAAAAAAAAAAAAAAAAAAACAACCACAATAATTAAATAGACAAAACAAACAAAGAGTAAGTTCACTAAGAATTAATGTGGTTCCGTAATCTCTTTACTTATGTCCACCAACAAATCCACTACTTTATTATTCTTCAATTATATCTTTAAGAAGAGCAAAATTGCTAAACTCTCACTATTTCACAACTCAAAAGCCTCAATATACCCAAACTCTCAACCTAGCTCTAGTTGTAAGTTCCCTATCTATTTGACAATCCAAAATCTCAATACACCTAAAGCGCTCATCGTAGCTCTATAAGTAAACTCCCTGATTTACAATGTATATTGGAATTATGAGTATGCTTCAAAACTTCTCTAGGACCCCCTTTATATAGATATTATTTTTCTAATACTAATAGGAAAAGAACAACATAAGAAACTATTTTTACTTTTACTAAGATAAACAACAATCCAATAGAAAACTATTACTACTATCAAAATAAGCAATTATAAAATAGGAAACCACTTTTCCCAAACAAATTAAAAGTTCTCGTTGTGAGAAATTGAGCCAAAATCTCATCAAAAGCAAGTAAGTAACCTCAGGCCCCCCCCCCCCCCCCCCCCCCCAATGACCCGCCCGAATCTCTCGAATTTGGCCAGCTGCTTGTGCCTCCCTAAGTAACCCTGTCAACCCCTCCGCACACAAGAAAAACAAATATGATGGTAAGGGATCAGCTATCCGAATCCCCCTAGAAAGATCAATCAAAGCAAATTCTTTGCCATTTAGTGACAGATGTCATACAGTCCATGATCTTTTGAATCCAACCTTCATGAAAAACCAATCTCATCGTACCATAACTCACATAACCCCACTTTACCCGATCATATGCCTTACTCATATTAAGTTTCAGTGCTATATGCCCCTCATTTCTGCCCTTTTTATTTTTCAACATTTGAACCATTTCATAAACCGCTAGAATATTATCGGTAATTAACCGTTAGGGACAAAAGCACTCTTGATGACGAAATTGAGTCATATCCTCCGGGAGTTAACTTCCGGTATTAAAACAATATTTTTAGTATTATAAACTAGATCCAACACCCCCTGGTTCAAAAAATCCAAACAAGCTCTACTAACTTCATCTCTCACAATATGCCAATCAGATTGAAAAAATAATGCCAACATACTGTTTGATCCAGGCGTCATTGCAGGGTGCATCTGATCTAAAGCTTCCTTAATTTCTTCTTTAATGAACAGCTGACCCAACATATCATTCATCTGCTGCGTAACCTTAGGCTCAATTGTATCAAGTACATCATTATACCCTTGAGGATTAGAGGACTAGAATAAGGTCTAAAAATATTGTGTTGCCATGCTGTCCAAATCAGTTTTCCAATGGCCACTACTATCACGCAAACGATGAACATACTTTCTTTTATACCGATTTGTTGCATGAGCATGAAAAAAAGAAAAATTCCTGTCTCCTTCTTTCAACAAAGCTACCCTGGATCGCATATCCTCCAACTCGCGCGAATTCATGAATAACATACCAAAATGCTATCATCTGTCTCTCAGACATTGAACTGCCCCTTGCTTTTCTTTGGTCCAAAGATTTTCATTAAAGTCTCCCTTACATGCCCATGTCAAATTCAAAGCAATCTCACCAAGAACAAGAGAACTGATAACATTTTCAGTTAACAGGACAACAAATAAACATGGACTTTACAAGTTGGATTTACCATCAGTAGATGGGGTGGAATGTGCAGAGGCAGCATGGGATCTTCCTGCCAAGCAAGCTTAATTGGGAGTTCATCTACTTTATGCAATGTTTCTGGTTACAAAAGCACAACAGATGAGAAGTCATTTAAATCCAAGAGACACAATCTCTGCATCTTTGGCCTTAATGCATTGAATTTCAGACCTTCAGAGAAAGACATTACCTTATGTGGGAATTAGACAAAAAAAGACTTATTCATCAAGCTCTCATATGAAGAAGAAGAAGGCATTAAAGAGATTAGTATTGAAATCATCTTCAATGCATTACTTCTTTGGTTTATTTTCACTCTTATACTATTATGCCAGAAATTTTTTTTTTGTGCATGTAGAATTCATGGAGTGCAGACATGCTTGATTTGCAATTTTTTGTTTTCTTATGTAGATTAAGATTGTTGTTAACAATATATGAAATGTATGGAATTTCAGAAATATTGCCAAGAAAAATGAATCTTTTTAACATTTTGTGAATTGAAGAATATTGCAGATGCAAACCAAGAAAATGTCAAGCTTGTGAACATCAGATATATAATAATATGTTTATAACATGATTCCTGCAGGTCCACTGGATCCCAACATATAATCAAGTCTTAAATGGATGAAAGAAAAAGCATATGAAAGTCCAACACATTCGATAACAAAAGAAATATGCAAAGAGTTCAAAACAACCCACTAATATAGTAGACAATATGTTACATGCATTCTTTATTTTATTTTATCATATTAAAACACTTTAAATACGAGTATAATTTTTTGCAACTTCAAATCAATTAAATTCTTATAAATACTTACAAAAAATGGATGAGTCTGACACTCGGACATATAACATATACCTGTATCAGACAATAGTACCCAATTCCGGATAACATAGGAAGCCATACAATCTGTATCGTTCATGCTTCCAATTTCCCGGGTTAACTTCTTAGTAACATTCAAGTACTTATAATTGCTCATTCAATGCCACTAGTTTCCATTTGCCATTTTATTCCTGTTTAAGATTCTCACTCTCCGATCATTTTTGCAACTGATGTCTATAGAATAATTGAAAACTCTTACATTTATATCCATGTTGGTTTAAGTCTGAAAGTAAATGGAAGAAAATATTGAAAATAAGTGGGGAGAGAGTTTTCATGGTGCAATTTGTAATATAGAATTTTTAGAAAAGTGAAAAAAGTGAGCTATTTTACAAAGAAAGATTCATTTCACATTCATCTGTAGAATGACTTGCAACAAAAAAAAACACTCTGGAAATCATTTTCTTTTAAAATAATAGTTTTTGGTGTACAATAATTTTCAATGTAAAAACATTTTACAACAAAATGAGAATATCATTTCCCATCATTTCTAGATTCATGGTTCATGTACTTCTTTTGATGACTTATGTAGTTATTCAAGGTTCATGCACCCTATGTTCATCAACTAGTATTAAATGTTTAGCATATAGAAATGTGTTACAAGTCCTACATAAGCAGAAGAATTCTGTAAGCAAGTATCATCAATAAAAATACTAGTTAATGGAAGTTCAGATTTCTCTCCTAGATCAGATCTATTTGTTCTTCTCCTTCCCAAAAAAAAATCAGACCCATCAGCTTCTTCTGTTGTTTTTCAATAATGGTATCAGAGCACTCTTTAGAACCAGATGGCTATGCCTATGAATTCGAATACACTATTTCAATATTCTCCAAGCCATGTTCCCATTTTTTATGGTGAACCTTATGGCTATTGGAGTAGTCAAATGCAAACCTTAAATATTTCTCAAGACATGGGAAGTAGTTGAAGATGGATATGAAGAACAACAACAATCGTCCTTGACTGGACAACAATTGAAGCAATACCAGGAGACGGTAAAGAAAGATGCAAGTTCTCTTTGCTATATGCAACAAGGAGTGAGCAAAGCCATTTTTCCTAGAATCTATGGCATAACCATATCAAAGGCTGCCTGGAAAAACTTACAGAAAGAATTCCAAGGTTCACATAAAGTTATTTCTGTAAAACTCCAGACCTTGTGAAGAGATTTTGACATTTTTTCAATAAAAGAAACAGAAAGGTACGTGACTTCTTCACTAGAGTTGCTGAAATAGTAAACTAGATTAGGAGTCATAGTGATTCCATTCAAGAAAAGAAAATTGTTGAGAAGATCCTTAGAAGTCTACTCCAGAAATTTGAGCATGTGGTTGCAGCCATAGAAGAATCTAAAGACTTGTCAATATTCACTATGTATGAACTAATGGGTTCTCTTGAAACCCATGAGAAAAGGATGAGCAGTTTTTCAGAACAACCTTTGGAGCAAGCTTTTCAATCAAAGATGAAGATTTCAGAAAAGAAAGATAGAGAGAAGAAAAGAAAAAATATAGACCAGCCACGAAATTTCATATTACAAATGGGAGGTAGATCAAAAGATAACTTTTAGTTCATAGAAGCCCACAACAAAACGTTGTGGCTGAAAGAAAGAGTATGAGCATTGTAGAAAAGGCAAGAAGCATTGTTGGAAATCACCTTGACAAGATGTCCATGTGGTGATCTTCCAAACACCCAAGTCTAGAATGACTTGTAGAAAGAAATACAGCAATCGAAAGCAAGAAAGAAAAGAAGACAAGCGATTTATTATCGAGGTTCGGCAATAGCCTACGTCCCTGTGAGTTCCTCTGAACTCTCTGCACTAAATCAATGGCTCTTTACAATCCAGCAACGCTCTTCAAAAAACCTCAAGTTCTTGAAGAAACCAAGAAGAGAACAAAAAAGATGATAAGAACTATTACAATGCTCTCTATCTATACTACTCTCTCTTCTTTACAACCAGTCTCTCTACAATGAGTCCCTCTTGTATGTCTGTGTCTATGTACTCTCACACAATTCTCTCATTCACACACATATCTCACAAGTTACATTACATCACATTCTTGTTGAGAATGAAGCTAGATGACCTTTTATATAGTGCACCAACTTCTTGTCCAACCTTGAGAGTCAATCTCCACCCTTAGATCTTGAGGACTAATCAACCATGGCCCTCCATCAATTCTAAGTGATGCTGTGCATTTTAACCTTGCACCCACGCATTTAACAAGAGGCTGAAATAAGCTGTCCATGTGTGCATCAGTGTGCCGAGCGCCTAGGCATTGAACAGGGGGGGCTGCGGCCTAGGCTCAACCACCTTTCTTAAAGCTTCTGGGCGCTGCAGCCTTGGGAAGGGGGCGCCGCCGCCTTGACTTTTCTCTAGCACCTCCCTTGCTGGGCGCTGCAGCCTGGGAGAAGGAGGGTTGTAGCGCACACTGAAGCTAGACCTCCTGATGTTGTGTGCACTTCTTTGTCTTGCTGAATAGAGGTGTGCACACACACCCAAATTGATGCGCACACTTGTGTGCACTCCTTTAACATGCTGAAATTTATTCTTCCAACTTTGTTTAAACCTTAAACCATGTTTAAAACTTAGAAAAATACCAACAATCTCTACCTTTGTCTAAGCGTTTAAACCCGAACCATTGCATAGAGAACTTCAAGATCCAAACTCATCTTGAGTCATCAATCAACCGACTCCAATCCTAAGAAGTTCAAGGCAATGATTGAACCTTCTTAGAGGTAGAACCTTGGTACCTAAATCTGTAGGACCTTTTTCCGTGGCCTTCTTGTCATCATGAAAGCATCCTTTCATACTATTTTTCGGAATGTAATGATACCAAACATCCATATGCTTTGTCCTCTCATGGAACACCGAATTCCTCCACAAGTGCCACACACTTTGGATATCCGAAGACACCACCACCTGCTCTTTTAGGACCATCCACTTGTCCAACAAACCTTTGCACCACATAGCCTCCTTTATGGCTTCTATAGCCGCTATGTACTCAGCCTCGGTTGTTAATAGTGCTACCACCAACTGCCATTGAGCCTTTAAATACCTCAGCAACCACTTCATCCCAAGCCAATACTTCTTTCCAGGACTACTCAAAAATATGCTGAGAACACCCATTGCCCAAGAAACCCTTAACCAGTTTCTCTCCTTTTTTTGGATTCTACACATCCCAAGGATCTTTTGTGCAAGGCTAAGATCCTTCATCTCGAACTTCTCACTGAGTTGAGATGTAAACCTTTCCATCCTCTCCCTGATATACCCACTTGACAGCATATCATCGGCATAGATGAGGATACTCACCATTTTCTCCTCCTTGTGTCCAGGTGAGAAAGTTTTTGTGAAATCTATGTCTCTTCTTCGTGTGAACCCCTTCGCCACTAGCCTAGACTTGTCCCGGACTTCATCTCATGGAGGGTACCCTTTTTTGATCATGTAAGTGCACTTACATTCCACAACTTTCTGCTTTCCTGGAATTTTTACCAATTCCCAGAAGTTGTTCTTCCTTAAAGAATCCATTTCTTCCTCCATAGCTAGCTTCTATCTTGGTGAATCCTTACATCTCATGGCATCAATGTAAGTCTCTTGTTCACTCATCTCTCCTTCTTTCCAAGGAGCTGCTGCATCCGCAGCAACCGCAAACCCATATCTTGAAGGTGGTCCGACGAGTCTTCCTTTCCGGTCCCTTATGAGCTGATAGTCCTTTCGACTCCTGTTATTATCAACCTTCTCACGAGTGTCCTGAGCTTGGCATTCATCAATGGGCTCTACCTGGTCCGAACCCTCTTGCCTTCCTTGCTCTACCTGAACTGAATCTTCCTTGATGCTATGCTCCACAAATACCGAACTGGTTTGCTCACTAGCCCCTGCAGGGTTAGTTTTCTCCAAGTAGGGAAATAACAATTCATTAAAATCAACATCCCTATTTATTATGAGTTTCAATTCTTCTTTCTCTAAGGACCACAACCTATAGCCCTTAGCCCCTTCCCCATATCCTAGAAACGCACATTTTCTAGATCCTGGGCTAAGTCTATCATCCTTTTGTTGTGCATACGCAGCACACCCAAAAGTCCTAAGGTTGTCCAACTCAAAGGGTTTTCTACTCCATATCTCTTTGGGAGTCTTGAGCTCTAAAGCTCTAGAGGGTGATCTATTTACCAAGTATGCAGCAGAAGACACAACTTCCCCCCAAAAACATTTGGGTAATCCGGATCCATTTAATATACACCTAACCTTTTCCATAAGGGTCTTATTCATCCACTCAGCAACTCCATTTAACCTACAAAATTAATCAAGTTCTTGGTTAAAAATTTCTAAGCCATTATCAGTTCTTATCTCCTTAACTACCCTGCTCATTTGAGTCTCTACCAGCCCTACTAATTTATTCAAAGCATATGATTTATTTTTAACCTAATAAACCCAAATCTTTCTTGAATAATCATCAATTAAAGACAGAAAGTAAATGTTACCTCCTTGTGTGTGTGTCCTTGCTGGTCCTCAAAGGTCTGCATGAATGTAGTCAAGAATGCCCTTAGACTTGTGCACTCCGGTGTTGAAGCTGACCCGATGTTGCTTCTCAAGAACACAACACTCGTAGAAATCAAGTTCCTCTACTTTGTTTCCACCAAGTAGGCCATCCTTGCTAAGAACTTGCAGGCCTTCTTCGCTCATATATCCCAAGCGAGTGTGCCAAAGGGCTGCCTCATCCATCTCAGCCATCAAGCTTACTGCTTGATCCTTGATCTCCATGTCTCCGATCATCTTATAGAGTCCATCCTTCATTGCTGCTTTAATCACTACCAAAGATCCCTTGGCTACCTTGATCTTTCCTCCCTCTATCTTGCATGTGTATCCCATGGAATCCAACTGCCCCAATGAGATCAAATTCCTCCTCAAATCCAGGAGATACCTCATGTTGACCCTGAATGATTTTGATAGTGACAAAAATCTTAATTAAGCACTAATGAATATTACTTAAGTAATATAGATTGTTAATAGGTCTTATACATCAAAGGAGATCAAGATTGTAGAAATTGGTGAATCAAAGTTGATGATCTCAAAAGTCAATAAGCTCTCCAAACGATCAAATTCAATGAGAATAATTGAAATGCAACTTCAAAGACAATAGGGATAAATTATAGGTTTGAATCCTAAGATACTCTTTGTAAGCATTTCAATTGTTATGAGCTAATTATATTTGCATTGCATTTTATTATATAGTCTTAATTAACTGAAGATATAAAATCTCCAAGTGATTTTATTAAATGCAAATAAATTCTTTAGCCTCAATACTTAACATTCTCTAATTGAATTTAAGAAGAATTTATGTTGACATAGAAAATTACTTGAGCATTTGTAATATATCATTCTTCATATATCTTGCACACATTATGCTTAAATTTGTAATATGTTTTGTCATCATAAAAAATGCCTCAATCAAGAAATTGATTAGATTAATTTTGATGATAACAAAACACTTTTGAATTGTTTAACTCGTGTGTTTAATGTTCAAGACAGTTTGATTCAATTAGGAGATTTTTTGGAACTCAAAAATCCAAAAAGAATAAAGAGATATGAAGAAAATTGATGCTGAAAACACTGTTCATCCAGAAATCACTATAGTAGCGCTCAAATAGTGACCCAGTTGACTGGGTGAATAGTGCAGTCGACTGATAAAACGGGCAGAAGGTTCCTAGTCGACTGGTATGACTTACCAGTCGACTGGTAACACTGTAGCAGCAAAAATGTGAATTTTTAAGAGGACCCAGTCGACTGGTAGTTCAAAAATATGACCGTTGGGACTCGAAATCTAAGATTTTAAAGGCACAATCAATTCAAATTAAAGTCTAACGGCCATATTAATTGATGGCTATATAAACCCACTCAATTCAGCATTCAACAAGAAAGAGAAGACATTCAAAAAGAGAAGAACACACACAATCAAGTCATTCATTCTTTGAAACTCAAAAAAGCTTTGAAATACTCATGTTGAGCTATTCTTCAAGCTTTACTTTGAAAGAGAGACATTATTCAGTTGTATAAGCTTTCATTTGCTGTCTTTCTACCATTTACTTTACAACATTTATTGTAAAGGGATTACTTCCGAAAGGAAGGGGATTACTTCCGTGAGGAAGGGGATTACTTCTAAGAGGAACGGGATAGCTTCCGAGAGGAAGGGATTGTAAGGTTTGTACAACACCAGTGAAGATGTACGACTAAGTTTCTTAGTGGATTACTTCAAGGAGGTTCCTTGAAGAGAGTGGACGTAGAGTCGGAACGAATCCGATATTGCCGAACCACTATAAACTGAGTTTGCATCTCTCTAACTCTATCTCCTTAATTACTTTCATAATTACTTGCTTATAATTATTTATTATTCAAGTAAATGAGATTGATTGCTTAATTATTTTATAATTCAATTATCATTTATATATTAAGCAATAAACTCTCTCATCTTTGTGCTAGTCATTTAGAAAGATTTAATTTCGCATATATTTTGATATTTGAGATTGCAAAAAGTATTTAATTTTTTAATACCCAATTCACCCCCCTCTTAGGTTGAAACCTCAGTCTACAATTGGTATCAGAGCAAGGTGCTCTTATTTTAGGCTTAACATCCTAGAGTTGATCCTATGGCAACTATATTTTTAGAAGGAAGAGATCCTTCTAGTCCTCCTCTTATCCATGGAACAAATTTCACCCACTGGAAAGCTCAAATGAAGATTTTTATTCAAGCTTATGATTATTATGCTTGGTATTTCATTCTTGAAAATGAAAATGATTTTGATGTAAATGATTGTAAATTCATTCAACTAAATGCTAAAGTTATGAACATGTTTTATAGTTCTCTTAATCAAAACGAAGTTGATCAAATTTCTTCATGTAAGACTGTAAAAGAAATTTGGGATTTATTGGAGGTCATACATGGAGGAAATGAGCAAGAAAAGAATTTCAAATTGAAAAACTTTGTTCATGACTTAGAGCATTTTAAAATGAATGAAAATGAATCAATTTTTGATTCGCAAACTCGTTTTACCATACTTGTTAAAACTTTATCTTTCATGGGTAAAATTTATTCTAACCTTGAACTTGTGAGAATATTTCTTAGGTCTTTGTCAAATCAATGGAAAATTATTTTGACAAAGCATTCTATAAGTGAAAGTTTAGAAGAGCTTGTGGAATCCCTCAAGAAGCATGAAAGCTACTTGGATTACAAAATTGATGGTTCCACCACATCCTTACATTTTATGAAAATTGAAGATCTTAATCGTGATGGTGATGAAGAAGAAGAAGACTTCTCGAATAAAGAGATCAAATGCGAGGAAATTGCCAACCTATGTCTTATGGCAATCGACGACGAAAATGAGGTATCGACTTCTTCCTCTTCAAAAAATAACATTGTTAGTAGTAGTGAAGAATTGATAGAAGTCATAAATGAAATTTATGAAGAATTGAAGAAATTCGATTCTAGGAACACCATTCTTAAAAAAGATATGTCATCTCTTTCTAAAGAGATGGTAGGTCTAAGAGAAGAAAAAGATAAACTATCTTCATTACTTTATGATTCTTCTCAAGATCTTCTTAAAGATGAAAATGAAAACTTAAAGAATAAGATAATAGAATTGAATGACACAATATCTAGACTTATGCTTGGAAAAGAAAAGCTAGATGAAGTGCTATCTTGCCAAAGATTAAATTGAGGAAAATTCAGGTTAGGTTATTCTCCATTAGGCAAGCAAAAATCAAAAGAGAGCTTATTCATGAAAGCATCATGTGTGAATGAAGCCTCTACTTCAAAGACCACTAGCAACGTCAAAAGCATTCCCTTAATGAATGCTAGTAGGTGTAGAAATACTAATTCTAATGTATATACTAGAATGAAGCATCCTAGAAATTCTCATGCTTATATTTATACTCATTCAAGAAATGCTTATACACATCCTAGGAATAACCATCATGTGAATCCTAGAAACAATATGTATAATCAAAACTTGCACACTGCACATGCATATCCTAGGAAATACCATCATGGTTATCCTAGAAATAATATGCATACTCATAATAATGCAAGCATGTATCCTAGAAACCATCATCATACATTTTCTAGAAATGGCATGCATATTCATATTCCTCATAATAGAAACATATATCCTAGGAACTTATATCTTAAGCATTATAGACATACACATCTAAGATATCCTAGAAATTTCAATAACTACTATCCTAGGATTGTGCATCATCAACATATCTATAGATCACCATATGTTGTTAAGAAAGTATGGGTCCCAAAAGGAACCGTATTTTCAAGGACTAACCCCAAAGGACCCAAGAAATTTTGGGTACCCAAGAAATTTTGGGTACCCAAAAGTGCAATCGTATATCCTTGTGTGATGTAGATATGTCTCCACACCAAAGAGAAAGGTAACTATTGGTACCTTGATAGTGGATGCTCAAAGCACATGACCGGTGATAAAAATGTATTCAAGGAGCTAACTCTAAGAGATGGTAGATATGTCACCATTGGAGACAACACCAAAATAAAGATCATCGGGCATGGAAAAGTCGGTAATGATTTCTCAACCTTAGATAATGTATTGCTAGTACAAGGCCTTAAGCCAAATTTACTTAGTATTAGTCAACTATGTGACAAAGACAACAAAGTCACATTTGAGACCTCTCATTGTCTAGTTGTAGACATCAAGAGCAACAAGATCAAATTTATTAGCCATAGACATGAAAAGTTGATTTGAAATCCTTGCATTCTGAAAATGAAAAATGTTTTCCTGCTTTTAGTGAAAATCCATGGCTATAGCATAGAAAGCTTGGTCATGTAAACATGAACTTGCTAAAAATCGTTTCAAGAAAAGATTTAGTCATTGGACTTCCTAAAATCAATTTTGAAAAAGACAAAGTATGTGATGCTTGTCACATGGGAAAACAAACAAGAATTTCTTTTAAAGCTAAAAATATAATCTCCACTACTAGACCTTTGAAACTTCTGCATATGGACTTATTTGGTCCAATTAGTAACATTAGTCTAGGTGGCCATCAATATACTCTTGTTATTGTTGATGACTATTCAAGATATACCTTTGTTATTTTTATTGCTTACAAAGATGAAGCTTTCAAAGGATTTGAAAAGTTTTGCAAAAATGTTCAAAATGAAAAAGGAATTTGTATTTCAAGCATAAGAAGTGATCATGGCAAAGAATTTGAAAATCAAAGCTTTTTAAGATTTTGTGATGAAAATGGAATTAATCACAACTTTTTAGCTCCTAGAACTCCTCAATAAAATGGAGTTGTTGAGAGGAAAAATAGAGTTCTGGAAGAATTTTCAAGAACTATGCTTTATGAAAATAGTTTACCAAAATACTTTTGAGCTGAAGCCGTGAACACTTCTTGCTATATCTTAAATAGAATTTTGATAAGGCCTCTGCTTGATAAAACTCCATATGAACTATGGAAAGAGAGAAAGCCTACTATCTCCTATTTTCGTGCATTTGGTTGTAAATGCTTCATCCTAAATAACAATAAAACTAACTTGGGTAAATTTGATTCTAAGACCAATGAAGGAATATTTTTAGGATATTCAACATCCAGTAAGGCTTATAGAGTTTTCAATAAGAGAACTCTAGTGGTAGAAGAATCTGTACATGTAACTCTTGATGAGTCTAACCCAATTAGTAGTAGAGAAGTTTCCTTTAAAGATGATGCAGATTTCATTCCAAGAACGGAAACTCCTACTCCCATTGTTGACCCAAAAGAGAGGCCACCTCAAGCAAATGAAGAGATGGAAACTCCCGATTTGGACCAACCATCCTCAAGCCAACAAGAGGAAAGTCTACCCAAAGATTGGAGGTATATAAATTATCACCCGATTGATCAAGTGATTGGTGATCCTTCACAAGGGGTAAGAACTCGCTCTTCTATTAGAAATATTTGCAATTTTGTAGCTTATTTGTCTCAAGTAGAACCTAAGACATTTATAGAAGCTGAAAAAGATAATGAATGGATAATTGCAATGCAAGAAGAAATAAATCAATTTGAGAGAAACAATGTTTGGAAACTAATTCCAAGACCTAAGAATCATTCGATAATTGGAACTAAATGGGTATATAGAAATAAGATGGATGAAAATGGAATAGTAACTAGGAATAAGGCCAGACTAGTTGCTAAGGGATATAATCAAGAAGAAGGAATAGACTTTGATGAGACCTATGCTCATGTAGCTAGATTAGAAGCTATTCGAATGTTATTAGCCTTTGCATGCTTTAATAAATTCAAGCTATTTCAAATGGATGTGAAAAGTGCATTTTTAAATAGCTTTATAGAAGAAGAGGTTTATGTTGAGCAACCTCTTGGATTTGAAAATCCTAGTCTTCCAAATCATGTCTACAACCTTTCTAAGGCTCTATATGGGTTGAAGCAAGCTCCAAGGGCATGGTATGAAAGACTAAGTAAATTTTTTATTGACAATGATTTTGTAAGAGGTAGAATAGACACAACTATCTTCACAAAAACTCACAAAAATGACACTTTGATAGTTTAAATATATGTTGATGATATTATATTTGGTGCTACTAATGAATCTATATGTCAAGAGTTTGCAAAGTGCATGCAAGGTGAATTTGAAATGAGCATGATGGGAGAGCTCACCTACTTCCTTGGACTTCAAATCAAACAACTTAAAGGAGGTATCTTCATCAATCAATCAAAGTATACTAAGGACCTACTACATAGGTTCAGGATGGAAAGCTCAAAGCCACTTGGAACACCAATGAGCACATCTACAAAACTTGATCTCGATGAAAGAGGTAAACCTGTAGATACTAAATATTATAGAAGCATGATAGGTGTTTTGCTTTATTTAACTGCAAGTAGACCTGATATTATATTCAGTGTATGCATGTGTGCTAGATTTCAGTCTAATCCTAAGGAATCACATGTAGTTGCAGTAAAAAGAATTCTTAGATATCTGCAAAGAACCCAAACCATAGGATTATGGTACTCTAGAGAATCATCTTTTGAGCTTGTAAGATATTCAGATGCTGATTTTGCTGGATGTAGGTTAGATAGAAAAAGCACAAGTGGAACATGCCAATTCTTAGGTGCAATGTTAACCTCTTGGTTTTCCAAGAAACAAAATTCCGTTGCACTATCAACCGCTGAAGCGGAATATGTAGCAGCTGGAAGTTGTTGTGCCCAATTGATATGTATGAAACAACAACTAGAAGACTATGGCATGAACCTAAATGGCATCCTGATATTTTGTGATAATACTAATGCTATCAACCTAACCAAGAACCCTATTCAGCACTCTAGAACAAAGTACATAGAAATTAGACATCATTTCTTAAGAGACCATGCTCAAAAAGGTGA
The DNA here is from genome assembly GCA_023935145.1 of Bretschneidera sinensis. Classification (NCBI taxonomy): domain Eukaryota; kingdom Viridiplantae; phylum Streptophyta; class Magnoliopsida; order Brassicales; family Akaniaceae; genus Bretschneidera; species Bretschneidera sinensis. Next base: position 85,529,900 of record CM043699.1, read on the forward strand.
TATAAGACTAGAATTCATACCTTCAGAAGATCAAATAGCTGAAAATCCTACAAAACCCCTAAATGAAGCTAGTTTTTGTAAGATTAGAATTTTAATGGGATTGCTAGATTATGATATTTGATTGATAATTGAAAATAATATTTCGGTGCATATATGCAGGGGAAGTAATTTTTTTTCAAGTAATTATAGATATTTCTAATTTGAACATCTTTATGAGTAGTTGATGAGCTATTTATCTTGATTATTCAATCAATCAACTACCAATCAGGCTTGTTTAGTTTTATCCAATTTTATTTCTCTTGAAAGTTAAAAGTAATTACTTTAGACTGTTTGAAAGGGGGAGAAAATCTGATTTATTGGTAAAAGAGAAAACCTATTGGTAAATCAAGCAATGAGTTCAAACTCTTGTCCTTTATTGATTAAGTGTAAGATACTCTAAGCATTGAGGTTATTTTGAAGATTTATAAAGCTTGAAAGTTGTTTTAGATCATGTGGGACTTGAATTCATTCTTTTGTGGGAAGTTGGCTACATGTATTTTATCTCTATGTGCTAAAGGAACTCTTTCAAAACCTTTATATTTCTTGATATCTTGTAAAACGATTCTTTTCTCAATATATTTCATCAAAATATTTTCAATAGCATATTTTGAGGGGGAGCTCTTCTTTGAAATCCACCCTTTTTTATTATGACAAAAAGGGGGAGAAAAATAAGAATATTAGAGATCTTGTTAGATCTTATTCTTAAGATTTTTGTCACCATCAAAAAGGGGGAGATTGTTGACCCTGAATGATTTTGATAGTGACAAAAATCTTAATTAAGCACTAATGAATATTACTTAAGTAATATAGATTGTTAATAGTGCTTATACATCAAAGGAGATCAAGATTGTAGAAATTGGTGAATCAAAGTTGATGATCTCAAAAGTCAATAAGCTCTCCAAAAGATCAAATTCAAGGAGAATAATTGAAATGCAACTTCAAAGACAATAGGGATAAATTATAGGTTTGAATCTTAAGATACTCTTTGTAAGCATTTCAATTGTTATGAGCTAATTATATTTGCATTGCATTTTATTATATAGTCTTAATTAGCTGAAGATATAAAATCTCTAAGTGATTTTATTAAATGCAAATAAATTCTTTGGCCTCAATACTTAACATTCTCTAATTGAATTTAAGAAGAATTTATGTTGACATAGAAAATTAATTGAGCATTTGTAATATATCATTCTTCATATATCTTGCACACACATTATGCTTAAATTTATAATATGTTTTGTCATCATCAAATATGCTTCAATCAAGAAATCGATTAGATTAATTTTGATGATAACAAAACACTTTTGAAGTGTTTAACTCGTGTGTTTAATGTGCAAGAAAGTTTGATTCAATTAGGAGATTTTTTGGAACTCAAAAATCCAAAAAGAATAAAGAGATATGAAGAAAATTGATGCTGAAAACACTGTTCATCCAGAAATCACTGTAGCAGTGCTCAAATAGTGACCCAGTCGACTGGGTGAATAGTGCAGTCGACTGGTAAAACGGGCAGAAGGTTCCCAGTCGACTGGCATGACTTACCAGTCGACTGGCATGACTTACCAGTCGACTGGTAACACTGTAGCAGCAAAATGTGAATTTTTAAGAGGACCCAGTCGACTGGTATCACGACCCAGTCGACTGGTAGTTAAAAAATATGACCGTTTGGACTCGAAATCTGAGATTTTAAAGGCACAATCAATTCAAATTAAAGTCTAACGGCCATATTAATTGATAGCTATATAAACCCACTCAATTCAGCATTCAACAAGAAAGAGAAGACATTCAAAAAGAGAAGAACACACACAATCAAGTCATTCATTCTTTGAAACTCAAAAAAGCTTTGAAATACTCATGTTGAGCTATTCTTCAAGCTTTACTTTGAAATAGCGACATTATTCAGATGTATAAGCTTTCATTTGTTGTCTCTCTACCATTTACTTTACAGCATTTATTGTAAAGGGATTACTTCCGAGAGGAAGGGGATTACTTCCGTGAGGAAGGGGATTTCTTTTGAGAGGAAGGGGATAGCTTCCGAGAGGAAGGGATTGTAAGGTTTGTACAACACCAGTGAAGTTGTACGACTAAGTTTCTTAGTGGATTACTTCAAGGAGATTCCTTGAAGAGAGTGGACATAGTGTCGGAACGAATCCGATATTGCCGAACCACTATAAACTCAGTTTGCATCTCTCTAACTCTATCTCCTTAATTACTTTCATAATTACTTGTTTATAATTATTTATTATTCAATTAAATGAGATTGATTGCTTAATTATTTTATAATTCAATTATCATTTATATATTAAGCAATAAACTCTCTCATCTTTGTGCTAGTCATTTAGAATGATTTAATTCCGCATATATTTTGATATTTGAGATTGCAAAAAGTATTTAATTTTTTAATACCCAATTCACCCCCCTCTTGGGTTGAAACCTCAGTCTACACCTCACATTCTCCAGCAGCCTTGTCATTCCGTCAAACATCCTCACCTGGATATCTCCTGTGCCCCTGACTTGGTAAGAAATATCAAACCTTTTCATCATTGGTTTTCTTGAAATTCTTGAACCAACTCCGGTGAGGGCACATATGATGAGTGCACCCAGTATCCAAGATCCATTTCCCGCTGCCTTTTTACCCTTGCTCACACTTGAGCACACAACAAGAACATCATCATCTTGCTGTTCTTCCTTGGCAACCAAAGCCTCTCCATTCTTGGTATGGCTTCCTCCTCTATCCCTCATCTTCTTGCAATCTTTCTTGAAATGACCCTTCTTATGGTAGTAGTAGCAACTCTTCCCTCCAAATCTCAGTTTGGAGTGCTCTCTCCCATGGCTCTCTCCTCTATCTCTGTCCCGGTAGTAGCCATGCATGTTACTGTGCACTCTCCCATGGCTCTCTCCTCTACCTCTGTCTCGGTAGTAACCATGCATGTTATTGTGCACTCTTCCATGGCTCTCTCATCTACCTCTGTCCCGGTAGTGGCCATGTATGTTGTTGTGCACTCTTCCATGGCTCTCTCTTCTACTTCTGTCCCGGTAGTAGTCATGCATGTTGTTGTGCACTCTCCCATGGCTCTCTCCTCTACCTCTGTCTCAGTAGTAGCCATGTATGTTGTTGTGCACTCTCTCATGGCTCTCTTCTCTACCTCTGTCCCGACAGTAGCCATGTATGTTGCTGTGCACTCTCCCATTACTCTCTCCTCTACCTCTGTCCCGGTAGTAGCCATGGTTGCTAGCCTTCTTTTAAAGAACAGCCCTTTACCACTTGATGCACTCCTTATCTTGGCACCAAGATTAACTTGTAACTCTTTATTAGGATCAAATTTAAAAGCAAAGATTTGTTTATGAAGATACCTCTTATTAGGGAGAGTCTTGGCAAGAAACAACTCATCTAGTTTCTTCCAAATTGCAGCTGGATCTTTCGAGTTTCCGCACTCCCTTGTGACATTATCTGATATGTGTAAGAAGATGGTGCTGTAAGTCATCTTCTTCATTTCAATCCGCTGGTCCTCCGTGATACTTGCTGGAAAAGCATCATCTCCTCCAATCGCCAAGTCCACCTTTTGTTGCACAAGAACCGCCTTGATCTTCCGCTTCCAAAAAGTAAAATCTTCCTTTCCATCAAACTTCTCAATACTGAAATTTTAACCCATCTTACAGAGAAGATCCCTTGATTTATGCAATACCCACAAATGCTTTCTTCAACCTCAAGAACACGATCGAAGATGGATCTTAACACCGTTCTTGAATCACTCTCAAGAACACGATCTGATCTTGATCTTTACTCCGTTCTTGAATCACCCAAGAAGTTGATCTTTGATTCTTGGAGTCTTAACTCTGTCGCCTTCTTGTTCTTGCTCTGAGACCCTCTCACCAAAGCTCTGATACCACTGTTTGAAATCACCTTGACAAGATGCCCAGGTGGTGATTTTCCAAACACCCAAGTCTAGAATTACTTGTAAAAAGAAATACAGCAATCAAAAGCAAGAAAGAAAATAAGACAAGCGATTTGTTCTCGAGGTTCGGAAATAGCTTACGTCCTCGTGATTTCCTCTGAACTCTCTGCACTAAATTAGTGGTTCTTTATAATCCAACAACCCTCTTCAAGAAACCTTAAGTTCTTGAAGAAACCAAGAAGAGAACAAAGAAGATGATAAGAACTATTACAATGCTCTCTATCTATACTACTCTCTCTTCTTTACAACCAACCTCTCTATAATGAGCCCCTCTTGTATGTCTGTATCTTTGCACTCTCACACAATTCTCTCATTCATGCACATGTCTCACAAGTTACATTACATCACATTCTTGTTGAGAATGAAGCTAGGTGACCCTTTATATAGTGCACCAACTTCTTGTCTAATCTTGAGAGTCAATCTCCACCCTTAGATCTTGAGGCCTATTCAACCATGGCCCTCAATCAATCCCAAGTGATGTTGTATATTTTAATCTTGCATCCACGCAATTAACAAGAGGCTGAAACAAGCTGTCCATGTGTGCATTAGTGTGCCTAGCGCCTAGGCACTGAACAAGGGGCGCTGCGGCCTTGACTCTTCTCCAGCACCTCCCTTACTGGGCGCTACAGCGTGGGAGAAGGAGGGTTGCAGTGCACACTAAAGCTAGATCTCCTGATGCTATGCGCACTTCTTTGTCTTGCTGAATAGAGGTGTGCACACACACCCAAATTGATACGCACACTTCTGTGCACTCCTTTAACATGCTGAAATTTATTCTTCCAACCTTGTTTAAACCTTAAACCATGTTTAAACCTTAGATAAATACCAACAAGCATGATGAATGCGAAGGGATTTTCTAATGAATTTTGGTTAGAAATCGTTAATTCATATATTTATCTCCTTAATAGGTCTCTTACAAAGGTAGTCCCCAATTTGACACCCTATGAAGCTTGGTTCAAGAAGAAACCAACGATTGATAACTTGAAAGTCTTTGGTTGTTTGGTGTATCATCTTGTTCATTCTCAAGATAGAGAAAAACTTGATGAAAAAATTGAAAGATGCATTTTTCTTGGCTATAGTGATGACTCTAAAGGCTATCGTTTATACAAGCCAAACATCAAGGAGTTGATAATATCAAGAGATGTCATTTTTGATGAGATGAAAGTATAGAAAGGAAGCAAAGATGAGGCACAATTCCATACCAAATTTAGAGATTTCAGACATGAAGACGAAGATCACGAAGTACCTACAAATGCAGAATCAGATTTTGCTCAATCAGATCAAATATTTACAGTTGAATCAACAACAAATTCTTTTCCTAAAAATATCAAATCATTGCAAGAAGTCTATGATTCAAGCAATGTCGCTTTTATTGCTTGGGAGCCACAAAACATGAAGAGGCAACAAGAGAAGATGGCTCATTGTAGAAGTAAAAGCCAGACTTGTTGCAAAATGATATACACAAAAATCTTGAATTGATTTTAATGAGACTTTTGCACCAGTTGCACGCATAAAGACTGTAAGGACTTTTCTAGCACTTGTAGCACAACTAATGTTATATTTTTACCAGCTAAATGTAAAGTCAGCTTTTCTTAATGGAGAACTTGAAGAAAAAATGCATGTTGAACAACCTCAAGGCTATGTAATTCAAGGATAAGAACACTAAGTGTATCGTCTCCAAAAGGCCTTGTATGAATTGAACCAAGCACCTTGTGCATGTAACAACAAGATAGACAAGTATTTCAGATTCATGGTTTTAAAAGAAGCCCAAGTGAGCCATCACTCTATGTCAAAACTCAAGGTACACATGATTTTCTAGTTGTATGTCTCTATGTTGATGATATTATCTACATGGGGACAAGTCAACAGATGATAGAAGATTTTAAAAGAGCTATGATGAACCAGTTTGAGACGAAAGATCTAGGCCTTACGAGATATTTTCTCAGCATGCAAGTGAAGCAAGAACATGGGAGCATTTTCCTTTTTCAAGAGAAGTATGTTGTGCATTTGTTAAAGATGTTTCACATGATATAATTCATCCAGCATCTACTCCCATGGTTGTAATTGAAAAGTTTTCAAAGAATGATGGACAGGAGAAGGTGGTTGAGACTTTATAAAGAAAGCTTGTTGGATCATTCATTTACCTAACTAATACAAGACCAAATATTGTCTATGTTGTAAGCATTGTTTCAATGTTTATGAGTGAGTCTAGTAAACTTCACTTTGCAGAAGCAAAGAGGATCCTAAGATATGTTAAAAGGACAAAGACTTATCGTATTTACTACCAAAGAGAGGAAGACAGAAAGTTGGTTAGTTATGTCGATAGTGATTCGCTAGGTTATTCGGATGATAGAAAAAACACATCAGGATACTTGTTTTTTTATGGGAAGAAGTATTATCTCTTGGTCGTCAAAAAAGTAAAAGACTATTGCTATATCATCAGTGAGGCATAATACATCTGCTACAAGTGCAAGCAATTTGGTTAAGAAGAATTTTAAAAGATATGCAGCAAGACCAAGGTTCCCCCACAACAATTTTTTGTGACAACATGTCTATCATTCCCAATTGTGAACTTCTAAGCCTTAACAATTATTGCCCTCAATTATGCCTCTATTTTCTCCTAAGTGTTTCTCCTAGACCTTCAGTTTCTCTTCTTACCTTTACGTTTTTTAGCTAAAAATCCAGTTTCCAATTCCACGTCACCTTCTTCCTTATTTGAACTGCCTCTCACAACCTCTGGTTGCCTACCAGCAACATCTACCACCAAAATTTGTTTCTCTAGACCCAATGAATGAGTTCCTACACGTTCGTCTACATCTTGCCCAGGCCCAATAAAATTTTGATCATAGCCCATTAATTTTAATGAGCCATGACTCTCCCTTTTACTGCCATCAATCATTCTCATCCCTTCATTTTCAGAATCCACCAACCCTCCCCTCTCATTTGTACTAATTCCCCAACGCAAATTCTATATGCTATTCACTTCTATTACTGTAGTCTGTCTCCCTAGCAAACTTCTTATTCCCAAGAAGGCAACCATTAGTCACATGTTTTGTCGTGTTGAAAAACTCATTTTATTTGAATTGCACATGATGATTAGCCACATTATTCGCCCATTCTTCTAAACTATCTACACATGCCATGTCACCGTCTTCTTCCATAGCCTCAAACGGTTTTTCTACCTCATCTTTAGAACCAATTTATGAAACAGAGTCTTTTATGGAAGATATCAAACTTGCCTGCACCTTACTGATTTTTTTGACTGACATCGACTGAGTAAGATTAACATTAAACACAGTCTAGCAACTAATCTTAATTTCAGACTCAATATTATCAATCACCACCTACACCATATTCGGGATTTCAACATTTTCTTCAATAGAGAGAAGCATACTACCGATATCTAATCTGCATTTCTCCAATGTTGAATTATCTAACGAAATGAACTGACCCCATCTACTCTTAATAAATGAAAAAAAAATCGAGCATTCTATGCTTAAACAGAGACTCTCTCACACCTCACAGTTAGATTTCTTGGAGAAACAAGAAAAGAGAGAAACAGAGAAACTAGAAGGAAAAGCTTTCTTATATTTTATTTTCTGATGGATTACAATAGCATAAGGCTCTTTATATAACCAAGCTATATGACTATAGGCTTACCAAAACAAACTAACTGAATCCAACAGAATAGGTAACTATCTTTAACAAACTTAACAAACTCTTAACTAACAATAACAGAAAACCAACTTGAGTGACTATTCTAATTCTCTCCCTCAAGCTAAGCTTGGTCAACATTTTCTGCAGAACACACAGTTAACTTGTGTTTAAGTGTTTGGAAGAACTGAGCTGTTAAAGGCTTAGTGAAGATGTTTGCCACTTGATCAATAGACGACACATGATGAACATCAAGCTCCTTGGCCATAACTTTCTCTCTCACAAAATAAAGGACAAACTCTATATGTTTTGTTCTAGAGTGCAGAATTGGATTTGCATAAAGAGAGATAGTACTCATATTGTCACGCCAGAGCACAGGAGGATTTTGAATTTCAACTTTGAGTTCACTGAGAAGAGACTGCAGCCATATTAGTTCTGAAGTGGCATTGGCTAGACTCATGTATTCTGCTTCAATGGAGGATCTAGAAACAACAGGTTGCTTCTTCGAGGACCAAGAAACAACATTTCTTCCAAGGTAGATGCAGTAACCAGTAGTTGATCTTTTATCACACAAATCATTGCCCCAGTCAGCATCACAAAGGCCAGTCAAATTAAGAGTTTTTGATCTTCTCAGAAGTATCCCCTCTTCTGAAGTTCCCTTCAAATATCTCAAGATTCTTTTCACAGCTCTCCAGTGAGGATCAAGGGGATTTTGCATAAACTGACATACCTTATTGACACTGTAAGCAATCTCTGGTCGAGTTATGGTGACATACTGTAGACCGCCAACTATACTTCTATATTATGTGGCATTTGTAATGGGATCACCTTCTGAGGAAATGAGCTTTAGACTACTAATCATTGGAGTTGGTAAAGACTTGGCATTGTCCATTTTGGATTTCTTCAAAAGGTCTTCAATATACCTCTTTTGGGAAAAATATAAGCCTTCACGACCTGCTTTTACCGCTATTTCCAGGAAGTAATTCAAGTCACCAATATCCTTTAAAGAAAAGGATTTGTTGAGGAGAAGGATAGTCTGTTCTATTTATTCTTTGCAGCTTCCTATGACTATTATGTCATCCACATATATGAAAATGAATAGGGTAGAGGATGTAGAAAACCTCATAAACAAGGTGTGATCAGCCTTTGAGAAGCAGAAGCCCATACGAATAAGAAAACTTTTTAGTTTGTCAAACCAAGCCCTGGGAGCCTGTTTCAAACCATATAGAGACTTATGAAGTCTACAAACAAGATGTTTAGAATTTTCCTTCTCAAAACCAACAGACTGTTCCAAATAAATTTTCTCCTTAAGCTCACCATTTAAAAAGGCATTATTTACATCAAGTTGCCTGGTAATCTAACCACGAGATAGAGCAAGGGTAAGAATAATTCTGATGGTAGTTGGTTTGATCACTGCAGAAAATGTTTCTGTGAAATCAAAACCAGCTGTTTGCAAAAGATCCTTTGCAACCAGGCGAGCCTTATACCTTGAAATAGTCCCATCTGTGTTCTTCTTTATCTTAAAAATCCACTTACAACCAATTGGTCTTCTACCAGATGGCAGTTCAACAAGAGACCAGGTCTTATTTTTTATTAAGGCATTGTATTCTTCAATTATGACTTTCTTCCAATTTTCATCAAGTAATGTTTCAGCAGCAGTAGTGGGCTCTTGAGCAGACAGAACAGTCCACAAGGTTTTTGGTTTGTAAATCCCATTTCTTGATCCAGTTGTCATGGGATGAAGGTGAGGTTGATTAATACTAGTACCTGTATCAGTATTGGCAGTAGGAGTAGGATGATTATGTGGCTGATTAAGGCTATTTGAAAACTCATTTGTAGGATTTTGAGAAGATGCAAGTTGTTCTGCAGCAGCTATACCCTCTGATATATAATCAGAGTGGTTAGAATTTATATGTATTATAGGTTAATGATCTATAATAGTAGGCTTGGGAGTGTCTAGTAAGGGAAAAGGCTGAGGACTTTGTGAACTAGAATTTACTTGATTGTTGCTGGACTTTTCACTGAAAGGGAAGACAAACTCATTAAAAACAACATGTCTAGAGACATAGATGTTACCTTTTTCATCTAGACACATGTATCCTTTGTGTTTAGTGCTATAACCAAGAAATGTACAAGGAAGTGATATGAAATCAAACTTGTGAGAGTTGTATGGCCTTAAGTGAGGAAAACATTGACAACCAAAGACTTTTAGGAAGGAGTAATCAGGTTTAACTTTGAAGAGTACCTCAATAGGAGACTTCTGCTGAAGGACTATAGTAGGCATTCTGTTAATGAGAAAAATAACGCTAGAGAAGGCATCTGGCCAAAATTTCAAAGGTAAGGATGATTGAGCTAGCAAGGTCAAACCGAGTTCTACCACATGTCTGTGTTTTCTTTCTATTATTCCATTTTGTTCAGAGGTATGAAGGCATGAAACACGATGAACAATACCATGTTTGCTGAAAAAGAAGGAGAAGAAACGAAATTCTCCACCCCAGTCAGATTGAAAAACTTTAATGGTTGTGTTGAGAAGGTTCTCAGCTTGGTTTTTAAAATGAAGAAAAGATTGAAAAGCTTCAGATTTTCTTTTTAAGAAATAAATCCAAATGTATCTAGAATAGGCATCAACAAAAGATATGTAGAATTTGAAACCAATAGATGAAAGAATAAGAGAGGGGCCCTAGAGATCTGATTCTACAAGTTGCAAGGGACTGGTATAAGAAGTCTGAGAGTTATTAAAAGGAAGCTTGTGGCTTTTTCCCATTTGACATGAAACACAGAAGAAATGAGGCATTTTATTCATTTTAAAACGAATATTACAGTCATTAAGATCTTTGGTTACAATTTTAGAAGAAGGGTGCCCCAACCTCTTATGCCAAAGATAAAAAATGAGACTATCCTGATTATTAGAAATGAGATTTTGTGAGGAAGTATGATTAAGAGTTGAGCCAGTGGAGTTTCCGGTTTCAGAGACAAGGATCTTTGAAATTTGCCCAGATGTTCTTCTAGTCTTGTTGAAGAAGTTGAGCCTATGTAGTCCCTTATGCAGTGTTCCTTAAAGTATAACGGTTTTGGTAATCTGATCCTTAACACAATAAGTAGAAGGGTGAAACTCAAAATAAACATTGTTATCCTTTGTAAATTGGGAGACACTAACAAGATTCTTTGTGATTAAAAGAACATTAAGAATGTTTTTGAGAGAAAGAGATCTAGAATGAATAAAATAAGAGATGAGAGAGTTACCAATATGTTTGATGTCAAGACCTGTACCATTTCCCATGTAAACTTTTTTACTGCCATGGAAATCTATCACAAAGGTGACATTATTGTAGTCTTTTGTTACGTGATTTGTTGCTCCTGAGTCAGGATACCAGGAACTATCATTATTTTCTTCTGCACAAGTGAGCATGGCTTCTAAAGGAGTATTTTCAAGCGAAATTTCATCCTGAGTATGAATAAGGTTGGCATTTGATCCTTGACTGTTCTGGTGTCTAGAAGAACTCACCTCATTGATGGTTCCACTTCCATAGAAATTTTGATCAAATCTGTAATAGCATTTGAGGACTGTGTAGCCTATCTTTCCACAAAGTTGGCATTGTGGTCTGTTGTTGTTGTAGTAGCTTCTACCTCCACGACCTCTACCTCTGTTGTTTTGGCTTCTTCCACCTTGGTTTTGATTCCAATTGGAGCCTCTCTTTGAGTAGTTAGAGTAGTTAGCCACAATTTCAGAGGAGTTTCTCTACAAGATTCTTCCTTTATGAGAAAGAAGAAGACTGGTGACATGATGAAGACTGTAAGGGACCTCTCTAGAGCATATTATGGCTATTATGGATTCATATTCATCACTTAACCCATTTAGAACTGCAAGAATCTGATCTATGTCATACATTTTGTGATTGGCAACACTAAGCATGTCAAAGAAACTCTTCATCTTCATTAGATATTCTCTCATAGAAAGAGAGTCTTTCTTAAGAGTCTGTATTTGTCGTTTGTAGAACATCACCTTGGCAATGGATTGAGAATTGAATAGCTGTTCAATGGTTGTCCAGATTTCTTGAGAGGAAGAACATCTTACCAGTTGAGGAAGATAACTAATGCTGATGGAGGCAAGAATCCATGACATAAGTAACCTGTCTTGTCTTTGATGACGAATGAACTCCGGGTTGACATTTCCTTGAATCAATCTAGGAGAAACGACATCTGTGCCATAGATGTGATCTTCAAGCCCATATCCCAGAATTGCATTTTCAACTTGGAATTTCCAGAGTAGATAATTGTCCTCTTCGAGTTTAATGGTGACCAGTTGCGTAAGAGGGCTAGTGATTGATATGTTTTGTTCATCGAGATTGGTCGGGTTAGCAACACCATCTGTTGCAGAATACTTCAGTCCATTTGCATTGTTGTGATTGCGGGTATTCGTCTTTGCCATAGATGAAGTAGAAGGATAGAAGAAAGGAGCGTGAGCTATGGTGTGCTCTGATACCAAGTTAGATTTCTTGGAGAAACAAGAAAAGAGAGAAACAGAGAAACCAGAAGGAAAAACTTTCTTGTATTTTATTTTCTGATGGATTACAATAGCATAAGGCTCTTTATATAAGCAAGCTATAGGACTAGAGGCTTACCAAACAAACTAACTGAATCCAACAGAATAGGTAACTGTCTTTAACAAACTTAACAAACTCTTAACTAACAATAACAGAAAACTAACTTGAGTGACTATTCTAATTCTCACCCACTTCAGCCTTTCTCTACTGATGTTGTCTAGAGACCAAGGAATCACCTTTGAAAACCAATTTTCTAACTACCATTTTCCTTCTGACTACTAATCATTCCTTTCCTCTATGGAGGAGAATGATAAGAGAACCAATTTCACCCCATAGGTCTTACTGAACATGAACAAACACCTTCCAAAGAAAATTGATCTTTAAGTCTAGGAATACTTAGAATGTTGTGAGCAAAACCAACAGTGCTATGACATAAACACTCCTTATCATCGTTCTCAACTTCACACACAAACCTTTCACACCTAATTTCTTTGTTATCAATAGGCAGTACATCAGCCGAAGGATGATTGAACACCTCCCTATCCTCTATCCCCTTTTTACCTACGATACCTCTAACTACTTCAACATACGACCTCTGATCTCTCAACCCCAAACTTTTGACACCCTCCACTTCATTCATCCTTAAAGAGCCCTCAAAACCTACTCTTCTTTTGTCAAACACCTTTCCTTCACCCCTATACTCCCTACTATATTTTGCTACATTTACTACTATCCTCAACCCCTTAAAATGAAACCCATTAAGATGAATAGCCGCTTTTCCAACATCACTTCCATCATCGAATCTCACAAAGCTAAAACACAACCTTTTAGCTTTCCTTTGTTTCCTTGATATATATATATATATATATATATCCAGTCTTCCCAATAATTCTAAGCAACTTTCTTAACTCTTGATTAAAAACTGATTGATGTAGATTGTCCACAAAAACAGCGACTCCCCCCTATGTATTATTACCATCCATAATACAATAACTTTATGTGCTTTTTTCGGTACCTATTCTACCAGTAATCACACCTCTCCCATAGTCAGCAATTTTTGCCATCAGCTCATACCCTAGTAGATTTTGGCCTTTAATATTCCTTACTTACTTGTGAGCTTCCATCATGCTTCAAAATCTCACAAACCCAAAATGGTCTTTCCTATTCCCCCTGTCCTTCATTGAGATGAAAGCATCCATCACTTTCTTGTAATTGCTGAAAATATATCTAATCATATAAGTCTCCACCCTTGGAGTGATACGATCCACAAATACGGACACCAACTAATTCTCTGCCTTTTCCATTTGCCTTGTACGTTGTTATTGCGAATTGATTGCTTGAAATGCTAACCAGTACTAGCAGTGAGCTCTAATATTTTTATAAACCCAGTTTCACAAGTTGTAATAGGAATATGAAACATTTGTTGTTTGTTTTGCTTTTTTGCACGGTGACGAAAGGATAGAACTCAGGTGACTTACTCATTTTTGGATCGGCTGCTTTGGAGAACAGTACTCCTATGGGTAACATCATCAGTAGCTTTTGTTTAATGGCTGGTATAAATTAATGAAAGTAAATCTAGGGTTTTCTTTTCGAACAATATGAACCTCTCTCTTGCCAACACAATCGCTTCAAACCTTGAGATCGACCTTACGAAAAACCTTGGTACTTGTCATTGCTCCACTCTAGACGTAAAAAAAACCACCTTTGATGCTATCCTCGACAAAATTAAGGCCATGTTGTCTGGTTGGAAAGCCAAAATACTTTCCACATCTGGTAGAATCATCCTTGTCAAATCAACTAAATTGATCATTCCAAGTCATATTAGGCAAGTGGTTCTTCTCCCTAAGTCAGTCACTAATGAAAATCGATAAGCTCAATCAAGAGTTTCTTTGGGGCTGGGCTAATGAGAAGAAGAAAATCCATTTAGTGTCATGGGACAAAGTCACCAAACTCAAGAAATTTGGGGGTCTTGGCATAAGAAAATCTCACTAAAAAACCTTACCCTTGTGTCTAAGCTCCATTAAAAGCTACTGAAAGATACAAAACCCTTATGGTCAAGAGTTTTAGGAGCAAAAGTATTACTCCAAGAATAATTAATAGCTGTAATATACCAATTTTAATACCTCTTTCACTTGGAGAAGCATGGAAAAGACTTGGGAAACTACTAGAAAGGGTCTTAAATGGATGATGAGTAATGGTCATAGTGTCCTTTTGGGTTGGTGAATGCACCATTAAAATTCTTGTGGAGTCGGTCGTGGGACCAAATAGGAGGAACCTTGATCAAATTTTGCCAAAAAACCTGACTGTATTACTTGGATGATCAGCTCTAATGGCAGATTTGAAACTAAATTTGCTTACCAATTTATTGAAAACACAAGTATCATGCCCTTGGCCCCTTTTAGGTCATTTTGGGAGGCTGACACCTTACTAAAAATCTAGCACTTTTTGTGGCTTGCTGCCTAGAAAAAATCCCCATGCAATTCTTACCTTTGTCATATTGGTGTTTTGGAAAATGGGTTGTGCCTTGCTTGCTCTCTTGAAACTGGGACCACTATCCATACTTTCTGAGACTACACAATTACCAAAGACATTTGGTCATCCTCTCCAAACCTACCCTCAAATTTTTTTCAACCTCCTTTTGCTGTTAAAATCCTCTCTCAAAATCGTTTTGGGCTTACCTTGGTGCATCTTGTTCACGTTCCTTTGTTGGAATGTATGGTGCAACGGTAATAAAAGAACCTTTGAATAACTCCCTCATTCTTTGGGGTTTGTCAGTGATAGTCATCATTGGCGAAATTCGTCGATGATATCCTTGTCGATGTTACCTTCTTCAGTGATACAGTATTATCTCTGATGACAATAATTCTGTCGCATAAAACTGTATCACCTACAGATTATCCTTTAGTGATAATTATTAAAAAGTGATCACTTTTAATAAAAAATATTAAAAAAAATATTATCACCAATGAAAACGTTTTCATATGTGATATGTATTTTTTTTAAATAGTTTTAATTTATAGAAGAGAATTTATCATCGACAAAGTTTATTCCGTTGGTGATGGTGTTTTTTTTTTTATAAAAAAACTCATTTTTGGACCTTTTTAAAACTTGTTCGAAATTCATTCATTCAAAATTGTCAATAAACATGTCAAGTGATGATGATATTAATAAAACGATATTTAGAAGATACAAATCTCTTTCAAAAACACAAATCTATGTGAAAAATATTAGGATGACACAAAACTTTTCACATAAAAATATATCATGGGTCCGCTAAGTCCATGTCCTTGAGATCAATATGACCTTGGCCCGTAAAAGCTGAATCGCTCTGCCTCGTAGTAGCCGATTTGCCCTACCCCATAGTAGTCGATTCACCCTGCCCCGCAACAGCTGAACCTGCATGGTCCTAGTGAATAAAAAAAATAGCCATAATATATATACTCATATAAGCTAATATGAAAATTAATAGTATTTAAAAGTTCTAAACTTATGGTATTGAATCCACATTTAATTAGCCATAAAACCGCCAAGTGTTGAACTTTAATGACCTAAAACTTACACTTTTGGTAACATGTGATCCAAAATGGATTTTGTTTGTTCTCACGAGTCACACTCAACCTCATAGATGTTTTGGTATCCCCGGCTTGTCCATTAGCCAAGTCTTTTACATTTTTTCTCTTACAACCGCTAAATGTTGATCTTTACTGACCTTACCCACACTTTTGGAAATTGGTGATCCAAAATGGATTCTATTTATTTCCATGAGTCACATTCGACCACATAGATGTGCTGGTCCCGACTCATCCATTAGATTAGTCTTTTATATTTTTACACCTAAAACTGCTAATTATTGAACTTTATTGACCTAAAACCCACACTTTTGGTAACTGGAGATCCAAAATGGATTTCATTTGTTTTTATGAGTCAGGTTCGACCCCATGGACGAGCTATTACCCTCGGCTTGTCAATTATACAAGTATTTTTTTTATATTTTTGCCCTGCTAAGTGTTGAATTATTGACGTAAAACCCACACTTTTTGTAACCGATGATCCACTAGTCATGTTCAACCCACGGACATGCCAGTACCCCTGACTCATTCATTAGACAAGTTTTTAAATATTTTTTCCCCTAAAACGGCTAAATGTTGAACTTTATTAACCTAAAATCCACTCTTTTGGAAACTGGTTATCGAAAATGGATTTTGTTTATACATATATTCTTTTTAAGTACACATATTAAAATTTGTTTAATTTTTCATACATATGAAAAAAAAATTATAGATCGAAAGCATAATACAGTTTTCATTATTCGATTTTTTTAAAGAAAAAAATCTTATTCTAACTTTTTTATCTTCCTAACATGCTTTGTTAAATACATATATTTTCAAATGATGCTACGTAGAATGTAACACGTATAGATTTAATATAAAGTTATGAACCAATGAGGCAATATAGAAAGGTTTGAATTTACATACCTAAATAAGTCAATAGAAAGAGCAATAAAGCAAGAGGGAAATGAGAAATGATCCTAAAACCCTAATGGACAAAAAATGACAACGAATTAGCGAATTAGAAAATAAATAACAAATTATCCTCATCATACATATTGATTCATACTTTCTAACCAAATCATTTAATTCACTAATAGGTAGGGATTCCTAACCTATTTAAGAATGTATAATCCTAATTGCATTTAGTAACTCTTGTGCTGTTTCATTTTGAAAAAAATTCGCCAATATCTCTCCTTAGTCGTCTAAGTACACGACTTAAATTCAGTGTTATATCCAGAGGAAGATAGCCCTAAATTTAGTATGTACCCAAAGAACAATGAGAGATGTTGTGAAAATCAAGTCGAACCCAAACAAGTAAGGAACTACTAACTGCAACATGGATCATGCATTCCTAAACTGTTCACTCTGGACAATCTAAGAATTATTTGAACACAAATACTCTCATTGCAAACATATTAATTAATAAGCAACAAGAGCATTTGTGTCACTCAATAATCCTTGGATGAGCATTCTAAGGTAAGATTCAATGCACAATATATGCCAATAAAGAATATATAAGACATGTCAAATTTTACAAGGTTAAAATTAATGGAAAATTATGTGAGAAATCTAGTAGAGTCTCCCCTGTTTTTTGGATTTCTCCAAAGTTTATATAAACCGAGGTTCAAACCCAAAAGGGGGTGAATTGGGTTTCAAAAACTTTTTCTAATTAACTTACAAGTTTTTAAACAGTTAAATACACAAAGTACCCAATCAAATAATATGATTGAAAGTAAAGGAGTTAAAGAAGAGAATATGCAAACTCCGTTTATAGTGGTTCGGCAATATCAGAATCCTTCAGACCCTACGTCCACTCTCTTCAAGGAACCTCTCTAAAGTAATCCACTAATTGTTAGTCGAGCAACTTCACGGGTGTTACAAAAACCTTACAATAATCTCTTCCTTACGGAAGTTACAACCGAAGTGTTTAATCCTAAACACTCTAAGAGTTACACCAACTCTTTCCCTTTACAATAAATTGGATTGACTGTAAAATAAATGGTAGAGAGAAAGCAATGAATACTTTTTACAACCAAATAATATCTTTCTTTTTAGAGCAAGCTTGAAGAATGGCTCACAATAAAAAATTTCAAAGCTTTTGAGTATTAACGAGCTATATGATGAACTGAATGTTCTATCTTCCATTTTTAAATGCTCATTGAAGTGGGTTTATATAGTCTTGAGTTAATATGGTCATTTGACACTGACTTAGTAGGTTTAGAGAATTAAATACTAAAGTCCCCAGTCTCAAACGATCATATTTTCGAATTACCTGGCGACTGGGTCCTTGTACTAGTCAACTGGGTCAAGCGAAAAATGTTCACTTTTAGGCTTAGGGAAGACTGGGTCCTTGTACCAGTCAACTGGGTCAAGTGAAAAATGTTCACTTTTAGGCTTAGGGAAAGTACCAGTCGACTGGGTCATAGGACCAATTGACTGGGTCTTTAGTACCAGTCGACTGAGAACTTACTATCCTACAACCCAGTTTTCATTTTTCAAAACAGTTTTTGACTTAGAAATATTTTGCATTATAGTTTTGTCAAAGTCTTTTATAAATTGAGCCATAGATCAAGCTAAGTAATTGAATTTAGATATTTACAAATTGATTCAACATTAGTGCCTATTCTAGATCTTTTGTCTTCTTTTGGTGTCTTGAAGTGTTGAATTCTTGCATCTTGTTTCTAAACTGAATACTTTTATGGCTTAAACACTTAGATAAAACTATTAGTACAATTAGAGTAGTTTTTTGTCATTATTAAAATCAAATATAGGTCAACAATCTACCTATTTTTTATGATAACAAAACTAAATAGAGAAAACAGTTTTAAAAACTAAGTGTTGGGTTTTTGAAAAAATTTGGATAGAGTTTCCTCTGTTTTTCTGATAAACCTAACGTGTAAGCATTCCAAATACAGTTCATATATAGTTATATCAAACCCAACCAAGTAATATAAGATTATATTACATTTTCCAACATGTTTGAAACCGTGCTCCCCTTAAATTTATGCTTTATTCTAAGTTTACATACAATTTTTTTCTTTTACATTGATTTTTCTCTTTTTTCTCCCCCATATTGACAATAGTAGAAAATGGGGTATCAGCCTAAAAATAAGCAAAATAAACACCATGTTCATAAAGAAAAGGAAATAAAAACTTATAGGCAAAAACTAGGCATGATTCGGATTTGGGAAGACTTCCCGAGAAGAATCAGAAGTATACACATAAGTGTTACCAGTTAAAGCATATAGATGAGCACAAATAGTTCAAATCAAACAACCATATAGCATAAAAATAACATATATATATATATATATATATATATATATATATATATATATATAATCTATGGTCTAAACAAGTAAAACTATGAAAGTATATAGATGCATCCATTCATCAAGAGCTTTTAGAAGCTGTCTAAAAGTCATGTACAATGACATGAATGTATACAAAGAAAATGGATGTTCATGCTAAACTATCTAAGAGCTATATAAGGATAACATAGATGATAAGGTAAAAGCCTCAGTGAGTGGGGGAATCAGAGCCATGTTGAAGAATATCTCGAAGCTTAGCCAAAGAGCCCTCTGTGTGCTCCCAATGCAACTTGAAATCATCTCTGAGTGTGCGAAAGTCGTGATGCATATGATACTGAAGAGCACAAGCTTTGGAAGCTGGATTGCATAGACAGCTAGAGGCTCACAACAGCTTGTAGTATGTCATCGTATCCAGCCTGACCACTACTAGAGCCGCCATGACTAGCATGCTGTGGACTAGGGTCAGTGTCCATGGCAGTGGGACGAGCTGCATCACTCGGCATCTCATCATCCTCCTCGCTACTGTCATCACCACCGATCCGTATATTCTTCCCAGCTTTGGAGTAGATCATACCATCTCGGATCAAGCACCCCATATTCTTTAGTGAGAACACATTGATAATGTCCTTGGAGTTGTTATCCTAAGCCTCTGAGGCAGGCAGGGGGACATGAAAGTGCTAGAGGATTATGGTGATGAGTATCCCGCATGGAAGGCACCCGGAGTCACTCACTTCACCATTAATCATGTTGGCTAGCAAGAGGGGGTAAATATTGAAATATTGTCCAGTTTTGATACACCAAATCAATACCACGTCTATCTTAGACAGATAGCCCCGACTCTCGAGTCTCAGGTAGAAGGTCCAACTCACGATGAGATTAAACAACTTTGAGTCAAAGGGCATGTCACTACATTGGTGAAATATAGTGGACCGAAAGATATATTTAGGGTCGCCCCTAATAATCTGACAGGACTCCTAATAATCAAAGTTATCTGGCCATCTATCCAGACTCCACTGGACCTCTCCCATGGGGATTCTCAATATATAAATCAAGAGGTCAGTGCTCACCTCAAATCTTATGCCTATCACACTGGTCTTAAACAAAAGAGCCAATGGACTCGGTTTGACCATGTTGGCATAGAACTGGTGAATGAGGCGTGGGTAATATTTCTGATATATTTTTATAAGCGGGATCAAGTGTATAGCCTCAAAAGCGGGTAATATTTTGAAATTTTCATGACGAATAGAATCAAAATCGATGAATCTACTCGTCATGATTTTTTTGTTGCGTATGATAAAGTTATACCTGCTCTTGGTGGCGAGGCTCTAGAAAAGCAAGTCATCGAGCTTAGTCATCGCCTTCTTGCTCGAAGAACCAGCTAGGCCCTTCCCCTTAGTATCCGATTCCATGGAATTCTTAGAACGAGGCTTTGTAAGCGCGTGAGGTCCGACAACAGTGGTCTTTATCCAGATTCTCTCAGACATTTTATGAAAATCTTGTTTGGAGAGAGATTTGGGGAAAAGTTGAGTTTTCAACCGTGAAAAGTTGAAAATAGGTGATTTGAAGTATGATTGAAACTTAAATGGAGTGGTTTTGAGAGATTTTGGTCTAAAATCAAGGATTTCCTAGAGAGAGAAAACTTAGGGTTTTAAAAAATAGCGTAGAAACTGAAAAATCTGAAGAGACTATTTATAGAATCGTGATATCAATCGACTGGGTCCTCCATATTTTGAGAACAATGTAACATGTCAGTCGACTGGGTAATCTGGCAGTGAGATACCAGTCGATTGGGTGTACATTACTAGTTGACTGGGGTGTCCAGGAGAAATTCAAATTTTTGGCTCCAAGCTTTTCGTTTGATACTAATCAACTGGTTCCTTTGAACTAGTTGACTAGTGAAATGGACAATGAGGTACCAATTGACTGGGTAACTGAACAAAAAGATACCAGTCGACTAGATGAAGATACTAGCCGATTGGGTTCTTTACAAAACATAAAATTTTGAGCTTTAACTTGGAATTTTAGCATAAAATAGTTTATCTATGTCATCTTGAGTGAGAGATATATTAAATAAGAGTTAATACTCATTCATTAGATGTCAAATATGCATATGATGAATGTTGATACAATCAAACATACATTTTATCATAGTTTTTCAAGCCCATTAATAGTCTAATCTTGTTAAAAATGTATTCTTTCAATGGCTTAGTAAGAATGTTAGCTATTTGATCCTCTGAAGGTATGAATTCTAATCTAATATCACCCTTTTGAGCATGGACTCTTATGAAGTGATGCATTATTTCTATATGTTTGGTTCTAGAATGCTGAATAAGGTTTTTGGTCAAGTTGATAGTGCTAGTGTTATTACAATGAATTGGTATATCTCTAAAGTTCATGTCATAGTCTTCTAATTGTTGTTTCATCCATAACACTTGTGTACAACAACTTCTAGCTGATACATATTCCGCTTTGGCGGTTGATAACGTAACCAAATTTTGTTTCTTGGAAAACCAAGAGGTTAACATTGCACATAAAAATTAGTATGTTCCACTAGTACTTTTTCTATCTAGCCTGCTCACAAAATCAGCGTCCGAATATCCTACAAGCTCAAAAGTTGATTTTCTAGAATACCATAACCATAGGTTTTGAGTCCCTTATAGATATCTAAGGATTCTTTTCACTGCAATTATATGTGATTCCTTAGGATTAGCTTGAAATTTAGCACACATGCATACACTAAACATTATGTTAGGTCTACTTGTAGTTAGATAAAGTAAAGCTCCTATCATGCTTCTATAAGTTTTAGTATCTAGACACTTACCTTCCTCATCTAGGTCAAGTTTTGTAGAGGTGCTCATAGGAGTGCCAATTGATTTTGATTTTTCCATCCCAAATCTCTTTAACAGGTCATTGGTGTACTTTGATTGGTTGATGAAGATGCCTTCTTTCAATTGTTTGATTTGAAGTCCAAGAAAACAGGTAAACTCTCCCGTTATGCTAATTTCAAATTCACCTTGCATACACTTAGCAAACTCTTGACATATAGATTCATTAATAGCACCAAATATAATATCATCAACATATATTTGGACTAGTAGTGTGTCATTTTTATGAGTTTTTGTGAAGAGGATTGTGTCTATTTTTCCTCTTGTAAAACCATTTTCAAGCAAAAACTTACTAAGTCTTTCATACCATGCTCTTAGAGCTTGCTTCAACCCATAGAGAGCTTTAGAAAGCTTATAGACATGGTTTGGAAGACTAGGATTTTCAAATCCAAGAGTTTGCTCAACATACACCTCTTCTTCTATAAAACCATTTAAAAAAGCACTTTTTACATCCATTTGAAATAGCTTAAATTTATTAAAGCATGCAAAGGCCAATAACATATGAATGGCTTCTAATCTAGCTACGGGGGCATAGGTCTCATCAAAATCTATTCCTTCTTCTTGATTATATCCCTTAATAACTAGTCTAGCCTTGTTCCTAGTTACTATTCCATTTTCATCCATTTTATTTCTATACACCCTATTTAGTTCCTATTGTAGTGTGATTCTTTGGTCTGGGAACTAGATTCTATACTTTGTTTCTTTAAAATTGATTTATTTCTTCTTGCATAGCATTTATCTAATCAACATCTTTTTCAGCTTCTACAAAGGTCTTAGGTTCTACTTAAGATAAATATGCTACACAATTACAAATATTTCTTATAGAGGATCAAGTTCTTAACCCTTGTGAAGGATCACTAATCAGTTGATCGATTGGATGATAATTCATATGCCCCCAATCTTTGGGAAGATAATCCTCTTGTTGACTTGTAAATGGTTGATCAAGATTGAGAGCATCTCCCTCTTGACTTGTTTGAGGTTGTTCCTCCTTCGATCAACAATGAAAGTAAATGTTTCCATTCTTGGAATAAAATCTGCATCATCATTAAACGAAACTACTCTATTACTAATTGGGTTAGACTCATCAAATATAACATGTACAGATTCTCTAACCACTAGAATTCTTTTGTTAAAGACTCTATAAGCTTTACTAGAGGTTGAATATCCTAAGAATATCCCTTCATCGATCTTTGAGTCAAATTTACCTAAATTAGTTTTATTGTTATTTAGGTGAAGCACTTGCAACTAAAAACACGAAAAATAAGAGATATTATGCTTTCTACCTTTCCATAGTTCATATGGGGTTTTGTCAAGCATGAACCTAATTAAAAATCTATTTAAAACATAGCAAGAAGTGTTTATTGCTTTTTTCCAAAATTATTTTGGCAAACTATTATGACAAAGCATTGTTCTAGCAATTTCTTCTAGAACTCTATTTTTCCTCTCAACAACTCCAATTTGTTGAGGAGTTCTAGTTGCTAAGAAATTGTGATCAATTCCATTTTTATCACAAAAATTTGAAAAACTTTGGTTTTAAATTCTTTCCATGATAATTTCTAATGCTTGAAATAGAAATACCTTTTTCATTTTGAACTTTTTTACAAAAGTTCACAAATCCATTATATGCTTCATCCTTATAGGCAATAAAAATAACAAAGGCATATCTTGAATAATCATCAATAATAACAAGAGCATATTGATGACCACCTAGACTAATGCTACTTATTGGACCAAACAAGTTCATAGGCAAAAATTTCAATGGTCTAGAAGTTGAGATTATATTTTTTTATTTAAAATAAATTATTGTTTTCTTTCCCATTTGATAAGCATCACACACCTTGTCTTTTTCAAATTTGATTTTTGGAAGTTCAATGACTAAATCTTTTCTTGAAATAATTTTAAGCAAATCCATGTTCACATGGCCAAGTCTTCTATGCCATAGCCATGGATTTTCACTAAAAATGGGAAAACATTTTTCATTTTCCAAATGAAAAGATGTTAAATCAACTATATAGACATTTTCTTGTCTATGGCCAACAAACTTGATCTTGTTACTTTTGATGTCTATTACTAGACAATGAGAAGTTTCAAATATGACTTTGTTAACTTTATCACATAATTGACTAATACTTAGTAAGTTTGGCTTAAGGACTTGCACATATAAAACATTATCAGTAGTTGAGAAATCATTACCAACTTTGCTATGCCCGATGATCTTTTCTTGGTGTTGTCTCCAATGGTGACGTGCGTGCTATCCCTTAGAGTTAGTTCTTTGAACATGCTTTGATCATTGGTCATGTGCTTTGAGCATCCACTATCAAGGTACCAATAGTTACCTTTTTCCTTGATATGGAGACATATTTACATTACACAAGGATATACAATCGCACTTTTAGGTACCCAAAACTTCTTGGGTCCTTTGGGATTAGTCCTAGAAAATATGGTTCCTTTCAGGACCCATATTTTCTTAACATTATAAGGTGCTCTATAATTATAGACATATTGATGATGCATAATCCTAGGATAATAGTTATTGAAATTTTTAGGATTTCTTAATTGTACATGTCCTTGGATAAGCAATCCTAGAATACATGTTTCTATTATGAAAATTATGAACACGTATATTTTCTCTAGGAGTGGTATGATGGTAATTTATAGGATGTGCACTTATAGCATTATGAATATACTATCTCTAGGATGCACATGATGGTAATTTCTAGGATGTCTACTCTTACAATGCAAGTTATGAGTATACACATTATCTCTAGGATATGCATAATGATAGTTCCTAGAATGTGTATTTCTAGTATATGCATTCCTTGAATGATTATTCCTAGCATTTGCATTCCTTAAGTGAGTATACATATATGCATGAGTATTTCTAGGATGCTTATCTCTAGTATATGCATTAGAATTTAAATTTTTATTCTTAGACCTACTAGCATATATTGAAGGAGTACTTTTAATCTTAATAGTGGACTTGGAAGTGGAGGCTTCATTCATACATGTTTTCATGAACAAAGTCTATTTTGACTTTTGCATGCCCAATGGAGAATAACCCAAGTAGGATTTTCCTCCATTTAACCTTTAACAGATAGCACTTCATCTAGCTTTTCTTTTCCAAACATAAGTCTAAATATGGTACTATTCAATCCTATTATTTTCTTCTTTAAAATTTCATTTTTATTTTTTAGAAAATCTTGTGAAGAGTTATAAAGCATGAAAGATAGTTTTTTTATTTTTCTTCATTTAAACCTTTTCTTTTTCTTCCTTTAAACCTTCCATCTCTTTAGAAAGAGATGAGACTTCCTTTTTTAGGGTCATATTCCTAGAATCAAATTTCTTTAATTCTTTATGCATTTAATTTATAATCTCAGTTAACTCTTCACTACTACTAACAATGTTATTATTATTAGAATGAGAATAAATTGATACCTCATTCTCATTGTCGATTGCCATCAAGCATAGATTGGCAATCTCCTCATATCCAACTTTATTGTCCAAAGTTTCTTCATCACTCCATGTGGTTGCAATCATGGCTTTCTTTTTGAAGTGCTTATAAGGTTTGCTCGTTGTTGGGCAATTGGCCTTGATGTGATCTAGCTTCTTGCAACCGAAACACACAAGAGGTTCCCTTTTCGAAGTGGGATCCTTTATGTAAGATTTCTTGCTCTTTTTCAAGAACTTGTTAAACCTTTTGGTGATTAAAGCCATCTCACAATCTTCTTCGCTGCTCTCATCCTCTTCTTCTTTATCTTCCTATTTGTTGTTTGTAGAGGCCTTGAGAGCAATCATATTTTTTTTCTTCTCATCATCATTGACAATATGATTCATTTCTTCCATCTTGTATGTCAATAGTGATCCGATGAGTGTTTTGACATCAAGTTTGTCGAGATCTTTGGCCTCTGTGATGGCTATCTTCTTTGCTTTCCAAGTGGACGGAAAAGACCTTAAGATCTTCCTTGTTAGTTCAAACTTCTCAATGTTCCTACCAAGAAGCTTTAAACCGTTAACAATAGTGGTAAAACATGAGTGCATTTGAGAAATAGTTTCATTGTGAGACATTTTGAATGATTCATATTCTGACACTAGCATATAAATTTTTTATTTTTTTACTTCGCTAGTGCCTTTATATGTAACTTATAATTTTTCCCAAATCTCCTTATCGGACACACATGAAGAAACTTTATTATACTCAGAAATATCTAAAGCACAATGTAACATACTAGTGGCTCTACTACTTAGAGACATCATTCTACAATCCTCTTCATTGAACTAAGTTTTGAGTTTAGGCATTGTATGATTGATTTCTCCAATAATTATTTCCTTTGTAGAAATTCTAGGTCCTTCCTCAATGACTCTCCATATGTTTTAATCTTGTCATTCGACAAAGATTTTCATTCTATTTTTCCAATAGTTATAGTTGGAACCATTGAACAAAGTAGGCTTAGTATAGGAATGCCTTTCAGTATAGCTATTTGATGCCATCAAATCAACTCAAGGATTTTAAGCCTGAAATTGAGTATGAAGCTCTGATACCAATTGTAAACTAAGGTTCAAACCCAAGAAGGGGGTGAAATGGGTTTTAAAAACTTTTGCTAATTAACTTGAGGGTTTTTAAACTGTTAAATACACAAAGTACCCAATCAAATAATATGCTTGAAAGTAAAAGAGTTAAGGAAGAGAATATGCAAACTCCGTTTATAGTGGTTCAACAATATCATAATCTTCTCGACCTTATGTCCACCCTCTTCAAGGAACCTCCTTGAAGTAATCCACTAATTGTTAGTCAAGCAACTTCACAGGTGTTGCAGAAACCTTACAATAATCTCTTCCTTATGGAAGTTACAACCGAAGTGTTTAATCCTAAACACTCTAAGAGTTACACCAACTCTTTCCTTTTACAATAAATTGGATTGACTTTAAAACAAATGGTAGAGAGATAGCAATGAATGCTTTTTACAACTGAATAATATCTCCCTTTCAAGAGAAAGCTTGAAGAATGGCTAACAATAAATTTTTTCAAAACTTTTGAGAATTAATGAGCTATATGTTGAATTGAATGTTCTATCTTCCTTTTTTAAATGCTCATTGAAATGGGTTTATATAACCTTGAGTTGAGATGGGTGTTTGACACTGACTTAGTAGGTTTGGGGCATTAAATGCTCAAGTCCCGCATCTCAAATGGTCATATTTTCTGAATTACTAATCGACTAGGTTCATGTACCAATGGACTGAGTCAAGTGAAAAATGTTCACTTTTAGGCTTAGGGAAAGTACCAATCGACTAGGTCATAGGACTAGTCAGCTGGGTGAAGTTACCAATCGACTGGGTCCTTAGTACCAGTCGATTAGGAACTTATTGTCCCATATCGCAGTCGACTGGGTTGTCCTTCAACCCAATTTTCATGTTTCAAAACAGTTTTTGACTTAAATACACTTTGTATTATAGTTTTGTCTAAGTCTTTTGTAAATTGAGCCATAGATCAAGCTAAGTAACTGAATTTAGAGATTTACAGACTGATTCAATTAACTTAGTGCCTATTCTAAATCTTTTGTTTTCTTTTGGTGTCTTAACGTGTTGAATTCTTACATCTTGTTTCTGAACTGAATGCTTTTATGGCTTAAACATTTAGATAAAACTGTTAGGGCAACTAGAGTAGTGTTTTATCATTATTAAAATCAAATACGAGTCAACAGTTTCTAAATACCAAAATAACATGTAAAATCAAATAAAAACCAACCAAATCCAATGCATATGCAAGATATATAGCCCATCCACCATTTTATATTAACTAATTCAACAAGTAACTAAAACTAACTAAAATAAATTTCTAGGAGACATTTCCTCATTATTATAATCTGTATTACCATGATAGGTTTTTAGGATATGTTCTTGTATATTTCTAGCTTAATAATATCAAAGAATATATTGAAGGCAAAGCATGACATATTTATATTCAAGCACTATACACCATAAAGCGAAACATGACTTATTTAATTTTAATTTATTTTATATTATTCTCCAAAGATGGATTTTCATTTTAATGATTGAATTTCAAGTCATTTAATTTTAGCAATTAGTTAGTGGCATCAAATTCAATGAGCTTGATATAAAATAAAAACTTTTTACCTAAACCCTAAATTTCTATGATTAATATAAAATAAAAACATTTTAATCTAACCCCTAAATTTCTAAGATTAATATAAAATATAAACTTTTTAACCTAAACCCTAAGTATATAAGAATAATATAAAATAAAAAAATTAATCTAACCCTTAAATTTCTAAGATTCATATAAAATAAATTTTCTTAACCTAAACCCTAAATTTTTAGGATTAACATAAAATAAAAATTTTCTAATATTAAAACTAGGAGTGAGCATGGAACCCGGTTGACTCGCGGATCTGACCCAAACAGATATAACGGGTTAGGTTATGTTGAAATTTTTTTGAACCCGATAGGTTAGGTTGGGTCATAGGTTCAAAATTTTCAACTCGACTCAAACCGGTAACTCGATCAAATATATAATTATATTTATTATATATAAAATATTACATAAATAATTTAGTATAATTGCAAAATATGTAATTATAAAATTTCAATTCCTAGTGTGTAAAATATGTACAGATACTCCAAACAGGTTATACTAATAGCTTGATTTAATTTGAAAGTATTATAATGGGCATTTTGGAGAAAACAAGTTTACTCAATTGAAACCCTATCACTCATTCACTCGATCACTTTACTCTCTTCTTCTTCTCTCGTTGCGGCTAGGTTTTGTGTCTTTGACATAGCTCTTTCTCTCTCTTCTTCTCTCACGCCATCGTACCCATTTTGTTCAGCTTTATTCTTGTCCTGCTTCAACAAAGCAAAGTATGTAGTCTGTTCTTTCAATGCTTTATACTTTTTCAACATTATGGTTTCAATTGCCAAAAAGAGCACGGTTCCGTGGCCACTGAGAATTGCTTCAATAAAAAAAGTTGCATATGCTTTTATCCTTGTTAATCAATTTTTTAAAAGAAAATTAATCTATTAAAACCAAAATCAACTTTGGTAGATTAGAAACTGAATAGAACAAGTTCACTCAAACTTTGACTCTTAGGCAATTGTAATCATAGGCTCCTCCTCTTCTCCACTTTGTATTATGTGTACAAATGGTAGATGGTGTACGTTACCAAAAGGGAACAAGTATCAGGTGATTTTGGTAGTATGTGTTTACATTTTTTTTTTCCTTTTCGACTTCTATTTTCAGTTTAGACTTATCTAGAAGTCATTGTTCTACTCGACTCGAATCGAATCAAAGGAGTTGTGTATTACTGTGGTCTTTTGTTAATCAATTCCTTTCAATGTATTAAGGATTTCACATGTACTAATTTGAATTGATATATATATCTCATTTTTTATTTCTTTAATTCTCCCACAAAAAATATAATTTTAGTTTTCTCTATTTACATTTACTTTATGATTTTTATTTGATGTACATGTTTGGTAATAAATAGAAATTAGATCATGAAGATTTTAAGGTTGGCTTATAATCATTTCAAAAAAAAAAAACAAATGGCAAAGGCCATATTTTGATGGCTTCTGCTCATCTCATTTGGTTGACGAATATTTTTTGGTATTTGCAAGATTTTAACATAAGTACTGAACATTAGATTTTAAAGGGGCACAAATTTTACTTGTAATGTGCATGGATTTGGTTTTGGATTTAGTAGAATATTTTTTTTGTTATGTAATATGTATGATTTAATTTTTTAGTAAAAAAAATATATCAACCTGATGACCCAAACCGATTAATATGGGTTGGGTTGAGTTGAAGTTGGATGTGTTGGGTTGAGTTTTTAGGCTAACTCAGCCCAAACCGACCCATAATTAAAAACAAATCTAACTTTTAATCTAATTACTACAATTATATAAAATAAAAAATTTAATCTAAACCCTAAATTTCATTTATTGCAAAAACTTCTAAGATTAAAACTAAATCTAACTTTTAATCTAATTACTTAATTAAATAAAATAAACAAATATTAATCTAAATCCTAAATTTAAAGAATAATGTAAAATAACTCAAAAATATATAATATAAATTGAATAAACTAAATAAAAATACATGAGAGAAAGAGAGAGAGACAAAAAGGGGTTACCCACAATGGTGGTGGCGGAGGAAGAGTGTGGCAAGTTGAGGTTCAGACGAAATCATTATTTGTAAGCCACGTACGTGTCAACATCTTCAGACTAATGAGAAAAGAAAATAAAAATTTATTTGTAAATATTCATGAATTTTACTTTGTATCTAATTGTTAAAGATCAGATTGATGTAACTCCCCTTATGAGGGTTGAAGATTGATGTAAAATTTTCTATTGGTGTTATTTATATTTATTGTTGCATATATGTGTCGTGTTGGGATTTTCAAAATATGATGACACCGTCTCGGGAGTGGCCAACCCGGGATGGGTCGTTACAAATTTGTTGCCATGATTAGAAATTTTACCTGTCTGGGGGCCCAAATGAAAGGTCCAAGTATGTCCACACCTCACATTACGAACGGTATTGGGCTGCTAATAACAGTCAGTGGATTTGCGGGAGAGTTAGGGAGAAGGGCAAACTTCTAACACTTTATGAATTTTTTAACAAAGTTTGAGGCTTTCTTTTGGAGCCTTAGCAAGTAGTAACCTTATCTAAATATCTTGTGGGCTAGAGCTCTTCTACTCTAGTGGTTTTTGCAAATCCCTTCGTGGACCTCCCTTAGGGTGTAGTCTGCTTCTCGAGGTTTGAGGCATTTAAGATAAGGTTGAGTAAGGGATCGTTGATACAATTGATTTTCGATCATACAGTAGCGAGCTGCTCTGTATAAGAGTTTTTGGGCGTCGGCCCTTGATTTTGATAGTTCATCATTCTCTAGGTATTTAACAATCTAGCCCATCCAACTTAGCCCATCATCGATGTCTATTACTTTGGCTTCTTCTACGCTTGGGCATGGCAAGATTTCAACATACATTGCTCTTGAGAGATCATATGTCTTAGAAGATGCAAATTGCGCTAAGGTATCGGCTTTGGCATTCTTCGCTCTTGGTACTCGGTTCACTTTTATTTCTTTGAACAAAATCATCAACAACTTTCTTTAGCTAGGTGTTTGATCATTCATGCTTTTCTTTCCTCATAGTTTCTATTTACTTGACTTACTACAAGTTGGGAGTCACTGAACACTTCCAGGGCTTCCACTACCAAAGATCAAGTTAATTTAAGTCCAGCCAAGAGGGTCTTGTATTCTTCCTCATTTTTTGACACTTTGAAGTTAAATTCCAAGGTATACTTGACTGTGAACTCTTCAAGGCGAACTAGGATGAGGCTCGCACCATTCCCCAAGGTGTTGGAGAATCCATCAACAAAAAGCTTCTAACTCCTTTGCTCTTTTTATCCCTTTGTATTTTGTTCTTTTATAGCTCCTTTAGGGAATGTGCACTCGACAATGAAGTCAGCTAATGTTTGGGCCTTGATTGCCAACATAGGTTTTATCTGATTTTGAATTCTCCTGACTCAATAGACTAATTTATGAGTCGTCCTAAAAGGTCGGGTTTTTGAAGTATTGTCCTCAGAGGATGATCTGTCAACACACTGATGGGGTGTGATTGGAAGTATGGTTGTAGTTTTGGTATCGTGTTTTTACAACTTAAAGCACTCGGTTAACATAGTAAATCGGCTTTCGTACCTTATCCTCTTCCTTTATGAGGATTGAAGCTACGCTACTTCTCTTGTTCCCAAGTGCAGATAGAGTTTTTTCCCTTCATTGGGTTTGATTAGGAGGAGTGGCGAACTCAGATACCATTTTAATTCCTCAAACGAACTTTAACATTCCTCTGTCTAATGGAAATCTAGAGTGTATTTTAATGCCTTGAAGGAAATATAGGCATTTTTCAGCTGACCTAGACATGAATCAGCTTAAGGCTGTGATTCGACCAATGAGCTTTTGCACCTCTTTCACATTCTTTAGGGATTCCATGTCTAGAACAACATTAATCTCTTCATGGTTTGCATCTATCCCTTCCTGAGTGACTAAAAAATCAAGAAACTTTCTGGAAGTTACCCCAAAGGCACCTTTTGAGGGGTTAAGCTTCATTTGATGCTTCTTAACACCGAGAAGCATTCTTCTAGATCAGCTATGTGGTTAGTCGCTTTCATGTTTTTATGAACATGCATGTCATCGACATACACCTCTATGTTCCTTATGATATGGTTATTGAATAACTTGTTGACCATTCTCTAATATATTGCCTTGGCATTCTTCAGACCGAACAATATTAAGTTGTAACAATAAAAGTTTTTTTTTTATTACAAAGGCTGCATTCGACTGATCTAGTTCATACATTCAGATTTGATTATATCTAGAGTATGCGTTCATGAAACTCAACATCTCATACCCAAAGGTTGTATTCACTAGCTAATCGATCATTGGCTGAGGGAAGCTATATTTTGGACAAGCTTTGTTTAGGTCGGTAAAATCAATGCAAATCCTCCACTTTTTGTTGGCTTTCTTTACCATTTCCACATAAACTAGCCATTGGGGATAATCAAATGAACCAAGCTTAAAAGAGCTTACTAACTTCACCATCGATCACTTGTTGTCTCTTTGTTGCAAAAGATCTTTTCTTTTGTATGACTAGCTTCTGGTTGCGATTGACATTCAAACAATGTACCATTATCTTAGGGTTAATGTTTGGAATGTTTGCTGTTGACTAAGCAAACACATTTAATTTTTTTGAGGAATAAGATCAGTCATGTTCAGAGTTCTCCCTCCAAATCTGCACCGATCTGTATAAATTTTTGTGATTCTTCTTTTATGAGGGGTATTGCCACCAACTCTTCCATGGATCTTCCTATTTGAATATTGGAATCATCTCTCATATCTTCTATCTAATTGACGTCTACCTTGGCTTTTTTCTTAAAGAAGGCCAAGTAACATGTTCGGGCTGCAGTTTGGTTGCCCTTGACCTCTTATATGTCGTTCTTTGTTGGGAACTTCATCTTCAAGTGGTATGTTGAGATCACTGCTCTTATGGCATTCATCCCCGGTCCTCCAAGGATTGCGTTGTACGAGGAAAAGAGGTCTATGACGAGGAAGGTACTTTGGATGGTTGTTTGACAAAGCAAGGTACCTGTTATCACCCGTAAATCTATGCTTCCCTTTACTAGATCACCCAAGAACCCGTATAAAGGATAATGTGTTGGTTTCAGATGGTCTTCTAACAACTTTATCTTCTTGAAAGTCTCATAGTACAATATGTCTTGAGATGACCCGTTATCTACTAGGATTCTTTCAACTGCGAAGTTTGAGATGACCAAGGTCACAACTGTTTTATCGTAAGGGAACTTTACTCTTCCAAGGTCCTCGTCTGTAAAACTAATTATTTGATTTACCCGAGTTTTCTTTATGGGTCCTTTAACTGATCCAACAAAATGAAGTAGGCTCTTTGCGAGTTTGAGGATTACCTTTCGGACCCTGCCCCCCCGAAGATAGTTCAGATGACGCTTATTGTGGGGGCATTTTCCAACTTCCTCTCTAAGGCCTGGTGTCTTCTATTGTTCTCTATTCGGCTCGGATTCTACCTTGGTCTACTTCTTTCTCTATTGTTCTCTCTCCAGACTTCTTCCCACAGACGACACTAATTCTATTGATGCCAAAAATGGGTCGAGTCAGTTATTGGAGTTAGGCTCGAATTATTTTGCTTGGGCCTGTGCTGATTTGTGTTGGTCTGGTATGAGTTGGATCCGAGATACTTAAAAAGAAAATCGACCCGGAGTGCTTTATTCCGGGAAGGGCCCTTCGATGCTTAAGTTAGAAAAAAAGGTGGGGAGAGCAAAATAGTGAAAAGTGGTTATGAATGAATTACTATTAAAGGCCCTTATTTATAGAGCTTAAGTGAAGTTGAGATTATAATTTTACAAATATCACCTCTGATAGGAGGATATATTTATCCTATATCAACCTTTTTAAGATGATGTAATGGATTGGTGGCATTATGGGATTGGATTAAGTTAAGAGTGAGTAATTGCTTCAAAACTGTGTTAAAGAAGAAGTAGAGATGTAGGCATACTTGATTTTGAAAATTCGAAGGTTCAATTTTTGTATACTCTCAGGTGCGATCATGGTAATGCATACCAATGGGAGGGTGCCATCATGGTTGTTTCTCCTTTCCGAGTCCTTTCTTTCTTTTTATTATTTCTTTAATATTGATTTACTAATATAATATTATAGTTTTTAAAATTAAAAAATGATATCAATGTTGTGAGTTTTGCCCATCATGAGCACAAACTCATAATAATTAGATCAAAGAGAGAAAGATTCAAACCATGATCGTTAGTTTGTTCCCACAATGAGATAAAATTTGAAATAATAAAAAAACTTGATTTTTCAATAATTACAATGTTTTTTCCCTAAAATTCCTAACTTTGAGAAAATACATTTATTGAGGCTAATGTGTGACATCCTCCCTCATTTTCCTAAATGACACTTATTTTATTTGTCTTATTCATAATTTAGTATTAACAAGACATTTACCTCCTTTTATTGGTATTAAAGTTAGTCAATTGTTAAAGAATTGATAAATATGGATGACAACTCATTTATAAAGGAAAACCCCCTAAAATACTCTCATAAAAAGCCATATTAAGATATACTCAATGTTTTCATTTTTTTTTGGGGCTCTGTTGATGTTGAAAATAGGCCAAACTCAAATGCATCAATCCCGATCAGGTCCTCTGACTAGTTCAGATCTGAGGTATGATCTAGTGCAAGCTAGTTTGAAGTACCTGAAGAAAAGAAAGTCATTCGAAGTTTGTCTCCGAAGAGAACCCTTCAATACTTAAGTCAGCAACTGACCTAAAAAAGAATAAGAGAGGAAAAAAGAATATTTGAAAGAGAATGTAATGAATAATGCACATAGAATAATGGGCCATTTACATAGGATGAAAATATTACCATAATCTAAAAAAGTAGTAGGGCCCTTTGAGATAAAATTATCCATTTATCATTGAAAAACGTAATTGAAGTTTAGTATTTCCTAGAGAGCAAGTTGTCTTTTCTTTTTGGTGGGAAAATTACTTTAGTGTCTTTAGGGATGTCCATATGTCGATTTTCTATTGAGTGGATATATTTCACTCAGATCAGACTCCTTTTCATGTTTTACAACTTTTTTTATAGAATGATGCACATGTGATAATGAATTAGGCTAAAAACTATTTAATTTTTGAAACTCTTATATAAAAATGAATTTTTTTTCAAAGAAATCACACATCGTCAACTTGTTAACGAGTAATATACAATACTATAAAGGGATTTAAAACAAAATTTCAATTAGATAGCAAATCTAACTGTAACGTTTCAATATCCTCAAAAAAGATTAAACGAAATTTCTTCACAAGTACTCATGCATTAATATGTACATATTATGTGTAATCTTATGCTTTGTGGCTTTAAATTTCTCAAAATCTTATGTGAAGAAAATGTTTATTAGCACTTTACAACCAAAGAGAGTATGATTAAGAGTAATAAAACGGCTAAGAATGGTGAAGAGAAAATACCTTCACCGAGTGATGCCTTAAAGAGTCTTTTATGTGATGGGGTAATTTCATCTTTTCAACATTTTCGTTAACTTTTAACAGTCTTCATTTGGTCAACTATAATTAAAATAAGTAAGTGTTTTTTATGAAAATAGAGGGAGGAGATCATGTATTGACACAGGTGTATTTTTCCCATTAAGTTTTTTTTTCTTTAGTTAAAGAATGACATCCAGTAGGTGCCAACAAACTAGTTTATGTAAAATAAAGGTAAATCATAAGTTTGTAAATAAAATTAAATATCAATTAATGGATTTGATTTATACGTAAAGGCGTAAACAAATCAAGTAGGCGAGTTGTGCTCTGTTCAAATTTGTTCATTAAGATTTTAATCGAACTTAAGCTTAAACTAAGTTTCAAAAGCTTTGTTCAAGCTTATCGCAAAGATTTAATTGAACTCAAGCTCTAACCGAGCTTCAACAATTTTGTTCGATCTCAACTCCTATAATTGAAGAAAATTGAGTTCGATTCGAGTTTGAATCGATTATATAAACTAACCAAATTCAAGTTTGTTTTTAAGTTACTAGAATTTATTCATGAACTTAAATGAATAACAAATGGTTTAAAAGTAATAGATATCCCTTAAACAAGTATTAATCGAACATGAATGAACTCATAAAATTTTATTTAGGCTCGTTGTATGATAATTGAAAGAAAGAAAATGAGTTCTAATTAAACCTGTTCACAAGTTTATTCGTTCACTTGCAACTCTAATTATGTCGTAATAATAGTTATGAAAGCCTTGTCTATATAGAATAAAATAAATCTTAACTTTACGAGGAGAAAATATTTAATCTAAGTTTTTTTTTTTTAAACGAATAAAATTAAGATATGAAAAAAATTCAATAACTAATTATAAGGCAAGGGTAATTTTGTCGAAGAAATGTTTTACAACAAATCAACACGTTTACATATCACCTCCCTCTAGTATAAACGTGAGTATCTAAAACGATTGAATTAGAGCCAGTAATGATCATCCTACGGCACCAATGAAATTATTGAAAGAATGAAGTCAAAAGTTCGAGCGTAGTAGCGAGCCGATAAGTGATCCAACTGGAGAGGGAAGCAGGCGGTCCACCCACCACCACCGGTCCAGCTCAGTTACCCCCAATCACACCTCTCCACGTCACCCCACACTCTTCTCTTGTAATGCACAGACACCAAACAAACACTAGCAACCTTGTTCTCTGTTAGACCAAAAGCAAAACCACCGTAAAAGAAAGAAAAAAAGAGCAAAAGAAATACACTTTAATTGCTACTAGTTCATGCCTTGTCGGCGACTCGTTACTAACTCGCCGGAATCTAACTGACCGTGATTCGCTCTCTCCATGACCGCTATTATCATACTCAATAAGCCCAGAATTTAAACCACAGCTTATTTATTTCCTTAAGTCTTATATATTTTTGCTTTTTTCGGGTTATTTATTTTTTTGTTGAAGGAGAATATTAAACTCAGAGAGAGAGAGAAAGAAAGATGTATGTGGTGCCGCCACCTCAGCGATCGGATCCGGGATCCAACGCCGATTTGCGGGTTTTTCAAACATGGAAAGGAAGCAATGTGAGTCTCTTTTTTTACTTCATCTGGATTTTGATTTTGGGATCTTATTTCCATTTAATTTACGTGTTTTTGTATTTTTCAAATAAAGTTATTATATTTTTCCTGTTTCAGCTCTTGGCGAATTAGGCATACTTTTCCTTTATTTTTGATGTGGCAAAAATGTCATGGTATATAAAACGAGAATGTTAATACAATTTATCGTGATGTTGTTGCAATTTGGGTGATTGTTCAAATATTATTGGTGAAATTTAGAATAATTAAAGGTATATTTTTGGTTTGTGCAAAAGAAAAGGTATATTATTGGTGGCATTTAGGATACTTATAGGTGTAATAATGGTGACATTTTAGGATCATTTGTCACTTTGAAAAATTGTGATTGATGTTATCGTCAAGGTATTAGATTTCTAGGTTTTCCCTTTCTAGGGTATGCCATTAAAATTTTGAATCCGAAATGGGTATCAGCTTATTGAGCAATAGTATATGACATATGCTTATGTAGTGCAGTGTTGTGCTCTCTCTCTCTCTCTCTCTCCGAGCTTAAAAATGAATCAGTACTTGCACTTGGTGTTCTCCTTTTAGCAATATTAAGTGCCTTAAAAGAGGAAAACGAGCAAAAAAATAAAAATGAAAAAAAAACCTTAGCTAATAGGATATATTTTATGGCGATTTAGTGGTTGGCAATGTAGGTCTGAGATTTTTCTTTCCCCATTTGTAATGAAATGGATTATGAGATTTATGGGTCACTATGCAGAAGTAGGTAATATTGACGGGAGAGGAAGCATATCCAAACATATGTATGGCAACTTCTCATAGTCATATAGAAATTTCCTTTTAAATGTGTGGTTGCACCTCTGTTTTATATATCAAGGTGGGGGCTAACCAATTTGTGAATAACTGAGGGGTATTTGACAAGTGGCGAGAATGCGGGGTATTTGACAAGTGGCGAGAATGCGGGGTATTTGGCAAGTGGCTGGAATGCGGGATTAGTATGATAGAATTTACTGCGTATTTGTTCAACATGTCACATTTTTATGAGCTCATTTTAGTTTTTCATGGGATTTGGATATTGAAAGAATCTATTTGGAAAGAAGTGCCTATAGGTAAAGGCGTAAAGCAACCCTCTGAAATAATAAATAATAGGACTTTTAAAAGTGGTTTTAGTTTCGAAAGAGATGGAGTGATTCCTAGAGTTTTACTGTATTAGAGATATGAATTGACTGAAACCTGTTTGCCTTTTGTCCTTCCTCCCTGAATGAGATTAGAGTTACTGAATTTATAATGCTGGCATCATGTTTGCTTAAATTGAAATTGGCAAAGCAATTAAGAAAATTACAAATGAAGAAACTCTCTTTAAACTGTATTATTGGAGAACCAAGGTGCTAAAGGTGAGCCTTAAGTTGGTGTTATGCTTCTGTGATATCTCTATATGTTTTTCTGGGAGAATATTTTTTTTGGTGGTTCTGCCAAGACATTTACCGGTTTTATTGTTCTTATGCAGATATTTTTTCTCCATGGGAGGTTTATATTTGGTCCAGATGTAAGATCATTGGGGCTGACTATATTTCTTATTGTTGCTCCTGTCACAATTTTCTGCATATTTGTTGCCAGAAAATTGATGGAACATTTTTCTCATCACTCGGGAGTATCAATTATGGTTGTTGCTGTCGTATTCACTTTTTATGTGAGCTCTCTCTCTCTCTCTCAAGTTCATTATGAATTTATTTGTCTCGTAACTTTTTAATTGTCTTGTAATGGCCTAGTGTACTGTACAGTGATAAGCTAAGTCTCATGTTATAGGTTCCATTTCTAACTTAAATATTTAGTTTCTGTACCCTCTCCCAAAAAAAAGGAAAGAAAGTAAAAAAAGGATGGTGGGTTGGGGGGAAGTCGCTCTTGGTATTAACCTATATTATGGCAAATGGGATAGAAACCTTAATCAAGTTCACATCATATGCAAGAGATGGTTAAGTGTCAGTTTGCAAATGATGTAATTTTGCTAGAAAGTATGCATTTTGCATGAATCCTTATTTTTTCCCCTCATAAATTGTATTTGAAATGTCACTCTTGGTGTGCACAACACTTTTATGCATACAATAGCATTGCTGTAGTGATACTGGCACAACATGCCTGGAGCACTAATGAGCCTAATTTTCTGGGTGGTGATGGCCCCAAACATGGCAATAATGTCCCAAGAGGCCAAAAGTTGAAGCACCATATATGCAAGTTTGCCTACATGCCAGGATTTAATGATCTGTACCGCATGTAAAATTTTTTTAAGTGAAGTTAATATAGGTTCAATAAATTTGAACTCTGAATTTATGAATATGTTTCTTCTCAGGTATTAGCTCTTCTTCTGCTTACCTCTGGAAGAGATCCAGGTATTATTCCTCGCAATGCGCACCCGCCAGAGCCAGAAGGCCTTGATGGCAGTGCAGACACTGGGGCTGGCCAAACTCCACAGCTACGCTTGCCACGCATTAAGGAAGTAGAGGTCAATGGAATCATTGTGAAAATCAAGTATTGTGATACTTGCATGCTTTATAGACCTCCCCGTTGTTCGCACTGTTCAATCTGCAATAATTGTGTAGAACGATTTGACCACCACTGCCCGTGGGTTGGGCAATGTATTGGGCTGGTAAGTAATCTGTCTAGATTAATGTCTTATGCTAACCATATCGAGATATTTTTCTCATTTTTGGGTATGATGTATGCAATTAAGTAGCCCTTATAAAGGGAAGTATTGTTATTGTGGGTAATACGTGTCAAGTAGTTTTTGAAAAGTGTGTTGGTGCCTTGGTGGTGATATTTCTGTATCTTTTTGCAAAATGAAATTCCTTGGTGGAAGGAGTTAATTGCATGGTTCAAGCTTCTTGAGCTTGAGCATGTCTGAAGTTGTTTTTTTTTTATGGAGGCTGGATAACTCAGAAAGAAAAGAGCTCGTCTAATGTTGATACAACCTCAAACTTGTAAATGTTTATGCATTTTAGCTCAGGTCATTACCATTCAGTATTAAGATAAGCACGATTGAAAACTCCATCGAGTATTATTATAGGTAATTTAAGAAATTAAAATTCGATCATATTACAATATGCATATTTGTGGTTACATTATTTTTTGTTGATGCTTAACATGCTGGATATGGAAGATTCTTGCAATTGATCTTATGTTTTTTAGATTTTATCCTCAACAACATGTTACCTTTGGTACATGTACTGACATTATGGTAATGTATCTAAAGACATGCTATTCTGGCTGCAGCGAAATTATCGATTCTTCTTCATGTTTGTCTTGTCAACGACCCTTCTTTGTATATATGTTTTTGCATTCTGCTGGGTCTACATTAGGAGGATAAT
The DNA here is from genome assembly GCA_023935145.1 of Bretschneidera sinensis. Lineage (NCBI taxonomy): Eukaryota > Viridiplantae > Streptophyta > Magnoliopsida > Brassicales > Akaniaceae > Bretschneidera > Bretschneidera sinensis. Next base: position 85,570,366 of record CM043699.1, read on the forward strand.
GGAATCAGAGGAGACAACCATTTGGAGAGCAATGCTCAAAACCCCTGCCTCCATTGTTCTAATAATATACACTTTCATTTCAATGTGGTTCGTCGGTGGTCTTACTGCCTTCCATTTATATCTCATCAGTACAAACCAGGTTAGAGATTCGTCCTTCCTTTTTCTTTGCTTCCTTTTTTTTCCTCAGCTTGTTGTTGAAACAGTTCATCCATGTTCTCTTATATAAATAGCTTTCATTGGCTACACCTTTCCATTGACATACTTTGCTTTTGCAGACTACCTATGAGAATTTTAGATATAGATATGATCGGCGAGCCAACCCATACAACAAAGGAGTGGTTGAGAACTTCAAGGAGATATTTTGTTCCATGATCCCACCATCCAAGAACAATTTTAGGGCTATGGTGCCCAGGGAACCTGGGTTACCATCTCGATCAGTGGGTGGGGGTTTCATGAGTCCAAACATGGGGAAAGCTGTGGATGACATAGAAATGGGTAGGAAAACTGTTTGGGGAGATATGGGCCCAGGGGCTGAGCATGGTGAGGGGCAACTTACTAATAACGATCGCGTGAATGTTAAGGAGGGTGATTTAGGTGAATTGTCCCAAGATATTAGGACTGCAGTGGATGAAGCAGGGGACCGTGCTGGAATACATCCTAGGCGGTCTAGTTGGGGAAGAAAAAGTGGTAGCTGGGAAATGTCACCTGAAGTTCTTGCTTTGGCAGCTAGAGTGGGGGAACCCAATCGTACAGGTGGGAGTAGTAGCAGCAGCAGCAGCTTGCCAGCTGAGAACCTACAGATGTAGCTGAAGACGTGACAGGTAACTTTAGGAAGTGAATTTGATTTGGTGGATATGGTTAGGATCGTTTAGGTTTCATGCTTGGTCATTCGACTTCATTATATTTTATTCAATATGGGGGACTTCGTTCTGGCAGTGTTTGAAGGTGTTGGTTTGGCCATTGTGCTTTTAGGATGGAATGGTGTGTTGTATGAGGGTGAGCTTTTTCGGTTTTTACTTTGTATTTGTGGAATTAGTTAGCCTAATTGTATTGAATTTGTGGAATCAGCTTTCCTTCTCTCTCTCTCTCTCTCTCTCTCCCCCTTTCTGGTGGACTATAAGACTATGATTTTGAGTTTTTGATTTTCAGTTTCAGGTCCTAAATCCTTATTAGGCTGCCAATGGGGAGTGCATTCTTTTCGGTAAGTTGGGCTTTACCCATTGGGATTGGAAATGGATTCAAACTTCAACTAGTTATTTTGTACAATTAATTAACTTCGTTGACTTAAATGAGACATGAATCTCTTATTTATCGTAGCCGGGTAAATGTCTCGATTTGGATTACCATTGTGACAATCAAAAGGAAAAAAAGTCTAAATTGTAGGTTAGGGAACACTAGATTGCAAGTTTTAATCTTAAAGACTGCCCTGCCCTAGACCTAGCGTTGTTGACGGGTGCACTCCTCAAAATGTTAGAAGATCAAAACCCAAATGTTATAAATGCATTGTTAAATTTCAAAGCTGTTCTCTCTTCTACAAACTTTAAGGGTTGTTTGGTTCGATAAAAATGAGATATGATTAATAGTAGGGGCAAAACTAGTTTTAATCACATAAATTATGTCCCATATCTCCTAAGACAAAAATAATCCCACTGGGATTATTTTTTTTCTTAGACCCATTTTATCCCTGCTTGTACGAATTCTCTCTCTTCTTCTTCCAATCTTCTTCATTGTCTAGCTTAAGCTAAGCGAACTCTAGGGTTTAATTTCATTATTTACCCACAAAATCAAATTGGGAAAAAAAAATTCAAATATTTCCATGTATTTCCCAAGAAACTGAACAAATTTAGAAATTAGAATGTTAAAATTTCATGATATAGAGCAAAATCTATCTCTCAAACCCGTATAACCAATTCATTTGGAAAGTAAAAACTAGAGTGAGAAAGGAAAACTTCAAAATAGAAAAAATAGAAATATTTCTTGTTATTTCTTTTTTCAAACCCATTTTACCTCTGCTTGTCGTCGTCTCCTCATTGTCGTAGATCTAGATGAATGTTTGTTTCCTAAGAAAATTTCTTTCTCTTTTAGATTTTAAAGATTCTACTCAAATTTGGTAAAGATTTTTGATGAATCAAATGAAAACAGAAATTTTCGGTGTTTTTGTTTAATTTTAACAAATAATAAAGGAAAAAATGAGTGTTTGGTTCTCCAGAAAATGCGAAAAAATGATGGGAAAATTTTCAGTTTTGTTTCCTTTAGCTTTTGGTTGTTCAGAATTGGAAAGAAAAAAAAAAACAAGCTATAAAGAAGAAGAAATAGTTTTTTTTTCCTTCAATTTTCTTCATTGTGGGGAACAATTTGTCAATTTTTTGTACTTTGATGGTGTATAATTTAAGAAGAAGAAGAAGAAAAGGAAAAGAGAAGATTCTAGAAAGAGAGGGTTTTGTTGCTTTACATATGAACCAAATGTAAGAGAATTTTGGTCTTTATACTTGTTATTTTCTTAGGGTTCGTTTAGTTCACGGACATGATTATAATGGGATAGGATTAGGATTATAGTGAGATAAGATTACAGATGATTAAAATAGTACTATCTTAATCTTATGTTTGGTTCATAGAATTGACTAATTAGTATTAAAGTAGGATAATAAATCAAAAAACTATATTACCTTTTACTATTTATCATCCTCAACAATCTCCAAATTCTTCACAAAGCTTAAAATTTCACAATTTTCTTTATTTTGATTATTATAATTATAATTCTTATTATTAATATTTTCATTATTATATTTTTATTATAAAAATATTATTAAATTCTAATTATTATAATAATTACAATAAATATTATTATTAACATTATAATAAAAACAATAATTATGATATAATAATAATATTGATATTATAATTATAATTATATTAATAATGACTATTATTATAATATTTATAATAATAATTAAATTATAATTATATTAATTATAATAAGAATAATATTATAATTATTGTAATTAAATTATAATAATGATAAGAACTGTAATAATAATTAAAATTACTATAATAATTATGTAATATTTTTAATAATTAGTATTCTTAAAATTATAGGAATTATAATTATAATATTTATAATAATAATTAAATTATAATTATAGTAAGAACTGTAATAATAATTAAAATTAATATAATAATTATATAATATTTCTAATAATTAGTATTCTTAAAATTATAGGAATCATAATTATAATTATAAAAATAATAATTAATTTTATTACGATAATTATTATACAATATTATTATTAATTTTAATAATAAAATAATAATAATAATAGTAACAATTATTATAATTATCATTATAATGATATTAGAATAGTAATTATAATAATGATAATAAATTATATTAATAATAATTATATAAAAATAATGATAATTATTAATATTATTATTACAATAATAATTATTATAAAAATAATTATAATATTTATTATAAAATGAATTATAGTAATTATTACTTTTATTATTATAATATTTATAGTAATAATATAAAATTATTATTATTATTATTATTATTATAATTATCATTGTAATAGTAATAAAAATAATTATATAAAAATAATAAAAATTATCAATATTATTATACTAATCATTATTATATAAATAATTATAAAAATCATTATTATAAATTAATTATAAAAATTATTTATTTTATTATAATAATAATAATAAATATAATTATTACTACTACTACTGCCAAAAAAAATTATTATCCCATGGGGAGGGTGGGACAAAAAATATGAGATTATGATTGATTTTGTCTCACCTTAATCCTACATGAACAATAAATCTAGGGGTGAGAATGGAACCCGGTTGATCCATGGACCCGACTCAAACAGATACAATGGGTTGGGTGGGTTGGGTTGGGTTGAAATTTTTTTGAACCCGATGGGTTGGGTTGGGTCTGAACCGAATTCTCCTTGATGCGATGCTCCACAAATTTCGGACTGGTTTGCTTACTAGTCCCTGCAGGGTTAGTTTTTTCCAAGTAGAGAAATAACAATTCATTAAAAATAACATTCCTACTTATTATGAGTTTCATTCCTTTTGGTTCTAAGGACCACAACCTATTCCCCTTAACCCCATCACCATACCCTAGAAACACACATTTTCTAGACCTTGAGTTAAGTTTATCATCCTTTTGATGTGCATATGCAGCACACCCAAAAGTCCTAATGTTGCTAAACTCAGGGGGTTTTCCACTCCACATCTCCATGGGAATCTTAAGGTCTGAAGTCCTAGAGGGTGATCTATTAACCAAATATGCAGCTATAGACACAGTTTCTCTCTAAAAATATTTTGGTAAACCGAACCCAATTAGCATGCACCTAACCTTTTCCATAAGGGTTCTATTCATCCTCTCAGCAACTCCATTTTGCTGAGGGGTTTTCACAACCGTTCTATGTCTTAGAATACCATTTAATTCACAGAATTTATCAAAATCCTTTTTACAAAATTCTAAGCCATTATCGGTTCGTAAAGCCTTAACTACCCTACCCGTTTGAGTCTCCAGCAACCTTTTCCACACCACAAATTTATTTCATGCATCTGATTTATTTTTAAGCAAATAAACCCAAACCTTTATTGAATAATCATCAATTAAAAGACAGGAAGTAAAAGTTACCTCATTGTGTTGAGGTTCTTGTTGGTCCCAAAGGTCCGAACGAATGTAGTCAAGAATGTCTTTAGACTTGTGCACTCCGGTGTTGCTTCCCAAGAACGCAACACTCGCAGAAATCCAATTTCTCTACTTTATCTCCTCCAAGTAGACCATCATTGCTAAGAACTTGCAGGCCATTTTTGCTCATATATCCCAAGCAAGTGTGCCAAAGGGCTGCCCTATCCATCTCAGCCATCAAGCTTGCTGTTTGATCATTGATTTCTGTCTCTCCGATTATCTCATAGAGTCCATCTTTTATTGTTGCTTTGATCACTACCAAAGATCCCTTGGCCACTTTGATCTTTCCTCCCTCTACTTTACATGTGTAGCCCATGGAATCTAACTGCCTTAATGAGATCAAATTCCTCTTCAAATCTGGAAGATACCTCACATTTCGCAGCAGCCTTGTGTCTCCATCAAACATCCTCAACTGGATGTCTCCTATCGCCCTCACTTGACAAGAATTGTCATTACCCAAGAAGACCCTTCCATCATTGATCTCTTTGAAATTCTTTAACCATTCCTTGTGAGGGCACATGTGATAAGTGCACCCAGAATCCAGAATCCACTTCTCACTGCCTTGTTTCTTGCTCACATTTGAGCACACAACAAGAACATCATCTTACTGTTCTCCTTTGGCAACCGAAGCCTCTCCATTGTTGGTATGGCTTCTTCTCTCATCCCACATCTTTTTCTTGCAATCTTTCTTGAAATGGCCCTCGTTGTTGCAGTAGAGGCATCTCTTTCCTCCAAATCTTGATTTTGAATGATATCTCCCATGGCTCTGCCCTCTACCTCTTGATTTCTCTTGGTAGTTGCCATGAATGCTACTGCCATTCCGAGTTGCAGTCCTTCCTCTTACGAGCAACCTTTCCCTACTTAATGCCTCTCTACTCTTGGCTTTGAAATCATGAGCCTTTATAGCATTGACCACAATTTCTTTGGTTAGTGTATCTCTTCCATATTCAATTGCATTAATTAAACTATCAAATCAATCAGGAAGAGAATTTAATAACATAACAGCTAATTGTTCATCCGAGAATTTAATACTACAACTAGCCAAATCTTGAACTAGTTTATTAAAGACATCAAGATTATCTTACAACTCTTTACTAGGATCCATTTTAAAAGCAAAGATTCTTTTAAGAAGATAAATCTTGTTAGGGAGAGTTTTGGTAAGAAACAACTCATCTAGTTTCTTCCATATGACAGCAGGATCTTCTGAGTCTCCGCACTCCATTGTGACACTATCCGACATGTGCAAAAAAATGGTGCTGTAATCCATCTTCTTCATCTCAATCAGCTGGTCCTCTGTGATACTTGCTGGAAAAGCATAATCTTCTCCAATAGCTAAGTCCACCTTCTGTTGCATAAGAACAGCCTTGATCTTCCGCTTTCATAGGGAAAAATCTCCCTTTCCATCAAACTTCTCAACAACAAAATTTGATCCCATCTTGCGGAGATGATCCTAGATATGTGCAACACCCACAAATGCTTTCCAACTTCTTCCAAACCTTAAGAACACGATTGAAGATTGATCTCAACACCGTTCTTGAATCAACCTCAAGAACACGATTTGATCTTGATCCTTACTCATTTCTTGAATCACCCAAGAAGTTTGTTCTTTGATTCTTGGAGTCTTTCTCTGATACCTTCTGTCCTTGTTCTGATACCCAGCTGTGCAAGCTTTGATACCACTATTGGAAATCACCTCACCAGAATGCCCAGGTGATGATTCCCAAACACTCAAGTCCAAAATGTCTTGTAATGAAATGAAACAGCAAACGAAAGCAAGAAAGTAAAGAACACAAGCAATTTGTTATCGAGGTTCGACAATGTGTCTACGTCCCCGTGAGCTCCTCTAAGCTCTCTGCACTATCTTACCAATGGAGTTCTTTAAAAAATACAGCAACCCTCTCCAAGAAACCCAAGTTCTTGAAGAACCAAGAAGAGAAGAAAGAAAGTGATAAAACTATTACAAAAGCACTCTACCCACAATCTATACTACTTCTCTCTTTACAACCAGCCTCTCTATAATGAGTCCCTCTTGTGTTTTATGTCTTTGCACTCTCACACAATTCTGTTTTGTGTAATGATTACTTTTATGTCACAATGTGTCTCATGTAATCTCTCAATTAATTGATGAGAATGAAGCTAGGTGACCCTTTATATAGTGCACCAACTTCTTGTTCAATCTTGAGGGTTAATCTCCACCCTTAGATCTTGATGACCAATTAACCATGGCCCTCCATCAATCCTTAGTGATCATATATGTTTTGAGCATGTCTCACGAACTCAACTAAAGGCTAAAATATGTGTGCATCAGTGTGCCTAGCGTCGCGGCCTAGAACAGGGAGCGCTGCGGCCTGGAGCTGGGCACACTTGCTGCCCCTCTGGGCGCTGTGGCCTGGGGAAAGCAACGCCGTGGCTTGCTCCTTCCTCCAGCACTCCTCCTTGCTGGGCATCGTAGCCTGGACAAGGCTGGCCCGCGGTGCACACAGGTGTGCACCTCTTGCTGAAAATGTTGATTTTTCTTCCTTCTTTTTTCCGTTTAAATCTTAGACAAACTCAAACATATTCATTCCACTTTTCTTTCATCCACTAACCAGTTCTAATTCTTATAAAGTCAACAATCTTTGCTGTAACAAAAATTTTGCTTCCAAAATCCACATCATTTCTACCAATCCATATAAACCAAATTGTGGCATACAGTAGCATACACCACACATTTCTAAACCTCTTCCTTTGACATACATCAATCCATTGTATAATCAATTGCTTTATCCCTTCTGGCCTTATCCATGACACAACTCACCAATCTAAAATTTGAACCTAAATTTTTCTAACCACACTACAACACAAGAACAAATGTGATGAGGGCATGTCTAACAAATGGGAGGCGGATCCTATTCAAGTTCCAATTGGTTTAGTTACAAGGGCTCGAGCTAAAAGGTTCAAAGAAACTCTCAATGGGCTGATTCAACACATTTGGGCTAAAAACCATATTTGGGGGCCCAAGAATGATGCTATACGTGATCCAGAATGATGGGTTTCAACAATTCAAGCTTTGGAATAATCTAGCAACTCAAGATTGTGAATTAAAATCTTAGTTTCCCAAAATTGGAGACTTATTCGTTTTGGTTGGCTCATCAAGGAAAATGGCTGGCTATAATTTTTCTTATTACATTTTTTTAATTGTTTCCATATTAATTTAATTGCTGAATTGTACGGCTTGCATGACAAGTTATAAACTTTCCTTATTTGGATTTTAGGTTACCAGAATTCTAGTATGAAACTTATTCCTTAGTTTCCTTCTTCAATTGGTTACGAATTCCTTAGTTTCCTTTTTCCAATTGGTTCATGTATTTAAATAACTATTGGCTTTTTGGAATAAGACAATTCAGATTTCATTCATACTTTGTGAGAGAAAATTCTCTTTGTTTCTTTTAGAACTTCTGAACTTATCGGAGTTTCCATGACATTCATCTTCGACTTATCAATCAATCCTTCCATAATTGATTGTGGCGTCTTCATTATACCAAGGTTCTTGCTTCAATATAAGTAACGGGTCGCGGTCTCACATAAATCTGTTTCTTGATGATCTTGTAATCCTTCTTGATCCATCAAGTTCATCGTTCTTGACATGGATCACATCATTTGGTATCAGAGCGGGTTCTAGTTGCAGGTTTGCTTATCTTTTGTTTTGTTTTATTAAAAAAAAAAGGTGAAAAAAGGAGAAAATTTTAAAAAAAAGAGAACTAATTTCTGGTTAAAAAAAATGTATGTGATATTTAGATTCAATCCTTTCAATTCTTGTTTCAATTTCTCATCTTTGTTTTCCTTATATTCTAGCCTTTAAATCCGAATTTCTTTGTGAGTTGTTGGTAAATTGTTGCTGAAAACTTTGATACTTATTTGGTTAGTTTGATAAGAACCTATAAAGGATTATTACGAGTGGAAAAAGGCAAGACTTGTGAGCACATAAGAGGGTAAAAGCCAATCTGATTTTGTGTAAAAACACGAGTGAAATTGAGTGACTCATTCTTTGAGTGAAACATGTGAGGGAGTGTGTGAGGTCATTTTGTTCTTTTTTTTTCTAACTTTGTTTTTGCAGTAAACATGTAAGACAACAAGAACAAAAATAATTTCAGAGATACGTCGGGATAGGGTGATCCAAAGTTGCTCATGGAGGCTTTAATGGGTGAGATGAGGAGAGTATTGAGAACGGAGATGGAACAGGTTCATGAGCGGATAGATCGGGTAGAAAATGCACGTGTGGGATAGCAACAATACGCTCCTAATGCGCGTAGGAGGGAGAGAGCTCAACCTAGGGGAGAGAGAGTTGAAGATGAAGAGTATTTTGGGAATGGATTTGATGAAGAAGATGATCGAGAATCGATTGTTAGCCATAGGAGATTTCGTGGTCGAGATGAAGATTCAATCGTTTCAAGGCAAAAATGAACCTGAAGCTTACCTTGAGTAGGAGAAGAAGATAGAATTAGTATTTGATTGTCATAATTATTCCAAGTTTAAAAAGGTTAAACTTGCGGCCATTGAATTTTTTGACTATGCGATTCTTTGGTGGGATCAACTAGTGTTAAACAGGAGGAGAAATAGAAAGAATCCAATAGAGACTTCGGAGGAGATGAAAACTGTGATGAGGAAATGGTTTGTTCCAAGCCATTACTACCGTGAGTTGTACCAAAAATTGCAAAGTCTTACACAAGTTAGTCGAAGTGTGGAGGATTATTATAAAGAGATAGAAGTAGCTAGGATCCGAGCAAATGTAGAGGAGGACCGAGAGGCTACTATGGCTAGGTTCTTGGCTGGTTTGAACCTGGAAATTGCTAATTCGGTGGAGTTGCATCATTATGTGGAGTTGGAAGATATGGTGCAAATGGCTATCAAAATTGAGAATGAACTCAAGAGTAGGGGCAACAATACACGGCAAAACCCTAACTCGGGTTCATCTTGGAGGCCGAATTTTGTGAAGAGAGATGAGAGGCAAGCCACGGCCAAGCCCAAAACCAAGCAAAAGCAAGAAAGTACCAGCCATGGAAATCAAGGTAAAACTGATTCTTCCACCACTAGAAATCATGATATTAAGTGTTTTAAATGCCAAGGCAGGGGTCACATAGCGAGCCGATTTCCGAACAAAAGAGTTATGGTATTACGAGATAATAGTGAAATTGAAACCTAGTGCGAAGAAGATACCGAATCTATGCCACCATTAGAGGATGCGAATGATGAGGAATATGCTGCTTAAAGAGAATTTTTGGTTACAAGGAGAGCTTTAAGTGTGCAAATCAAAGAAGATGACGAAGTGCAGTGAGAAAACATCTTTCATACTGATGCCACATGCAAAACAAGGTATGTAGTGTGATTATTGATGGAGATAGTTGTACTAACGTTGCTAGCATTACAATGGTTAAGAAATTAGGGTTGCCAACAATTAAACATCCTCGGCCTTACAAGTTGCCATGGCTCAATGATAGTGGTGAAGTGAGGGTGAACAAACAGGTGTTAGTTTCCTTCCAAATTGGAAAATATGAAGATGAAGTTGTGTGTGATGTAGTTCCCATGCAGGCTGGACACTTGTTACTAGGCCAACCATGGCAATTCGATCGGCGTGTTAAGCATGATGGCTTCACCAACAAATATTCATTTGTAAGCAATCAAAGAACAATCACTCTAGTTCCTTCGACACCAAAGCAGGTTTATGAAGATCAAGTGAGATTACAAAAAGAGAGTGAGCAAATGAAAGAAAGTGAGAAAAAGAGAACGAGTGAGAATCAGAAAGAGAAAATTAGAGAGGCCAAGAAAATTGAGAGAGAAAATAAGAGAGCTAATTCGGCCATTTAGAGAAAAACAAATTTCTATGCAAGAGTGATGTTTTTAAATTAGCCATTGATTGTACTTTTGTATAAAGAGGTATTAAACACTAACCAATTTGACTCATCTTTGCCTAGTTCTATTATTTCTCTTTTTCAAGAGTTTGATGATATCTTTCCCGAGGAGATTCCACATGGCTTACCTCCTATTCGAGGAATTGAACATCAAATTGATTTCGTGCCCGATGCTACAATTCCAAACCGACCATCCTATCGAAGCAATCCTGTGGAGACAAATGAGCTACAAAGGTAGGTTAGTGAATTGATGGAAACAGGGTACGTAAGAGAAAGCATAAGTCCGTGCGTTGTTCCGGTGATTTTCGTTCCAAAAAAGGATGGGACATAGAGAATGTGCGTTGATTGCCGAGCAGTCAACAGTATAACGATAAAGTATCAACATCTTATTCCTCGCTTAGATGATATGCTAAATGAACTGCATGGTGCTTGGGTATTTTCTAAGATTGATTTAAAAAGTGGATATCATCAAATAAGAATGAAAGAGGGTGATGAATGGAAAACTGCTTTTAAAATGAAACATGGTTTATATGAGTGGCTAGTTATGCCATTTGGATTAAAAAATGCATCGAGTACCTTCATGAGATTAATGAACCATGTTTTGCAAGCTTTTATAGGAAGATTCGTTGTTGTTTATTTTGATGATATTCTCATTTATAGCACAAACTTAGATGATTATGTTGTGCATTTAAAATCAGTTTTGGATGTACTTAGAAAAGAGAAGTTTTTTGCTAACTTGAAGAAGTGTACCTTTTGCACCAATAAGCTTGTGTTTCTTGGTTTTGTTGTGAGTGCACAAGGAATACAGGTTGATGAAGAGAAGATCCGTGCGATTAAAGAATGGCCAAGTCCCACGAGTGTAGGTCAAGTTCATAGTTTTCATGGCCTTGCTAGTTTTTACAAGAGGTTCGTGAAAGACTTTAGCAGTATTGCCGCACCACTTACCGAAGTTTTCAAGAAGAATGTTAGATTCAAATAGGGAGATGAGCAAGAGAAGGCGTTCCAATTGATCAAAGAAAAATTAACTTATGCTCCTTTACTTGCTTTGCCTGACTTTACTAAAATGTTTGAAATTGAATGTGATGTTTCAGGTTGCTGATTCAACACATTTGGGCTAAGAACCATCTTTGGGGGCCCAAAATTGATGATATACGTGATCCACAATAGTGGATTTCCATAATTCAGGCTTTGGAATAATCTAGCAACTCAAGATTATGGATTAAAATCTTAGTTTCCCAAAATTGGTGACTTACTCGTTTTGGTTGGCTCATCAAAGAAAATGGCTGGCTACAATTTTTCTTATTACATTTTCTTAATTGTTTCCTTATTAATTTAATTGCTGAATTGTAAGGCTTGCATGCCAAGTTAAGTACTTTCCTTATTTGGATTTTAGGTTACCAGAATTCTAGTATGAGACCTATTCCTTAGTTTCCTTTTTCTAATTGGTTACGAATTCTCATGTATTTAAATAGCTATTGGCTTTTTGGAATAAGACAATTTAGTTTTCATTCATACTTTGTGAGAGAAAATTTTCTTTAGTTCTTTTAGAACTTCTGAACTTATCGGAGTTTCTGTAGCGTTCATCTTCGACTTATCAATCAATCCTTCCATAATTGATTGTGATGTCTTTATTATACCAAGGTTCTTGCTTCAATATAAGCAACGGGCCGCGGTCTCACATAAATCTGTTTCTAGACGAACTTGTAATCCTTCTTGATCCATCAAGTTCTTCCATCTTGGCGTGGATCATATCAAAATGATCCGTAAATTCTACACTTTCCAATCATAGCTCACAATTTTGATTTTCCAAACTCATACCCAAATTCCTACCTAACATATCATTTGAATCTAATTTTCCTAAAGCAACCTGCCATAACATTTTCTTTTACTTTAGGTGGAGCAATCCCTTTCAAAGTTTCAGGCCTTCCATTAACAAATACCCTTCATTATCTTCACAGCATATATAAAAAGACTTGGCTTTATACAGTCCCTTTATGTCCCATTTCCATATCAACCTATCTTCCTTTATCATACATAACATCATTTGCGTCAAGAAACTCATGAAAGCATCCCACACTTCTTTTTCACATTCAAACATGTTTCTTCTAAGCTTAACTTGCCACACCCAAACTTCCTCTCTCCACTCTCTAAAATTTGCTACTTTGCCTTGATTTTCAATTGCAAGTGCATATGTTCTAGGAAAAGGAAACTTTAACAGCCCTTTATTTTACCAATTTTCCTTCCAAAACTTTACCATTTCCTTTCACCCAAATCCTTCTCTAAAAATCTTTGCATAATTGTTATAACCAAAAACTATGTAAAATATTCCTCCATATCCCAAAATATTGAGACAATCATATAGGCTCTTGAAAGAAACTTTCCATCTTAAAACCATATTTAAGCGCCATGATTTGTCTCCAAAAAGCTTCTAACTTAGTGCCACACCTCCAAACCCCTTTACTTATCAAAGCGTTATTCTTCCATCCTACCCTTCTAATTTTCAAACCTCCATTTTTTTTAATTCTACATGATGACTCCCAAATAACATAATGCAATCTACGCTTATCCGCATACACATCCCATAAAAAGTTCCTAAAAGCTTTTCCAATTCATCAATCACCGCAGCAAGAGCATGAAAGATGGACAAAAAGTATGTTGGAATGTTACTTATAGAAGACTTAATTAGAATAAATCTGCCTCTAATAGACAGTAGTTTTGACTTCCAATAAGATAGTTTCCTCGTAACTTTATTTATCACCATTCTAAATGATTCCACTAGATGCATATTAGCCGCCAAAGGAATCCAAGATATTGAAACTGTAGATTCTCAAACTTACACAAAATCTCACTTGCCCATTGATTGACCACTGCCTTTTTCACTCCAACTCTGATTAAGCTAATTTTATGGAAATTAATTTTAAGACCTGATTTTACCTCAAAACACCAAAGAATTCGTTTAATATTTCCGATTTCCTCAATGTTCGGCTTGTAGAAAATTAACATGTCATTGGCATATTGTAAATAAGTCAAAAGTTTCTCCCCCGAAACCATACTTGACACCAGTGATAGCGTCCAAGCCCAAGCTTGTAGCCTTCAAAAAAGAGTAAATAAGTCTTCTGCTACTAAATTGAACAACATAAATGGTGACAGACGATATACATTGTATCATCCATCCTCTTCACTTCAACCCAAAACCCAGCATATCATCCAAGAATCCCTAATCGACGCTATCATACACCTTCTCAAAGTTCAGCTTAAATAAAACCCCACCCTGCTTACTCTTCTTCATACTATCAACTATTTTATTTGCTATTAGAATACTATCATGAATTTGCTTACCTTTGATAAATGCTAACTGATTTGGACTCACCACATCTTGTATGACACTTGTTGGCCTTGTTACCAGCACTTAATATTTCGATATTCATTCATCTATTTTCTCATATAATTCAATAACAACATTTTGTTATCACTACTCATTTCATAATTCCCACCATTATATAATCTCTTCTTAAATTAGTTATCAAACATATCAAATTTTCAATCGTATATTTGATCATCTCTAAATTTTTAATTCAACCTCATCATTTACGTCGTTATGAGGTTTACAGCATATGATCAATCATTCAGATAATTCTTATCATATCAACATTCATATTTCTTGCTCATCATATCTGTCTTTATGTGAGACTAATTCATTTATCAATAAATTTACAATCAATAATGACACTTTCGCATCTCAAGCAATAATAATCAATATTTAAAACAAATGCAATGCATGAATTTAAATTATATTATTATTTGAAAACGTCTTCTCACTTGTTGACATGTTTCAGCTTAGATCGGCTGTCTTCCCAGTTCTTTTTATTTCATACATATGAACAATAATACGAAAACAAACAGACCAGCTACCTTCTTAGTATTTTATTTTATGCATATAAGCAATACTACGAAAACAAACAAACATGCATATGGACTTTTCCTCATCCTAGGCCAACGACACCACCGAATTACAACTTCAAGTAACAATAAGTAACTCATTACCACTTTTAGAAACTGAAGCAACTGAATAAAAAAAATTCAGACTCGTAAGCATCCTCTGAACTGGACATAATATCTCTATCTTCACAACCAAATGATTTACTAAGGGAAGCTTTCTTAATAGGACCCAAATTAACATCTTTATATGAAGTATCCTCGAAAATTTTAATTATGAGATTATCTTCACCAATTCCGACTTTCCATAGTTGACAAATAACATCATTGACATTGACACATCAGAAATCTTGCAACATCCAACCATTGACATTGACAAATGTTCATTTTTTTAGAAGGACAAGACTTTCACAAAGTTGGTTAAGTTTTATTTAAAAAGTAAGAATTTCAAAAATAAAATTTAAGATCGGACTTTAATATTCAATAAAACTCATGAAATAGATCAAATAAATAAAATTTCAAATAAAAATTAATACTTTACTATATGATTTAACCCATATTTTATCAACGGCTTAAAACTTTTTAAATCTTATACGAAAAACTAAAGCTTAAATTGTAGGATAAAATTTATTAAAACTTGTTGCTGATTTTTATAACTTCAAAATTATCCTGAATGTATGTTAGATGATATGTCACAACTATTAAATTTAGGAAAAATTACAAAAACACCATCATAATTTGGTGCAAACAACAATTGTACTCTCTTATATATTTAAAGTATACTAATGAACTCTTAAACTCCGACTATAAACAGTCCGTATTGGTTAAAAGATCTTATAAAAGTCACATGAAGGAAGAAAATTTAGTCCGTTAACATTCAATTGTTGATAAGTGATCATTATTAGACTTTTATGATCAATTTGGACTATCCATTATTGAACTTTATGGGTGCATTAATATACTTTTGATATAGGAGCGTGTAATTATAGTTTGCACCAAACTATAAGAATCTTGTTGTAATTTTCCCTTAATTTTATTATTGTAAAAGTGATAAAGAACTTCATATAAAGAACAAATAAGTTCTACCCTTCCCAAAACCGGATTATGATTCTCTTAATTTAGTAAGGGCATAGTAGACTCAATTTACTCTCATCTCAACCTTCTAATTGTTTTGGATGGACAAAATTGTATCACCACATAAAATTATGCCACATCATCAATTAAGTTAATTACTATTAACTTAACACTCTTAACATCAACGGTTAGTTCCACACTGAAAAAAAAGATGCTATTAATTTTATTTGTATCGTGACTTTTCTTTAGTTTTCATTAGTAGAAAAATTAACCTATCAAAACCTTAAATTCGTTTTGGTTTCTAGGAAACATAGGGCACACCTTCTCCATGAGGGACAATAATCAAACGCAATAACCTAGGCCTTGGTTTTGTGGTGATAAAGTAGAGGTCTGCACATCAGGTGCTTTCAATTTTTTTTCATCGATTGATCCCAAACAAAATGATAGCATGAAGTTGAAGCTCTAAAGGAAAGTACATGAAATAATGTTTCTGTTTGCTGCCTTCATGGTTCATTGTTGTGACTACTGATTTGATTACGATAATTTGTCAAGCTGAGGTTCAATCCAATGTGAGAATGGAGTCCCAATAGAAGGAGAAGTAATACTTGTTGATGTAGGAGAAAAATTCTCATCCAAAGATATAGTGATACGTGGCTTCTGTCAAGGGTAAAATGGTAAAATTCTATACGAAAATTCCCACACATAATGACACACGACAACCTCTAAGGGTAAAAGGGTAGTTCCATGACTCAGACAGACCAACCAATTAAATCATCACACCTGACAAATGACACAATGATAATTCCACACCAAGAGCCCTAGTAACATTATAATACTCTAGCTATGCATAAATAGTTATCTAGCTTACGATAATGATAAACTTATCTCCAAGAGTTCTATTCTTATCAGAACATTGAATCATTCTCCTAATCAAACACTACTCTGAAACACTATATAAAAGGGGCTCTCACAATCAACACTACTCTGAAACACTATATAAAGGGGCTCTCACAATCAAAAGGTACTCACAGCTATCATTCTTTTTGCCTTTCCTTATTTTCTAAAAAAACTCTATTTTAATTTATGCATTGGAGAGTCCCCCGAGGCACAACCTCTCTGGTCCTTCGGCGACTTTTCCCCTTGAAGGCACAACCACTCCGTTCCTCCGATGACTTTTCCCCCTAAAGGCACAACCCCTCTGGTCCTCCGATGATTTTTAGGGCTTTTCCTTATTTTGTATGTACAGGTACCTCTTTCCTTTAGATTCCAAACATATTTTCGACATCAACACTTCCTTTTTTTTGGTTTGAAAAGTAATATTTGTTGTAGATTGCTGTAATTGTTGACATTTTAGGGTGTTATGTAAAATTAATGTGTAGAAATTATGGGTATTCTGTTAAGTCTGTGCAAGAGTTGAAGCGTAATTTTTGTGCTCATTGGAGTTGATTAATGATTGTTGATGGAGTGTACTTTTTTTTTTATTTATTTTTTATTTTTTATAGAAAGAATAGAACACAAAAAAAAATCTTGAAAATAATTTTAAGGGATGAAATTAATAGTAATTTAATGTTAACGGTGTTGAGTGTATATTAATTAACTTATGATGTGGCATGATTTTATGTGGTGGCGCAATCTTGTCCATTCAAAGTAATTAGAGAGTTGGGATGAACGTAATTTGAGTTTACAGTTCCCTCAAATTGAGAAAACCAGAATCTCCCAAAACCTATATAAAGAAAGACACCAAAGTTGATCGAATGGAACTCTTTGTTTTCTTTTTTATTTGGATTTGTGAATATTTTTTATTCAATTTGCTTACTGGTATTTTTTTCTTTCTTTTTGGGAGTAAATAATGCACTTATTCATTAATGTTGGATTTTCACTTTATCTTTTTAGCTTTATGAAGCCACATAACTTCTTTTTTTTGGTTCTTTAGGTATTTGGAGACTTGTTAAATGCCATCAAGTTTTTATGAATTTTTCTCTGTGATGATGCTGATTTTGATATACATGATTTGGCCTATGGAATCCTTGAATTCTCTCTTCCTCTTTTATAGTTTTCTAGATGTTAAAGTCTTCCTCATTCATTGTTTTCTAGATGTGAAAGATTTCCAGGTTTAGAATTATAAAAAAAATCCAAATCAAACCATTAATATTGTTTGAGAAGAATTGATTTGGATATTCAATTCTTGTTACTTCCCTTTGCTAATTCTATTTACGGTTGAAAGATTCATTTTGAATGAAACATGATGATTTGGATGGAATGGAGATGCAGAAAATGGAAGAAAGAAGAGACGGTTATATTACTGCTGCAAGAGTGACGCCGGGCAGAATAGCGATTATTCTGCAGGCTAGTCGAACAGATAGTTCACAGGGAGTAACACAGAAAAACCCTAAAACAATACAGAGAAACTACTCTGATGCTTTATTTTAATTTATTCAAAAAATACAATAATAATATTATGAAACCCTATGACCTTATTTATAAGGTCGAAGCTAAAATAGGAAAATTAAATTAAGGTCGAATTTAAATAAAATAAAATAAAAAGTTTCCTAAAAACTAAAAACTGCCAATTTGAAGGTCTAAACTTCATTTTTTGGCTTAAAAATGATAAGGCTTAGTATAATATACTAAGGTTTTCCCAAAAGCTCGTTTCCAATCAGACTAAGGTCTTTGGTACCCAATCCGAGCTCATGGCCTGCTAAACGATGTAAACCGGCTTAGGTAATCCACTTGCCATCTGACAGCTCAGCATCATCTGACTCAGATCCTCCTGCATCAAAGAGGCAAGACAAAAAATATGTAGCAGTCAGTATTTTTAGAAGCAAAGGTGTTGGGTGAGACGTTTTGTCCCAATGAGACGAGGTGTTACTGCATAAAGTTTTTCGAACATTGGAGCTTTTCTAATTTTTAATAAGATATATTTATTTTATTTTATAAATATAAATATATTTATATTTATATATAAATTATACTCTTACTGTTCCATAATGATTGTCACGTTCACTATTCATCCAGTTAAATGACTAATTTTTTTTAATGTTAAATCACTAAAAAATTAAGTTTTTATAGACATACATAAATAGAGTTTAGAGGTTTCTAAAAATTATTTTTGTATGTTTTTAAATTGATAAAATATATTAAATAATTAGAGTTAAAAGTTGACTAAAAAAGTCAAATGTGACAGTTTTTGAACTTGAGTATATAAATTTTTTTTTTTATATTATTGTAATTTGATATAGTTATTAAACCAGATAACATGTAATAAATATTTATTAATCATAATAATATCACAACATAAACAACTAACTCAACAGTTAAAACTTATATTTTTGTTAATTTGGGCTCTCTACAGAATGTTTATAATATCCAGATATTTTCTGAACTTGCAAGTCACTCCATATAGAAAACTCTACATTATTTTACATTACAAGACTACAAGGCTTGATAAGCAAGAAGAAAATTGCTTCATGGCTGTAAAAGCTTGCACTTCTTCAGAAGAAAATTGGGCTGCAGTTGGGGTGGTGATTGCTGATATAAAGAAATTGCTAGCTGAAAACCTATCTTTCTCTATCAGGTTTATGTCTCGTGCGGCCATGCAGCAAATTGTGTTGCTCATTGCCTCACTAAGAAGGTATTGTCTCTGGATGTAAGTAGGAGTTAGAAGGGGGAGCATCCGGATTTTGTTGAGTCCTTATTACTTCAGGACATGTACTTTGGTTTGTGTTTTTTGCTATAATATCAGTCATTTTTTTTTTATATAAAAAAAGACTCTAGATGATGAGGTTCGAAAGATAATTTTAGTATTTGTTGGAGTAAAATTTTAATTATTTCTTTATTAGGGATTTGAAAGTAATATGTTATTTAATAGAATAATATTTATTACCTTTTAGAGATTTTATTTAATTGTCAAGATCAGTAGTGTGATTTAGTTTTCTAAAGAGAAGGTAATTTTGATTTGCTAGAAATACTTGTTCTCCAAGAACAATACTCTTGTATTCTTCAGTTGCTTCAAGCCCCGGTCCATCCATCTTGGTTGTTTGAATAGAAGTTGGCAGACTAGAAAATGTTTTTTTATAAATAAATATCCATTATAAACATTTTTAATTGATAAATTAATAATTTATAAATTTTTGATTGAACCCTATAAGCTACCAAGCATTCAATACGGTCACCTGAAAAATAAAAACAAATAATTGGGTGCCATCAACATGATCAATCTCAAATCCACCAAAATTAGAGCAATTAACCAAAAAAAAAGTTATGTAAAATATGTAGTGAATCATATTATCCAACTCTTTTACTCAACTTGATGTTTGAATGATAATTATGAGAAACTCGAATGATAACGAACAAATCGAATGATAATAGAGAGAGGATAAAATTAAAAACTTTGGTTTCTTCACTCAATATGATATATATTTTTTTGGACCTATTCTCATATTAAACAAAATAATTAGAAAAAATTTATTGACTACAAGTAATTGCTAATCCAGACAAGAAAAGGCCGAAGAAGCAGCCACACTTTATTAGCTTTCAAAAGTCAGCAAACCCAGCCAACATAATTGTGCTGCATTAATGCAACAAACTATTCAACGATCACTACTATTCAACTCCATGCTCAACAATCTCCCCCTCTCCTCTTTAGTCTATAATAGTTGAATAGTTGTTCCATTTATGGCAGCACAATTATGTTTGCTGATTTATTTAGATTGCATCATATTTTTCAAATAATAAAATAAATAAATAAATAATGAAAGCCAAATCCGATGTACTAATTGCAGAATATTTAAGGATAACTTAATAAATCATTGACATGAGAAGAAGGACAATATATCATGTTCTTAATGTTATGAAACCGTAATAATGCACATTAGTAATTCCTTAGAACTCTTAGAAACTTGAGTTAAAACACCGTAAAACTGAATAAATTTAGGACGAACTCTTACACGTAAATTTCAGTATGTAGGTTATTTCGGACTGGCTTTACATTGTTCGTCCAAACTTACACATCAATCCGATAAATATCATTTTCAAAATTTATTTATTATTTTTTTACAATTAAAAGTTATATAAATATACTTTCTTAAAAATTCATAAATTGTTTAGTAAAATTGAACTACCACAAGTTTTCTCTCGAATTTTGCATTACAACTTGAAATAACTATTTTGATCAGAAAATGTGTTCCAATGAGAACTGAAGCTTTTTTTTTTTTATTTTTATTTTTATGGGCAATGAGAATGGAAGTTAGCATGAACATGGATTGGAAATCAATTAATTGTTTTAAGTAAAATGATGAGCTTTTCTAATCAAGAAAACATTAAATTAAATGTTGAGACATCATATAATTCATATCTAGCATTTAATTTAATGTTTTTTTATAAAAAAAACTACGATATAGTTTTGAAAATTATATTTTTTTTTATGTTAAACTGAGATTATAAAAATGACAAATTGAGCAACGCAAATTATATAGCGACAAAAAAGAAAAAAAGCACAAAAATAATAACACAACACAGTCAAAGACAAAAGAAAAACTCCATTTGTTTAAGATTTTGAATGTTTTGGCACTGGAGTAGACTAGTCTGACTCTCTCAAGTCTTAATCCAGTTAGATTTTTACTCACCAAAAAGGGAAAAAGATAAAAGATTATGATCACATTTTTTGTCCATGTTTATGGGTCGAATTTGATCCTTTTTTTCTGTCTATTTCTATTGTAATAACTTTAACCTTCAATTTTTCAAATGTTGTAATATAATATTGTTGCCTGAGTTTCTAGTTCAAGCGAAAACCTTTTTTATTTATTGTTTTTAAAAATCATGTGAAAATCGGATGACTCTGCCATTGATCCAAAGTCCAAACTTGACTGTTTAGGTACCATATGTAATTAACCCAAGACAGAAAGAAGGCCCGGACAGATTTTCTTCTATTTTGGGTCTTCTCTTTCTTTCTTTTCCCCTCCCTCTTAAGTGCGTATTAATTAGCGTCAGGACAATCTTCAAAAGTTGTGTCCCGCTAATACATATTTTCCCTGGCAGATACAATCTCTAAACATCTGACCAAGTTAAAGGTAAAAGCACATTCATGCTCCAAGTCAAATCTCTAGGCCTACAATAGAGAAGCATCTTCATGGCTCAAATCACGCTGAGAGTTTTAGCCATTGCTTTCACATCGGTTGCAATCTCTGTAATGCTCACCAGCTCCCAATTTATCTTTCTATTTGGGATCAAATTTAGCGCCCAATACAGCGACTCCTCTGCACTCAAGTAAACACTGGTTTACGTTTTATCAATAAACCAATTTCAATTCCTTTCATTTATATTTTAGATGGCTAAGATAAGACCTTTTTTGTAATAATAAAACAAAACCTTTTTTAACTTCTGGGTTCTGTTGCAGGTTCTTGCTTGGTGCAGATGCTGTAGTATGTGGGTTCTCTCTATTGTCACTGATCTTTGTTTGCCTTTTAAGCCGTTCAGGATCACTTGTCAAGAATTATTTTCTTCTATTTTTGCATGATGTGGTAAGCAAATTTTGTTTATTCCTATATTT
Organism: Bretschneidera sinensis; assembly: GCA_023935145.1. Classification (NCBI taxonomy): domain Eukaryota; kingdom Viridiplantae; phylum Streptophyta; class Magnoliopsida; order Brassicales; family Akaniaceae; genus Bretschneidera; species Bretschneidera sinensis. The sequence continues at coordinate 85,592,531 of CM043699.1, forward strand.
GTATTCAATAAAATCTGACAATAAAGATGCTATCTATGTGTTTGTTTATATGTCATTACCAACACAATCCTGATGTTATGGCACTTACAGGGTTCATCTCATACACTTCAAATTGATTCTTATATTAGAATAGACCCTCATTGTGTGGTACTCTGTCACTTTGGACTAGTAAGAGATTCTTAACGCCTTGTTGGGGTCGAGTGAAATGAGAGGAGAGGAAATGACATGTTCCTGGAGTTTTTTATTTTTTTATTTTATAATGGAAATGAGAGGATTTGATGGGGCATCTTTATCCCTCCAAATACCTTAAAAACCTAAACATTTAATTTTCTCTTGTTTGGGAGTTACGGAGGAAGAAGACTGAGTGGCGAAGACTGGTATGCCTTTGAGCTTCAGATTAGTCTCTTTTTTTGTTAGTTTTTGTGATGTGTCCAGGTTACCTTTATATGGAGTGTTTGTTTAACATGGGATTGGAGCCTACTTAGTGAAAATCCTGTGATTGGAAAATAGTCATTCATTAAGATTATTTTAAGAGTATCAGATTTGTCCACTCCTTTTAAAGTTCTCTCATTTATTTGGAGTGCCCAAAGATTAACCATATTTGTCCGGATTGACACGAGTACACATCACAAAATGAAAAATTCATTTAACATAGGATTGGAAATGATGTGATTAATAAAATTTCATTCAGATTATGCTTATCATAAGAAGATTGTATCACAAATATTTGATATAAAAGAAAATAACTTTTATTACAGGTGATAATGGTGTTGACAATATCAGGATGTGCTGCGGCAACTGCAGTTGGTTATGTGAGCAAATTTGGAGAAGAGAAGATGGGTTGGATAGCTGTTTGTGACCATGTGAGCAAGTTTTGCAACAAAATGATGTTATCTCTTGTGTTCTCTTACTTGGCTTTCTTTTCCTACTTGTTACTCATAATTCTGTCTGTCAACAAACTCAAGTCTCAAGTCACTGAATGAGGGACCAGAAAGGAATGTTTGGAGACAGAAGAGTAAAAGCCAAAAAGGATCTAGTGATACAATCACGTAACATAGGTTTTGCTCTTAAAAGTTCCCTTGTCTTTTGTTGGAACGGGGTAGTTCACTTTAGCTAAGTAGATTTCCATGTAGAAATTATGAATAGTTATTTATTTATTTTGTTCTTACACATTATGGAGTAGTACCATATAGAATAGACAATTTTTATGATAGAACGACTTCTTTGCAATAGGAGCAACTATTTTGGACTTGAATTGCAACTATTTGCTTCTTGAATTTGTGACATTACAAAAATCAATCCGAGAGGATATGATGTGAGCTTGAAGTTATGATTGTTAAGAAAGAAATCTGAGAGGAAAAAGAAGTGAGAGAGGAAAGAAAAATGAGAAGAAAATAAAATCTTGATTTTTCTTGGTGAATTTAAAAGAGAAAGTGAGACAATACAAAGAGAAGAGAATTGTATTGAATGATGTGATTTGCTTACAAGAGAGGTATCCTAATTATAGCCTAACTTAAGGTAAATGTTTCCCATTATAATCGATGTAGGACTATATTGTGTATATATATATACACACACACATTGACAGCCCCCTCAAACTCAAGGTGGGAAAATGGAGACTAACTTGAGTTTGGAAACTAAATCCTGAAGGTGTCCAGGAGGATGTATTTTAGTGAAGATATCATCAATTTGATCGGCAAAAGAAACTGAGAATAGTCCAATAGTCCCACGAGTGAGATGATGACACACAAAGTGACAATCAATTTCGATGATGACACACAAAGTGACAATCAATCTCAATGTGTTTTGTGCGTTCATGGAATACATCATTGTGAGCAATCTGGATGGCACTTTGATTATCGCAGCTGATGATAGTGGTAGTAAAATGAGTGACGCCCATGTCTTCAAATAACCAGCGAAGCCAAAGAAGTTACTGAGTTGTATCAGTAAGGGCTCGATACTAATCTTTTGTGCTGGACCGAGCGACTATTGTTTGCTTCTTGCTTCGCCAAGAAATAAAAGAATCACCAAGAAAGAAGCAATAACCAGTGGTGGATCTACGATCAGTGGGATCACCTACCCAATCTGCATCTGAGTAGGAACGAAGCTTAAATGAAGAGTGAGCTGAGAAATGGAGACCATTAAATAGGGTCCCCTTGATGTACCTGAGAATGTGAAGAACTGTGACATAATGGGGTGTGCGAGGAGCAAAGAGAAATTGATTGACAATATGGACAGCATAAGAGATGTCAGAGTGAGTAATTGTAAGATAAACAAGACTACCAACTATCTGGCGAAACAAGGTGGGGTCTTCCAAAGGTGTACCATCCAGAGGAGTGAGTTTAGAGTTGAGCTCAAAAGGAGTGGTTCATGTCTTATTATCTGTGAGCCCCGCTCGAGTAAGAAGGTCAGAAGCATACTTTGCTTGAGAAAGATAATATCCCTCGGAGTTAGAAGTGATCTCAAGTCCTAAGAAGTAACTGAGCTTCCCAAGATCTTTCATCTCGACATGTTGGCTGAGATAAGTCTTGAGATCCGAAATTCCAGATGTGTCATCACCAGTGATGATCATATCATCAACATAGAGGAGAAGAAGGATAGTACCCTGGTCTATTTTCTGAATGAAAAGAGCAGAATCATATGAGCTGGGAGTAAATCCAAAATCTCCAACAATGGTGTTGAACTTGGCAAACCAAGCCCAAAGAGCTTGCTTGAGACCATAGAGAGCCCGATGAAGTTTGCAGACTTGATGCGGAAGATGATGAGAACTTCGATGAGTTCACCATTAAGAAAATCTTTTTTCACATCCATAAAAAATAATCACCAATGACGAACGGCGACAACTGCAATTAAGCTACGAACTGAAGTGAGACGGGCGACTGGAGCAAAGGTAACCTCATAGTCGATCCCATACTCCTGGGTAAACCCTTTAGCTACCAAGCGAGCCTTGTATCGATCAATGGACCCATCAAAGTGAGTTTTAATCTTGTAAACCCACTTGCATCCCAGAACATGTTTGCCTCTTGGTAGGTCTACTAGATCCCAGGTGTGAGTGTTTTCGAGTGCTTGTAGTTCATTATTCATTGCTTTTTGCCAAAGAGGATCAGAACTAGCTTCACGATAAGACTGTGGTTCATGGTGAGAAAGAATAGTAGAAAATACAACAAAGTCACGAACCTTAACAAAAGGAGTTTTTACCCGATTACTTCGCCAATGAGGGAGATCAGAAGCTGTTGGAGCGGATCCATCGGAAGAGACAAGTTGCTCAGAAGGGGGTAAGGTGGATAACTCAATTGAGGTGTTTGTAGAAATGTTAGGTGGTAATGAGATATCTGATAAAGATCTAGGATGTGTTGGAGCGGATCCATCGAAAGAGACAAGTTGCTCAAAAGAGGGTAAGGTGGATAACTCAATGAAGGTGTCTGTAGACATGTTAGGTGGTAATGACATATCGGATAAAGAGATAGGATGTGTTGGTGGAGATGATGACTAAGAAGAAGAGTTTGTATCAAGAGTGTCGGGAAAAAGATCCTTGGAGAGGTTAGTGAATATAAGAGAGGTGTTATCGTGTGATAGGTGAAACTTGGACATGGAGTCGAACATCTTGTGTTCCCAGAAAACAACATGAGGAGACACTCGGAGACGTTTGGAGGAAGGATCCTAACATATGTAGCATTTGTGTTCAACATCGTATCCCAAGAAACAACATAAGCGAGATCTAGGTTCCAATTTGGTGCGCTCAAGAGGCTGAAGGAGAACAAATAGGCACAACCAAATACCTTAAGAGTGCTATAGTCAGGAGGGTGACCATAGAGACGCTAAAAGGGTGATTGATTCCCAATGATGGGAGAAGGACGTGAGATAATACAAAGAGAAGAGAATTATATTGAATGATGTGATTTGTTTACAAGGGAGGTATCCTATTTATAGCCTAACCTAAGAGAAATGTTTCCCATTATAACCGATGTGGGACTAACATATATATATATATATATATATATATATATATACACACACATTAACATTTGCATCATATGTTTGGTAGAGATAATAAAAAAGCGAAAAGAAAAAAAAAACAACAAAATTACTTTTATTTAGCTTTTACTTTTATTCATCTCAATTTGGAAGGATTGTGATTTTTCATATGAGGAAAAAAAAACATCAATCCTTCCACTTTTCCTTTCTCTCAATTTTTTCACCAAAAATTAGAAGGACTCTCTACTCACTTTTCTTTCCTCTCTTCTTTCCCCCACCAATCATAGCCTTAAGCTCACCGCCCCAAAATTAGCCTCTTTATATTAAGAGATCACCCCTTAGGTACTATATTAGCTAAGTACAATGTAAAGCAAGAAAAGCTTGTGGTCTTATATTAGCTAAGCTTTGTATAAGAATGTAGTGAAGTTTTAGCGGAAAATAATATATTAAAGGCATCAAATTGCAGAAGAACGAACGCAATTATTCAGTTTCAATCTCCTCTTTACAATCATTGAGGTGTTCTTTTAGCATTTGGCTCTGGTTTTCCCAATTTTTACTGTCGCATGCTTGATCAATTGCAGGCAATTCATATTCATCTGGTTTTAATGACAATTGAAAATCTGGTAGAACAGATAACGATTGAAGAGCCCTGCTTTGTCACCAATATATATATATTTATATTTCGGGCAATAACTTAATCGACATGAGGAAAAGGAATGTATTAGAGATTGCAGAGAGGGAGAAGTATGAAAAAACTTACTTCTCTTGTTCTAAAAGGTAGCCATACATCTGAGACTTCCTTGATGCAACTTCAGGAATCTTTCGGTGCAAATTCTTCATAGCTCCCCAGAAAGGAGGAGTCCTTGCCAACCCAAAAAAAATAAAATAAAAATGAAAATGAAAATTACGAAAGAAAAGATGGTGAGAAATAAATATAAAACGAAGTTAAAAACCAACCTGGTTACAGGAGCTGCTAGGCAAAAGGTTAAGCAAGCCTTCTTACTCTCTGCTAAAAGTTCTTCCACGGCAAGAAAACAACACATAGCACTCATGTGACAGGATGGTTCATTACCCATGTCAAGGACTAAACCGTAGTAGTAGTAGGCTGCAGCCTGATGAAATTATGAAGATTAACTGAATCAGATAATACAAAATGTACTAAATACAACAACATGAATTTCTATTCATGAATCAGAATTAATATTTGAGTTACACCAGAAACCTTTGCCTCAAGGAACTTCCATTTGATGAACCAAAGATGCTTCTTTCCATACCCGTGTTCGAGGTCAAATTGTTGTTATTTGTCTAAGGTTCAAACAGGTCCAACCATGGTTTAAAAATGGTTAAAGTTCAAACCAAAGGTGGAGTATCAAATTTCAGCAAGTTAGAAGACTGCATACATGTGTGCGCATCAATTTGGAGTAAGGGAAGGCCATGCGCACTAGTGTGTGCACTTTTGCACACAATCAATGAAGTGTGCGCATAGCAGCAGCATCATCAGCACCATGGCGCCCAGCAACCAGCACCATGGCGTCCAGAATGGTGTGCTGTAGGACCGCATCAGCACCATGGCGTCCAGAATGGTGTGCTGTAGGACCGCATCAGCACCATGGCGTCCAGAAGGTGTGCTGTAGGACCACATCAGCGCCATGGCGCCCAGCACCAGCACTATGGCGTCCAAAAGGTGTGCAAAGGTGCCCTGCCCAGCACCATGGCGCCCCCTGTTGAGCGCCTAGGCGCTAGGCAAAGGGCTGCACACATGGACAGCCTATTTTAAGACCCTTTTAAGTGCATGAGTGCAAGGTTAAAATGCACAGCACCACTTGGGAAGTGATGAAGGGCTATAATTAAGTGGAGATCATGATTAAGGGGTAAAAATTGATTCACAAGAATGTCCAAGAAGTGAAAGGCTATAAAAAGGGTTCTCAAGCCTCATTTTTAGAAAAGGAGGAAAAAACACATAAGTTTATGACATTGTGAGATCTATTGTAAATACAAGAGAGAATTGTGTGAGAAACATAAACACAAGAGGGACTCTTTGTAGTGAGGCTGGTTGTAAAGAAGAGAGAGTAGTATAGAGAGAGAACATTGTAATCTTCTTTCTTCTCTTCTTGGTTTCTTTAAGAACTTGAGCTTCTTAAGGGGATTGCTGTAACTTGTAAGAACCATTTGAGATAGTGCAGAGAGTTCGGAGGAACTCATGGGGATATAGGCACATTGCCGAACCTTGATAACAAATTGCTTGTCTTCTTTCTTTCTTTGATTTTCTGTTCTTGTGTTCGATTACTGAAATTCTTTCTACAAGTCATTCTAGACTTGGGTGTTTGGAAGATCACCACCTGGGCATCTTGTCAAGGTGATTTCCAACAGTGGTATCAGAGCTGCATAGCTGGTTATCGGAGCAAGAAGTAGAAGGTGACGGAGCCAAGACTCCAAGAATCAAAGATCAACTTCTTAGGTGATTCAAGAACTGTGTAAAGATCAAGATCCGGTCGTGTTCTTGAAGGTTGATTCAAGAACGGTGTTAAGATCCATCTTCGATCTATGTTCTTGAGGTTGAAGATAGCATTTTTGGGTAGTGCATAAATCTGGGATCTTGTCCGCAAAAGATGGCTTCAAATTTCTGTGTAGAAAAGTTTGATGGAAATGGAGACTTTGCCCTTTGGAAGCGGAAGATCAAGGCAGTTCTAATGCAACGGAAAGTGGACTTGGCTATTGGAGAAGATGATGCTTTTCCAGCAAGTGTCATGGAGGACCAGCGGACCGAGATGAAGAAGATGGCTTACAATACCATTTTCTTGCACATATCGAATGGTGTCACAAAGGAGTGCGGAGACTCGGAGGATCCAGCTGTCATATGGAAGAAACTAGATAAGTTGTTTCTTACCAAAACTCTTTCTAACAAGATTTATCTTCTTAAAAGAATCATTTCTTTTAAAATGGACCCTAGTAAAGAGTTACAAGATAATCTTGATGTCTTTAATAAGCTAGTTCAAGATTTGAATAGCTATAGCATTATTTTTCCAAATGAACAATTGGTTGTCATTTTGTTAAATTCTCTTCCTGATTGCTTTGATAACTTGATTAATGCCATTGAGTATGGAAGGGATACTTTGACAAAGGAGATTGTGATCAATGCCATAAGGGCACATGATTTCAAAGCCAAGATGAAGAAGACATCAAGTGGTGAAGGGCCGTTCGTAAGAGGAAGGCCAACAACTCGGAATGACAGTAGCAATAATGGCTACTACCGGGACAAAGGTAGAGGAGAGAGCCATAGGAGATCTCTCATTCCAAGACAAGACTTGGAGGAGGAAGGAGATGCTTCTACTGCAACAAGGCGGGCCATTTCAAGAAAGATTACAAGAAGAAGTTATGGGATGAGAGGAGAAGTCATACCAACGATGGAGAGGCTTCGGTTGCCATGGGAGAATAGCAGGGTGATGATGTTCTTGTTATGTGCTCGGATATGAGCAAGGGGCAAGAAGGCAGTGAGAAATGAATCTGAGATACCAGGTGCACTTATCATATGTGCCCTCACAAGGAATGGTTCAAGAATTTCAAGGAGATCAATGATGGAAGGGTCTTCTTGGGGAATGATAATTCTTGCCAAGTGAGAGGGATTGGAGACATCCAATTGAGGATGTTTGATGGAGTCACAAGGCTGCTGGAAAATGTGAGGTATGTTCCAGATTTGAAGAGAAATTTGATCTCATTGGGGCAGCTGAATTCCATGGGGTATACATGCAAAGTAAAGAGAGGAAAGATCAAGGTGGCCAAGGGATCTTTGGTAGTGATCAAGGAAGCAAGAAACGATGGACTCTATGAGATGATCGGAGAGACATAAATCAATGATCAAGCAGTAAGCTTGATGGCTGAGATGGATAGGGCAGCCCTTTGGCACACTTGCTTGGGATATATGAGCGAAGAGGGCCTGCAAGTTCTCAGCAAGGATGGCCTACTTGGTTGAGACAAAGTAGAGGAACTTGATTTCTGTGAGAGTTGCATTCTTAGGAAGCAACACCGGGTCAGCTTCAACACCGGAGTGCACAAGTCCAAAGGGATTCTTGACTACATTCATTCGGACCTTTGGGGACCAGTGTTGTGAGTTTTAATTTACTCGCAAGCACACGAGTCGTTTACAGTATAGCGTTGTGCAAGTGCGAGGTCGAATCCACAGGGAATTGCGTTGTGAAAATATATTTTTAATCTAAACTAACTCTATCTTAACCTAGTTCCAAATTTCAGAGTGGTATTGCAAAATAAATTAAAATAAACTAAGTTGATTTTAAAACTAATAATAAAAAGCACTAAGGTTTCCGAATCCGCCCCATCGAAGTTAAGCATATATGTTCTAAAAATATAGCCTATCAAAACATTCCATGAATCCAACTATAAGACAAAAAACAAAGAATATCCCAACTAAACCAAAAACATCCAATGTATTCGCTCTTAACAAATCACAAAGGAATTTCAATTTAATCGAAAAGCATTCAATGTATCCATCAGATTAAACACAAAGAATATCCAACAGACAATTTAAACTCAATCAATTATTAGATTAACTCAAAAAATTGAGTGAACATTTTATACTAAAAATTGTCAGATTTGTACAAGCAAATCTGAACTACTACGCCACACAACGGCGGGGCTTCATCTTCAACCTTAGCTGAAGAGTTTAGCCACTCATAACTATAAAACTATAATAAAAAGTGCTAAACATTTAAACTAAAACAACTGAATATAAAGAAATAAATAAACAACTTTACATGGGAGAAATTTCACTCGCTGACGGGCGGCGCTTCCCCTCGTGGTAGCAATGCCTTCGGGATCCACCAGAATGCTAGCGGACGTCCACCGGTAAATACTAAAGTGTCTAAAGAATTGTACACTGAATGATGATGCCAGGTGGTGTTTATATAGAGGAAGACCCGGAGCAATATGGGTTACAGATTCGATGTGGGATACTGCCCGTGTGCGCTCTTTCTTAGGATCACTACTGTGGCTCAAAATAATTTTGGAAGACTTAAAGATTAAGTGGATGAACCTATAAGGCTATTTTGTGACAATAAGAGGGCTATCAACATCGCTCATAATCCCGTTCAGCATGACCAGACAAAGCATATTGAGGTAGATAGATATTTCATAAAAGAGCTGGACAATAGATTAATTTGCACACCGTACGTCCCAACAAACAATCAACTTGCTGATGTACTTACAAAAGGACTGAACAGTGAAGCATTCCAACGACTTATATGCAAGCTGGGAATGAAGGATGCATATTCACCAGCTTGAGGGGGAGTGTTGGAAAAGATAGAATCCCACTAAATAACTTTGTTTCTATTTTCTAGGAGTTGGTCTTCTTATTTATCTCATCTCTCAATTATCTCCTTGTAATTAACTAAGATTACTATGTGCATATAACCGAAAAAGGTCTCATATTCAATACATCAGATATTCATTTTTCTGAAAGTTTACATTCTCTCATATTTTCCAAATTTTCAACCTCTTAATTTTTTAGGATTATGATTTTTACATGTAAGTGGAAAATATAAATCCTCTTAATTTTCTTCTCTCCCACTTTTCTCTTATACTAAACAAAAAAAAAGGTCATTCCACACATTTTTCTTTCCTCTTACTTTCTTTCTTTCTACTTACTTTCTTTCTTCCCACTTTTCTCTCCTACTTAGCACACTTTAAGGGTCGCCCAATAACATGTCACCTATCAAGTATAAAAGAAACTTTTGGGGTATAGAGTAACTTATGAAATTATGTTATAATTTTATCAAATATGCTAAAGGGAAAAAAAACTATAAAACAAACACCAAAAAGAAATTATGCATCCTATACCCTTTTTAAACCCATCTTTATAACTTTAATTCTTCACTTCCAATCTTTTATTAATTAAAATTCCAAGTGACATAAGTTTGCATCTATTTGACAATAATTTGGAGGTTGCAAATAAAAGATGAAAGTTGCTTGAATAGATTCAACTATCCCCAAGGCCATGTGCGATGACAATAAATAAAATTTGTTAATTTTGTTGTTTCATTCAAAGAAAGATGCATAACACAAGACATAATGAAGATGTATTGATGTTGTTAATATAAAGAGCATACTTCAAAAACCATGTTGTTTTTAATTTGGTGTTATAATCACTAAACATCTTTACATTTTGTCATGTGTTTCAATGTTTCATTGGCAATTTAAAAATGATCAATTTACCCCTTTCATTTTAGGCATGCATTCAATAAATACTTTTAGTTATAATTCCAGCAAAATTAATACCAATGCACATAAAAATCTTGACAAAAGTTAATACTGGCACACACAAAAATCTTGACAAAAAATTTTGCCCTATTTAATAGTCAAAATTTTTGTGTGCACCAGTATTAATTTCATTGGAATTATCACTAGAAGGATTTATTTGACACGTGTCTAAAATGTAAGGGGTAAACTGATCATTTTTAAAACGCGAGGGAGACAATGAAACACAATACTAAATGTAAAGATATTTGATGATAATAACTTTTTGATTTGCTCATTTAGGTTATCATTCGTGAGAGTTTATGAAATAGTTTATGTCTTCTATAAATAAAAGTTAGACGAGGCCAAACATACTATTTATGAAAAGAATCAAAAATTGAAAATAAATAAAATGTCCATAAGAAATAGAAATAAAATTAAGTGTTGGTTTATAGACATGCATTAGACTTGAAGCAATTATCTCTAATAACTTTAAGTTTTTTAATTTATTTTTAGATAATATTAAAAAAAGCTTTTAAAATGTTGGTGGGAGCTTAAGCTTTACGAGTCTATGACTCTATGGAGTGCAACTTATCTGTTGTAAAAATTATGAAGTCTACAATACACATATAGATTTAGATTATAAAGTACTAAATCTCGAATTTTAAAGAGTTCAAATCTATAAGCAAAAAATATGTATTGCATGTTTTTACTTTATAATTTTTACAGAAGAGAAGTCGCACTCGACTTTATGGTAGTCAAGAATATGGGTGAGCATGGAACCAAGAAGAATGGAGAAAGCTTCGTTTAAGTTGGCCTGCTTTGTTGCTCTTTTAATTATTGCATCTAGTAAGCCTCTCCCTCTGTCTCTCTATCTCTCTCTTATGATTATAATATTTTTATATTAATGCATGCTTAAACTTACATTTAAACCAAGTAAAATATGACAAAAAAAAAATATTTCTCTCGAATTATTATATTACACTATGACAAAAACATATATATATATATATATATATATAATTACTTTCATTTCAATGCAATTTTTTCCGTAGTGATTAATGAAAAATATAATGATTTAAGGTAATTTGATAATGAGACTTGAAACAATCAAAAAAATGGATGGGCGCTAAATTCCAAACAACTGCATAGACTTCTGCCATGGTTGCGCCGCCATCAAGTGCTTAGGCAGTCTCTGTGAATGCGAATGCGTGTTGTCAACGACGACAGTTGATGCCACCAAAATCTAATCCCTGATATGCACCATTGCTAAATGTTCTTACAATTTGTGGTTAACAAATGAGAATATGTGAATCTATTTAGCTTAGATAAAAAAATATATGTCAATGGTGAATTTATAAGCAATAAAAAAAAATTATCTTCTTTCCTGTCTTACCATTCTAATTTTTTAAATGTTTATTTTATAGTTTTTTTAGCATGATTGTTAGGGCCAAAGCAGTATTGTTTGAATTAATAAAATTACTGATAAACAAAAAAATTATTATAAAAAAATATTATCATTTTAAACAATATTGTCATGATATTAACAAATCATGTTTTGGCAATATCACCCTCTTTTTTCCCCCTCAAACATTAATTGCTAACAGTGGTCGCTAATTAATTTGAAATGGAAATTAATTATGTGAGTTGATTATTTACCTTTTACTTCACAACAAATCAATCAAAGGAGATTATAAGAAATTATGATTTTTTTCCTTATTTGCTTTGGGTTAACTTTTGCATTGAGTGGACCTTGTACACAAAAGCTTCAAATTACAAGTTACTACTTATTAATCATTGATGGTGTGCCATGCTTTGCACGGCCCAAGTGGATAGTGTCGTGTCAGGCATAGCTTTTGAGGCTCATGACATGGCACGAGGCACGACTCATAACATTTAATGAAATTCAAAATTACATAAAATCTGATGCCACTAGAATGATGGGTCAAGAATAATTAGATGGTGATAAATTTAATATTTTAGGATGGTGGAAGAAAAATGAATATTATTATCCAATTCTTAGTGTAATCCGAGGTTTAAGCCCAAGGGGAGTGAATTGGTTTTTAAAAAATTTTGATGATTAACTTACATGTTTTTAAACAATTAAATACACAAAATACTCAATCAAATAATTTTCTTGAAAGTAAAGAGTTTAAGGAATAGAAAGTGAAAACTCCGTTTAAAGTGGTTCGGCAATATCGGATTCCTTCCGACCCTACGTCCACTCTCTTCAAGGAACCTCCTTAAAGTAATCCACTAGAACTTTAGTCGTAAAACTTCATGGGTGTTGTACAAACCTTACAACCAATCCCTTCCTCATGGAAGCTACAATGAAGTGTTTAATCCTAAACACTTTAAGAGTTATACCAACTCTTTCCCTTTACAATAAATGAAATTTGTTGTAAAGTAAATGGTAGAGAAATAGCAATAAGTGCTTTTACAAATGAACGATATCTCTCTTTCAAGAACCAACTTGAAGAATGGCTCAAAAATAAATATTTCAAAGCTTTTGAGAATTAATGAGCTATATTGTGAATTGAATGTGTTCTATTCTACTTTTAAATGCTCATTAAAGTGGGTTTATATAGCCTTGAATCAATATGGTCGTTTGATACTGACTTTGTAGGTTTGGGGCATTAAATACCCTTGTCTCATATCTCAAACTGTCATATTTTTTAATTACCAATCGACTGGGTCTTTGTACCAGTCGACTGGGTCAAGTGAGAAATTTCACGTTTTAGGCTAAGGGAGAGTACGAGTCGATTGCATCAAAACACCAATCGACTGGGAACTTTCTGTCCTAGTTACTAGTTGATTGGATCCTCAACACCAGTCAACCGTGAACTTTCTATCCCATATTCCAGTTGACTGGTATGTGAAGCCAGTTGATTGGGTTGTCCTTCAACCCAGTTTTTCATGTTTCAAAACTATTTTTGACTTAGAACCTTTTCTATGGTTAATTTTGTTAGTCTTTTTGCAGATTGAGCCACAGATCAAGCAATGCAATTGAACTTGAGGGATTTACAATTGCTTCAATTACCTTAATGCTTATTCTAGATCTTCCATTTTATCTTGGCGTTTGAATCAAGTTGAGTTCTTGCATCTTGTTTCTGTGCTGAATGCTTTTACCACTTAAACACTTAGATAAAACTGTTAATGCAATTAGAGTAGTGTTTTGTCATTATTAGAATCAAATATGGGTCAACAATCTCTCATTTTTTGATGATGACAAAACTAAAGAGAGAAACACAGTTTTAAAAACTAAGTATTGGTTTTTTGAAAAAATTTGTGCAGAGTCTCCTCTGTTATTCGAATTAAAACCAACCTGTTAAACATTCAAACGCAGTTTAACTACAATTATATCAACCCAACCTATCAATGCAAGATAGTTTTATAATTGTCAATATGTTTGGAGCAATGCTCCCCGTAAATATATGCTCTATTCTATGTTTACATACAGTTTTCTCTTCTACATTGATTTTTCTTCTTTTTCTCACCCATTTTGAAAACAGGTTAAAAATGGTGTAAACTCAAAAAAAAAAAAAAGTAATTTAAATACCATAGACATGAAGATAAGGCAAAGGCAAACTTTTGTACAAAAACTAGGCATGATTTGGAATTGTGAAGACTTCCCGAGAAGAATCAAAAGTTTGCACAAAAGCGTTATCAGTTAAAGCATATAGACAAGCCTGAATTGTTCATAACAAACAACCATATTGCATAAAAGTAAGAACTATGTAAATGTCTAGTTACATCCAATCATCATAACCTTTTAGGAAGCTTTTTGAAAAATTGAGTACACTACATGAATGTATTACAAAGGAAATAAATGTTCATGCTAACAACCATGTAAGAGCTATACAAAGTGTAATCTAAACTGATAAACAAAAATCAGTGAGTGGGGGAATCAAATCCGTCTCGAAGGAAATCTTGAAGCTCAGCCAAGGAGCCCTCTGTATGCTTCCGGTGTACCTTGAAATCATCTCGAAGTGTGAGGAGGTCGCGATGCATAGAATCAACTGAAAAGCTCAAGTTCTAAAACCCGAACTGCATGGACAGTTGGAGGCTCGTGATAGCCTGTAGTAAGTCATCGCATCCAGCCTAATCAGCACTAAAGCCACTAAACTATAGACTAGGTGTACCTCATCGTCCTCCTCGCTGCTGTCACCCTCTCCAATCCTAATGTTCCTCCCCAGCTTTGGAGTAGATCATCCCATCACGGATAGTGCACCCCATCTTCTTTAGAGAAGAGACGTTAATGATGTCCTTGGGGTCGATGTCCTGAGCCTCAGAGGCGGGTAGGGGAACTCGAAAATGTTATAGGATCAGGGTGATGAGCATCCTATAGGGAAGGCACTCGTAGTCGTTCGCTTCGCCGTTTATCATATTGGAGAGCAATAGGGGGTAAATATTGAAATGGTGTCCTGTTTTGAGACACCAGATCAATACTATATCTATCTTTGAGAGATAGCCTCGACTCCCGAGTCATGGGTGGATGGTCCAACTCACGATGAGGTTGAATAGCTTCGAGTCAAGGGGCATGTCACTACGGTGGTGAAATATAGTGGGCCTAAAGATATAGTTAGGGTCGCCCTTAACAATCTGGCACGCCTCCTCATAATCGAAGTTGTCTGGCCATCCATCTAGACTCCACTAGATCCCTTCCATGGGGATCTTTAGTATACTGACCAAGAGGTCAATATTCACCTCAAACTCAATGCCCATAACGCTGGTTTTAAACCGGAGAGCTAGTGCCCTTGATTTAACCAGATTGGCATAAAATTGGTAAATAAGCCATGGGTAATCCTTTTGGTGTATCTTAACAAGTTGTATCAAGTAAATGGCTTCAAAAGCATGTAATATATCAAAATTTGCATGATAGATAGAATCAAAGTCAACGAATCTACTCGTCATGATCTTTTTATGGCGTATGACAGAGTTATACCTACTCTTGGTGGCTGGGCTCTAGAAGAGCGAGTCATTGAGCTCTGTCCTTGCCTTTTTTCTCAAAGAACTGGCTAGCCCCTTCCCTTTGTGTCTGGTTCCGAAGACTTCTTAGACTGGCGCCTTGTGGGCGTGTGAGGTCCTCCAACTGTTGTTTTGATCTGTATTTTCTCTGACATCATGAAATGGTCGTTTTAGAGAGAGATTACTGGGAATAAGGATTCTTCAATCATGAAAAGTTGAAATGGAGGTGATATAGGATGAGATTGAAGGTTCTATGGAGTAGTTTTGAGAGATTATTGATAGAAATCAAAGATATTTAAGAGAGAGAAAGCTTAGGGCTTTCAAAAATGGCGTGAAAGTTGAAAAATCTGAAGAGACTATTTATAGAATCGCAATACCAGTCGACTGGATCTTTCTTAATTTGGGAAATTTTTGGCATACCAGTTGATTGGTTTTAGACACCAGTCAACTAGGTAGGCCACCAAAATATCAAATTTTGGCTCCAAACAATGTCTTGTAGTACTAGTCGACTGGATGCTTTGTACTAATTGACTGGTAAAATGGGCAGTGGGATACCAATCGACTGGGTCCTCCAAAAAACTTAAAATTTTGACCTCTAACTTGAGATTTCAGCATGAAATTGTTTATCTATACCATCTTGAGTGAGAGATAAATCAAATAAAAGTTAATAATCATTCACTAGATGTCAAAAATGCATATGATGAATGTTGATGCAATCAAACATACATTTTATAATAGTCTGCAACTCACAAAATCATCATATGGGTATCCTACAAACTCAAAAGTTGATTTTGTAGAATACCATAATCCTAACTTGAACTTATTAAAGCATGCAAAGCCTAATAACATTCTAATAGCTTCTAATCTAGCTACGAGAGCATATGTCTCATCAAAATCTATTCCTTCTTCTTGATTATATCCCTTAGCAACTAGTCTGTTACTATTCTATTTTCATCCATCTTATTTCTATATGCCGATTTAGTTCCTATTATAGTGTGATTCTTTGGTCTAGGAACTAGATTTCATACTTTGTTTCTTTCAAATTGATTTATTTCTTCTTGCATGGCATTTATCCGATCAGTATCCTTCTCGGCTTCTACACACATCTTAGGTTCTACTTGAGATAAATAAGCTACACAATTGCAAATATTTCTAATAGAGGAACAAGTTCTTACCCTTATGAAGGATCACCAATCACTTGATTGATTGGATGATAATTCACATACCTCAAGTCTTTGGGAAGACTATCCTCTTGTTGACTTGTAGATGGTTGATCAAGATTGAGAGCATCTACCTCTTGACTTGTTTGAGGTTGGCTCTCCTTCGGGTCAACAATAGGAGTAGGTGTTTTTATCCTTAGAATGAAATCTGCTTCATCATTAAAAGAATATACTCTACTACTAATTGGGTTAGACTCATCAAAGGCTATATGTACGGATTCTTCACCCAATAAAGTTCTTTTGTTAAAGATTCTGTAAGCTTTACTAGAGGTTGAATATCCTAAGAATATCCTCTCATTGGTCTTTGAGTCAAATTTACCCAAGTTAATTTTATTGTTATTTAGGATAAATCATTTACAACCAAAAGCACAAAAATAAGAGATATTAGGCTTTCTACCTTTTCATAATTCATATGGAGTTTTGTTAAGCATAAGCCTAATTAAAACTCTATTTAAAACATAGCAAGAAAAGTTTATAGCTTCCGCCTAAAAATATTTTGGCAAACTATTTTCACAAAGCATTGTTCTCGCAAATTCTTCTAGAACTCTATTTTTTTCTCTCAACAACTCCATTTTGTTGAGGAGTTCTAGGTGCTAAAAAGTTGTGATCAATTCCATTTTCATCACAAAATTTTGAAAAGCTTTAGCTTTCAAATTCTTTTCCATGATCACTTCTAATGCTTGAAATAAAAATTCTTTTTTTTCATTTTGAACCTTTTTTTACAAAAGTTCACAAATCCTTTGTAAGCTTCACCTTTGTAAGCAATGAAAATAACAAAAGTATATCTTGAATAGTTATCAACAATAACAAGAGCATATTGATGGCCACCTAGACTTATGGTACTTATTGGACCAAACAAGTCCATATGTAGAAGTTCCAATGGTCTAGTAGTTGAGATTATATGTTTTGATTTAAAGGAAATTCTAGTTTGTTTTCCCATTTGATAAGCATCAATATATGTTATCTTTTTCAAATTTGATTTTTGGAAGTCCAATGACTAAATCTTTTCTTGAAATGATTTTAAGAAAATCCATATTCATATGGCCAAGTCTTCTATGCCATAGCCATTGGTTTTCACTAAATGCAGGAAAACATTTTTAATTTTCAGAATGCAAAGATTTTAAATCAACAATATAGATATTTTCTTGTCTATGGATAACAAACTTGATCTTGTTACTTGGCTTAAGGCTTTGCACATACAATACATGATCAATGGTTAAGAAATCATTACTAACTTTTCCATGCCCGATGATCTTTATCTTTGTGTTATCTCCAATGGTGACATATCCACCATCCCTTAGAGTTAGCTCTTTGAATATGCTTTGATCACCAGTCATGTGCTTTGAGCATCCACAATCAAGGTACCAATAGTTACCTTTTTCCTTGGTGTGGAGACATATCTACATTACATAAGGATACATAATTGCACTTTTAGGTACCCAAAATTTCTTGGGTCTTTTGGGGTTAGTTCTAGAAAATACGGTTCCTTTAGGGACCCATACCTTCTTAACATTATAAGGTGCTATATAATTATAGACATTTTGATGATGCATAATCTTAGGATAATAGTTATTGAAATTTCTAGAATTTCTTAATTGTACATGTCTGTCGTTCCTTGGGTAAGCATTCCTAGGATACATGTTTCTATGATTAAAGTTATGAACATGCATGATATTTCTAGGAAATGTATGATGGTAGCTCATAGGATGTGCACTTGTGTTGTAAGCATACATATTATTTCTAGAATGCACATGATGGTTACTTCTAGGAAGTGTATTTCTAGTATATGCATTCCTTGAATGATCATTCCTAGTATTTGCATTTCTTGAGTGAGCATACATATATGAATGAGTATTTCTAGGATGCTTCATTCTAGTATATGCATTTAAATTCCCATTCTTAGACCTACTAGCATGTATTGAAGAAGCACTTTTAATCTTGCTAGAGCTCTTGGAAGTGGAGGCTTCATTCAAACATGTTATTTTCATGAACAAAGTCTCTTTAGACTTTTGCTTGTCCAATGGAGAATAACACAAGCTGGGTTTTCCTCCATTTAACCTGTGGCTAGATAATACTTCATCTAACTTTTCTTTTCCAAGCATAAGTCTAGATATAGTACTATTCAAATCCATTATTTTCTTCTTTAAAATGTTATTTTCATTTTTTAGAAAATCTTGTGAAGAGTTATAAAGCATGGAAGATAGTTTTTCTTTTTCTTCCTTTAAGCTCTCCATCTCTTTTGAGAGAGATGAAACTTCCTTCTTGAGAGCCACATTTCTATAATCGAATTTCTTCAATTCTTTATGCATCTCATTTATAACTTCAATTAACTCTTCACTACTACTAACAATGTTATTATTAGATGGGGAAGAATTAGATACCTCATTTTCGTCGTCGATTGCCATCAAGCATAGGTTGGCAATCTCTTCGTATCCGACCTCATTGTCCAAAGATTCTTATTCTTCGTCATCACTCCATATGGTTGCAATCATAGCTTTCTTTTTGAAGCTATTGTATGGTTTGCTCATTGTTGGGCAATCAGCCTTGATGTGGTCGCACTTCTTGCAACTGTAACACACAAGAGGTTCCCTTTTTGGAGTGGAATCCCTTGTGTAAGGTTTCTTGCTCTTTTTTCAAGAACTTGTGAAATCTTTTGGTGATTAGAGCCATCTCACCATTTTCTTCACTGCTCTCATACTCTTCTTCCTTCTCTTCCTCTTTATTGCTTGTAAAGGCTTTGAGAGCAATCATCTTTTTCTTCTTCTCATCATCATTGACAATAGAATTCATTTCCTCCATCTCGTATATCAATAGTGATCCAAGAAGTGTTTAGACATCAAGTTTGTCGAGATCTTTGGCCTTCGTGATGGCCGTCTTCTTTGCTTTCCAAGTAAATGGCAAAGACCTTAAGATCTTCTTTGTTAGTTCAAACTCCTCAATGTTCCTACCAAAAAGCTTTAAGCCGTTAACAATAGTGGTGAAACGTGAGTGCATTTAAAAAATTATTTCGTTAGGAGACATTTTGAAAGATTCATACTAGGACCCTAGCATATAGATTTTTGATTTTTTGACTTCGTTAGTGCCCTCATATGTGAGCTGTTGTTTGTTCCAAATCTCCTTAGCCGAAACACAAGAAATTTTTTTTATATTCAGAAATATCTAAAGCACTGATTACACCCAAAGAGTAAAGCGGTAGTTGTAGCACAACTTTGGGGTGCCGATTCCACAGAGAAACAAGTTAACTATACGGAAAAGTGTAAACTTTAATATGAAATGATAAAATTCAAATAAATAAATATGAGTTTTGATAGTAAAGTATTATGAGGAAATTGTGTAATTGTAATGAAGAATATAATAAGGAAACAACAAGGTTCCAGGAATCCTCCCTAGGTTCATTGCCATATTCCAATCTCAATTCAATTGTTTTTATCTCGATTGCAAGTTTCACATCCCAAACAAGCAATCGATGTATATTCAATTAAAGCACATGTGAACCTTAATATAATTGTTATGAAGTACTATTTGATTTTGATTCAAGCACACATGACCTATCCTATAGATTTATCAAGAAGAGACAATATATCTCAATGACAATATTGCAGTAATGGACAAACCTAAAAGATAAATCTACCGGACTCAATCACATCCAAGCAACTTGACAGAAGAAGAGCATGACTAGACATATATGGAGAAGAAGTATGCAATCACCAGATTAAGAAAATCTAGAATAAGAAGAACATAAAGCGTAGCTATCACATGAACCTAAATTCTTCTTGTTTAATCAAATAATACTCATAAACAATGTTTTGATAATAAATCCAAATTACAACTGAATCAATAATGGAAAATAAGAACAACTACACCTAGGGATTCATCCCTTCGCCTTGATTGGAGATTAGTTGGCCATAGTGCTCATGTTTGATGACTTTGATGGAGCTCTCCCCTTGATTTCCAGCCCTCCAAGATTGTGTAAAGAATGTCTCTTCTCAAACTCTAAGTGGTCTATTTATAATCACAAAGTCCCAGGGTGTTTTAGGGTTTAAAAAAGTCATTAGAATCCTAATTAGGTCAAAACTCGGAAAAGGAATTTCGTGTGCGCGCTGCGGCACTGTCTTCAGCTTGGTTGGGTGGCTCCTGGGTGCTGCGGCATGGGCTGAGGGATGCCACAGCACAGGCTGGTGCAGCAAGAGTGGAGGCTCCTGGGTGCTGCGTCACAGGCTGGTGCTGTTCTGAAGGCCTAACCTTTGTCTACTAATACTGCCATAACTTTCTCTAAAAGAATCATTTTTATGAGCCATAAAATTCTCCAAAAAATAGACTTCCAGATCTTTCTAAGCATATATGGCTCATCTCCTGGTTCTTCTTGTATCAATATAGTTTAATTTTCAAAAATTATTGATCTGTACGGGCAATTCTGGCAATTTAGTGAAACTCCTTTCCAAGTGCTTGTGAACCTTCACTTCGGTGTTCATCGAGTCATTATGCTTCAAGCAATGATAGCTTTTCCATCTCTTTTGAACTTAAAGTACCTGAAAATGCACCGAAATAAGTCAATGATCAAGAATATCACTTTAGAGTTATTAAATTATAAAAGTGCAATTAACACCGAGATCAACCCTAAAATGCTAACAATTAAGCACTGTTGAGATGCATTTTATGGCTCTCATCATAAGCCCCAACTAGCTTATTGTTAGTCCCTAGAAATTCAAGCGAAAACAAGAGATGAATTCTACGGTGGGAATCAAAACAAAGTAAAGCAATGTTAGTGTTAAACCAAGAGTAATTCACTTTTGTCTCAAAAATCACACATAACAAACGGCACATAGAATCATTAAATTTAACCCAAGTCCAAAAGTAATCTAAACATTAATATTAAAATTGTTATCGACTCTTAACATCCATCTTACCACAATCCATTAATCCAAACACCCGGATGATTTTATGCACAATCATTCATGAATACAAGTCTTGGCCTCTAAAAACATAACAAATTGTGTGACATCAATCACATAAACAAGCTCCATAGGCTTATTTTTCAAATCACTCTCCACTATTGTAGAAAAATCACACTACATTGGATCAGCAGGTCTTTAATATGCTTGTAATATTAGGCTAAGGTAAAGGTTAAGAAAGAACAGGAAGGATTCACAAATAAAAGAACTCAATCTCTTAGTTTTAACCACAACCACTTTAAGCACTGGATAACCTTCAACACCCAACTCTTTCAACCATTTTTTTAATAAGAGCATATCTCTCAATAAGTCACCACTTTTCTTTTCTTTTCTTCTTTCTTTGCCATAATTCACTTCTTTTCTTCTCTTTTGTATTTTGACATAAGACCATTCACCTCCTTTTCCTTTTTTTTTTCTTTTCTTTTCCACAACCCCCAACTTATCTCCTTTAATGTTCTTGGGTTATGGTAGTAATATTTTTTCATATTTCCATCATTACTCCTCTCAAGTGCTTTGTAATAAATGTGTATAACTAAGTTCTTTTAAAAGAAAGGTAAGGATAAAATATTTTTAGGCTCATAAGGGTAAGTGAATGGGTTTTCGAAAGAAACAAGGCTCAAATTCTTGTTTAAGAAAAAGGCTCAAACAGGTGACTAGTGATAGATATAGCAATGGTAGGTTTGAAAGGCTCAAACAGTCCAAAAATGGTCTATATCATATCCTAAGTAGTGTGCATTCTAGGAATTCACCTCAAGTGATTATCGAATAAGTTCTAGAGCTTGTCGAGACCGCAAAAGTATTCACAAAGCAATCATACATAAAACTTCTCTAAATGTTTTAGATTAATCATACAATCTTACCACAAACTAGAGTCCCAAACCAAATGAAGATTGGAATTTAAATTAATTTCAAACCGAAGCAAGATTTAACTACTTCTAAATGTTATATGCTATCCCAATTAGGCTCATATCATTGACATGTAAATTAACTCTAAGGCTAACATAAAGCATGCTAAAAACAAACAAAAAGGAAAAAGACACCAAGCAGTTCAAAGAAAAATATGAAAAACGGTAGTATGTTTCCTCCTTTCCTCTACCCCAACTTAAAATAAGCATTGTCCTCAATGTGAAAGCAAAAGTTAAGGAAACTCCCTTTGTAGCCAAAAGTGCACAGAAGCTGAAAATTGTGCACCACCATTTGAACTGCTTCGTATAGTTGTCCTTGAAAAAGAAATACGAAAGTAAAACTGGAAAATAGCAAAATAATAATAATAAACAAGAAAAAGAAATATAAAAGACAAAAAAAATAAAAGGATATGTTGTAGGTTGTCTCCCATGAGCGATAAGTTTTATGTCTTCAGCCAGACGCTGCACCACCCTCACTGTTGGCCTCATTGTGGTGCTGAAGATGAGGCTCCATACTCAGTGGCTTCAGTGCTTGTCTTTTGGCAAGGAATACTTAAAGTCCACCACATGTGGCTCAAGTATTTTTGGCGATACCTATTTACTATCAGCAGTAGGGTATTTGATTCCTGCATCCATGTGACTTCTCTCAAGCAACTCCTCAAGGCATGGTTGCCAAGATTTCTTAATAAATTTCCTGTGGCTTATCAAAAACATCAACAACATTAACGGCATGGGGATAAATTGAAGAATCATTGAATTCAAAATTATTAGGAATGAATTCCGAAGAGTTAGAATTATCTTTAATGTGCCCATCCTCCAAATTAAGCTTATCAATCATGTAAGTGTCGAAACATTCATCCTCTTCATGTGGCTGCCTTAAGACTCGAAAAACATTTACCTCTAGAGTCCTATTTCCAAATGATAATGTCATTAGGCCATTTCTACAATTAATGAGGGCATTAGTGGTGGCAAGGAATGGTCTTCCAAGTATCAAAGGAATTTTTGACTCCGTATTTACAATAAAAACAGTATCGAAAACCAAAAAGTCAACAGGATAATAGAAATTATCAATTTGCAACAAATCGTTTTCTACAATACCTCTTGGTTTTCTTACCGATCTATCCGCTAATTGAAGACCGTAGAGGTTGGTTTAATCTCACCTAGACCGAGTGGCAAGTACATGGAGTATGGCATGAGGTTCATACTAGCTCCCAAATCCAGCAATGCTTGGCCACAAGATTTGTTT
Organism: Bretschneidera sinensis; assembly: GCA_023935145.1. Taxonomy (NCBI): domain Eukaryota; kingdom Viridiplantae; phylum Streptophyta; class Magnoliopsida; order Brassicales; family Akaniaceae; genus Bretschneidera; species Bretschneidera sinensis. The sequence goes on from CM043699.1 coordinate 85,616,043, forward strand.
CCAATTTGGCAAGCCACTATTGGATAGCCCGGATCTTTTTATTTGGGTGATGTCTTGCTGTCAATTATTGCACTTGCTTGCTCCATTAAGAATGTCATCTTCTTCACATTGTGCTTCCTTTTGAGTGTGCATAGATCCTTGATGACTTTAGCATAGTTGGGGATCTGTTTTATGACATGAAGAAGAGGAAGGTTAATTTTAACATGCTGAAGTTGTTCAAGAATCTCACCTTTTAATGTTGTATTAATCTCCTTAGGTTTAAGGAGTGCTTGAGGGTAAGGCATCGGTGGAGAATAATCATCACGAGCCTCTTGTTCCTTGGGGGCTTTATCCTTGTTGCTGAAGTTTGATGGTAGAGTGAGCCCATCCATTTTCTTACCACTGCAGGTGATTATGGCATTAACCTCTCTAACATTTTCATTTTCAGGTTCGGAGGTTTGTGCCATATTTTGTCCCCTTGGATTAGGTTGTGGTTTTGAAGGAAAGCGACCTTGTTCTTGAATCGTCAAGAAGCTAGTCAACTTGGTGAGTTGACTCTTTATTACCTTTTGTTCCTCTTTGATCGCTTGTTGCTCCTCTAACAACTGTTGATTTATTTTGCCCTGCTCTTCCACATACTTGGTGTGTACCTGCATAAATGATTTAAACATATCTTCCAAAGGTAAAGACTGTTGAGGTACATTGAATGAGGTTGTTTTTGGTTGCCATTGGGTACTAGATTGGGCAGGAGGTTGTATATAGGATCTCCAACTAAAATTAGGGTGATTCTTCTAACCGGGATTGTAGGTGTTAGAGTAGGGTGAGTCTGGTTTTCTAAAGGGTATACCTACAGCATTACACTCTCCCTTCATCTCAAAATAAGTTGGACAATCCCTAGGTAAATGATCTACCCCATTACATATGAAACAAGTCTCATAGGACTCTACCCTAGCAACTGGTTCAGGGGCCCTAGCATTTCTGGTTTTTAAGGCTTCAATTTCCTTAGTTAGGGCCTTTAAACAGGCTTTAAGGTTATCCTCTTCCTTAAGTTGATAAATCCTATCGAGTTGGTTTTTCCTAGTGCTTTCTATGGCATTTGGTCCTGTCCAAGTGTGAGATTTTTTTCGATAGGTCATCTAGGAAATCTATGGCTTGGTCTGGATCTTTTTGAAGAAAATCCCCATTACACATCATTTCTATGAACTACCTCTCCCTACTTATCGTTATTGGAGCAGATAGCAACAACCATTTCATCCAACATGCGTATTTTTTATTTTCCAATGGATTTACATCTTTCATTAATGGAAAATTTTTGATGTAGTGAGTAATAGCTTTGGTTGTTCACTATTCAAGAATTCTTGTTTAGGCAGTTCATACCATCCATACATAGTGTTTTGATCTAAGATTTCAATTCTTCCATGTTTCAGCAGTAGCATATTGTTCCATGGAGCTAAGGTCCAAAATATGGAAGAAACAGGTGTTTCAACGACTCTACAACCCAGTCAATTCCGTTCCACTTAATCCCTATTTCATGGCCACATATCTGTCTGGCTAAGTAATGGGAAACCTTTCTCCTGTTACATGAATCCAATTTTCATTTCATCCGGGAAAAGCCATCTTTTTCTCAACAATGTCTTTGTCATTTGATCCAATAGTGTTCCGTTAGATAGGAAGTCCATCATAGAAGTAGCTAACTACCCGCCAACTCTCACACCCATGGTGTGGACATGAATTCAGAAGGTCTTTGAAACGTTCCCAAACTTGATATGAAGTTTCACTCTCCTTTTGTGCAAAGTTTGAGATTTGTCTCTTGAAGTTATTGGTCTTTTGGGTTGGGAAGTGCTTTTGGAAGAAAACTCGAGTCATCTCATCCCAACTACCTATAGACCTAGGGCTTAACGAGTACAACCAAGCCTTGGTTTTTTCTTTAAGTAAAAAAGGAAAAAACCTAAGTTTGACAGTGTCTAACATATCAGCTCTACTTTGAAAGGTTACTACTACTTCCTCAAATTCCCTAATATGGATATAAGGGTTTTCATTCTCAAACCCATAGAAGGTTGGTAGCAATTAGATCATGCTCGGCTTAAAATCAGGTTGTTGAACATTCAGGGGGAACATAATACAAGATGGTGTGGCCATTCGATTAGGGTGCAGATAATCTTTAAGTGTCCTAGCAACATTCTCATTAGGGTTTTCAGCCATGTTAACAAAATTTTCTAAATTCCCGGTTGGGTGTACACTATGGTTTGATCTAGGTGAGGTTTCACTAACGGACATGGAAAGAAATGGTATCTTTAATTCGGGTCCCTTAATGACCCAACCTTGCGAATCTCTTGATCTAAGCATACACCAACTGAATTTAAAAAGTAATAAAAACATAACAAAATAATAAAAAAAATCAAAAAATTAAAAACTTAAAGAAAGGAACGATAGTATCGTCTCATCTTAGAGTTGACAATCTTCTTTGTACTTAAGCTCGTTTCCTCGGTAATGGCACAAAAATTTGGTTATGCCCAAAGAGTAACACAGTAGTTGTAGCACAGCTTTGGGGTGTCGATTCCACAGGGAAACAATTTAACTATAAGAAAAAGTGTAAACTTTAATACGAAACGATAAAATCCGAATAAGTAAATATGAGTTTTGATAGTAAAGTATTATGAGGAAATTGTGTAATTGTAATGAAGAATATAATAAGGAAACAACAAGGTTCCAGGAATCCTCCCTAGGTTCATTGCCATATTCCAATCTCAATTCAATTGTTTTTATCTCGATTGCAAGTTTCACATCCCAAACAAGCAATCGATGTATATTCAATTAAAGCACATGTGAACCTTAATATAATTGTTATGAAGTACTATTTGATTTTGATTCAAGCACACATGACCTATCCTATAGATTTATCAAGAAGAGACAATATATCTCAATGACAATATTGCAGTAATGGACAAACCTAAAAGATAAATCTACCGGACTCAATCACATCCAAGCAACTTGGCATAAGAAGAGCATGACTAGACTTATATGGAGAAGAAGCATGCAATCACCGGATTAAGAAAATCTAGAATAAGAAGAACATAAAGCGCAGCTGTCACATGAACCTAAATTCTTATTGTTTAATCAAAATACTCATAAACAATGTTTTGATAATAAATCTAAATTACAACTGAATCAATAATGGAAAATAAGAACAACTACACCTAGGGATTCATCCCTTCGCCTTGCTTGGAGATTAGTTGGCCATGGGGCTCATGTTTGATGATTTTGATGGAGTTCTCCCCTTGATTTCCAGCCCTTCAAGATTGTGTAAAGAATTTCTCTTCTCAAACCCTAAGTCATCTATTTATAATCACAAAGTCCAAGGGTGTTTTGGGGTTTAAAAAAGTCATTAAAATCCTAATTAGGTCAAAACTTTGAGAAAGAATTTCATGTCCGCGCTGTGGCACTCCTCTATGGGCGATGCGGCACTGCCTTCAACTTGGTTGGGTGGCTCCTGGGTGCTGCGGCATGGGCTGAGGGATGCCACAGCATAGGCTGGTGCAGCAAGAGTGGAGGCTCCTGGGTGCTGCGGCACAGGCTGAGGGATGCCACAGCACAGGCTGGTGCTGTTCTGAAGGCCTGACCTTTGTCTACTAAAACTGTCATAACTTTCTCTAGAAGAATCATTTTTATAAGCCATAAAATTCTCCAGAAAATAGACTTCCAGATCTTTCTAAGCGTATATGGCTCATCTCCTAGTTCTTCTTGTATCAATATAGTTTAATTTGCAAAAATTATTGATCAGTACGGGCAATTCTAGCAATTTAGTGAAACTTCTTTCCAAGTGCTTGTGAACCTTCACTCCGGTGTTCATCAAGTCATTGTACTTCAAGAAATAATAGCTTTTTCATCTCTTTTGAACTTAAAGTACCTAAAAATGCACCGAAATAAGTCAATGATCAAGAATATCACTTTAGAGTTATTATTTATAAAGTGCAATTAACACCAAGATCAACCCTAAAATGCTAACAATTAAGCACTGTTGAGATGCATTTTATGGCTCTCATCAAGCACAATGTAAAATACTTGTGGCTATACTAGTTAGGGACATCATTCTACAATCCTCTTCATTAAACTTAGTTTTGAGTTTAGGCATTGTGTGATTGATTTCTCCAATAGTTATTTCCTTTGTAGGAATTCTAGGTCCTTCCTGAGTGACTCTCCACAGATTGTAATCTTGTCCTTCGACAAAGATTTTCATTCTATTTTTCTAATAGTTATAGTTGGAGCCATTGAACAAAGGAGGCCTTGTATAGGAATGCCCTTCAGTATAGCTATTTGATGCCATCAGATAACTCAAGGATTTTAAGCCTGAAATTAAAAACGAAGCTCTGATACCAATTGTAAACCGAGGTTCAAATCGAAGAGGGGGTGAATTGGGTTTTAAAAACTTTTGATGATTAACTTGCAAGTTTTTAAACAGTTAAATACACAAAATACCCAATCAAATAATATGCTTGAAAGTAAAGAGTTTAAGGAATAGAAAGTGCAAACTCCGTTTATAGTGGTTTAGCAATAATAGATTCCTCCCGACCTTACGTCCACTCTCTTCAAGGAACCTCCTTGAAGTAATCCACTAAAACTTTAGTCATACAACTTCACGGGTGTTGTACAAACCTTACAACCGATCCTTTCCTCACTGAAGCTACAATGAAGTGTTTAATCCTAAAAACTTTAAGAGTTATACCAACTCTGTCCCTTTTACAATAAATGAAATTTGCTGTAAAGTAAATGGTAGAGGTAAATGGTAGAGAGATAGCAATAAGTACTTTTACAAATAAACAATATCTCTCTTTCAAGAACAAGCTTGAAGAATGGCTCAACAATAAATATTTCAAAGCTTTTGAGAATTAGTGAGCTATCTTGTGAATTAAATGTGTTCTATTCTACTTTTAAATGCTCATTGAAGTGGGTTTAGATAGCCTTGAATCAATATAGTCGTTTGACACTAACTTGGTAGGTTTAGGGCAGTAAATGCTTAAGTCTTGTGTCTTAAACGGTCATATTTTTGAATTACCTGTCGATTGGGTCCTTGTACCAGTCGACTAGGTCAAGTGAGGAATTTCACATTTTAGGCTAAGGGAGAGTACTAGTTGACTGGGTCAAAACACCAGTCGACTGGGAACTTTTTATCCTAGTTACCAGTCAACTGGATCCTCAACACCAGTCGACTGAGAACTTTCTATCCTAAATCTCAGTCGACTGGTATGTGAAGCCAGTCGACTGGGTTGTCCTTCAACCCAGTTTTTCATGTTTCAAAACTATTTTTGACTTAGAAACTTTTGTATAGTTAGTTTTGTCAAAGTCTTTTTGCATATTGAGCCACAGATCAAGCTATGTAATTGAACATGAGAGATTTACAATTGATCCAATTAGCTTACTGACTATTCTAGATCTTCTATCTTGTCTTGGCATCTGAATCGAGTTGAGTTCTTGCATCTACAATTGCTTCAATTACCTTAATGCCTATTCTAGATCTTCTGTCTTGTCTTGGCATCTGAATCGAGTTGAGTTTTTGCATCTTGTTTCTTTGCTAAATGCTTTTACTGCTTAAACACTTAGATAAAACTGTTAGTGTAATTAGAGTAGTGTTTTTTCATTATTAAAATCAAATGTGGGTTAACAATTTCCCCCATTTTGACGTTGATAAAACTAAAGAGAGAAAAATAGTTCTAAAAACTAAGTGTTGGTTTTTTGAAAAAATTTGGGCAGAGTCTCCTATGTTTTTCGGATTAAATCCAACCTATTAAATATTCAAACACAATTTAAATACAATTATATCTGTTGTGCATTTATCTACCTAAATAAATGGGCAAATAATCATACAGTTTTACTTGCAAGTGCACAAGGTCAATAGTAACATAGTGTGCAAATGCGAGATCATCTCCACAAGGATTGGTGAATTTCGTTTTAGAATCAGTTTCACAATGTAAAAATTGATAGAAATAAATATTAAGTATAGATTGATAATGATAAGAACATAGGGCTTTGATATCCACCACTAATCATACTTTCCCAATAAGTAATGTGTCATTGCTGTAGCCCTACTATGAATACCTAATGGTTGTCAACCTAAGGGCATGGTATCTACTCCTTAAGCTATTGATTTCCCTAAGCAATGAGTTAGGCATGATATCTACTCTAACTCTTTTCTTTCTTAAGGGATTCAGCATGGTGTATACTGAGTTGTTCCTTAAGAGAGCATAACATCTGTGGAAATCAGCAACCATACGAGACCTATGGTATGGTATTATAATACCCGTATTTTTATAGTAAGGGTAAATATCTATTTTAATAAATATGACAAAGAGTTAAAATCCCATAAGGCTGAATGAGGATTGAAGGAGACAAAGGTTGAAAAAAAAAAGTCAACATATGAATAGTAAACTCGTGGCAACACATGCCAACCGGGAAAATGATTGCAAAGGCAATCATGATGTTTTTTCTCCATCATTCAATTCTTGTCTCATAAGGGAAAAGTAAAGGGAAAAAAAATGGTGCTTCCACCGTTACCTAGTGGAAGTCATTTAAAACAAAAAAAAAAAGGGACAAAACAAAATGATGAGAGACTAAGGTGGGAGGGGGGTGGCTGCTGAAGACTAGCAAAAAGAAAAAACAAAAAAATTATTTTGTCTTGCAAAGACAATAATGGTGTCTTGCAAGTGTCCAATGTATAGAATAATTTAGAGAAAGTGGATGATGACTTGGCAAGCAACTTTCAAAGTTGCATAATGAAGTTTCATATCATATATATATGAAAAGTAGACATGAGAAGTAGCTGTGAATGAAGGATAAAAATTTTAGCTTCTCTTCATTTTCTCTAAACACCGAGTTCAAAGAAATGTCAAAAGAGCAAAATTTTGAAAGAGTTTTCTGTAGAATTTCATAGAGGATCATGAAAAGCTATAAGTATTATAAGGTAATAGCATAGTATTTATTTTTGAATTTTTAGCATATATGAAATTTCCAGAGTTCAAAGTGGGAATTTTCAAAGGAAGTGGTTTATGATGAATTTAAGAAATAATTAGAAATTTAATACAAATATTATGTCAGGTGTTGACTATCTACAACGGGAGAAATTTCTGAGAAGAACCTAAAAAGACAAGAAGGTGACCCATGGGTAGCTTTAAATACTACAGAGTGAGTTGAATAGGCTCTAAAGTAGTTAAGATTGTTTTCAAGTTTTAGCTAAGTTTTCAAGTTGCAAACAAACAGGTTGTTTACTTGAGAAATACAATATCAAGATCAAAGACCTAGAATAGGCTCTAAAGTAGTTAAGATTTGTACATCTCTACTCACAAGTATTTTGTTTTTCATTATGGATCATTTTGATTAAAAAATTTCACAAAAAAATATTTTGACTAGAAAAACCTTATCAAAATAACAAATTCTGTTCCAGGACATCCAGTAAATTGAATGATGTTCAGTCAACTGAATGATTTCATTCAATCGATTGAATGAAATACCTAATACTAATTTATCTTTTAAATAACCCTTCAATCGACTGAACAAACCATCCAGTTAACTGAACATTATAAAATAATGGTAATATTTCAAATCTAAAGGTCTGTTCGATGCATTTAATGCACCAAACCACTCCCAAACAGAATTTTTTGGAGAAACCATCATAAATAAGAGATAGGGCATACACAAGAGCATTAAATTTTCATCTTCTCATTTGAGATCATTAAAAGCTTTCAAATACTTTGTGTATTTCTAAAAGCTTTGTAATTTTAAGAGAGATATAAATTCTTCCTTGTAAGAGCATTAAATTTAAGCCTCTCTTGTCTTTCTTCCACATTCAATTCCTATCATTGTAAAGAGAAAGAGTTGGTGTAACTCTTAAAGCGTTTAGGCATTAAACACTTCCTTGTGGAAGAGATTATTGTAAGGTTTGGGCAACACCCGAGAAATTGCTTGACTATTCTTAATGGACTGCTTCAAGGAGGTTTCTAGAAGAGAGTGGACATAGGGTCGGAGTGATTCTGATATTGTCGAACCAGTTTAAACAGAGTTTGCATATCCTCTTCCTTTACCTCTTTTATTTTAAGAAAATTATTTGTTGTTTTCTTAAATTAATTAAAATTTTAAAACTAGTTTGTTAATTGCAAAAAGTTTTTTAAAACCCAATTCACCCCATCTTGGGTTTGTACCTTGATCTACAATTGGTATCAGAGCCATACGCTCAATTTTTGGCTTAAAATCCTTGAGTTGATCCTATGACTTCAAATGGTTATACTGAAGGTCATTCCTATACTAGACCTCATTTGTTCAATGGCACAAACTATAATTATTGAAAAAATAGAATGAAAATCTTTTTTGAAGGATAAGATTATAATTTGTGGAGAATCATTAAAAAAGGACCTAGATTTCCTATTAAGGAAATAACTATTGGAGAAATCATTCGAACAATGCAAAAGCTTTAATAAGAGTTTGATGAAGGGGATTGTAGAATGATGTCTGTAAATAGTAGAGCTACTAGTATACTACATTATACTTTAGATATAAATGAATAAAATAAAATTTTAGTATGTGTTTCGGCTAAAGAAATATGTGAAAAACTTCAAATTACTTATAAGGGCACTAGTGTAGTTAACAAATAAAAAAATATATATGCTAGTGTTCGAGTATGAATCTTTTAAAATGTCTCCCAACGAAACAATTTCTGAAAATGCACTCCTGCTTCACCACTATTGTTAATGGTTTAAAGCTTCTTGGTAGGAACATTGAGGAGTTTGAGCTAACAACGAAGATATTAATATCTTTGCCATCAACTTAGAAAGCAAATAAGATGGCTATAATGGAAGCAAAAAATCTTGATAAACTTGATGTTGAAACCCTTTTCCAGTCATTATTGACATACGAGATGGAAGAAATGAATCCGAGTGTCAACGATGATGAGATGAAGAAAAAGAAAGTGATTGCTGTCGAAGCTTCCACAAGAAAGAAAGTGGAAGAAAAAGAAGAAGAGATGAGAGTAGTGAAGAAGACGGTGAAATGGAACTCATCAGCAAAAGGCTTCATAAGTTCTTAAAGAAAAGCGAGAAATCATACACAAATGATTCCACTCCAAAAAGAGAAACTATTGTGTGCTATGGTTGCAAGAAGCTTAGACACATTAAGGCTGATTGTCCAACAACAAATAAACCATATAAGAGCTTCAAAGATAAATCCATGGTTGCAGCCACTTAGAGTGATGATGAAGAAGAACTTTTGGATAATGACGTCGAATATGAAGAAATTGTCAATATTTTCTTAATTGCGATTGATGATGAAGATGAGGTAACAAATTCTTTTCCCCACTAATAATAATGATAATATTGTTAGTAGTAGTGAAGAATTGATTGAAGTAATTAATGAAATGCATGAAGAATTGAAGAAATTTGATTATAGAAATATTGCTCTCAAGAAGGAAGTCTCATCTCTCTCTAAAGAGATGGAAAGTCTAAAAGAAGAAAAAGAAAAACTATCTTTTATGCTTTATAACTCATCACAAGATTTCTTGAAAAATGAAAATGATGATTTGAAAAAGAAAGTGATGGAGTTAAATAACATTATATCTATACTTATTCTTGGAAAAGATAAACAAGATGAAGTGCTATCTTGCCAAATAATGAATGGAGAAAAATCCGGTTTGGGTTATTCTCCATCAAGACATCCTTTGTGAAAGCAACATGTGTGGATAAGCCTTCCACTTCTAAGGCCTCTAGCAATGTTAAGAGTTTTCCTTTAAAATATGCTAGTAAGCCTAAGAATACAAATTTCAATTCAAATGCTTATGACAGAACTAGAAATCCTAGAAACACCTATGCACATACGTATGCTCATCCTAGAAATACAAATGCTAGGAATACACATTTAAGAAACGCACATCCTAGGAATGCATATCCTTGAGATAACTATCATGTATGTCCTAGATATAACATGTACATTCATAACTCCTATGCTAGAAACATGTATTCAAGGAATACTCATCCAAGGAATAATAGGCATACATATTCAAGACATCCTAGAAACTTCTATGACTATCATCCTAGAAACTTCTATAACTATCGTCCTAGGATCTTGCATTATAAATATGTCTGTAATTATAGAGAACCTTATAATGTTAAGAAAGTATAGGTCCATAAAGGAGTCGTATTTTCTAAGACTAACCCCAAAGGACCCAAGAAATTTTGGGTACCTAAGAGTGCTATTGTGTATCCATATATATTATAGATATCTCCCCACACCAAAGAAAATGGTAAATATTGGTACCTTGATAGTGGATGCTCAAAGCACATGACCGGTTATCAAAGTATGTTCACAGAGCTAACTTTAAGGGATGGAAAACACATCACCATTGGAGATAATACCAAGATAAAGATTATCAGGCATGACAAAGTGGGTAAAGATTTTTCCACCCTAAAGAACTCTAGTGATTGAAGAATCTGTACATGTTGCTTTTGATAAATCTAACTCAATTAGTAGTAGAATAGTATCTCTTGATGATGATGCAAATTTTATTCCAAGAATGGATACATCTACTCCTATTGTTGACCCTAAAGAAAGTCAACCTCAAAAAAATCAAGTGGTAGATGCTCCAAATCTTGATCAACCTTCCATAAGTGTGGACTTAAGTTCCTAGACCAAAGAATCATACCATCATAAGAACTAAATGGGTTTATAAAAACAAAATGGATGAAAATGGATTTGTAACTAGGAACAAGGCTAGACTTGTTGCTAAGGGTTACAATCAAGAAGAAGGAATAGACTTTGATGAAACCTATGCTCCTGCAGCTAGATTAGAAGCAATTTGTATGTTGCTAGCCTTTGTATACTTTAAAAAGTTTAAACTATTTCAAATGGATATGAAAAATGCATTTTTAAATGGCTTTATAGAAGAAGAGGTTTATGTTGAATAACCTCTTGGTTTCGAAAATCCTAACCTTCCAAACCATGTCTATAAGCTTTCTAAAGCTCTTTATGGGTTAAAGCAAGCTCCAAGAGCATGGTATGAAAGGTTAAATAAGTTTTTATTTGAAAATGGATTTACAAGAGGAAAATAGATACAAATCTTTTTACAAAAACTCATAAATATGATACACTCTTAGTTCAAATATATGTTTATGATATTATATTTGGTGCCTCTAATGAATCTATGTGCTAAGAATTTGCTAAGTGTATGCAAGGAGAATTTGAGATGAGTATGATGGGAGAGCTTACCTACTTCCTTGGACATCAAATCAAACAATCAAAAGGAGGCATCTTCATCAATCAATCTAAATACACCAAAGACTCACTAAAAAGGTTTAGGATGGAGAACCCAAAGTTTATTGGGACTCCCATGAGCATCTCTACAAAACTTAACTTGGATGAGGGAGGTAAGTGTGTAGATACTAAGACTTATAGAAGCATGATAGGGGCTTTACTATATCTAACTGCAAATTGACCCAATATAATGTTTAGCGTATACACGTGTGCTAGATTCCAAGCTAATCCTAAGGAATCTTATATTGTTGTTGTGAAAAAAAATTTAAGATATTTGCAAGGTACTCAAATTCTAAGCTTATGGTATTATAGAAAATCAACTTTGAGCTTGTTAGGTACTCGGATGTTGATTTTGCGGGGTTTTAAGTTAGATAGAAAAAGCACTAGTGGAACGTGCTAGTTTCTAGGTGTTATGCTAACTTTTTTGTTTTCAAAGAAACAAAATTCATTACACTTTCAACTACCGAAATGGAATATGTAGTCTCCAGTAGTTGTTATGCATAAGTTTTATGGATGAAAAAATAATTAGAAGATTATGGTATATGTTTTAAAAATATTCCAATTCATTGTGACAACACTAGTGCCATTAACTTGACAAAAAGAATCCAATTCAGTATTCTAGAACCAAACATATTGACATAAGACATCACTTTATAAGAGATCATGATCAAAAGGGTGATATTAAACTAGAATTCATTCCCTCTGAAGATCAAATTGCTAACATTCTTACAAAACCTTTGAAGAAAGATAGCTTTTAGGTAAAAATAAACTATTAATGGGATTGAAAAACTTTGAATATGTGTGTGTTTGATTGGATTTACATTCACCATTTGCATGTGTGACAATAAGTGAATGAAGATTGAACCTCAATTCAATTTTTCTATCACTCAAAAATGGCACAAAACAAATCAGACTTGCAATTCTTCAAACTGGAGCTCAAAATTTTCTTTGAAAATCCTGATCTAGTCGAGTGAAAGAAATCATTCATTCGACTGAATGAAATCATTCAATTGACTGAATGAAGTTTAGTCGGCTGAACAACATCATTCAGTTGACTAAAGTGCCTTAGTTTTTCAAACCTCACTCTCTGCTATTCGTTTAGTTGACTGAACGCTCCCATTTATTCGACTAAACGTACGCTAACTCAATTTTTTTAGAATAAAAAAAACAAACCTTTTGTTTTCAAAAACCTACATTGCAGCCGCATCTGAGCCTGTGCTTTATCTCTTAAAATTTCCTCGTGGATCCTTCAATTTCCTGATAAGGTTCAACTTCAAAACCTTAACCCACTCGCTTGAACCTTCAATCACTTGAAAATTTTTGACTGAAAAATCACTTGAAATTTTTTCCCCAAATCTAAAAACCTTAACTTTCATGTTTTCAAAATTCCTACATTGTGTTCTCTTCTCCATCTTGCTTCCTCGTCTTTATTTTGGTTAAACCTCAAATTTCTTCATGGAGAATCATCTCAAGCGCATCAAAACCCTTGCAAAGAGGCATATTGATATAGGTAAAAAGAAAAGGAAGGAGTATGACGGTCAAAGCAGTCAGCCTCCTCAAGATGAGCTTAACACCTCTCTCTTTAGAGACCAAGACGCCAAGGAATTGTATGATTCTAATATAAAGTTTAAAATCATCAGGCACGACAGAGCTGTAGATTTCTCTCCCCTTTGGTTTAGTAATTTTATACTTAGACCTATGTTTGATAAATTAGGTTGGACTGGCTTAGTCACCCTCAATAAAAAAAAAAAATACAACCTTAAGCTTATGCATTAGTTTTAAGCTAATGTAAAATAGTTATCCTTGAGCTCCATCACTTTTACCAAAATAGTCATGGGCTAGGAATTCAAAATGTCTGTTGGCCTACTCTTTAAAATTATAGCCCTACTTGTAGAAGAAATTAAGTGGATAGGGGATTTCTGGCCCACTGAATTTGATTATTCCAGGGCCTATACGATATTGAATGGCAACAGGGATTATGTGTTTAGCATTCAAACCTATAACACATATCCTGATCTTCCCTTATACTCTAGGATGCTAAGCCTAGTAGTAAACTCTTAACCTTGACCTGGGTAGCCGCACCAGTCCCTCCAAGCTTGATATTGTCCTCATATACTACTTTTTTATTGGGACCCCCTACCTCTACCTATTGATCCTTAGTAATATGATTGTCGGGCATGACTGTTCTTCTGGTGTTTTACTTTATGGTATGATCATCACCTTGATTCTACGTCACCACAAGGTTCCTCTTCCTGAGCATGAAGCAAAACAAATCGAAATGTCTGACGTCATCAATGACTCATCCCTTAAGAAGATAGGCTTTCCGATCTAAGATAACAAGGTTGTGTATAAGCCTAGGAAGAACATTAGGATAGGGAATGAAGCTCTTAGCGAAGCGGCTCTAATACCGGAGGTTTTGAGGTGGACTCACCAGAGGACAACTGATTCATGAGTTGTAGGAAGCTCTCAGGACGCGATCCTTGAAGATTTGATAAGCCTCCAGGTCTCTATGACCAGTATGCAAAAGGTCACTGAGACCAAGCTTGAGGATCTCAGGACCAGAGTACATATTGATCTTGTTGACTTGAGGATTGGTCTTCGTGTTGTATATGATGATCTATCATCCTTTAGAGCTGACTCATGGAGTACTATGGATGACCTATGAGATTAGCTTCTAGACGTTTAAGACCTACTTTGAGCATCTAGCTTCCCTCCTTCACTTCCTCCAAATGATTGGCACTATTAGTCTAGTTATCTTAAATATTTTTGGACTTGAGAAACTTTGCAAGTTACATTTCCTTTCTCATGCATTTTACTGTTTTCAAGCTTATTCTCATACTTGGTTGACATGTTAAATGTTTCTTATGCTTAAAATTTTTCTAGGTTAATGGGAACCTTAACTATTTATCTATTTATGGATGTGATTGGCTAAATTAGCTCTTCTTTTGCAAATTTCCTGGTTGTTATTGTTTTTCACTCCTTTTTCAATTTTCTAATTCTACTTGAGAGGTCTTCCAGTATTTATTTTTAGGCTAATATTTTGTATGCAAGTTTGTTTTAGCATATTTTTTCTATCCATTGGGATATAAGTGCTTATTTTGTTGTCTTTAGCAAGTTCTAGTGCTTACCGACACTTTTTCGGCATTCTAAGCTCCTTCTTGAGCCACTTTTTTATTTTCTTGAAATGCCATTTCTATCTTACTATCTTTACCTCTAAGCTTCATTGCTTTTCCCATTTCTTTTGTTCACAAAAAGGGGGAGAAAAAGGGAGAAAATGTATATATTCTATACTCACTATTTCTGATGTGTGCATAGTCTTAGGGGGAGCATTGCTCCGAACCTATTAGAATTGCTTCAAATAGAATTTATATTTTGATATATACTCAGTTGGATGTTTTCAAAAAAACTTGCAGGTGAGTTTTATCTTAAAAGCAAAGGAAATACTGTCCATTTTTCTGCAAAAATCCAACACTTAGTTTCTAAAAATTATTTTTCTGCATATAGTTTTGACATCATTAAAAAGGGGGAGATCGTTAACCTTTATTTGATTTTAATTATAACAAAACACTAGCTTTTATTTGTGCTAACATTTTCAGCTAAGGGTTCAAGTTGCAAACAACATACAATTCAAAGACAAGATGCAAAACAAGCAGACTGTTTACTTGAGAAATACAATATCAAGATCAAAGACCTGGAATAGGCTCTAAGGTAGTTAAGATCTATAAATCTCTGCTGACAAGTAATTTTCTTTTCATTATGGCTCATTTTGATTAAAATACTTTTACAAAAAATTATTTTGACTAGAGAAACCTTCTCAAAACAGCAAATTCTGTTTCAGGACATCTAGTCGACTAGATGGTTTTATTCAGTCGATTGAATGTAGTCTAGTCGACTAAATGGTTTTATTAAGTAGACTGAATGAGGTTCAAACAACTGAATGGTTTCATTCAGTCAACTGAACGTTCTAAAATAATGGTAATATTTCAAATCTGAAGGTATATTCAATACATTTAATGCACCAAACCACTCCCAGACATGATCTTTTGGAGAGTAACAGCTAGTAGGTTCTGTATCTATAAAAACCCATCATTAATAAGAGATAGGGCATACATAAAAGCATTAAATCTTCATCTTTTCATTTGGGATCATTAAAAACTTTCAAAATCCTTTATGAGACATTTCTAAAAGCTTTGTATTTTTAATAGACATGCATTCTTCCTTGTAAAAGCATTAAATTCAAGTCTCTCTTGTCTTTCTTCCACATTCAATTCCTATCATTGTAAAGAGAAAGAGTTGGTGTAACTCTTAGAGCCATTATGCTTTAAACACTTTCTTGTGGAAGAGATTATTGTAAGGTTTGGGTAACACCTGAAAAGTTGCTTGACTATTCTTAGTGGATTGCTTCAAAGAGGTTCCTTGAAGATAGTGGACGTTTGGTCGGAGTGATTCTGCTATTACTAAACCACTATAAACGGAGTTTGCATATCCTATTCTTTTACTCCTTTAATTTCAAGCAAGTTATTTGTTGTTTGCTTAAATTGTTAAAAATTGTTTGTTAATTGCAAAAAAAATTTAAAATCCAATTCACCCCCTCTTGGGTTTGCACCTCAGTTTACATCCTTCAAAGTCTTTCACTAAATCTCCTTTAAGCACACAAATTGGTCTCATTCTCGGTAAACTTTATGTTTCTCTGCATTCAATTTCAGATCATGACAAAGAATTGAAGCATAAAAATTTCTTGTTGGTAAGTAATGGTGTTGGTCTCTCTGTTTTTGTTGAAGAAAGGAAAATACATAAGCATATATTGTCGTTACTGTCGGGTCTGATCTTGTGGTGATGGGTGGGTTGGAGCTGTTGATCTCGGAGATGACAAGTTCTGCTTTAGTTGTCAAAATTGCATTGTGATCTGCCATGGCCTATGTCATAAAGCCAATAACATTAATAGTGACAAAAAAGCAGAGGAAAGGCATGAAAGGTGTGAAAAAAGTTGGAGACTTGATGCTTTCTCCAAAGTGGAAAAATGTTATAGACCACTATAGACTAGTTGTCTATAGAAATTAGCTGGCAATTAATCAAAAATCTCATATAGATCGCTTGTCTCTTAGCTGCACTTAATGCATTTTTAAGGGAGAAATGATGTAAAGCCAAAGCTAAGGGTACCTATGTGGGAACAATGCTTCTAATTTTTCTTATAGGAATAGGCCACAAGTAACTGCAAAATTTGAATTTGTTTTCTTATTTTTTACTATTGAGTTTATTGATGTGGATTTAATAGGGCCATCACTTGAACCTTAAGGACAAGGTTTATTTGATGGACATAGTAATGAAAGGAACGTGTAATAGTAGAGCAAACAAATCAATATTATAGCAGAGTGGAAGTTAGAAGAACCTAAGAAGATAGAATGAGTTAGTTAGTTGCTAGTTATTTAAATCAGTTACATTTTGTTACAAGTTAGTTAGCCTTCTTGGCCTTAGTTGTAATTGTCTTAGCCTCTATTGTTACAGGCACTGAACTATAAATAAGTCTATGCATTGTAAACGAAGAAGGTATTCAGAAATAAGAAATTTACTTATCTTTCTAAAATCTTCTTCTTCATCTCTTTCCTCTCCCATTAGAAGTTTTCCACTAGCTTAAAACTAGTGGAAAACTAGAACCTCCAAAACTGAGGTTCATAACATTGGTGCTTTCATTGATCTCCCTTACCATATAAAAATACTAGATTACATTTTCCCATTATAGACGAGGACACAAGATTTTAGAAAACTGATGATCAACTCAAAGTACATACTCACTAAATCAAGACACTCAAACAAATTCAGAAGGCTCAGTATCAAGAAATTGTTAAATTCAAGAATAAAAAAGCACAGAAAATGGATGATCTGAAGCAATGGTTCAAAGCCTTCTTGATTTCTATGGATTCCAAGTTTGATATTTTACAATAACATTTGAATCATCACCCAAGAAATCCTGAATCTTCATAACTAACCATGGATCCTAGTGCAAGAGCAACAATATCCTTTAACCCTCCATTACAAAACCCTTCTATATCCAATAACATTTTCCTTGTAAATTTTTTCCCAACAAGTCACAAATTAGAAACCTACCACCATGGTTACACATTAATCCTAGTCCTTTACTTTCGACTCTGACTTTGCGTTTGAGTTTAATTGCGAATCGAAACCCTAAAAAACCATTGGAGCTTATGCCAACAAGGGGAAACCTCTTGCGGCAAAATCTATGGAAGAGAGCCCCAAGATCACAACACCCAGATTGCTTCTTGCTTCGATATCACAACAGTCATCGGTAACGATATGACTGAGTGAGATCAATTACACACCGAAGGATTTAGAGCAAACATAGAAAGAACTAATGGAAACATCTGATGATGATAAGAAAACTGAGATAACACTCACTCCCAACCAAGAACAACTCTTCAACGGTAAGGGTCTTGTTGCTGGTTTTTAAGAAAATCAAGAATTGCTCAACTTTGACACTGTGGATGATGTTGGGTCTACAATTTTTGCTTGGAAAATAATGGTCCCTGATGCTAAAGGAAAATTTGAGAAAACATAGTATATTCTAATTTATCCGGATTCACTAATTTCATTCTTAGTGATCCTATGATTATGAATATTTAAGAATTAAGCTTAAGAAAATACATCTCATTAGCATGATCTCATCGTGATGCTTATTTCTATTGCTTTTATTCTATGTGTTTTATCATGTAAACACATGGAATGCGGTTTTATAATGAACACGATAAATATAGTAATAAATAAATATTTATTTCTAATAAATAAATAAGATTAATTACAAGTAACATGCCCATAACATCAAATGTTATTATCTTCTAGACCACATGAATACTAAAGTCAATAACCCAAATATCTTATACCTATTGCTTTAGTTAGTAGATTCGCAATATTATATGTCGATGAAACTCTTTTTTTTTTCTTTACATCTTCTCTTACATTAATTTTTCTAGTCAATTGGAATTGTTGCAAGTTGTGCTTGGAGTTTTTATGAGACCTTGGTTCCTATGCCTATACAATAACGTATCAAGATATTGAATTTACAATGTTAGGAAGCACTCCAAGCTCACTGATGGACTTCTTTATCCAAGCAGCATCCTTCGCAACTTATGATTCAACAATGTATTGGATCACTATGGTTAAATCCACAGTGATTGCTTGCTTGGAACATTTTCAGCTCACTACTCCATTCAATGTGAACAAATATCCGGATACTGATTTACCATCATCTTTGTCATAATTAAAACTAGAGTTTGTAAAGTCCTCAAGTTTCAAGTGTTCTCCTTTATATATGAGATACAAATATTTATTTCTTCTAAAGAACTAAAGAATGCTCTTCATAGCTATTCAGTGACCCCTACCTAGATTGAACTGATATGTTCTCATAAAACTTAGAGTATATGCAATATTAGGCCTTGTACATAACACAGAATACACGATGGATCCAATTTAATCATGCATTCTCACTTCTTAGGTGTGTTTGGAGATATATCTTTTGAGACAGTAATTCCTTGACTTATCTTGGAATTTTTCATGCTGAACCTCTTTAGAATTTTGTCTATATATGTGGATTGGGACAAGCCTAGCATCCTTGTAGATCTTGATCCCAAAATATAGGATGCTTCATCAAATCCTTTATAGATAAATTTTGTTTTTACAATAAAACATTGACTGACTGCAACATACCTACGTCATTCTTAATAAATAATATGTCATATTTTTTTACCTACTTATACATACATGGTTCATTCTCGTTCTTTATAAAATCAAACAATTTGATTATCTCATAAAAATATATTTTCTAACTTCTAGAAGTTTACTTTAATCCATGAATGAATCTTTAGAGCTTGTATACCTTGTGGTCACTACCATTAGATGTAAATCCCTCATTAGGTGTCATATAAACATCTTTCTCTATATTTCCATTAAATAATGTGGTTTTAACATTCATATGCCAAATCTCATAGTCAGGGTATACAACTATAGCAAGTAATATCCTAATGGATTTAAGCCTAACTCAGAGAAAATTTCGTCAAAATCAACTCCTTATCTTTTCTTGAAACCTTTCATCACTAGAATTATCTTAACATTCATATTCCAAATCTCATAGTCAGGATATACAAGTATAGCAAGTAATATCCTAATGGATTTAACCCTAACTCAGAGAAAATTTCGTCAAAATCAACTCCTTATCTTTTCTTGAAACCTTTCATTACTAGCATGTAAAAACTTTGGTGTTCAAATTCTTTTCCATGATCACTTCTAATGCTTGAAATGAAAATTATTTTTTCATTTTGAACCTTTTTACAAAAGTTTTCAAATCCTTTATAAGCTTCATCCTTGTAAGCAATAAAAATAAAAAAAGGTATACCTTGAATAGTCATCAACAATAACAAGAGCATATTGATGCCTAGACCAATGGTACTTATTGGACCAACTAAGTTCATATGCAAAATTTCCAATGGTCTAGTGGTTGAGACTACATTTTTTTTTGTTTTAAAAGAAATTCTAGTTTGTTTTCCCGTTTGACAAGCATCACACACCTTGTTTTTTTCGAATTTGATTTTTGGAAGTCTAATGACTAAATCTTTTCTTGAAATGATTTTAGGCATCCATATTCACATGGCCAAGCCTTCTGCGCCATAGCCGTAGATTTTCACTAAATGCGGGAAAATATTTTTCATTTTTCAAATGCAAAGATTTTAAATCAACTATATAGACATTTTCGTTTCTATAGCCAACAAACTTGATCTTGTTGCTCTTGATGTGTATAATTAGATAATGGGAGGTTTCAAATATGACTTTGTTGCCTTTGTCACATAGTTGACTAATACTTAGTAAATTTGGCTTAAGGCCTTGCACAAATAATACATGATCAATGGTTGAGAAATCATTACCAACTTTTCCATGCCCGATGATTTTTATCTTTGTGTTATCTCCAATGGTGACATGTCCGCCATCTTTTAGAGTTAGCTCTTTGAATACACTTCGATCACCGGTCATGTGCTTTGAGCATCCACTGTCAAGGTACCGATAGTTACCTTTTTCCTTGGTGTGGAGACATATCTATATTACATAAGGATATACAATTGCACTCTTAGGTACTCAAAATTTCTTGGGTCCTTTGAGGTTAGTCCTAACAGTTCCTTTAGGGACCCATACTTTCTTAACATTGTAAGGTGCTCTAAAATTGTAGACATGTTGATTAGGCATGATCCTAGGATAATAATAGTTATTGATATTTCTAGGATTTCTCAAATATGCATGCCTATAGTTCCTTGGATAAGTATGTTGATTAATCCCAAAAACCCATAATTGGTTCCTTCGTCACTTAGTGTTGGCACAGGACTCAGTCATCTAAATTTACCTAGCTGACAATCTCTATACAATGCATGTATATGATGATCAAGCATAGCACATAAACCATATGAAGAATGAAATAAGACTAGGAATTAATCAATTGAGCATCACAAAAAAAAAAAACAATTTGTAACAAAGCTAATCGAAATCCTTAAGAAAACATGACTAGGGCTTCAATCGAGCCCTAACTAAAATATTTAGTTACACATAATTCTAATGAAAAATATCCTCATCATAAAAAAAAAATAGATCAAAGAAAGAAAAGAAAACTCCTTTACGATGATAATCCTCAGAGAACAAGAACTCTCATGCGTGAAGACGGCCACCGTATAAGAAAATATAGTAAAAAAAAGCTCTTCCCTTTTTGGTCTCTTAAACATGTATTTATAGAACCTAAACAAAACCCTAGCAATTGAATGTGTGCCTATATTTGTGTTTTTGATTTTTCCCTAGACTTATTTAGGCACTCAACTTCCTTTTCCAGCCATATAACTCCCAAAAAAAATCAGAATTTAATAGCTCCTTCTCGTCTACCACGTTGAAATCATGCACAACCTGACCTTTGTCTACTAAAACTACCATAACTTTTTCTAGAAATATTATATTTATGAGCTGTAAAATTCTCCAGAAAATAGACACCCGGATCTTTCCAAGTATATATGGCTCATCTCATCTTCACCCTTTGCTAGTGATAACATGACTTAGCAAAATGTTCAATTTTTCTTTAACAGCCTAGAAATGATGGGTTTTGTTGCACTCCTCTTGAGAAACCTGAAAGCATGTAAAACACTACAAAAGATCAAATTGTAACAAGGCTAGAGGATTAACATATGCAAATTAAGGGGCTTGAATGTGTGACATTCAGTGCTTATCAAGATCTTATGTGATATTGCTTCATTGACAAGAGTTGTATGTTGAGCATAGTCACAATGCAAGGTTCCAAATATTTAAAGACCTCTTTAGGGCTAGGATGCCTAAAGGATCATTAGTTTATGAGCATAGATTAAATATATTGAACTATATCAAGTAATTAGACCGGTTTAGTTTAGTATGGATGTGGAGTTAAGTAGTGACTTAATCTTTCAATTCCTCCGAGACTCATTTTTTGTAGTATGTTATGAACTAAAACATGAACGAGATAGAAGCTATGCTTCCAAAAATAGTTAATATGTTGAAGATTGCAGAAGCAACAATCAAGAAAGTTAAGACACCCATTATGCTTGTCAATGGGGCTTCATTTTAAGATTTAGGGAAAAATACATTAAATAAGAAGAAGACACCATTAAAAGCAAAGGAAGGTGTAAACAAGGCATGTTCCTAAAAAGCCAAAAAGAATAACAGTCAGTGCTTCCATTGTGGTAAAGATGGATACTAAAAGAAATTGCAAGGTTCAACTTGCAAGACAAGCCTTAGAAAGGCATATCTCAGTTGTTATTCAATGAAATTAAATTATAATTTAAAATGTTTCTACTTGGTTATTAGATACCAATTGTGATTCTTGCATTTGCAAAGTTTGCAAGAGTTGAGATGAAGCAAAAAAACTAAGTAAAGGAGAAGTTAACCTATGCCTTGGAAATGGAGTAAGCGTCGCTACATTAACCGTAAGAACTTATTACTTAGCTTTATCATCTAAAAGTAGACAATAAAATATTTCACTAAACAACAAAGGAAAAATATTAATGATCTATTATTCTTACATGTGGCACTTAAGACGAGGTCATATCAATAAAGATAGAGTGAGCAAGTTGGTAAAAGTTGAATACTTGGATCTATCGAATTTTGAATAAAATCAAACTTGTGAAGCCTATCTCATAGGGAAAGTGACTAGATCTCCATTTAGTGAATAAGGAGAAAGAGCCGCAGATGTATTAGGGATGATACACACTAACATGTGTTGAACCCTAACAGTCAATGCTAGTGGAGCTTACTCCTACTTCATTACTTTACTGACAATCACTCTAGCTATGGGTATGTGTACTTAGTGAAGTACAAATCTGAATCATTTGAAGAGTTAAAAGAATTTAAAAGTGAAGTTGAAAAGTAAAATGGAAAAAGTATTGAAGCTTGATCGAGAAGTTAAATACTTGTCTGATGATTTTCTTCATTATCACATGGAGAATGGGATTTTCTCTTAAGTGGACCCTTTTTAAACTATACCCTATTATATATGGTATGATCCATGATGAGTTACACTGATCTTTCTATATATCCTTTTGGGGATATGTTGTCCTAACTACCACATACTTATTGAATAAGGTTTCCTTAATGGCAGTACCTAAGACACTATATGAGATATAGAAAGAGATGAAACCTAATCTTAAACATGTTAAGATTTGGTGTTGTTCTACTTAAATAAGATGGGTATTTAGAAATAAGATGGATGAAAATGGAATAGTAACTAGGAACAAGGCTAGACAAGTTGCTAAGGGATATAATCAAGAAGAAGGAATAGACTTTGATGAGACCTATGCTCTCGTAGCTAGATTAGAAGCTATTCGAAATTCATTAGCCTTTGCATGCTTTAACAAGTTTAAGTTATTTCAAATGGATGTAAAAAGTGCCTTTTTAAATGGTTTTATAGAAGAAGAGGTGTATGTTGAGCAACCTCTTAGATTTGAAAATTCTAGTATTCCAAATCATGTCTATAAGCTTTCTAAAGCTCTATATGAGTTGAAGCAAGCTCCAAGAGCATGGTATAAAAGAAAAAGTAAATTTTTGCTTGAAAATAAATTTACAAGAGGAAAAATAGACACAACTCTCTTTACAAAAACTCACAAAAATGATACACTACTAGTCCAAATATATGTTGATGATATCATATTTGGGGCTATTAATGGATCTATGTGTCAAGAGTTTGCTAAGTGCATGCAAGGTGAATTTGAAATAAGCATGTGGGAGAACTTACCTACTTTCTTGGACTTCAAATCAAACAATTGAAAGGAGGTATCTTCATCAATAAATCAAAATACACCAAGGACCTATTAAAGAGGTTCAGGATGGAAAGCTCAAAGTCAATTGGTACTCCTATGAACACTTCTACAAAACTTGACCTTGATGAATGAGTTAAATGTGTAGACACTAAAATTTATAGAAGCATGATATGAGCTTTACTTTATTTAACTGCAAGTAAACCTGATATAATGTTCACTGCATGCATGTGTGCTAGATTTCAAGCTAATCCTAAGGAATCACCCATAATCGCAGTAAAAAGAATCCTTAGATATCTACAAGGGACTCAAAACCTAGGATTATGGTACTTTAGAGATTCATCTTTTGAACTTGTAAGATATTCAGATGTTGATTTTACAGGGTATAGACTAAATAGAAAAAACACTAGTTGAACATGCCAATTCTTAAGTGCAATGCTAACCTCTTAGTTTTCCAAGAAACAAAACTCGGTTACGCTATCAACCACCGAGGCAGAATATGTACCAGCCAGAAGTTGTTGTGCACAAGTGTTGTGGATAAAACAACAACTAGAAGACTATGGCATGAACTTTAAAGATATTCCAATTCATTGTGATAACACCAGTGCTATCAATTTAACAAAAAATCCAATTCAGAATTCTAGAACCAAACACATAGAAATTAGACATCATTTCATAAGAGACCATGCTCAGAAGGGTGATATAAGACTAGATTTCATTACTTCAAAAGATTAAATAGCTGACATTCTTACAAAATCCTTAAGTGAAGTTAGTTTTTGTAAGATTAGACTATTAATGGGCTTAAAAGACTATGATAAATTGTATGTTTAATTGCATCAACATTCATTATATGCATTTTTGACATCTAGTGAATGAGTATTAAACCTTATTTAATATTTCTCTCACTCAAGATGGCATAGATAAACAAAATTCGTGCTAAAACTCTAAGCTAGAGCTCATTTTTTTAAATTTCTTAAATGGTCCAATCGACTGGTAATATGACTTCAGTTGACTGGTAACTCACTACCGTTTCAACCAGTCAACTAGTTCCAAGTACCTAGTGGACTGGTAGCACAAGAAATTGTTTGAAGCTAAAATTTGAAATTTTGGTAACCTAACCAGTCGACTATTATGGATGACCAAGTCGACTGGTATTTCTCTGCCAGTTTACCCAATCGACTGGTATCCTGACCCAATCAACTAATATAACAAAAATTCCCAAATTATGAAGGACCCAGTCGACTAGTGCCCTAACCCAGTCAACTTGTATCACGATTTTATAAATAGTCGCTTCAGTTTTTCAAGTTTTCACGCCATTTTCAAAACCCTTGAGCTTTCTCTTTCTAGAAAATCTCTGATTTCTGTCCACAATCTCACAAAAACACTCCATGGAATCCTTAATCTCATCCCCCATCACCTTCATTTCTACTTTGCACGGTTAAAAAATCCATTTTTCCCAAAATCTTTCAAATTTATCCCTTAAAAAACTTTCTTCCAAATGTCTGAGAGAATTTGGATCAAAACCACCATTGGAATACCTCACGCACCTACAAGGCCGCGGTCCAAGAAATCCACGATACTGGATGCCAAAAGAAAGGGCTTGGCAGGTTCTTCAAGTAAAAAGGCGAGGATTGAGCTCGACGACTCACTATTTTGGAGTCCAGCCACCAAAGAAAGGTATAACTCCGTCATTCGCCACAAAAAGATCATGACCGGTAGATTCGTTGACTTCGATTCTATCTGTCATGCAAATTTTGATATTTTGCCTCTTTTCGAGGTAGTGCACTTGACACCACTTGTCAAGGTTCACTAAAAACACTACCCACGCCTTATTCACCAGTTCTACGTAAACTTGGTGAAGCCTAGTCCACTAGCTCTTCGTTTCACAACCAGTGTGATGCATGGTGTTTGAGGTGAACACTGACCTCCTAGTCAGCATTCTGAGGATCCCAGTGGGAGGGATTCAATGGAGTCTAGATAGATGGTCGGACAACTTCGATTATGAGGAGGCATGCCAAATCGTTAAGGGAGATCCTAACTACATCTTTAGGCCCATTACATTTCACACATGTAGTGATGACTCGGAGTTGTTTAATCTTATCGTGAGTTGGACCATCCATCCACGACTTGAGAGTCAGGGCTATCTCTCGAAAATAGATATAGCATTGATTTGGTGTCTCAAAACTAGACATCACTTCAATATCTACCCCTTACTGTTTGCCAACATGATAAACGGCGAAACTAATAACTCTGGGTGCCTTCCCTACGAGATATTCATTACCTTTATCCTCTAGCATTTTCGAGTCCCCCTTCCCGCCTCTAAGGCTCAGGACATCAGCCCTAAGGACATCTTCAATGTATTTTCTCTGAAAAAGATGGGGTGCACTATCCGTGATGGAATGATTTACTCCAAGTCTAGGAAGAAGATAAGGATTAGAGAGGGTGACAGCAGTGAGGAGGACGACGAGGTTCTTGGTGACGTAGCTCCTCCCACTGCTATTGATACTGATGACCGAGCACCCAGTCCATAGCATGGTGGTTCTAGTGTTGGTTAAACTGGGTAAGATGATCTACTACAGGCTATTTCGAGCCTCTAGCTATCCATGCAGTCCGGGTTCCAAAGCTTGAGCTCTTCCGTTAATTCCATGCACCGTGACCTCTGCACACTTTGTGACGATTTTGAGCTGCACCGAGAGCACACAAAGGGCTCCTTGGCTGAGCTTTGGGATCTTATATGAGATGGCTCTGATCCCCCCACTCTTAAAGCTTTTTGTTTTATCTCTTTGTTTTTTAGCTCTTAGATGATTGTAACACGAACACTTAGTTTTCATTCACATTTTGTACTCAGATAAGCTTCCAAAAAGCTCACATTATATAGATGTATATATATTATTGCTTTGATTTATGTTGTCAGCATTTAGCTCATGTATATATATTATTATGTTATATAGTTGATTGGTTTATAATATTCATGCTCACCTATATGCCTTAACTGGTGATATAAGTGTAAAAACTTCTGACTCTTCTCGTGAAGTCTTCCCAATCTGAAACATGCCTAGTTTTTACCTACAAGTTTTTTTTTGCCTTATCTTCATAGTTGTTATGTTTATCTTGCTTATTTTTTAAGTTTACACCACTTTTTTCTATTGTTGTCAAAACGGGGGAGAAAAAGAGAAAAATCAATGTAAACTTATAATAGAGCATAGATTTCGGGAGAGTATTGCTCTGAACACATTGATGAATATAACTTTGTCTTACTTTGTTTGGTTTGGTTGATTATAAACTGCATTTAAACTGCTTAATAGGTTGGTTTAATATGAAAAACAGAGGAAACTCTGCCTATTTTTTTCTAAAAACCCAACATTTAGTTTTTAAAACTGTTTTTCTCTCATTTGTTTTGTCACCATCAAAAAGAGAGAGATTATTGACCCATATTTGATTTTACTAATGACAAAACACTACTCTAATTGTACTAATAATTTTATCTAAGTGTTTAAGCGGTAAAAAATTTCAGCATAGAAACAAGATGCAAGAACTCAACTAGATTCAGACACCAAGACAAGACAAAAGATATAAAATAGGCATTATAGTATTGAAAACAACTGTAAATCTCTCATGTTCAAATACTTAGCTTGACCTATGACTCATTTTACAAAATATTTTGACAAAACTATTAATATAAATGTTTTTAAGTCAAAAGCAATTTTAAATGCATGAAAAATTGGGTTGAAGGGCAACCCAGTCGACTGACTCAATATACTAGTCGACTGGGGTATAGGATAGAAGTTCCCTAGTCGACTGGTGTCAAAAACCTAGTCGACTGGCAACTGAGATAGAGAGTTTCCAGTCGACTGGTGCTTTGAACCCAGTCGACTGGTACTCCCCCATAACCTAAAAGTTAAGTTTCTCACTTGACCTAGTCAAATGGTAAAAGGACCTAGTCGACTGGTAATTCAATAATATGACCGTTTGAGATGCGGGACTTGAGTATTTAATGCACCAAACCTACCAAGTTAGTGTCTAATGGCCATATTAATTCAAGGCTATATAAACCCACTTTAATGAGCATTTAAAACAAGAAAAGAACACATTCAATTCATAAGTTTGCTTACTAGACTTCCAAAAATCAAATTCGAAAAAGACAAGGTGTGTGATGCTTATCAAATGGGAAAACAAACTAGAATTTCTTTTAAAACAAAAAATATAGTCTCAACCACTAGACCATTGGAAATTTTGCATATGGACTTATTTGGTCCAATAAGTACCATTAGTCTAGGTCAATATGCTCTTGTTATTATTGATAACTATTCAAGATATACCTTTTTATATTTTTATTGCTTACAAGAAGCTTACAAAGGATTTGAAAACTTTTGTAAAAAGGTTCAAAATGAAAAAGGAATTTGTATTTCAAGCATTAGAAGTGATCATGGAAAAGAATTTGAACACCAAAGTTTTTCAAAGTTTTGTGATGAAAATTGAATTGATCATAACTTTTTGGCTCCTAAAACTCCTCAACAAAATGGAGTTGTTGAGAGGAAACATAGAGTTTTAGAAGAATTTACAAAAACAATGCTTTGTGAAAATAGTTTGCCAAAATTTCTTGGGTGGAAGCCGTAAACACTTCTTGCTATGTCTTAAATAGAGTTTGAATTAGGCCTATGCTTAATAAAACTCCATATGAATTATGGAAAGGTAGAAAGCCTAATATCTCCTATTTTTGCACCTTTGGTTGTAAATGCTTTATCTTAAATAACAATAAAACTAACGTGGGTAAATTTGACTCAAAGACCGATAAAGGGATATTCAACCTCTAGTAAAGCTTATAGAGTCTTTAACAAAAGAACTCTAGTGGTAGAAGAATCCATACATGTAGCCTTTGAAGAGTTTAACCTAATTAGTAGTAGAATAATTTCTTTCAATGGTGATGTAGATTTTATTCCAAGAACGGAAACACCCACTCCCATTGTTGACCCAAAGGAGAGCCCACCTCAACAAGTCAAGAGGTAGAAGCTATCAATCTTGATTAACCATCTACAAGTCAATAAGAGGATATTCTTCCCAAAGATTGGAGGTATGTAAATTATCATCAAATCAATCAAGTGATTGGTGATCCTTCATAAGGGGTAAGAACTCGTTCCTCTATTAGAAATATTTGCAATTGTGTAGCTTATTTATCTCAAATAAAACCTAAGACGTTTGTAGAAGCCGATAATGATGTTGATTGGATAAATGCTATGTAAGAAGAAATAAATCAATTTGAAAGAAACAATATATGGAATCTAGTTCCTAGACTAAAGAATCATACTATCATATACATGTGTTGTATGGAGATTGTCAGCTAGGTAAATTTAGATGACCGAGTCTTGTGCCAACACTAAGTGACGAAGGAACCAATTATGGGTTCTTAGGATTAATCAACATGAAAAACCAGAATAGATACCATGTTCAAGGTTTCGTGTGTTTGTTTATTTCAATTGGTTTATGCTTTCTTAAAGTGCAACTTAGTAGATACCATGCAAAATACTTTGAGAATAAAAAGAGTTAGAGTAGACACCCATGCCTAACTTGTTGCTTAGGGAAATCAATAGCTCAAGGAGTAGATATCATGCCCTTAGGTTGGTAAACATTAAGCATCTAAATCTAGTTTGTAGCATTGTGCAAGTCGTTTGCTTTAAAGAAGATGATTAGTGGTGAATATCGAAGCCTTAACTTATTTTCTCATTATTTCAATTCTAGTTTCAAAATTGTTTTACGATTTTCTTTCACTAGTGTAATCTTTGATGTTTATTCAAATCTGTTATTTTTTGTTTCATTTAGATAAAAGCTTTAGGAAATTATATTTAAACATAATTAATCCAATCCTCGTGGGAATGATCTCGTATTTGCTAGCTATACTATTTATTTGATCTTGTGCACTTGCGAGTTAAAACATACATTTAAAAGCTTATTATTTAGGTTGATATTTGTATACAAGTTTTTGGCACCATTGTCAGGGATTGCACTAAATTATGTTTAATTTTTGTATTAAAAAAATCAAAATATATATTTACTGTTTACAGCATATATCGCAGGATTGAAATTTCGTTAATGCAAGGTCGTCGGTCCCAAAATTTAGCCATCATTGTATACGATCCAGAGATTGAACGAAACCTTAGACGACATTAAAGGCAAAAAGAAGAATCTAAAAAAGAAGAAAAATCAAACTCTGAGGAAGTAATGGAGGACGAACAAGTAGAAATTCCACTAGTTCGAAAGCCAATGAAGAGCTCATTTATTCCACAAAACATTAATCAACCATCATGCATCGCATACCAACTAACTGTACAGATCAATTTCAATGTATCTCAACATTTACTTAGTATGGTACCACATTACAGAGGCACACCTTCTGAGGATCCATATTTAAACATTAGAGATTTCTTTGATCTCTGCAAGACTCAGAATATCCAGGGCTTAACTCTGGAAGGAATCAGGTTAATCCTCTTTCCTTTTTCTTTAAAAGATAATACCAAGTTGTGGTTGAACTCTTTTTTTGCAGGTTCCATTAACAATTGAGAGCACTTGGCCACTAAATTTCTAAAGAAATTTTTCCCAGCTCAAAATACAAGGCAAATTAGAAGGGGGATTCAAACCTTTCAACAGAAAGATGGAGATATTTTCTTTGAAGCATGGGAACATTTCAATGAGTTGTTTCTTAAGTGTCCACACCACAATCTATCTCAAGATGATTAGGTACAAGCTTTTTACAAAGGCTTAAATGATACTAATAAAAGTCTTGTTTATTCAGCTTGTGGAGGTGTGCTTATGGAACTGAACAGTGAGGAAGCTATTGAGCTATTTGAGACTTTAAGTGAAAATTCTCAACAATTCTCATCAAGAGGGAGGCAAGGAGTACAAAATAAGGGCGTGTATGAAGTAAGCACCAATGGTGGAATCCAAACTCAGATGCCAGCAATGGAGAGGAAGTTAGATGTGCTAGTGAGAGCAATGTCAACCCAGAACATCTCTCATGTTCAACAAGTTACGAAAGTGGAGGTATGTGCTATATGCTCTCACTTTAATCATACTGCTGAGACTTATCCTATGTCTTCTTTTACAGAGTAAGAACATGCAAATTATATGGGACAAAGCAACTATCCTCCCAAGAACAACCCATATTCAAATACTTACAATTTTGGGTGGACAAATCACCCCAATCTTTCTTGGATTAACAATCAGAACGTTTTGAATCCATAAGGGCAGCAGAGGAATTTCCAACAGGGAAGTAATTATCAGACTCCACCATAGGTAGTGCAACAGAATCTTGAGCCGAAAAAGAATGATATTGAAGGTGCCATACTCTAGTTCTTGATTGCACAACAACAGACTAATGCTTAGACTAGTCAGTCCATTCAGAGATTGGAGGCACAAGTAGGGTAATTAGCCAAGGAACTGAGTGAGAGAAAGAGAGGAGAATTCCCATCATAGACCATACCAAACCCAAGAAGTCACTAGGAGCTCAAGGATGTGACAGTCCTTAGGAGTGGTAAAGTCATTGACAATAATGTGGGAATGGATAAGAAAGTGGAAGCACCTCCAACAGGAGCTACGACTTCCACAAAGGTAAGTGAGAAAGAGAAGGTGATATTGCCACCCTTCCTTCAAAGGTTGGTTAAGCAAAAAAAAAAAAAAAATGAACAGCAATGTTTTAATATATTTGAAACTTTAAGAAAAGTAGAAATCAATATTCCTTTACTTGATGCAATTAAACAAATCCCATCTTATGCCAAGTTCTTAAAAGATTATTGTACTAACAAAAAAAAAGTTTCAAGAATATGAGAAAGTTGCATTAGCAGAGGAGGTAAGCGCAGTCTTGTTGAGAAAGTTACCACCTAAACTAAAAGATCCGGGTAGTTTTACTATTCTTTGCAGGATTGGTGACCAACTCTTTGAACGTGCTTTGCTTGATTTATGGGCAAGTATCAATTTTCTGCCATATACAGTTTACAAGAAATCAAATTTGGGGGAACTTCAACCAACCTCAATTACGTTGCAATTGGAAAACAGAAGTATCAAGAGACCTAGAGGTATTGTAGATATCTTAGTTAAGGTAAATTAATTTATTTTCTTGCTAATTTTGTTGTTTTGGATATGGAAGAATCACTTATGCCATCATCTCTACCCATTATTTTAGGTAAACCCTTTATAAGTACTGTTGATACAAAAATATTTGTTAAAAAGGGTACTATAAGCATGAAAGTAAATGGTGAAAAGATAGAGTTTAGGCTGTTTGATGCATTGAAATTGCCACATGATAATCATGATTGCTTCAATATTTGTGTGGTTCAAAGTGCTATTGAGCAAGTCTTTAAGGCACATAGCATTGATCCATTGGAGGCTACCATAACTTACAGTCTCACAATGCCTAACATTGAACAAGATTATAAAAGTGTTGATGTTGACATCATTGAGGCCGTACACTCCCTTGAGGCTCTTAAGCCTTATCCAAGTAAGTACACACCTCCCTTTGAAACTCTTGTGCCTACTAATAATATTCTTGTCCCTTCTACTGTCAAGGCACCATATTTGGAATTGAAGTAGTTATCTGAACACCTGACTTATGCTTACTTGGGAGAGAACCAGACACTACCAGTGATAGTTGCTGCAAATTTAAGTTTGGGGGAAGAGGAGAACCTATTGAGAGTTCTTAGAGAGTACAATACTGCATTAGGGTGGACCATTGCTGACATCAAGGGTATGAGTTAAGCCAAGTGCATGCATAGGATCCTCATTAAAGATAATACAAGGCTGACCAAAGATGCACAATGAAGACTTAACCCATATAAAAAGGATGTAGTCAGAGCAAAGGTTCTTAAGTTGTTGGATATTGGCATCATCTACCCCATCTCAGATAGTGAGTGGGTGAGTCTAGTTCAAGTGGTACCTAAGAAGAGTGGAATCACAATGATGAAGAATGAGGAAAATGAGCTTCTTTCTACCAGGATGACCACAAGTTGGAGAGTCTGCATCGATTACAGGAACCTCAATAAGAAAACCAGGAAAGATCACTTCCCTCTGCCATTTATCGATCAAATGTTAGAGAGGTTAACAGGTCATAGCCATTATTGTTTTCTATATGGGTATAGTGGCTATAACCAGATTGCAATAGCACCAGAGGACCTGGAGAATACCACTTTCACATGCCCCTTTGGCACATTTGCATATAGGAGGATGCTATTCAGGTTATGTAATGCATCTGTCACATTTCAAAGGTGCATGATGAGCATATTCTCAGACATGGTGGAGAGATTCATCGAGGTATTTATGGATGATCTCATTGTTTTTGGTTCTAACTTTGATGAGTGTCTTAACCATTTTTAGGTTATCCTTAAGAGATGTGAAGACTATAAACTTAGCACTGCTTGGGAGGTAGCCCAATTTGCGTGTTCTTGATTGTTTTGGTTTCAAACTCCATTCTTCTTAATTAAAAAAAAAATCTCCTTTTGTGTTTCATTTTTGTTTTTGTTTCTCGCCATCTTGTGCACATTTATGCTAGTTTTTTTCTTAGTTTTAATTTTTCAGGACAGGTGTTTTCTGGGGAGCTTTACCCTTAACCACTTTTCTTTCTCCTCTCAGTATTGTATCTCTTACTACACATTGGGGACAATGTGTGATTTAAGTTTGGGGGTGTAGGAAAACAATTGTATGTCCTTATGTGAGCATTGTGCATCTGTTTAATCACCTAAATAGTGTTATCTATAAGAATTTAGTTAAATTGAAACTGTGATTTGATTTCATTGGTGAGTTTAAATTTTTTAGCACATGATCAATTCAATAGAAAATTTGAGTCTGGTTACTTAGTTTTGGCTTAGGAAACTTCTCATGTTTTATCTCGATTTCACCATGAACACATTAGCACATGATCTATGGGGTATGAAATTAAGAACTAATGACACCTTTTTTCAAAATCTTAAGTTCGGTCTGATGCTTTATTAGATGAATGACCTTGGCATGATTTATTGGCAATGAATAATGGCATGATGAACAATGACGAATAATGACTTTTCTAAGTTGTTTGTTGAGTAACCAGGCCTCTTGCCACCAAGCAATGAGTGTTCGCATCAAAATGTGAACGGTTTGGATTGGTTAATGACATGGCTAGTTTAGCTTTGTAGCCTTTTTGGCTTGAGTTAGTAAGTCTTAAGGGTACTTTACACCTAGTGCCCTAAAGCCATCTGGTTTGAGAGTCACTGGCCTAACACTCGATACATGGGTCATTCACTTTACATCTAGTATAATTTACTTTATACTAGTTGATCTTGTAAAGTCTCTACTAGCCAGCTGTGAGTGATTGGACTTTGAATTCTTTTAGACGTCTTGAAAATGGAGTTTGTCAATTTAAGTTTTTTAATGAATGGAAAACATTGTTGATGTGATTCTGTATTCTTTTTGATAATATGATTATGACATAAATGTTTGTGGGTAACATTTATGTTAAACCCTCACAAGATTTCACTCATCCTCTAGGGATGCCTAGGGGTTTAAAAGGCTTATTGCATACGCTAAATGCAATCGTACACCTCACAAAAGACGGAAGTAGGTAGTTATTTTATTTTCAGTTTTGTATTGCTAAGGGACTAGCAATATGTAAGTTTGGGGGTGTGATAAGCGCTGAATGTCACACATTCAAGCCCCTTAATTTGTATACGTTAATCCTTTAGCCTTGTTACAATTTAATCTTTTATAGTGTTTTACATGCTTTTAGGTTTTCCAAGAGGAGTGCAACAAAATCTATTATTTCTAGGCTGTAAAAGATAAATTGAACATTTTGCTAAGTCATGTTGTCACTAGCAAAGGGTAAAAAGGAGCTTCACTAAAATGCTAGAATTGCCCGTACAGATCAGTCATTTTTGCATATTAAAATGTATTGATTCTGGAAGAACTAGGAGATGAGCCATAATGCTTGGAAAGATCTGAATGTCTATTTTATGGAGAATTTTATGGCTCATAAATATAATTTTTCTAGAGAAAATTATGGCAGTTTTAGTAGACAAAGGTCAGGGCTGTGCATGATTTCAACGTGGCAGACGTGAAGGAGTTATTAAATTTTGATTTTTTTGGGAGTTGCACAGTTGGAAAAGGAAGTTAAGTGCCTAAATAAGTCTAGAGAAAAGTCAGAAAAACAAATATAGGGACATGTTCAATCGCTAGGGTTCTATAAATACATGTTTAAGAGATCAAAAAGGGAAAAGTTTTTTTTTACTATATTTTCTTCTACGGTGGCCATCTTCACGCATGAAAGCTCTTGTTCTTTGAGAATTATCATCATAGTGGAGTTTTCTTTTCTTTCTTTGATCTACTTTTTTTTTTTATGATGAGGATATTTTTCATTAGAATCATGTGTAACTAAATATTTTAGATAGGGCTCAATTGAAGCCTTAGTCATGTTTTCTTAAGGATTTCGATTTTCTTTGTTACAATTTTTTTTGGGATGCTTAATTGATTAATTCCTGGTTTTATTTCATTCTTCATATAGTTTGTGTTATGCTTGATCATCATATACAGTGTTGTATGGAGATTGTTAGCTAGGTAAATTTAGATGACCGAGTCTTGTGCCTACACTAAGTGACAAAGGAACCAATTATGAGTTCTTGGGATTAATCAACATGAAAAACCAGAATAGATACCATGTTCAAGGTTTCATGTGTTGTTTATTTCCATTGTTTTATGCTTTCTTGAAGTGCAACTTAGTAGATACCATGCTAAATACTTTGAGAATGAAAAGAGTTCGAGTAAACACCCATGCCTAACTTGTTGCTTAGGGAAATCAATAGCTTAAAGAGTAGATATCATGTCCTTAGGTTGGTAAACATTAAGCATCTAAATCTACTTTGTAGCATTGTACAAGTCATTTGCTTTAAAGAAGCCTTAACTTATTTTCTCATTATTTCAATTCTAGTTTCAAAATTGTTTTACGATTTTCTTTCACTAGTGCAATCTTTGCTGTTTATTCAAATATGTTATTTTTTGTTTCATTTATATTTAAACATAATTAATCTAATCTTCATGGGAAT
Organism: Bretschneidera sinensis; assembly: GCA_023935145.1. NCBI lineage: Eukaryota > Viridiplantae > Streptophyta > Magnoliopsida > Brassicales > Akaniaceae > Bretschneidera > Bretschneidera sinensis. Next base: position 85,651,681 of record CM043699.1, read on the forward strand.
GATTTTGTATTTACTAGCTATGCTATTTGTTTGATCTTGTGCACTTGCGAGTTAAAACATACATTTAGAAGCTTATTATTTAGGTTTATATTTGTATAATAGATCTTTCTATGTTGTTTCTAAAGCTCACTAGACATATATGCTAGCACATAGCACTTAGTGTTGGGATTTGTTTAAGAACTAAAGGGAGTAAAATTCAGCTTCAAATATAGGTCTGAGTCGCAGCCTAGGAAGTGTGCACCTCAGCACCCAGCAAGAGGAGTCTTTTGCCCAGGTGTTCACCGCAACACAAGGAGGGTGCGCCGCGGCACCCAGAAAGTGGAGGTGGTGTGCCCTGGTTTGAGCCGCGGCCTGCCCTGTTTTGGGCCGCGGCGCTAGGCACACTTGATGCTTCCTGATCAGCACTTTGGACTGATGCGTGAGGCTTGATCAAAATGAACAGGATCACTTAGACTTGTTGAAAGGCTATGATTGATTGATCCTTAAGATCTAAGGGTTGAGATTGACTTCAAGATTGGTCAAGAAGTTTGTGCACTATATAAAGGGTCACCTAGCTTCAATCTCAACAAGACAAGATATAACATTATCATATATGAGATCAAGTGTAAGAGTGCAAAGACATAAAACACAAGAGATTCTCATTGGAGAGGCTGGTTGCTTAGAGGGAGAGTAGTATAGATTGGGGATTTAAGGGCTTGTAATTGGAATTTTCATGGGGAAAATTCCAGGGAAACACTAGTCCTTATCACTTTCTTGCTCTCTTCTTTCATTCTTCAAGAATAAGAAGCTTCTTGAAGAGGTGTTGCTGTATTTGTAAGAACTCATTGATTTAGTACAGAGAGCTCGGAGTAGCTCACGGGGACGTAGGCATTTGCCAAACCTCGATAACAAATTGCTTGTGTTCTTTCTTTGCTTGATTACTGTTTCTGTTCATTACAAGTCATTCTAGACTTGGGTGTTTGGAAGATCACCACCTGGGCATCTTCTAAAGGCGATTTCCAAAAGTGGTATCAGAGCTTTGGTGAGCGAGTATCAGAGCAAGAACAGGGGGTTATCAGAGCAAGACTCCAAGAATCAAAGGTAAACTTCTTGGGTGGTTCAAGAACGGAGTAGAGATCAATATATAATCGTGTTCTTGAGGTGATTCAAGAATAGAGTAGAGATCAATATCTAATCGTGTTCTTTAGGTGATTCAAGAACGGAGTAGAGATCAAGATCTGATCGTGTTATTGAGGGTGATTCGAGAATGGTATTGAGATCAATCTTTGATCGTGTTCTTGAGATTTAGAAGAAATTGGAAAGCAATTGTGGGTGCTGTATAAATCTAGGATTTTCTCCGCGAGATAGGTTCAAATTTCATTGTTGAGAAGTTTGATGGAAAGGGAGACTTTGCCCTTTGGAAGCGGAAAATCAAAGCAGTTCTTATGCAACAAAAGGTAGACTTGGCTATTGGAGAAGATGACGATTTTCCAGCAAGTTTCATAGAGGTCCAGCGGAATGAGATGAAGAAGATGGCATACAGCACCATCTTTCTGCACATGTCAAATAATGTGACAAGAGAGTGCGGAGATTCGGAAGATCCAGCTGTCATTTGGAAGAAACTAGATGAGTTATTTCTTACCAAGACTCTCCCTAATAAGATTTCTCTTCTTAAACGAATCTTTGCTTTTAAAATGGATCCTAATAAAGAGTTGCAAGATAATCTTGATGTGTTTAATAAACTAGTTCAAGATTTGGCTAGTTGTAGTATAACATTCCCGGATGAACAATTGAATGTTATGTTATTGAATTCTCTTCCTGATTATTTTGAAAGTTTGATTAATGCTATTGAATATGGAAGAGATACACTAACCAAGGAAATTGTGATCAATACTATGAGGGCTCATGATTTCAAAGCCAAGATAAGGGAAGCACCAAGTGGAGAAAGGTTGTTCATTAGAGGAAGGCCAACAACTCGGAATGGCAGTAGCATCTATGGCAACTACTGATAGAAATCAAAGGGTAGAGAGAAGAGCCATTGGAGATCGCATTCCAAACCGAAGTTTGGAGGGAAGTAATGCTACCACTGTAATAAGGAGGGTCATTTCAAGAAATATTGTAAGAAGAAGTTGAGGGATGAGAAAGGAAGAAGCCATACCAACAATAGAGAGGCTTTGGTTGCCAAAGGAGAATAGCAAGACGATGTTCTTGTTGTGTGCTCAAATGTGAACAGGAGGCAAGGCAACGAGAAATGGATCCTAGATTTCGGGTGCACTTATCACATGTGCCCTCACAGGGATTGGTTCAAGAATTTCAAGGAAACCAATTATGGAAAGGTTTTCTTGGGGAATGATACTTTTTGCCAAGTGAGAGGGATAAGAGACATCTAATTGAGGATATTTGATGGTGTCACAAGGCTGCTGCGGAATGTGAGGTATCTTCTGGATTTGAGAAGAAACTTGATCTCATTAGGGCAGCTGGATTCCATGGGGTACACATACAGTAGAGGGAGGAAAGATCAAGGCAACCAAGGGATCTTTGATAATGATCAAAGTAGTAATAAAGGATGGTCTCTATGAGATGATCGGAGAGACAAAAATCAAGGATCAAGTAGCAAGCTTGATGGCTGAGATAGATAAGGCAGTTCTTTGGCACAATTGCTTGGGACATATGAGCAAAAAGGGCATGCAAGTTCTCAGCAAGAATGGTCTACTTGATGGTGACAAGGTAGAGAAACTTGATTTCTACGAGAGTTGTGTTCTTGGGAAGCAACATCGGGTCAGCTTCAACACTAGAGTGCACAAGTCTAAGAGCATTCTTGACTACATTCATGCGGATCTTTGGGGAGCAGCAAGAACACCAACACAGGGAGGTAATCCTTACATTCTATCTTTAATTGATGATTAATCAAGAAAGGTTTGGGTTTAGTTGCTTAAAATAAATCAGATGCTTTGAATAAATTTGTGGTGTGGAAAAAGTTGCTGGAGGCTCAAACAGGCAGGGTAGTTAAGGTGTTAAGAAATGATAATCGTTTAGAATTTTTTAATAAGGATTTTGATAAATTTTGTGAGTTAAATGGAATTCTAAGACATAGAACGGTTGTGAAAACCCCTCAGTAAAATGGAGTTGTTGAGAGGATGAATAGGACCCTTATGGAAAAAGTTAGGTGCACGTTAATTGGGTCCAGTTTACCAAATTGTTTTTGGGGAGAAGCTGTGTCTACTGCTGCATATTTGGTTAATAGATCACCCTCTAGGGCTTTAGACATTAAGACTCCCAAGGAGATGTGGAGTGGTAAACCCCAAGAGTTAAGCAACCTTAGGACTTTTGGATGTGCTACGTTTGCACATCAAAAGGATGATAAACTTAGCCCAAGGTCTAGAAAATGTGTGTTTCTAGGATATGGTGATGGGGTTGAGGGGTATAGGTTATGGTTCTTTGAACCAAAAGGAACAAAACTCATAATAAGTAGGGATGTCATTTTTAATGAATTATTATTTCCCTATTTGGAGAAAACTAACCTTGTAGGGGATAGTGAGCAAACCAGTCCGGTATTTGTGGAGCATAGCATCAAGGAAAATTCAATTCAAGTAGAGCAAGGAAGGCAAGAGGGTTCGAACCAAGTAGAGCCCATTGATGAAGGCAAAGCTCAAGACACTCAAGAGGAGGCTAAACTAGAAGGGGATGATGCAACAAGTTAGAATGACTCTCAGCTCACAAGGGACCGGGAAAGGAGGGTGGTTAGACCACCTTTGAGATATGGTTTTGCTCGTGCTAATGTAGCAACTCCTTATTCAGAAGGAGGGGTTGAACCAGAAACTTACATGGATGCCATGGAATGTAAGGATTTGTCAAAGTGGTAGCTAGCTATAGAGGAATAAATTGATTCTTTGAGGAAAAACAACTCTTGGGAATTGGTGCCCAAACCAGTAAAACAAAAAATTATGGATTGTAAATGGATTTACAAGATCAAAGAAGGGAATACTCCAGGGGATGAAGTTTGGTATAAGGCTAGGCTGGTGGCAAAGGGGTTCACACAAAAAGAAGGCATAGATTTCACCAAAATATTCTCACAGTTGTGAAATACAAGATGATAAGGATAGTGTTAGAAATGGTGGTCCAATTTAAATGGGAAATAGAGCAAATGGATGTGAAGACAACGTTCTTACATGGAGAGCTTGATGAGACCATCTACATGAGACAACCCAAAGGCTATGAGGAAGGAAGGCAGGGAGATTTGGTGTGCCAATTGAAGAAATCTCTCTATGGCCTGAAGCAATCACCTCGGCAATGGAATAAGAGGTTCGATTCCTTTGTAACTAGCTTGGGTTTCATGAGGAGCTACTATGATTCGTGCTTGTACTATAAGGGGCACAAGATGGAGGAAGTGATGATCATCCTCATCTATGTTGATGATATACTGCTGGTTGGGAGCAGCATGGAGAGGATAGAAAAATTAAAGTCTCAACTCAGTGAGGAGTTTGAGATAAAGGATCTTGGCCATGCATAGAAGATCCTTGGGATGAGTATAATCTGGGAAAGAGAGAGAACAAATTGAAGATTTCTCAGACTTCTTATATAGAAAAGATGATATCTAAGTTTTCTATAGAAGATAGCAAACCAGTGAAGGTTCTCTTTGCTGGTTATTTCAAGTTCTCCAGTGATCAATGTCCGAGATCGGAGGCAGAGAAGAAGGAAATGGAGAAGGTCCCTTACTCTAGTGCAGTTGGATCAATCATGTTCATGATGGTAAGCACTAGACCCGACATTGCTCATGCAATGAGTGTTCTCAACAGGTTTATAAGTAATCTCAAAAATGAGCATTGGCTTAGGATGAAGTTGTTGTTGAGGAACTTGAAAGGAAGCCCGGATGTGGGGTTGGTTTATGAGAAGAGTGGTAAGTCCATCTGTCTTGAGGGTTATGATGATTCGAACTATGGAGCAGACTGGGATAAAAGAAGATCGATTACCTCATACTTCTTCAACTTAAATGGATGTTGTATAAGTTGGAAGGCTCAGTTGCAGCCGTTGGTAGCACTTTCAACAACCGAGGCTATGTACGTAGCGGCAACGGAAGCCATTAAGAAGGCTATGTGGTGCAAAGGGTTGTTGGAAGAGTTGAAGGTATTAAAAGAGCAGGTGGTGGTGCATTCAGATAGCCAAAGTGTATTGCATTTGTTCAAGAATCTGGTGTTCCATGAGAGGACAAAGCATATGGATGTTCGGTACCATTTCATTCGGGAAAATGTTACAGAAGGATGCATTCATGTGGATAAGGTGGCCACGGAAGAAAATCCTTCATATTTAGGTACTAAAGTTCTACCTCTAAGTAAGTTCAATCATTGCCTCGGACTTCTTAGGATTCGAGTCGGTTGATATGGTGACTCAAGTTGAGTTTGGATCCTTAGTTCTCTGCACAAGGGTTTGGGTTTTTGTTGCTTAGACAAAGGTAAAGATTTGTTGGGATTTGTCTAAGAACTAAAGGGAGTAAAATTCAGCTTCAGATACAGGTCTGAGCCGCGGCCCAGGAAGTGTGCGCCGTAGCGCCCAAAAAGAGGAGTCTTCTGCTCAGGTGTGCGCCGTAGCATAAGGAGGGTGTGCCGCGGCGCCCAGAAAGTGGAGGTGGTGTGCCCTGGTTTGAGCTGCGGCTTGCCCTGTTCTGGACCGCGGCGCCAGGCACACCCAATGCTTCCTGATCAGCACTTTGGATTGATGCATGAGGCTTGATCAAAATGCACAGGATCACTTAGATTTGTTGAAAGGCTATGATTAATTGGTTTTCAAGATCTAAGAGTTGAGATTGACTTCAAGATTGGTCAAGAAGTTGGTGCACTATATAACGGGTCACCTAGCTTCAATCTCAACACGACAAGACATAACATCATCATATGTGAGATCAAGTGCTAAGAGTGCAAAGATACAAAACACAAGAGAGACTCATTGGAGAGGCTAGTTGTTTAGAGAGAGAGTAGTATAGATTGGGGATTCAAGGGCTTGTAATTGGAATTTTCTGGGGAAAATTCCAAGGAAACACTAGTCCTTATCACTTTCTTGCTCTCTTCTTTCGTTTTTCAAGAACAAGAGGATTCCTGAAGAGGTGTTGCTGTATTTGTAAGAACTCATTGATTTAGTGCAGAGAGCTCGGAGTAGCTCACGGGGACGTAGGCACTTGCCGAACCTCGATAACAAATTGCTTGTGTTCTTTCTTTGTTTGATTATTGTTTCTGTTCATTACAAGTCATTCTAGACTTGGGTCTTTGGAAGATCACCACCTGGGCATCTTCTAAAGGTGATTTCCAACACTTAACTTACATGTCATCGTCTTGCCACTTCTCAAAAAGTAGCCACCTCTTCTTCCAAAACATTCTTAGCAATAGTTGTAGGAAACAACTTATCGTGAACATAGGTCATTTTCTCATAACTGATAACAATTCTCAAATTTCTTAGCCAATATATGAAATTGAAGCTGTCAGTCTATTTGCATCAAGTATGCACGATAGTGGGCTTAGTCAAACATCATATAAAACTAACATCTATTCATATTATTAACTACCATAAAGATTTTGTATTTAATCTAAATAGTACCTCCCACTGTTCTATTTGATTCCCACAACCCTCAATGTAGAAAGTAAAAAAGGTTTTTAGTGGGAATTAAAATCCTATCACTTGTACACTAGCTGGTGGTAATACAACAAACTATAATGCACTTGATAGGTAGATAACTTTTATCATTTGCATCTCATGCAATTCTCAATCATAATTTAGCCTTTTTTAATGCATATGACCTTGCAGCAACATAATAAATCACATACACTTTAGTTAAGTCAAACCCACTGTTTCTCACAAGTATAAATTAGTGACATAACCCTTGTGGTGACACAACAAATTTATACCTTTTACTAACCTCGTGTACATTACATGTTTTAATAGACAATATAAAATTTTTAAGAGCTTAAACCTTGTTGTGGTGCAACGAATTTGCCCTTCTAAGAAATTCTCATATTGAATATAATGGTGGAAGGCTACGAACAATCATTCCTAATAATTTTCATTTGCGACTTAATATTGATTAATTTTAGTGTGTGAGATTTTGGTCTTTACGTTTAAGTCTCATCATTTAATCATGCATCAAATAAATATAAAGCATATAATCAAATCACATGCCTAGCAAACATACATCACATGCTTCAAATACATATAAAGCATATGATCAAATCACATATCTAGCAAACATATATCACATGCATTAAACCCTATATGGATGACTATGGAATTTTCTAAGCAAGATTTACCTGGCCAATTAAGTGAATATCACTTTGTCAAATTCTTAGGTGGTTATTATATGAATATATCTCATACATTAATGGGTCTTCAATTTTCAAATGGTCCATCATGCTTCCTTTCGCACTCCTTGATTCTCCTAAATTAAATCATATCTAGCTTTAAGTAATTATACATATAAAATATATATAAAAAACATTGATCAGAAGTCAAAGTGAATTATATTGGAAGGATATAGAAATTTACATTAAGAGAAAAAAGAGAAGGCAAAGTATGCAAGCTCCATTTAAAATTAAATAACAAAAAAAATGTCAACAAATTTAACCAGTTGCAAAGGTCCAGGTCCAATAATCATCTACTCATATGATCAAATTGCATAATAAAATAAAAATAATTTTTTTTATGGCCATATTCTTATATTGCAATTATAATCCAATTGGGTTTCTAGAAACTTTTCTTAATCCTATTCTGATTAGGGTTTAGCTTTCTTTTCGATAGAATTCCCAATTCTAATGTAATAAGAATTTTGGAGTTTTAATTCCTAATCAAACTTCGTTTTTAAAAATTTTAATCATAAATTAAGAATAATTATTAATGAACCAAAATATAATTTTTGACAATTAAAAATTAATTTATTTAGTTGAATAAAAGTTAGATTTCAAATTTCAAGTCAAACCAAATTCAGAATCTCAAGAATGAGCAAAACCCGTCAATTTCAAAAAATAATTTTTTCTAGAATACAATTTTGGGTAGTTGACTACCCAAAGTATCTGCCCAAAATTTACACCAGGTCTAATAGGGTGTAGTGAACTACTCCCTCATAATAGTCAGCAGTATTTATTTTTTGCATATTTTTCACGTGTTTTCTTGCCTTTTTAAATCCAATATTCGATTTAATTCGATCTAAAAATCAATTTTTAATCATAAAAATTAAATCTAATCAATCCATATTGATTTAATATTGTTTCTAAAAAAATCTCCAACATATTTATCATCATCACATGATGATAATTAATTCAAGAACTCATTCTTGAACATTCTTGACCTAGGGTTTCATAAACCCTAATGTAATTTTTAGAATCGTGATTTGCAATCTAAAAATTCTAAGATCAAATCTAACAAAGCCATATCAACAAAATTAACACTCATTCAAATAATTCATAGAGTTGGCTCTAATACTAGTATTTAAATTTTTTATACCAATAAACTTAAAACCAAGATTTCTCTACAAATTTATTAGAACGAAATGATCACAAGATCTCCATACAAGGTTAAATTTTATACCTTAATGAAGATTCTGGTTGAAAATTCAGTGAAGAGTTCACGAGTCATTCAAGCGTTTGACCTTTAAGCGCATTGATATGAACAACTAAAAGCAAGGATCTCCTTTAAGATGATGTCAGACACTATGCGTGGAGAAGCTAAGGGATGGCTGAAAATCTCTGAGTGCTGGCTCTAGGAATTTTTGCTATGTAGAGAGAGAGAGAGAGAGAGAGAGAGTTCTAAAATCTGATTTTAAATCTCCAAAATTCCATTAGAGTTTCTACTAAATAGAAGCCCTTATATAGTGCCTTTATTCCTAAAAGCTCTAGGACTTCTAGAGTTGCAATTAAACATCTGATTTAATTTAATTCCTAGAATTCTCTCTATTGGCCCTTTATTTTTTTTTTCTTTTACTTTTCCAATTGTCTATGACCCCTTAGGTTCAATATTGTGCTGGCAGTAGGTAGTAAATTTTACGTAACAATTAGACCTTGTCCAATTAATTAAAACTCTTTTTAACACTGATTTAATAATAATTAATTATGTAGGGCTTCTACAAGTCATGATTAACATCTAGCAGCATTTCAAGACTACTAAGGCAACACGAATTTAATGTGGATATTTCTATTGTTCATTATTGTGCAATTCAATCTTTCCATCATGCAATTCTCCTATTAAACCTAAGATGTGAAATTACTCTCAAACCTTAATTATTTAATCATATGTATCTCAATCTCAAGTCCACAATTTAAATAATGAATTAGAAACTCCTTTCTAATTTTCACCCCACCTTGGCCAAGAAATTTCCAAGCAATGACTTAGTCAAATCATATATGACATTCTCTCTCTTTTACTAAGAGTGATGGATCTTCTATTGTATACTCACATAGTTTCATGTATAAGTGACCATATCCAATTCTACGTTTATATAGTTCATGATTACAACTATATTTATGTAGCATCAAAGAATGATGACCTATACATAAGACATTCATGGTGCCACAAGTCTAATGTTCACTTGTACAACTACAAAAAAAAAAAAAAAAAAAAAAAGAATCCTTATTGACGTGCAGTAAAATGTTCATTAGAAATTTCTTAAGTCAATTTAATTTGACGTATTTCTTCTCTAAAATGCACTTGAATAACTTTTTTTAGTGTCTCAGACACTAGTCACCATGAGATTAATCGCCTTCAACTCATTGAGGTAACATAGTATGTTCTAATCTATCTGGATTCATTAATTCCCTTCTTAGTAATTTTATGATTATGAACATTTAAGAATGAAGCATGAGGAAATACATCTCATTAGCATGATCTTCTCATGGTGCTTATTTCCATTGCTTTTATTCTATGGGCTTTATCATGTAAACAAATGGAATGTGATTTTGTAATGAACATGATAAATAAAATAATATCATAAATACATGTTTATTATCAATAAATGAATAAGATTAATTACAAGTAGCATGTCCATAACATCAAATGTGTGAAGATTTTTCTAAATGTATGCAAGATGAGTTTGAGATGAGTACGATGAGAGTGCTCAAGTGCTTTCTTGTGCTTCAAATAAAACAAAATAAGGAAGGCTTCTTCATCAACCAATCTAAGTACATAAAGGATTTGATCAAGTGCTTTGAGTTAGAAGGTGCAAAGTCATATGAGACTCCCATTAACATATCAACTAAGCTTGACAATGATGAGAAAGGTAAAAATATAGAAGCGAGATAGGTCCATTGCTATATTTAACTGTTAGTATATCAAAAATATGTTTAGTGTTTGCATGTGCGCATGTTTTCAATCTTGTCCAAAAGAATCTCATTTGACTACTGTCAAAAGAATTTTAAGATATTTAATAAGCACTCAAAATTTAGGTTTGTGGTAATCTGAAGAGTTCTTTTAATTTAATTGGGTACTCAGATACTGATTTTTCCAAATGTAAACTTGATAGAAAAAGCAGTAGTGGTATCTGTCAATTTATGTTGTATGTTAACTTTATGGTTTTCAAATAAGAAAAATTAAATTCCATTATCAACGACCAAAGCAGAATATGTAGCCACCAATAGTTTTGTGCACAAATTTTTATAGATAAAAGAAAAACTTAAAGATTTTGGCATGTATTTTGATCATGTACCCATTATGTGTGATAATACAAGTGCAATTAATCTCACTAAGAACCTAATTCAACATTAACGACCTAAACATATAAAGATTAGACATCATTTTATTTGTGATCATGCTCTAAAAGGAGATATTAAGCTTGAATTCGTTAGCACCGATAAGTAATTAGCTAATATTTTTACTAAACCTCCCAATGAAGATAGATTTTGTTTGATTAGAATGGAATTAGAAATGTGAAATAATGTTTGATTGGTTTTTGCCATGATTCGAATTCATCGTTTGCATGTTTTTCCATTGATGATTGAAGATTAATTTTCACTTTAATGTTCTCACTTAAAAATGGCATATAGAAACATCAAAATTTGAGTTAAGTCGGATTCACAGTCGACTGCACAAAACCCACCATTGATTGGGAAAATTTTCTGTTAAAATTTGTTTTGGAATGAAATTTTTCACAGTCAATTAGAGTATTTCACAATCAACTGTGTTTTTGACCCTTGAAAATTATTTCCAGATCTAAACTGTAAAAATTGACTGCCCCCCCCCCCCCCCCCCCCCCTTCATGATCGACTAGCTCATCGAATCTATAAATACTAAAATGCTAAAACTAGATCACTCTTTTCAAAACCCACGCTAAAATTATTTCCAGATCTCAACTGTAAAAATTGACTGCCCCCCTTCATTTTTACCTGCATTTTTTCCCTCTTTTCAAAACCCCAGATCGCTCCTCCTCTCTCTCTCTCTAAAATCTCATCAAAATATCTCAAATCTCTCTTAAATCTTCACATAACCACTCACAAAAATAACATCTCTTCCATTTTTACTGCATTTTTCTTAGGATTACAGTAAAATTGGAAATAAATCAATATATCAAGGATCTAAGGGCAAGGAAGGTGTGTCTAGCAAAAGACCCATTGAGGGTGACACTAACAAGAGAAAAGGGAAAATAGTGGTTAGGGAATCAAGAAAGAAGACCAAAATTGACTTTGATGCAAAAAGCTTTTAGATTTGAAAGCCAAGATGAGGTATGAGCAATTTATTAGTTCTAAAAAAATCATTAAGGGTAGATTTGTGGATTTCATAGAACTAAGGCACAAAAATTTGGATGTTGAGTCCTATTTCAGGAATATTGGTTGGATATCTTTAGTTTCCTTGAAAGAGAAAACTTTCCCTAAGCTAATTAAGCAATTTTATGCAAATTTAGTAAGGGTTTCTTTTGAATCAATAAGCTTTCAAACTATGGATTTGATGAAGGAGTTTTGGGTAACTCTTGATGTGTTGTTTAAAATTATGAAAATCCCAAAAGAAAAAAGATCTTGGTTTGATGCCTTTAGTTGGCCTGATAATTTGAGAATGAAGAAGCTGTAAGATTGTTGAGAATAAACCCTGAATATGTCTTCCACAAAATGACCTACAATAGTTGTTCTGATTTTACTATTGAGTCTAAAATAATCATCTTTATCAATGGGTTTTGCATTAAACCTATGATTGGAGTTACACCTATATCTTTAGACTTGATGTAGTGCTACTGTGGAGTTTACTGTCTTGCACAAAGTAAAATATTTATTTTATGATATTAAGTAAGATGATTGAGGGTACTGAGAAAGTTAAATATGTTAGAGCTGGTGCATACTTCACGGGACTAGATCTGTAGAACCCTAGACGAACACAGGGATCCCGCTCCTCAATGAGTGGGTAGAGGTCTCACTCTTCGGTGAGCGAGCGGGGTCCTGCTCCCCGGAGAGCAGGCGGGGGTTAGGGGGCAGCGCCCTCAAAACTTTTAGGCCATGAACATGAATTAGGACTGGTTTTTTGCTTTTCAGTTTGGGCTTGGGCCTATGAAGTTGATAATAAGAAACTTCTAGCAAGACGTAGCCCTATTCTAAGGTGAACTTGGGTAAATCTTGTCTTTTTTTCTTTCTGTTTATAATTCGTGTGATTGACAAGTCTTGAATCGTTCAATTATTATCAGAGCCTTGTGTTCGAGGATAAACGATTATAGATGTAGATTGAATCATGGACTGAAATCGAGAAGTTTGGAGGGAAGAGCTTTGAGTTATGGAAACTGAAGATGGAGGATCTACTTATGGATAGGGATCTGTGATTGGTGATAGTCGATGAGATACCGAAGAGTTCGGCATCCACAACAAAGGCGTTGTCGATGGTGGTTTCAACATCATCTTCAGCGACCATCACAGAGTGGGAGAAGCTCAATCGGAAGACACAGAGTCTGATTTGGCTGTGCCTGGCCGATTCTGTCCTGATAAACGTTTATAGAGAAAAGACTGTGAAAGATCTTTGAAAGAAGCTGGAAAGCTTTTGTCAGAGTAAATCTCTGGTGAACAAACTATTTATGGGGAAGAAGTTGTACAACCTTCGGATGGCTGAATGTGATTCTTTATCTGTTCATCTATATGAGTTCAACACTTTGATAGGTCAGTTATTATCTATCAGTGTTGATGTGACGGATGATGATAAGGCTATTACGTTATTCTGTTCAGTGCTTGATTAATGGGATAACTTGATAGTTGTGATTAGTAGTGGTACAACTGATCTGTCTTTTGAGAATGTCATAGCAGCATTATTTTCTGAGGAGATGAGGTGGCATGGAACAGAAAACTTGTCAAATGAGGCCTTATATGTGAGAGGGAGAACCTATGATAAAGACTACAAGTGGTCTAGTGATAAACCCAAGTTCAAGGGAAGACCGAAAAGTAAGGATAAATCTGGGTTGAACTGTTGGAAGTGTAGGAAGCTTGGGCATCTAAAGAAAGAGTGCAGAAGTAATAGTATGAACCTTGAAAAGTGAATATGCAAGATATCAGCTTTAGGTAATAGGAAACAGTATGATGATGATGTTGGTGACTTAAATATGGCATCCTATTTGGCTCAATCAGATCAGAGTGTTTTGATAATTGACTTATATTTCTCAGTAGGTTGTACAACATACCATACCGAACACCTCATGCAGGTTAGCTCAATGAGGTCAGAGTGTTTAGATAATTAACTTGTACTTCTCTTAGAAGGCGACTGATGATGAGGCGATGTCCTCTATGTTGTGGCATCAGAGGCTTGGTCATATCGGTGAAAAGAGACTATCTAAATTATCGTCAAAGTAGATGGTGAACAGAGTCCCGAATTTCTCCATGGGATTTGGTTTCTGTGAGCATTGTCTATATGGCAAGCAGAGCCATGTGAGTTTTAAATCCGTTGGCACGAGGGCAAAGAGTATTATGGATTTAATACATAGTGATGTGTTCGGGCCATTTCCAATTCAATCTCTTGGAAAATCAAGGTATTATGTCTTTGTTATTGATGATTTTTCAAGGTATGCATGGATTTATTTCATTAAGAGTAAATCTGAAGCATTTGAGAAGCTCTATGAGTTTAAAGCCTTGGTAGAAAATCATATGGAAAGAAAGATAAAGGTACTGAGAACAGATAATGGAGGGGAATTTTTCTCAGACAATTTTGAGCAATTCTGTGTGGCAAACGACATTGCAAGATAAAAAAGTAACTCCATATACACCTCAACATAATAGGGTGGTCGAGAGACTCAATCGGTCACTCATGGAGAAATCGATGAGTATGTTAAGTTGTGCAGGCTTAGAGTCAGAGTTCTGAGCAGAGGCTGTAGCTACAGCATGTTATATGAAGAATAGATCACCATATCAGCTTTATAGGATCATACACCGTTTGAGGCATTATTCAGGAAGAAGCCTAGTTTGGCTCATGTTAGGGTGTTTGGGTGTGACGCTTATATGCATGTGCCAAAAGAAAAGAAGAACAAACTTGACAGAAAATGAGTGAAGTGCATCTTCATTGGTTATAAGGATGGGGTTAAGGGGTACAAGTTATAGAATCCAGAAAACAAGAGTACAGTTTACAGCAAAGACGTTGTGTTTAGGGAAACACAAAGGGATGTGGTGGGTGTCCAAGATGTACCCAAAGAGCCAAAACAGATTCAGGTTGATCTTAGCTCGAGAGATAAAGATTGTTAGAGTTGGTGCATACTTCACAGGTTTGGGCTTGGGCCTATGAAGAGTCGTAGTTCTGCAGTAGAACGAAAATCCTAATTAGACCCTAATTAGGACGTCTTAAGTTTCTTATAAATATTCTTTATGTACTGAGCATACATTGTAACGAGAGATTTGTGAGGTTGATAATAAGAAACTTCTGGTAGGACGTAGCCTTATTCTGGGGTAAATCTTGTCTCCTTTTCTTTCTGTTTATAATTAATGTGATTGATAGATCTTGAATCGTTCAAAATATGGGTAACCTTATGAAATGCTAATCACCAAGATTCTCGAGCATTTCAAGATTCCCTTGGATGATTCTAAGGTTTTTGATATGGCTCCTACTGACACCTCTAATATCCACACTCTTAGTATACTGAAATTGGCTCTACAAGATGATGGGTCTAGAGGTAGATTTGAAAGGAGAGGTGCATGTGCTATTGCTATGGATGAAGAAGAGGATGAGAATCCTCGTGAAGATGAGGAAGAACCAACTTTTATGGATCCTAATATTGATATACTATAGACTTTGACAAGTATTCAAAATGGAATGAATACCATTTCTTTGAATGTGCAAGATCAAAGGATTGATTTTGGGTCTTTTAAGACAATTGTGGAAGCCTCCATTGGTACCTTGAGACATGATATTGAGACTTCGATTCGAGTGCCAATAGATGTTTAAGGAGATCTAAGAGTTTTTGAGCTTGGATGATTGAGGCCTTTGGTGCATTTGATGTCTCATTTTCTATTCTATATTCCTAGTTTCCTTTCATGAATTAAACTCTATAACTTTTGGAAGTACATTTCTTTTAAGTTTACTGTTTTTATCATGCGCTAACACTCACTTCTGGATATTGTTTTTGAGTGTGTGCCTTGGCTCGGGGGGGGGGGGGGGGGAGCCTCTTTATTATTATACTAATTTTTCTATTTATCTATCTTATTTGGTTGTTTCCTCTCTTATCTCCTTTGAATGGTTGTTATAGATGAACATGTTTAAGGAGAGTTTCTCTCTTAGTCCTTTTGTGATGTTGATAAAAAGGGAGAGAAGTATTAATTGTTTTGTATTGATAATTACTTCTATTGCTTTATATTGATAATCACTTCTTTGAATGCTTTTGTTGGGTTTGAAATATAATTGCATTGATTTATAGGAGGTTTTTATTCAAAATACAGAGAAAACTCAGTCAAAATTTTTCAAAAAAATCCAACACTTCGATTTTGCAAATCATTTTTGAACGCTGGTTTTGTCATCATCAAAAAATGGGAGATTTTTTACCCAATATTGATTTTGATAAAGATACAACGTAATTATTGATCTAATACTCTTTTATTTAAGTTAGCTAATAAGTTAAGGTGCAAGGCACACATGCAAAATGCAACACACACTTGCAAAATGCAAGGTACGCACGTGGAATTAAATGGACACGTTAAAGTTCATTCAAAGAAGAAGTTGAGAGACTTTTGAAGACCTTGTCTTAATTAAGTATTATTGTACTTTCCCTTTCAACTCTTAGCTATAGTATGACTCAAAATATTTTCTCTAAAATATCTTACTTAAAAACTATCTTATTGTTTCAATTCATTACAAATTTTTAATTAAAATTAAGCAATTGGGTAGCCACAGTCGAATGTGTTGATACCACAGTTGACTAGAGGCTCATGTGTTTTTAGCCCTTACCTTCAGAGTCAAAAACCAGTCAACTATAAGCTTCTACAATCAACTGTGAAATAGCCGTAGACTTTTTATAGTCAACTGTACGAAACTCAAAATCGATTGTGTCCTCAATCTATGTCTCACTAATTCAAAATTTTAAAAGGACAGTCAATTGGATAAGACTCACATTTGATTGTATTGTCGTTAATAATGTCAAGTTTTCAAAAAATTTAGCACGAGTAAGTGCATTTAATGCACTAATCAACCGTTTAATGTCTCTAACGGCTAGTAGGAGTTAGAACTATAAATAACCATATCAAGGAACATTTAAATCTAATAAGAAAAACCAAATCATTCAATAACTCATTTATTACTTCTTTTGAGTTTTCAAAATTTTGAAATTGAGCTATTCTTAAGCCAAGAGCTTGCGAGAGAGAAAAATTATGAGTTTTAATTATTTATTGTGATTGTTTGTGTACCAAAAAATATTTCTTTATTGATTTTGTAAAAGAGTTGGTGTAACTCTTGGAAAGATTTATTTGAGTGTTTAAGTATTAAAAACTTGGTGAGACATTTTTGTGAGATGTATATGTATATATATATATATATATATATATATATATATATATATTTGTAATGGTTTGGACAACACCTTGAAGTTTAATATTGTGTTCTTTGCTTGGATTAGTGAATAGAACTTTCAAAAAGATCTCTCGAAAAGTGGATTAAGCACAAAGACTGACTTAACCACTATAAATCAAGTTTGTAAGCTCTTTTTTCCTACTCTCTTTAATTTCTAGCAAGTTTATATTTGTTGTCTATAGTTTACTTGCTTTAAATTTGCTTGCTTTCTTGATTGGTGTTTAATTTCTAAATAAATTAAAAAGTTTTTAAACTCAGCTCACCCCCTCTTGGATTACCTTAATCAACAAATCCCAACGAAAGTAGTTATACCTCCCAGGTTAACTCATTACTATAATTTTTTTTTATAAAAAAATCAAGATTATTTAAATTATAATTGTAGCAATAAAAAAGTATGATTAATGCAGGCAAATAATATTCAATAAAAATAGAAAAAAGAAAGCTGAATTATTGGTTAAGATGGGAATATACTTCACTTTCTACCACTTTAAAGTTTTAACATATAAAAAGATATTTCAAAATAGAACCGTGCATGATAAATTTGGTTTTGTAATAATTATCACGACTCTTTAACGTGGCACATTTTTGGATCACTATTTTGTTTGTTAATTTTAAAAATACTTCATAGCCTACTATATATGTATGTCACATTCACAAGATAATACAAATATAAAACAAGTGCTCATAGTCTTAACAATACGAGTTATGCTCACAAAATAATTTTTCATTTTATATGGTATCATCCAAACGAAATGATTTAATTGAAATTTTCAACAAGCTTAACCGCCAAGTTTAATTTTCTTAGAATTTTCAGCTTCTTCTGCAATAGTCATGCTATTAGGTAGGCGAGGACATTATAATGCATTTTAAAATAATTCAAATATTTATTTTAGCTATTTATCTTTTATTTTTGTTATTCTTTGTTGGCCAATTGATAATCCAAATTACAAGTCTCTCTTCTTTTTCATTTCGTCTCTAGTTATCAGTATAAGTTAGAAACCGAGATCCAAGTTTTAAGATTACGTGATATATCCTTTTATTTAGTCAATTCAAATATTCCCTGAAAAGTCAATTTTAATATATTCTTTATGATAACAAAAAGAATTTGGCATTAACATTAATAAAAGAAAAAATTGTGAGTATATAAGTTTCAACTATTATCCCTTCCATTGTAACAAATGTAAGTAATTTATAAGGTAATTTAATAAATTAAATTATAAATAAATTACATTTTATTGTAATGAGTATCATAATTTGTTAAAAAGAATTACTTATATTTATGGAGATTATGTTAGATAACCTCTCACCAATCACAGCCTATTAAAATGTGATAGTTTGACAGCGAAAAAAAAACTGATGAATTAAAGGATTTATTAGTTTAAAGTCTATATACCACTTTTTTCACAATAGTCCAAACAAACTTTACACAGAGTATGTGTTGATGTCGAAAATCTGACTGTCGTTTCTTAGAAGTACAAAGATGAACCTGCACACACGAAATAAAAAACCTAAGGAGTTACTGGAGGACCTGAGGGTTTCTGCCTTCGGGGGACTCTCTAATGACTAAGTCAGTAATCTATCTATAGAGAATGAGAGTTGTTTATGTCGTACCTATGTGATAATGAGAGCCCCCTAAATATAGTGTTTTGGAGTAGAGTCTGATTAGAAAAGTAACTCATAGGTGAGTGTTGAAGTATGATTAGGGTTTCTCTAAGATGAGTGTCCCTATAGAACTAAGGTCTTTGTGTTCTATTGTTTAGGTGTGAAATTACCTTTATACCCCTGAATACATGTAATAATTTCATTGGTGGTGTTTTTGGTCTTGTAGGCTTATCTCGGGGTGTCACGTATCGCTATATGATTGGTCGGTAAAATCTCCCAACATCATACGCCCGTCACTTCCTTAAGTGAATTTTATTTGCTTAAGGAAGTAGTCATGTTTTCCCGATTCACTAGTTAGGGAGGTACCAGGGTATACAAGTCCTCGAAATTGTTGAAGAAAAATGACCAAGGAAACACTCGAAGCAATGTCCTTGGGCTTTAAAGGAAAAATGGCTGAGAGTGAGAAATGCTTAGGAATCCTCCTTAGGCTTTTAGAAGAAAAATGGTCAAGGGTGAGAAAAGCTCGAGGTATTCTCCTCAGGCTTTTTGAAGAAAAATAACCGAGGGAGAGGAATGCTTGAGGCATTCTCTTCGAACTTTTTGAAGAAAAATAGTCAATGGTGAGAGATGCTCGAGGCATTCTCAGTTCGGCTTTTTGAAGAAAAATGGCAAGGGTAAAAGATGCTCGGGGCATTCTCCTCAAGATTTTGAAGGAAAAATAATTGAGGGTGAAAGATTCTCGAGGTCTTTTCCTCAAGCTTTTTGAAGAAAAATGACCAAGGGTGAGAGATGCACGGGACATTCTTTTTGGGCTTTTGAAGGAAAAGTGGTTAAAGGTGAGAAAGGCTAGCTGTATTCTCCTCAGGATTTTGAAGGAAAAATGGTCGAGGGTTAGAGATGCCCTGGGAATTTTCCTCGGAATTTTGAAAGAAAATTGGCCAAAGGTGAGAGATGCTTGGGGCATTATCCTTTGGATTTTGAAGGAAAAATGGCCGAGGGTGAGAGATATTCAGGTCATTCTCTTCAAACTTTTGAAGGAAAATGGCCAAGGGTGAGAGATGCTCGAGGCATGGAAAAATGGCTGAGAGTGAGAGATGTATGGGGCATTCTCCTCGAGCTTTTGAAGCAAAAATGGTCAAGGGTGAGAGATGTTCGGAGCATTCTCCTCAGGTTTTTAAAGGAAAAATGATCGAGGTTGAGATTTTCTTGGGGAATTCTCTTCGAGCTTTTGAAGGAAAAATGCATTAAGTCTCTTATCCCGATGCTTGGTTGGCGAGTTTCCCAAAGGGTGCTCCGTAGATTCTCCTTGGTAAATACCAGGGGTTTTAACTTGGGAGCCTTTTTGACCTATTATGGCCTCTTTTCATATCAGTTGTGGGTTTGGTCCATGAGCCCGATCTTTAATAGTAAAATTCTATGAGGTTTTTCCATTGAGTAGTGCAAAAGTTAGTAGACTCTTAAGTTTTTGAGACTTTGAGAAGTGTGAAGGTTGTGATTTGGAACCTTAATTTGAATTGATCTGAGCCTTATATTTTCCTTTATATGGGGGAGCCTCTTTCATTTAGGCATCTCATTCGCAAAATTTCTTTCCTTCTTCTTCCCCAGAGAGCTCTACAGTTTCTCTAGTGTTTTACTACTTTATTTATGTGTGTGCGAGGCAGGAGAAGGTCATAACTCTTAACCTATTTAAGAAAATCTTTATCACGAACCATCATATGGAGGACATATGGATTTTCTTCAGCCAGGGGACTAAAAGAAAAATAGTGAAGAAGAATCCAAGCTCGGTAAAAAGTTGGAAGAACAAATTCTTCTATGTTCAGAGAAAATCAGGATTTAACATGCTGAGGGAGTGGGACTTGACTTTTCTAAACAATTCTCGTTGCCATTCCTTTAGTCCTAATAAGGAGGAGGTTTTAAAGGATCTGGTGAAGAACACGACCTATGCCTTAGAGTTAGACGATAATCACTCATTGGCTCGATATGGGCTTTGCCCTTATAAGGGTACCACCTGCTTTGACTTAATTTTCATTTCTTTGATTCAATATAATTTAATAGCAAACAAGTGTTCCTTCTTTTTACAGTTATTCCTTCAAGTATAAGCCAGGTGTTGAAGGTTGCAAAAGTTTTAAAGAAAAAGCGAGCTATCGAGATTGGGGATGGTAGCTAAAGCACCGAAAAATGGCATTGAAGAGACTCAAGTGTTGGTTCTTTGGAGGAGGTCCCCTCCGAAGTCCATGCCTTCGTAAATTTGGAGAAGATTCATAGTTCGTTGGTCTGTGGGTTAGGGACTTATTGCTTATCTCCCTCCTCTGCCTCTCAGACATCGATCATGTGTCCTAACTAGTTTGTTAGGAGGGACAACTCTATGATAAGGAGTCCGAGGGTGGCTTGCAAACACCTGGTTAAGGGCATTCTCCCGAGGGACTTGGTGGAGCTCTTTGATTATGCTCCCAAACTCCTGGCCAATAAGATGCTAGAGTTGGAGTCCAAGGTATGTTTTTTCTTTAGCTTCAAGTCTAAGTGTTGCAGTTCACACTTTATTTCTTATTTTTAAACTAGTGTTAGTGATATTGTGCTCACTCGTCATTTTTTCGATGTTAGCACTCAACTTGAGGAGCTCAAGAGTAGGGTTACTCAGTTGGAGGCCAAGGCTAATGATGAGAAGATTTTGGCCATAGAGAGGGATTTGGTTGAGGTTTCGATTGAGGTCATGATGTTAAGAAGTTAGTTGGTTGAAGCCAAAAGGTAGAAGTGGAGGAGTATCGAGCTTCCAAGGCTCTAGAGATGGAGTTCAAGGAGATTTGGGAGAATTTAGTTTCTCTACAGCTTTTGATAAGCTCGTGACTAGCAAAGCTAGAGACTACTACCTTCCCAGCTTCGAATTGGCCACGGCCAAGTTTGTGGTAGCCTTCCCTGAGCTCGATCTTGACAGCATTGACTTCCCCGATAATGAGACTAAGATGGTTCGAGATGGTCTGGACATCAATATTTTAGGGGACAACACCGACACAAAGGATAGGAGTCGAAGGGCTTAGGAATTTTTCTTGTGTTTTATTTTGTTTTTCTTTTTTTGCAACTGGCTGATGAGCCCATCTTTTTTTATTTCATCGTGATAATTAATAAAAAGAAGTTTATTTTTTTTTATTATTTGTGTTCTTTTTCTTAATAATTTTGTTATGAATATGACCAAGGTCTTGGAATTGGATATTTTCTAATCAAGATTCCCAAGTTGGGGATTCGTTTGTGCGTGGGATGTTTACTCTAGCATAGATCAAGACTTTATGATCTGGATTTTGAAAGAGAAAAGGTTAAGGGTGAGAAAAAAGGCTCAAAATGTTTTCCTTAGAATTTTATAGGAATATAGCCAAGGGTATGAAATGCTTAGGGCATTGTCCTTGAGTTTTTCTAAAATAGGACAGGGTGTTAAATGCTTAGGGTATTGTCCTCGGGCTTTTCTTGAGACAAAACCAAGGGTATAAAATGCTCAGGGCATTGTCTTCAGGCTTTTCTTGAGAAATTGCCAAGCATGTGAAATGCTCGAGGCATTTTCTTGGGGGTTTTCTTGAGATGGGGCAAGGGTTTGAAATGCTTGGGGCATTGTCCTCGGGCTCTCGAGATTTGGGAGCATGTCCAAGTCCTTATGCGTGGGAGCACGTTAGTCCTCTAGCCTTTTGAGTGATCAACTCTAAGGTGAGGGGAGGGAGGAAGATTCTCTAGCTGACTGTTGTGCCACTTTTCAAGCCAAGATATATCTAGATCTTTGGTACCTCAAGGAAAAGGGCTTATGCCTCAAAAATGATAGCTTGGTAACTAGGTTGTGTTTGAAACAGATGGTTTACTAAGTGCATTCGAACTAATTTTAAGGATAAGTATCCCTGGCATCATGTATATATTTTGCAAAGAAAGTATATAAGTGAAATAGTAGGTGATTTTATTTATATAAAGAAGATATGTCAAACCAATAAAGATAACCAAAAATTGTGTGAAGTACAGGAAAAGTTAAAAAGAAACGACGTTACTGCTAGGATTTTCTAGGGTCCTTAAACCTGAGGCTCTAATAAGTTTTCAATTTGAGATAAGCATCTATCTTCTTGTGTCCCTTATTGAAGCTGAGGTAGCATGAGCATAATGTTTTCTGGCTCTTGTGGACTTCCCCAATGCCGCTCATGGTAAGGAATTTCATCTCCAGGTAGTAAGTGGAGATCACCGATTTTATTGCGTTCTGGCTTGGCCTACCAAGGATGGCATTATATGAAGACAAACACTTCACGACAAGAAATGTGGTCATGATAGTGGTCTATTAGAGAACCATTCCGGTGGTGACTAGTAGGACAATGCTACCTTATGGAAACATTGGCTTGCCAGAGAACCCATATAGTAAGGAAGTGACTGGTTTGGGTTGCTTGTCATCGAGCCCCATCCTTTTGAAGGTGTCATAGTAAAGGATGTTGGTTTAGCTTCCATTTTTAACTAATATCCTCTCCATGTTGTAGTTCTTAATGAGTAACATGAGAACCATTTCATCATCATGGGGCATCTGTAACCCTTAAGATGGCCTACTTTGTTCTAGCCTTCTTAATTTGGCTTGTTGACATATGTTAAAGATCTGCTATAGGCTTTCTTTGACTAGAATGATTGCCCTTCTGCAATCAGGTCTTCGAAGATTGTTTTGATAGTGCCCATAGTGGTGGGTCTATCTTCCCTACCGTTATGAGGATGTCTCTCGTTGGAGATTTCTCTCATTGGGTTTTGCTTGGGGCTTCGCCTTGGGCTTCATCTCAGGCTGTGTTTAAGGCTACACTTAGGGCTATGATTGAGGGCTCGCTTGAGACTCTGTCTTGCAAAGTCTTTGTTATACCATTCGTGTATGGAGTTCCTATGTATTCTTTCAAATACCCTCTCTAGATGAGGACTCTATCTAATCTTTAAGCGCGTGACACTCTTAAGTGTCATGGCCATAGTCGCGGTAGAACTGGCACCATATGGATTTGTCTTTGTTTTTGTTAGTATTTCGAGGCTTCGTAGGCCAGCAAATTAGATCATTGTCTTGGAGGCTTGTTAATACATTGGCCCTAGGAACGTTAAGGAGGGTGTAGCTCTTGAACCTTAAGGAAGGCTTTTTCGTTTCTTCTTTGCGAGGTTTTTTCGAGAGTCATCATTTTAGTCAGCTTGTTCTTTCTTTCTTTTTTTATCCTTCTTCTTTCCATTCCCTTCGAGGCACTTGATCTTCTTCAGCAATTATGTATTCTTCAACCTGGGTGAGGATTACATTCATATCTTTAGCTGGGTTGTTGGAGAGCTTTGAACCGAAAGAACCCAATTTAAGGTTGTTTTTTAAGGACACCATTTGGATTTTGCGATCGAGATTAGGAATTACTCATGTCTTTACATTGAAACTAGATGCATAATCTCAGAGTTTCTCACCTCACTATTGTTGGATGTTGAAGAGGATTTTCAATATCTTCCTTGATCCTTTACCGCTATGGAAGTGTGTGGTGACTGCGTAACTTAAATCTTTTAAAGAACTGGTGCTCCTTGGTCTCTGATATGAGTA
Organism: Bretschneidera sinensis; assembly: GCA_023935145.1. Lineage (NCBI taxonomy): Eukaryota > Viridiplantae > Streptophyta > Magnoliopsida > Brassicales > Akaniaceae > Bretschneidera > Bretschneidera sinensis. The sequence goes on from CM043699.1 coordinate 85,675,790, forward strand.
AAAAGTATTGTTGGCCTTTTATAGAGTCAATGCCAAGGCTCGGCATAGCATTACATTAGGATAAGAATGCAGGAGTTTCGTGGTCTTGTAGAGTTGGAGGTGATCAATGAGGTTAGAGATCCCGTTGTAGGCTTTTATGACAGGCATCCTAAAGTGCCTCTGTCATGGTGTGTCGAGGATCTCCTGCGTGAATAGAGGGTCTTACATGTTAAGCTCATCTAATAGGTCTAGTCCTATGTGTTTGAAGGCTTCTCTTATTCGTTTGTCCATCATCGCGGAGTTTTACCCCACAATGAAGAGGAGATGACCCTATGGTAGATCCATGGCCAATGAAATGCTTACTTTGGCTAGGATCTTGGTGCACCACTAGGCTAGGGCTTTGCGGCATCAAACATCACTGAGGAGAGGCTTTCCCCTTGCACACAACCAGGTCAACTACTAGTTAGGTGAGTTACCGAAATTATCCCTGATTGTCTGGGGCATCTAGATCGATGTGGCTTTAGTTATAGACGGGATCATCTGACTAAGATTGTGGGGTCTGCTTCAGCTGTCATTCAAAATACTCGGCCAGATCTCTAACAGTGTCATCATCTTCAGGGATTGAATGGAAGCATGGATTGTGGGGTGGGTCCTGACTAGTTGAGATCTGGGTTATGGTGGTAGTAGTGGTATAGCACGACACATCCCGGGTTGGCCACCCCTTAGACAGTGTCATCACATTTTGAAAATCTCAGTACGACACATAAATACAACAAAAAAAATTTACCAACTGCAATTATTTACATCAATCCTCAACCCTTAACAGGGGAGACACATCGTTTAGATCTCAACTTAAACATTGTATAGAACATAATATGCATGAATATTTACAAATATTTTTTTTCTCATTAGTCTGAGGATGTGGATCACGTGGCTTACAGATAATGAATCCATCTGAATCTTAGCTCACCAACTATTTGTTCTGCCTGCTGCCTGAAATCATTTAACATTGAGGGATGAGCTTCACAAGCTCAGTGAATTAAATTTACTAGAAGTAGTCAATTTGTATAAATAGTTTTTTTTAATATTCAATCATTTATATCTCATATAACTTGATAATAGCATTCTACTATCACTACACATATCATAAGCCCATTCTCTATCAATCTCTTCTTCTTATATATTTATTTACCTTAAGACTATCAATTATATCTCATAATTACCTTGTTATGAGGTTAACAGCATATAGTCTACCATTTAGATAGTTCTTATCATATCATACTTCCATGTTTCTTTCTCATCATAACTGTCTCTCTGTGAGACTTATTCATCTATAATTAAATTTATAATAAAAAACAACACTTCAGCATTTTAGTAATAAAATCAATATTTAAAACAGATGTGATGCATGAATCATTATTAGGGAACGTCTTCCCACATGTCGACATATTTTTATCCTAGACCGGCTGCCCTCCCGTTTCTTTTATTTCCAACATATACCGGCTATCACAGTTTTCATTTATTTCCAGTATATACCGGTTGTCACTGTTTTTCATATATTTTCAGCATACCGACTGTCACAGTTTTTCATATATTTTCAGCATATACCGGCTGTCACGGTTTTTATTTAGACCGGCTGCCCTCCCAGTTCTTTTATTTCATGTATATGCATATGAATAATGACATGAAGTATGCATATGCTCAATAATATAAAAACACACATGTATTCATACATTCAAATTAGTTATCATGTTTTTTCTCAAATCATTATTTGATCAATTTCACTAATTTCTTCTCCTCATATATCATATCAACTCGTCATCCATAGTTCGTCAAGAATTTCACTTATCACATTTATTATTAAATCGACTCATTATTCTAATAATATTATTTCTCATATAATAATTCTTTACACATTACTTATTCCTATCATACTTATCAACCAACTTTTATCTATCACCAAATCATAAGTTAATAATACATTTAAATACTATTAATATATATTTCATATTTATTTTGATTACTTAAAGTAAATCTAACTCACCACGTAGCACTTAGAGTGACTCGTGGATCACCTCCTTGCCTTTTCTGCTCCTCTAAGCAATTTCCCCCAGTTGCTGATAGTTAACACCTTCTGTTTTTCTTAGAGCTTCCCGTGTCTCTCTATAAAATTCTCTCGTAAACCCCTTCAAAATTTTACTATTTTAATATTTCTTTTGATCCCCAAGTATTTAGAGAAATAGAGTTGTTTGAATTGTAGATGGAAGAAAACCAATCAGGATTTGATAAAACTAATAAAACAAATCCATAAAATATTTATTTTAACATTTTAAACCAGCTCACCATTTATAAAAACGGTGCTTAGTGTCCCAATATCTCTAAATGGACAATTAGTGTCAATTTGCATATTTTCATGCAACACCTGGACTTCCAGGTGTTGCATCCATTTTTTTTAAAACCCTTTTTTTCTTTTTCTTTTTCTTTTTCCTTACATGCTGTCCACGCGTCCCTTTTTTTTAAGAATTGTTTTATAAAAATTAAATCTTTCACATATATGTATTATTTTAATTTCATGTCATATTTATTAAATTACTTCTTTTCTCTTTCTTTATGAATACGAGTATTACAATTCTACCACCTTATGTAATTGTTTTAACTCTGGGGGCAAATCCAATCGATATGCTACTGGTCCAACTCTCTCAATCACCTTATATGGCCCCACAAATCTCGGGCTCAACTTTTCTTTCTTTTTAAACCTCAATACACCCTTCCATGGATATATCTTCAAAAATACTCAATCACCAACTTGAAATTCGAGAGGTCGTCTTCGATTATCAACATACCCCTTTTGTCTGTTCTGTGCTGCTCTTAGGTTTTCTCTAATCAGTTTGATCATCTCAGTAGTCAAATCTATCATTTCTTAACTAAATATCTTTCTCTCTCTAACTTCTTCCAAGCATATTGGAGTTCTACACCTCCTACCATATAAAGCTTCAAATGGTGCCATCCAAATACTAGTTTGATACTGATTATTGTATGCAAATTCAATCAAAGGAAAATAAGCATCCCAGCTCACTAAAAAACTCAATACACTTGCCCTCAACATATCCTCTAGTATTATGATGATTTTTTCTGTTTGCCCATCAGTTTGTGGATGAAAAGTTGAACTGAACTGTAATTGCGTACCCATAGTTTTTGAAAATCTCTCCAAAATTTATAGGTAAATCTAGAATCTCTATCTGATACAATGCTCAAGGGTACTCCATGTACTCTTACAATCTCTGCTACATACAATTCAGCTAACTTTTCAGAACTCAAGGTAGTTTTAATAGGACGGAAATGTGAAGACTTAGAAAGTTTATCCACTATAACTCACACAGTCTCATGTCCTCTCTGAGTACGGGGAAAACCAGAGATAAAATCTATTCTCATATTTTCCAATGGCCACTCAGGTACTGGAAGAGGTTGTAATAAACCTACTGGATGTCTATTCTTAGACCTCACATGTTGACAAGTCAAACATCTAAAAATATGTTCCGCTACATCTTTCTTCATCCCTGACCACCAATAATTCTATCTCAATCCCCTGTACATCTTATTATTACCTGAGTGCATGGAATATACAGAATCATGAGCCTCCCATAGTATTTCTTTTCTTATCTCCACATCATTGGGAACACAAATTCTATGCCCTAGTACCACCATACCATCTTCTCTAATTCTAAACTTAGTTGGCTTTCCACTCAATGACATTTTTGGTCATGCTTTGGGTTGGCATCATTAACATATGAGTTATCTTTTAAAGTTTTTCTCACAGATAATCCCAATTTGTTGATTTCGAAAATATGACCATGTTTTCTTGGAAGTACAAAGATGAGCATAAGCATACTAAACAGAAAAACTCTAACGATTCGCTAGTGGATCGGAAGGACTATGCCTTTGGGGGGCACTCTTTGATGCCTAAGTCAGTAATTTGTTTATAGAGAATGCAAAGGTAGAGGCTTGTTAGAGCTGTTTATGTCGTACCTGTGTGGTAATGAGAGACCTCAGTATATAATATTTTGAAGTAAAGACCGATTAGGAAAGTAACTGATAGGTGAGTGTTGAGGTAGGATTAGGGTTTCTCTTATATAATTGTCCCTATAGAACTAGGGTTTCTATGTGCCATGGTTTAGGTGTGAAATTACCTTTGTACCTCTGGACACATGTAATGAATTTATTGGTGGTGCTTTTGGTTTTGTTGGCTTATCCTAGGGTGCCATATGTCGTTATCTGATTTGGCGATAAAATCACCCCACATAATTATGATTAATAGATGTGTAGACGAAAATATAGAAGCATCTTTCACAATATTGAACTAAGAAGTGGGTTCATTACAATTTTGGAGAATGCATAGTAATGGTGTTGCTTCCAGTTATAGTCTTACCATACAAATTAGATTAAAAGACCTTCAATATAAAAATATTTTCACTCCAATTAGAATCAAATAAAAATAAAATTTATTTCATTTTCAATTCAATTAAAATGAGTTTTATGTTTGGATTTCTTATGTTAAATTGTGACATTCAATTTATTTCTTATGTTTAAAATATTTGGATTAAATGAAGAATATAAAATAGAAAATATAGTAGAGGAAGAAAAAGGGAAATAGAAAGGAAACAAGAGAGTATTTTGGACAACATAAATTTTTACTCTTCAATTTATGGAATTTATTTGTAATTTTTGTCAATTTTGATATAATTTGCAACACACTAACACAATTCCATAGTAAATTCATTTCGAAATTAATCTTATAATTTTTTGTTATTCCACATAATAAGTATAAAATTATAAAAGAATTTCATAAAATTTATAAAATTCATTTATTCCACAAACTCTTAAATTTTACTAAATGCTACATTTTGTAATTTACCAAATAATGGTATTATAACATTTAGAGAGATTTATTTTCTAAAACATGGTTTGATGAACCTCCATTCATCAATATGAAGAGACATGTTAGTTCATTATTTTGCAAGCTTGATCATAACTTTTTTATAATTAAAATTGAAACTATGACATTTTCCCATAAATGAAGACATGTAATTCAGATCAAAACTTTGGAGACCTGTACTTCAGATCAAAACTTTGACATATAGTCGTTGAACTAAGCTCACAGTCACGATATAACCTCTTACAAAGTATCATTCATTTAGGCTGATGAAGTTTTGGTCTAATGATTAAGGTGGAGGCCACGGGACTATAAAATATCAGGTTTGATTCCCACATTGTGTAAGTTATTTGCCCAATTTATGTATCGACTATTTCTCTCACTTTAGATAGGATTGTGGCAATATTGTGAGCTTTTGATAATAGAATAGTATGGGCTTACAAGGTATTCAAAACAATCATTATACTATTTGTCTATAGCATTGCTTCAATAAAAAAAAAAAAACAAAGTATCATGCATTTTGGCTCTCATTGATAGAGAGATAAAATGGAAAAAAGGGGGAGGGAAGGATAAAGTAAGAAAATTGATGTTTTTATCGTGTGTGTGGTAAACATTATGAAAATATAAGAGAGAAAAAAAAGAAATAACAAAATTAAAAAAATAGCTTATTTTAGCTTCCACTCTAAAATTATCCCAATTTGAGAGGATTGTGATTTATATATATGAAGAAAAAAAAATTACTACTTTTTTTCCAACCAAATTAGAACAGTCTCTCCTCTTAATTTTATTTTCTCTTCCTCTTTCTTTCACATATTTTTCACTCCACTAGTTATTGACTTAATGATTAAGTATTTTTTTTAAGATTTAATAATCAAGAAACACTGTGTTGATAGTTACATTTTATGATTGAAGGCAAACTTACCATGCAGAAACGAAGTTCAAATGTTGGAACCTTGAATGCTCAGCCTTGAGTAACCTAGTATTTCAATCGAGATAATGTTGAGAATATTTATGTGTGAGTCAAGAGATGTGGGAGACCAATCTCACATGAAAAACAAATTGGATTAATGAAAGACATATATATATATATATATATATATATATATATATATATATATATATATATATATTGGTGGAACCAGAACCCATTTGTTTAAGATTTTGGGTTCATATGGTCTCTAACACCATATGTTTGGATGTTTTGAACTCTTCAAATGCAAGTTTCTCCTTAAGTTGGGTTCTTATGCCGAACAATTGATATTAAATCATTGTAAGAATCATATCGATATTTTTTCTCTTTCATAAAAGTTATGCATCTCCCTCCCACAAACTTGACTTCTAAATACAATTCATGAGATTTCTCCTGGTCAATTACTACATGCTTCCTTCCTTTATATAATTAGATTTAATTAGGAAGTGTGCTTTGAAAATTTTGAAGATATAAAAGACTAGAAAATTTTGAGAATAAATTGAAAGGAGAAAAAAAAAAGTTAATAGTTAGTGATCATATTTAGCCTTCCATTTAGACTTCCATCAACTGTGTTTACTTTGAGCAAATAAAAAGACTACTTTCACACACACACACACATTTATATATATATATATAAAGAATTAGGGTTTGTATATTGAATATTCAAAAGAAAAGATACAAGAGACTATATTTATAGGGAAAAATTATACATGAGAAAAGTTCTAACTTCCCCATATACTTTAACATCCCCTTAAAACTAAAGATGGTGTAGAACATGCCAAATTGAGTTTGGAAAAAAAAGCATGAAATAGTCCGAGGGGATGAACTTTGGTAAAATATCAACGAAATGATCAATGGAAGCAATGGAGGAAAGGATAATAATGACACAAATAATGTGTTGAGACACAAATTGATAATCATTCTCAATATGCTTGGTATGCTCATGAAACACATCAGTATGAACAATCTGAATGGCATCGCAGTTATCAAAATAAAGAGGAGTAGCAGAGGAAAACTTAACCCCCGTATTTTGTAGCAACCAACGCAACTAAACAATTTTAGATGAGGTATTGGTAACTACATGAAATTCAACCTCATTACTATATCACAAAGTAAGAGATTGTTTCTTACTACGCTAAGAGATAAGTGACTCTCCAAGGAAGAAACAATACTCGATAGTGGAATGTCGATTAGTAAGGTCCCATCCAAATTACCATCAAAGAAAGCATGCAATACAAGAGATGAGCGAGTAGAGATATGAAGATTATGGAATAAAATACCCTTTACATATCGAAGAATGGGCGGAAATACAGCCAAGTGAATAGTATAAGGAGCTGACATAAATTAACTAACAATGTGCATAGCATAGGCTATGTTAAGATGAGTGACAGTAAGATAGACAAGACTGCCAACAAGCTGACCATAGAAAGTAGGATCATCAAATGGTGTACCATATGCAGCAACAAACTTCATATGAGCCTCAAGTGGGATGGAGGTGACTTTGTTATCAGTGAGACCAACTTGAGATATAAGGTCAGAAGCATATTTTTCTTGAGTCAGAAAGTACCCAGAGGTATCAAAAGAAAGTTCCATAATAAGAAAGTAGTTGAGATTGCCAAGATCCTTCATTTCAAACTATTGACTAAAAAACTGTTTTAATTCTACAATACCGAGATGGCCATCCCTAGTAATAACTATGTCGTTAACATAAAAAAAAAAGAAAAATATGTTCACGGTCAGTATTTAGAACAAAAAGAGTTGTATCATAGGGACTAGAAGTTAAACCAAGCTTACTGATTATCGAACTATATTTGGAAAACAAAGCTCTATGAGCTTGTTTGAGACTACATAAACTACATCACAAGTAGAAAACTTTGTTTCGTTGATGAACATAGCTGGTTGGAGGTTACATATGTACCTCCACCAAGAGGTCACTATTGAGAAATGCATTTTTGACGTCCATCTGAAACAACTTCCATTTTCGGACAACAGTAATAGCCAATAAACTTCGAACATAAGTAATACGAGTCACCAAAGCAAAAGTTTCCTTATATTCAACTCCATATTCCTGTGTGAAAACTTTACCCATAAGTTAAGCCTAATAACGAACAACAGAACCATCAAAATAAGTCTTGATCTTATAGACCCATTTACTACAAACCATAGGTTTATCTGGAGGTAAGTAAACCAAATCCCATATATGAGTTTTCTTTAATGCTTGCCGTTCTTCGGTCATTACTTGCTACCAGAGAGGGTTAGTACTAGCCTCTCTATAAGTGTGGGGCTCATATAAAGAAAAAAAAACAGAGAAAAAATGATAATCACAAGATAGGAGGGTGGGTAACTTACTCTGGTAGAATCAAAGTTGGTGGTTCAAAAGGAGCATAAGAAGTTGACCCAAGAGGAATTATTGAATTATCAAACAGTGCCAAAGAATCGAATCTGGTTGTATTGGTTTCATCAAAAATTTCATGAAAAGGTTCCACGGTAAAGACTTCAAACTCTAAAAGATCAAGAGAAAGAACAAAAAGACTAAGAGATGGTTCAAAATCATTAGAGAACTTATCAATAGAAGGATTAATGAGAAATTGACCACAATTAATAGAAGATAAAAGAAATTCAGATAGTGTGGAGAACATTTTATGCTCCTAGAAAGTTACATGCTGATAAACATGAAGAGCTTACAAATGGAATCCCAACAAAAATTCCTTTTTTCCCATTTGTGTTCAACGCTATTAAGGAAACAACATAAATAAACATGTGATTCTAATTTAGTGCGCTCATGAAGTTAAAAGAAACTAAAACAAGCACAAACAAAAATATGAAGAAGATTGTAATTTGGGGGATACCATACAAGTGTTTGTAAGGTGAGACATTACCAATGACTTGAGAGGGAACTCAATCGATTGTGCAAACAACAGTAAGGTCAGCCTCTCCCCAAAAATGCTCAAGACAAGATGAGGCAATAAGAAAAACATGACTAGTACCCATGAAATATGTAAGATCCTTACCTTTGGGGTAGGTGTAATTTGGTAATATTCCATTTTATTTTATGATCATCATGCATGCATATATATATATATATATATATATATATATATATATATATATATATATATGTTGGTTTAAATTAAAATTTTAAATTTAAGGCAATATTGAGACAAGAATTTAAAAATATACTGAAGAAAAGAAGTTGGAATGCATTAAAGTGATGAAAAATGGAATTTGAAGGGCATCAAAAGGCACTAATCGACTAGGCAGTCAACTAAAGTAACCCTAGTTGATTAGGCACACCAGTCAACTGGTTAGTTGACCTGCAAGGGCTTTGGCTATATAAATACTTCATTTTCACGCTCAAAATCATTTTCTTCTAAAAAAATTCTCCTTTCTCTCTCTCTCAAATTCTCTCAAAACTCTTGAAAAATTATACGAGACTTGAGGTTTTCATAGAATTTTATTGAATTCAATAATTCAAGATTAGGTTTCAAGAAATTTCTAACAAAATATTTGTGAAAGTAATCTCTTCTTTTCTTGTACTTTTTCCTATAGAAAATCATGATTTTAAAAGCTTAAAACTTTATGTTCTTCTTGAATAAAGTTCGGATTTTGATTCGAATGAAAGAAAGATGTTGGGAATTTGTCTAAGTTTTAAAGGATAGAAAATAAAGCTTCAGCAAGCTTTGGCACCGCGGCCTCCAGCAAACTCAGAAAGTTCCTCCACCAAGTGTGCATCACGGCACAGGCTAGTGTGCGCCGCAGCCCAGGCCTTATGCGCCGCGGCCACCAGCATGGGAGGCTTTTTGCCCTAGTGTGCGTCACGACCTGCCCCATTCTGGGTCGTTAAGCCAGGCACACCTAACACTTTATGTTCTGTTTTTCAGCTGGTGCATTGTTCGTGGATTAAAATGCACATGATCACTTTGAGGGCCATGATTATTTGGTTCTCAAGATCAAAGGGTTGAGATTTACTTCAAAATTGATTAAAGAAGTTGTTGCTCTATATAAAGGGCCATCTAGGAGCAATAACAAATAGCACAAAGTACATGACACAAGAGTGCAAAGACGTAAGTGTCAAGAGAGAAAAAACACAAGAAGCGGTCTCATTCCAAGAGTGGCTGGTGTTTAGAGAGTTAGGCTCTCAATTCTGCAAAGGTGTTTCTAGTGAGAGAGAGTAGTCAAGATTGGGGATTCAAGGGCTTTGTAATTGGAATTTTCTAGGGAAAAATTTCATGGAAACACTTAGTTCTTATCTCTTCTTTCATTCATCAAGAACTCAAGGTTCTTAAGGAGGTGTTGCTATAATTATAAGAACTCCATTGATTTAGTGCAGAGAGCTTGGAGGAGCTCACGGGGACGTAGGCAAATTGTCGAACTTCGATAACAATTTCTTGTGTTTTCTCTTTTATGGTTTGATTCTCGTCTAGTACAAATCATTCTGGATTTGGGGGTTTGAAGGTCACCACCTGGGATTCTAAAGGTGATTTTCTAACAGTGGTAACAGAGCTACAACAATGGTATCAGAGCAAGGATCCAAGAATCAAAGGAAACTTCTTGGGTGATTCAAGAACGGTGCTGGGATCAAGATCTGATTCTAAAGGTGATTTTCTAACAGTGGTATCAGAGCAAGGCTCCAAGAATCAAAGGAAACTTCTTGGGTGATTAAAGAACGGTGTTGGGATCAAGATCTGATCGGCTTCTTGAGATTCAATAACGGTGTTGGGATCAAGATTTGATCGGGTTCTTGAAGTTTAGAAGTTGAAGAGGAAAAGTTCAGAAATCAATTGTGGGTGCTGCATAAATCTTGGGATTTTTCCTGCAAGATGGGTTCAAACTTCATTGTTGAGAAGTTTGATGGAAAGGGAGACTTTGCCCTTTGGAAGCAGGAAATCAAGGCAATTCTTACGCAACAAAAGGTGGACTTGGCGATTGGAGAATATGATGATTTTCCAGTAAGTATCACGGAGCTCTAGCAAAATGAGATGAAGAGGATGGCATACACTACAATCTTTCTGCATGTGTCCGATAGTGTGACTAGGAAATGCAGAGATACAGAAGATCCAGCTGTCATTTGGAAGAAACTAAATAAGTTGTTTCTTATCAAGACTCTCCCTAATAAAATCTATCTTCTACAATGATTCTTCGCTTTTAAAATGGATCCTAATAAAGAGTTACAAGATAATCTTGATGTGTTTAATAAACTAGTTCAAGATTTGGTTAGTTGTAGTATAACATTCCCAGATGAACAATTAGCTGTTATATTTTTAAATTCTCTTCCTGATTGTTTTGAAAGTTTGATTAATGCCATTGAATATGGAAGAGTGCTATAAGGGCTCATGATTTCAAAGCCAAGATAAAGGAAGCATCAAGTGGAGAAGGACTATTCATTAGAGGAAGACCTGCAACTCGGAATGGCAGTAACAACTATGGCAACTACCGGGACAAACCAAAGGGTAGAGGGCAGAGCCATAGAAGATCGCATTCTAAACCGAAGTTTGGGAGAAAGCAATGCAACTACTGTAATAAGGAGGGTCATTTCAAGAGAGATTGCAAGAAGATGATAAGGGATGAGAAGAGAAGAGGCCATACCAAGAATGGAGAGACTTTGATTGCCAAGGGCGAATAGCAAGATAATGTTCTTGTTGTGTGCTCAAATGTGAGCAAGAGGTAAGGCAACGAGAAATGGATCTTGGATTCCGGGTGCACCTATCACATGTGTCCTCACCAGGATTGGTTCAAGAATTTTAAGGAAACCAATAATGGAAAGGTTTTCTTGGGGAACGATACTTCTTGCTAAGTGAAAGGCATATGAGACATCCAATTGAGGATGTTTGATGGAGTTACAAGGCTGCTACGGAATGTGAGATATCTTCCAGATTTGAGAAGAAATTTTGATCTCATTGGGGTAGCTAGATTCCATGGGGTACACATACAAAGTAGAGGGAGGAAAGATCAAGGTAACCAAGGGATCTGTGGTAGTGATCAAAGCAGCAATAAAGGATAGTCTCTATGAGATTATAGGAGAGACAAACATTAAGGATCAAGCAGCAAGCTTGATTGCTGAGATGAATAAGGTGATTCTTTGGCATAATCGCTTGGGACACATGAGCGAAAAGAGGCTACAAGTTCTCAGACAGAATGGTTTACTTGATGGTGACAAGGTAGAAAAACTTGATTTCTGCGAGAGTTGTGTTCTTGGGAAGCAACATCGGGTCAGCTTCAACATCGGAGTGCACAAATCAAAGAGTATTCTTAACTACATTCATACCGATCTTTGGGGACCAGCAAGAACACCAACTCAAGGAGGTAATCTTTACTTTCTTTCTATAATTGATGATTATTCTAGAAAGTTTTGGGTTTATTTGTTTAAAAATAAATTAGATGCTTTGAATAAGTTTGTGGTGTGGGAAAATTTGTTGGAAACTCAAACGGGTAAGGTAATTAAGGTTTTGAGAACTGATAATGGCTTAGAATTTTGCAATCAGGATTTTGACAAATTTTGTGAGTTAAATGGGATTCTAAGACATAGAACGGTTGTGAAAACCCCTCAGCAAAATGGAGTTGCTGAGAGGATGAATAGGACCTTTATGGAAAAGGTTAGGTGAATGATTATTGGTTCCGGGTTACCAAAATATTTTTGGGGGGAAGTTATGTATACTGCTGCGCCCTTTAGAGCTTTGGATCTTAAGACTCCTGAGGAGATGTGGAGTGGTAAACCCCCTGAGTTAAGCAACCTTAAGACTTTTGGATGTGCTGCGTATGCACATCAAAAGGATGATAAACTTAGCCTAAGATCTAGAAAGTGTGTGCTTCTAGGATATGGTGAAGAGTTAAGGGGTATAGGTTGTGGTCCTTAGTGCCAAAAGGATCTAAGCTCATAATAGGTAGGGATCTCATTTTTAATGAGCTATTATTTCCCTATTTAGAGAAATGTAACCCTGTAGGGGAAAGTGAGCAAACCAGCCTGGTTTATGTGGAGCATAGTATCAAAGAAAATTCAGTTCAGGTAGAGCCCATTGATGAAGGCCAAGCTTAAGATACTCAAGAGGAGACTGAACTAGAAAGGGATGATGCAGCAAATCAGAATGATTATCAACTCACAAGGGACCGGGAAAGGAGGCTGGTCAGACCACCTTTGAGATATGGTTTTGCGGATGCTAATGTAGCAGTTCCTTATTCAAAAGGAAGGATAAGTGAACTAGAAACTTACATTGATGCCATAGAATGTAAGGATTTGTCAAGATGGAAGCTAACTATGGAGGAGGAAATGCTTTCTTTGAGGAAGAACAACTCTTGGGAATTGGTGCCCAAACCAGAAAAACAGAGAGTTGTGGATTATAAGTGGATTTACAATATCAAAGAAGGGAACACTCCAGGGGATAAAGTCCGGTACAAGGCTAAGCTGGTGGCGAAGGGGTTCACACAAAGAGAAGGCATAGATTTCACCAAAATATTCTCAACAATTGTGAAATACAAGACGATAAGGATAGTGTTAGCTATGGTGATCCAATTTAATTGGGAGATCGAGCAAATGGATGTGAAGACAGTGTTCTTACATAAAGAGCTTGATGAGACCATCTATATGAGGCAACCCGAAGGCTATGAGGAAGGAATGCAGGGAGATTTAGTGTGCAAATTAAAGAAATCTCTCTATGGCCTGAAGCAATCACCTCGACAATGGAATAAGAGGTTTAATTCCTTCGTAACTAGCTTGGGTTTCATGAGAAGCTACTATGATTCATGCTTGTACTACAAATGTCACAAGGTGGAGGAAATGGTGATTATCCTCATCTATGTTGATGATATGCTATTGGTTGGTAACAGAAAGGAGAGGATAGAAAGGTTAAAGTCTCAACTCAGTTTGGAGTTTGGGATGAAGGATCTTGGTCATGCACAAAAGATCCTTAGGATGAGTATAATCAGGGAAAAGGAGAGAAATAAGTTGAAGATTTCTTAGACTTCATACATAGAAAAGATGGTGTCCAAATTCTCTATGGAAGATAGTAAACCAGCAAAGATTCCCCTTGCTGGTCATTTCGAGTTCTCCAGCAATCAATGTCCTGGAACGGATGAGGAGAAGAAGGAAATGGAAAAGGCCCTTTACTGTAGTGCCGTTGGATCAGTCATATTCATGATGTTAAGCGCTAGACCCGACATTTCTCATGCCATTAGTGTTCTCAGCAGGTTTATGAGTAATCCCGAAAATGAGCATTGGCTTGGGATAAAGTGGTTGCTGAAGTATTTGAAAGGAAGCTCAGATGTGGGGCTTGTTTACGAGAAGAGGGTTAAGTTCATCTGGTTAGAGAGTTATGCTGATTCGGACTATGCAGCAGATCAGGACAAGAGAAGATCAATTACCTCATACTTCTTCAACTTAAATGGATGTTGTATAGGTTGGAAGGCTTAGTTGCAGCCGTTGGTAGCACTCTCAACAATCGAAGCAAAGTACATAGCAGCAATGGAAGCTATTAAGGAGGCTTTGTGGTGCAAAGGGTTATTGGAAGAGTTGAAAGTCCTAAAAGAGAATGTGGTGGTGTATTCGAATAGCCAAAGTGTGTTGCATTTGTGTAAGAATTTGGTGTTCCATGAGAGGACAAAGCATATAGATGTTCAGTATCATTTCATTTGGGAAAATGTTACGGAATCATGCATTCATGTGGACAAAGTGGCCACGGAAGAAAATCCTGCAGATTTAGGCACTAAAGTTCTACCTCTAAGTAAGTTCAATCATTGCCTTTGACTTCTTAGTATTCGAGTCGGATGATTTGGTGACTCATGTTGAGTTTTGATCTTGAGTTTTGATCTTGAGTTCTCTGCACAATGGGTTCGAGTTTAATTGCTTAAACAAAGTTAGAGTTTGTTGGGAATTTGTCTAAATATTAAAGGATAGAAGAAGAAGCTTCAGCAAGCTTCGGCGTCGCGGCCTCTAGCAAAGTCAGAAAGTTCCTCCACCAGGTGTGCGCCGCGGCACAGAGTTGTGCGCCGCGGCCACCTGACACCTTATTTTCTATTTTTCAGCATGGGAGGCTTTCTGCTGGTGTGTTGTGCGTGGATTAATGTTGTGTGTGGATTAAAACGCACAAGACCACTTGGAGGGCCATGATTGTTTGGTTCTCAAGATCAAAGGGTTGTGATTGACTTCAAGATTGATTAAAGAAGTTATTTCTCTATATAAAGGGTCATCTAGGAGCAATAATGTATAACACAAAGTACATGACACAAGAGTGCAAAGACACAAGTGTCAAGAGAGAAGAATCACAAGAAGAGGTCTCATTCCAAGAGTGGCTTGTGTTTAAAGAGTTAGGCTCTCAATTCTTCAGAGGTGTTTCTAGTGAGAGAGAGTAGTCAAGATTAGGGATTCAAGGGCTTTGTAATTGGAATTTTCTAGGGAAAAATTCCAAGGAACACTTAGTTCTTATCTCTTTCTTTTCTCTTCTTTCATTCATCAAGAACTCAGGGTTCTTGAGGAGGTATTGCTATAATTGTAAGAACTCCATTGATTTAGTGCAAAGAACTTGGAGGAGCTCATAGGGACATAAGTAAATTGCCGAACCTCGATAACAATTGCTTCTGTTTTCTCTTTTATGGTTTGATTCTCTTCCAGTACAAATCATTATGGATTTGGGGGTTTGAAGGTCACCACCTAGGATTCTAAGGGTGATTTTCCAACAAAAGAGTTCAACCAAAACTTTGAATTTGAGAACACATTGGAACATTCATACATATATACATTCATTTAACCCATTAAAAGGGTCTAGATTAAGTTATGAGATAGTAATACCGGTTAAGTATATTCTTGTTAGGTGGAAGTATTGCTGAAGAAAGTGCTAATGGAAAGAAAGTGCTAATGGAAAGGAAGTGATTCAGGGATAGTTCTTGGTGCTTCTAGATGAGTTCACTTTACATCTAGTAAACTAGAAGAAGTAAGAAATGTGGATAAAAATTAAAATGAATTATCAGTGAGAAAAGATAAAAGGGTGTATTACAAATATGCTAAATTTGAAGGAATAAATAACATAGGTATGAATTTAATGAAAAAAGTGAAATAAATTCTCGATGACGTTAATTTGATGAAATAATTGAGTGTATGTATATATAAAATAAATTTTTGTATTCTTGGAAGGATATGTAAATCATATAGATTGGATTATTATGATAAACCAAAAATTTGAGTGGTAATTATTTGATTTTAATGTTGTTATCCTTGTTCTTGCTTATATGCGATTGTACATGCATTGTAAGGCCACAGAAAGAGGGTGTGGTCCGATGAAGACCAAAACCATGGTTGGTCTGGATAAGTGGTTAAGTGTCGACACTTAGGGAGATGTCCCTAATACTTGTATCAAAGACTGATATGAATGCCCATACTTGAGTTATTGGTATGGATGAGAATGAAATAAAATGATTGTAATGAGATATGATGTGATGAGATTGGGAAAGAGAGATGGAGACTATATATATGCATTCATAGCATATTCTCATTCTTTCATTGAGATGTTGATTAACCAATGATTGTGAAATTCTGTGATGTGTAATGAGAAGAATGATTTTGAACTGGATATCATGAGTGATATCTATATTTGAATAAAAGTTTTGAGATATGATATAATATAAAATATGATGATTAAATGAAGTATAATGACTTGTAAATCAATTTTAAATAAAATCATAAATTGAAGTATATAAATTGAATACTTCAAATAAATTGAGATTCAAATAAATTGAGATTCTCTAAGTTATGTAAAGGTCACCCCCTCCCTTTTTATTAAATTTCATGCTAAGGACCGAAAGGTTGATAGAGTGTTGTGATATGAGTCTTATTTGTGGCTCTTTTGGTGGGTCCATGTGGTTGACATTCTCAGGAAACTTTTTTCTTTTATTTGTAATCGATTTTTGTACTTAATCATGCGTAGACATGTTTACTGTTAGATAAATAAATTATTTATTCTCCTCGAGAATGTCTTAAGATGTATATGGTGTAAAATTGTTTAAAGTTTTGAAATTTGTTGCATATAAGTTTGTGCTTAGCTCTAAAAGGTGATGATTCAATCTTGGGTGGGCCCATTCGAGATGGGTCGCTACATTTTCAATATCAGAGATTTAGGTATAAGGTTTTGTAGATTGCATGAACTTGGTGTTGTTGTTTCTAAAATGAGTTCTTTTGGGGTAGGTCTGAGGATGTCGCATTGACATGGTAGACCTAGAGCTAGGGTAATAAGACGTAACCGAGGTAAGGATGATGTTTTTATTAAAGGGTATGGAAGGCTCTTTTTGTTTAGAATGGAGGAGATTGAGGTTGACTATGTAGTTCCTAATAGAGAACATGTGGATAACGTATCTAGTGCTACCAGTGGTATTATGAAAGATTATGATGTTGAAAGAGATGAATTGATAAGAGCTTTTGCTCCAGCTCTTGATAGACTAAATCAGGATGAAAATAGAGTTGAGGAATTGAGGCGTAGGTTGGATGAACAAACTAGGAAAGCTCCAGATCTCATAGTAGATCTTGTTAGAATTCCGAAAGGACAGGACATCCAGGGAGGAGAGGGTGATTTTGTTCAAGAAATGCAAGCAGATAGTTTTACCCGATTTATTAAGTTGAAACCCCCCATCCTTTAAGGATTCTGAAAACCCATCTAAGGTTGAATTATGGATTAAATGAATATAACATTTTTTTAGAGTGTTACCTGTTATATACAGAAAAAGGTTTGCCTTTGGTTCGTTTCAATTAGAGGGTAGGGCTTCAAATTGGTGGGATGACAATTTTCCTAGACTTAGTATTGATGTAGATCAACCTTGACCTGGAATAGGTTTAAGGAAGTGTTATTTTCTAAGTATTTTCTTGATACATATAGGTCTGAGCAAGAAAGTGACTTCATTTAGTTAAGATAGAATGTAATGAATGTATCCCAATATGATGAAAGGTTTGTGGCTTTATCTAGATTTGTTCCTAAATTTGTAAATAATGAAGAAAAGAAATGTAAACAGTTTCTAGATGGACTGGACTTTGAAATTCATTCTCAACTTTTTTTTTTTTGAAGCATTCTAATTATGTTGCATTGGTAGACATGGCACTTCAAGTAAAGTAGGTATATTTGAATCTAGAGGAAGTCTAGAATGGTATAAGGGAAGTAGATCTGATGGTGTTAGAGGAGTTAGTTTGGATTTGGGATGCAAGGAGGTCACATTCCTAAAAAGAATCGATCTTTTTCTCAAGGACCAGTTGCTCAGAGTCAGTAGAGTAAATGAGTGACATCTTTTGTCCAGAGTATAGTAGGAGGAACTACTAGGTTTGGAAAACAACCTATGACAGTGGGAGATTATAGTAAAGGAGGGAGTGTAGCAGGTAAAGGAAGTGGTACTAATTATAAAGCAAGAAAAGTAGGGCATTTTTAAGTGTAATCATGTATGACACTTGTCTTGTGATTGCTCCACTCTAATTTGTTATCAATGTGGTCAGAATGGACATAGGAGTTTGGATTGCCCATTGAGAGCTAAACCAATTGACATGGTTACCACTAGGGGTTCTAGAGGAGGCCAACAAGGCCGAGGTAGTGGATTAGGAAGTGTTCAAGGTGGAACTCAAGGTCGGGGAACAATTACAGAGAGGAGATATTCTAGCTCAGCAGGGGGAGGTCGAGTTTATGCCTTACTCAGCAAGATGTTTAGGTATAGTTTCTATCTTTGGTAAAATTGCTAAGATATTAATTGATCCAAGAGCTACTCATTCTTTTGTATCCATTCCTTTTATGATGTCTATAGATGCACCAATTTTATTCTTATATAATGATATACTTGTTGAGATTCCCACAGGAGATAGAGTGGTGATTAAATTTTTTTATCGAGGATGCATTAAAAATATTGGAGATAAAGAATTTAAAGTAAATTTGTTACCTTTAAATATGGTGGATTTTGATTTGATATTAGGAATGGATTGGTTCTCTGCACAACATGGGTGGGTAGATTATTTTAGAAAGAATGTAATTCTTCGGATACCTGGGCAAGAGGAGTTTAGTTTTCAAATAGGGTAAAATACTCTCCTATTGTCTTATTTCTGCCCTAACAACTAGAAAATGGTTGAGAAAAAGGTGTGAATATTATCTTGCTTATGTTAGTGATTCTATTAAGGGAGGTATAAAGTTAGAAGAAATATCAATGGATAGAAATTTTCTAGATGTGTTTCTTGATGAATTATCTAGGTTGCCACCTAGTAAAGAGATTTAATTTTCCATTGATTTAGTTCCCGATTCTACTCCAATTTTTATATCCTCTTATAGCATGGCACCAACTGAATTAAAAAAACTTAAGCTATAACTTCAGGAGTTATTGGATAAGTAGTTCATCTGTCCTAATGTATCACCTTAGGAGCCCTAAGAAAAAGGATGAGACTTTAATACCGTGTATCAATTATAGAAATTGAATAAGATAACAGTTTAAAATAAATATCCATAACCTCAAATTGATGATTTGTTTGAACAGTTACAAGGAGCTCAAGTATTATCCAAAATAGATTTGAGGTTAAGATATCATCATATGAGAATTAAGGAAGGGAATGTTCCTAAGACTACCTTTAGGACTCGATGTGGTCACCAAGAGTTTTTAGTTATGCTATTTGGATTGACAAATGCTCCTATCGCTTTTATGGAATTAATGAATAGGGTATTTAAACATTTCTTTGATAAATTTTTTGTGGTATTTATTGATGAAATTTTTGGTGTATACTATGAATGAGGAAGAGCATGCAAAACACTTAGAAATAGTATTGGAATCTCTTAGAAGGGAGAAATTATACACGAAGAATGCTAAGCGTGAATTTTAGTTGAATAAAGTATCATTTTGGGGCATATAGTGTCGGGTAAAGGAGTGGAAGTAGATCCACAAAAGGTTGAAGCCGTTTTGAATTGGGAGAGACCTACTAATGTGTCTGAAATCTAGACTTTCTTGGGTTTAAAAGAATACTATAAAAGGTTTATTAAAAAAAATTAGATTATTGCAACGCCATTGACTAGACCGAAAAGAAAAGAAGTAACATTTGAACAGTTTGAAGAATGTGAGAAGAGTTTTCAACTGTTGAAAGAAAAGTTGACTATTGCATCGGTGTTAATACTTCCTTCAGGAGATGAAGGATTTGTGATATATAGTGATGCATCACATCAGGGTTTAGGTTGTGTATTAATGAAATATGAGAAGGCAGTGGCATATGCTTTTAGATAGTTGAAAAACTATGAGAGAAACTATCGTACCCATGATTTGGAGTTGGATGCTCTAGTTTTTGCCTTGAAAATTTGGAGACACCACTTATATAGAGCCACTTGTGAGATATATATAGATCATAAAAGTCTTACTTATTTATCCACTTAAAAGGATTTGAATTTGACACAAAGGCGATGGATGGAGTTATACTATTCATTATCATACAGGGAAAACCAATGTAGTGGCTGATGCTCTGAGTCAAAAATCCATAGGTAAGTTAGCTGCTTTGGAGAGTCATGATATAAATTTAATCGTAGAATTGAAGAGTGTGAGAATGGATTTAAAAATAAGTGAGTGGAGGATTGATAGCAAATATGATTGTGAAGTCATCTGTAATAAATCGTCTTTTAGAAGCTCAAAGTAAGGATGTGGTGTTAGAAACAATAAAGAAAGAAGTATTGAATGGAAAATGATTAGACTTTGGAATACAAGAAGATGGCATAGTGGTGTTAAGATATAGGATATGTGTTTCGAATGATGTTCCGAATGATGTGGAGTTAAGAAAGAAAATTTTAAGAGAGGTTCAGGACACTATTTACTCAATGCACCTAATGAATAACAAAATGTATTAGGGGTTGAAGTAGAATTATTGGTGGTTAGGTTTAAATAAGGATATAGCAGAATATATTTCTCGATGTTTAGTTTGTCAATAGGTGAAATTAGATAATAGACATCCAGCATGTTTATTACAACCTCTTCTCATGCTTAAGTGGCCTTACGAAAATGTGACTATAGATTTTGTTACAGAATTTCCTCGTACTCAGAGAATTTATGATTCTATTTTGGTAATAGTAGATCGTTTATCAAAGTCTTCTCATTTTCTTCCCATTCGAACCACTTGGACTCCTAAGAAGTTAGCCAAGTTATAATTAGCAGATATAGTGAAATTACATGGAGTACCATTGAGTATTGTCTCAGATCGAGATGCTAGGTTTACTTTTCAGTTTTGGAAGGGTTTTCAACAAGCTATAGGTACTCAATTACAATTTAGTACTGCCTTTCACCCCCAAACAAATGGTCAAACTGAAAGAGTCATTTATATATTAGAAGATATGTTGACGGCATGTGTAATGAGTTTTCTTGAAGTTGGGATCCTTATTTACCCTTTATAAAGTTTGCCTTAACAATCATTTCCACACCAGTATCAGGATGGATCCATTTGAAGCTTTGTATGGTCAACGATGTAGAACTCTAGTATACTGGGAGAAAGTAGGATAGAGGAAGAATTTGGGGCCAGAATTAATAGATTTAACAACTGAAACGATCAAACTTATTAGAGAAGCTCAAAGTAGACAGAAGAGTTATACGGATAAGAGATGAAGGCCTCTTGAGTTTTAAGTAGATGATTAGGTACATCTGAAGATTTCTCCTTGGAAATGAGTACTATGTTTTAGACATAAAGAGAAGTTGAGTCCTCGGTATATTGGGCTATATGAAATTATTGAGAGAATTAGATTGTTGGCTTATAGACTGGCATTACCTCTAGAACTTGCTCAGTTGCATAATATTTTTCATGTATCTACTTTACATAAATATATACCTGATGAGTCACATGTGATGCCATATCAATTTATAGAAATTCGGGAAGGCTTATCTTTTGTGCAAGTGCCAATCAAAATTTTAGATACAAAATAACAGGTTTTATGGAATAAAGTTATTCCGTTAATGCAAGCACTGTGGCGAAATCGAGATGTTGAGGAAATTACATGGGAACATGAAGTAAACATGAGAAAACAATATCCTACACTTTTTTATATAAGTAAGAAAATTTCGATAACAAAATTTTTATATGGTGGGTAGAAATGTAAGATCCTTACCCTTGGGGTAGAGGTAATTTGGTAATATTCTATTTTATTTTATGATCATTATGCATACATATACATGTTAGTTTAAATTAAAAATTCAAATTTGAGGCAATGTTGAGACAAGAAATGAAAAAATATATTGAAAAAAAGAGGTTGGAAAGCATTAAAGTAATGAAAAATGGAATTTGGAAGGCATTAGAAGGCATCAGTCGATTAAGGTAATCCTAGTCGACTAGGTAGTCGCCTAAGGCATACTAGTAAACTGGGTAGTCGATTAGCAAGGGTTTTAGCTATATAAATACTTCATTTTCAAGCTCAAAACTCAATTTTTTTTCTTAGAAATTCTCCTTTCTCTCTCTCTCTCTAAACTTCTCTCCAAACTCTTAAAAAATTATACAAGATTTGAGTTTTTCATAGACGTTTATTCAATTCAATGGTTCAAGATTTGGTTTCAAGAATTTTCTGACAAAATCTTTGTGAAGGTGATATATTCTTTTCTTGTACTTTTTCATATAAAAATCATGATTTTAAGAGCTTAAAACTTCATGTTCTTCTTGAGTAAAGTTTGGATTTTGATTCAAATGAAAGAAAAGAGTTCAACCAAAACTTTGAATTTGAGAACAGATTGGAACATGCTATATCTATATATACATGCATTTAATCCATTAAAAATGTTTACATTAAGTTATGAGATAGTAATATTAGTTAAAAATATTCATGTTAGGTGGAGATATTGCTAAAGAAAGTGTTAAAGGCAAGGAAGTGATTCACAAATAGTGCCTAATGCTTCTAGGTGAGTTCATTTAACTTCTACCAAACAAGAACAATTAAGAAATGTGGACAAAACATAAAATAAACTATTAATGAGAAAAGATAAAGGGAATATTATAAATATGTTATATTTGAAGGAATAAAGAATATACGTATGAATTTAATGAATAAAGTGAAATAAATTCTCAATGATGTTAATTTGATGAAATGATTAAGTGTATGTATATATAAATTAAACTGTTGTATTCTTGGAAGGATGTGTAAATCATATAACCAGAATTGTTATGATAAATTGAAAATTTTGCGAGGTAGTTATTTGATTGTAATGTTGTTATCCTTGTGCTTACTTGTATGTGATTGTACATGCATTGTAGGGCCACAGAAGGAGGGTGCAGTCCGAGGAAGACCAACACCATGGCTGGTCTAGATGAATGGTTAAGTGTCGGCACATAGGGAGACGTCCCTAATACCTATATCAGAGACTGATATGGATGCCCATACTTGAGTTATTGGTATAGATGAAAATGAAATTAAATAATTGTGATGAGATGTGATGTAATGAGATGTGGAAAGAGAAATGGAGATTATGCATATTTATTCATAGCATATTCTCATTATTTCATTGAGATGTTGATAAATCAATATGATTGTGAAATTTTGTGATGTGTAATGAGAAGAATGATGTTGAACTAGATATCATGAGTGATATATATATATATATATATATATATATATATATATCAAAGTTTTAAGATATGATATGATTTGAATTATGATGATTAAATGAAGTATAATGACTTGTAAATCAGTTGTAAATAAAATTATAAATTGAAGTATACAAATCGAGTACTTTGAGTAAATTGGGACTTCATTAAACTATGTATAGCTCACCCCCCCTTCATTTTTATTAAATTTTAGGCTAAAGACAGAAAGGTTGATAGTTTTGTGATACGAGCGAGTCCTATTTGTGGTTGTTTAGGTAGGTTCATGTGGTCGGCATCCACAGGAAACATTTTTCTTGTATTTTTAATCGAGTTTGGTACTTAATCATGCATAGATATGTTTACAGTTTTGTAAATAAATTTTATACTCTCCTCGAGAATGTCTCGAGATGTAAAAATTTTTAAAGTTTTGAAATTTATCGCATATAAGTTTGTGCTTAGAGCTGAAAGGTGACGATTCCATCTTTGGTGGGCCTATTCGGGATGGGTCGTTACAATATACCTCTCCTTATGTTCAACATGTTTGTTTTCTGAGACTTATATATGCAATGACGATGAGCAATAGTCCCATTTTGAGAAAGAAGGTTAAGAAATTTTGTTTCTTTATATTCATGTGCATTATCGGTACAAAAAAATTTTAATATCACAAGATAATTGTGTTTTGACCATGACAGAGAAACTAGGTTAGATTTGAGATAACTCAAAATGGTTTTTCATGAGATAAATTCAAGTATAAAGAGAGTAGTCATCAATAAAAATCATAAAGTATTTGGATCCATCCATGTTAACATTAGGATTAGGTCCCTAAATATTAGAATGGATGAGATTAAAAGGTGCAATAGAAATAGAATTACTATCATGAAAAGGTGAAGTATAGTGTTTTGCTAACGGACATGGCACACAGTCAATACATTCAGTCTTAACACTTCCTAACTGATTACTAAAAATTAAAAGAGTCAACCAAGAGAAGAAAACATGACCTAGACGGGAATGCTAGACTTTATAGGTCACAAATGCAACGGGAAAAAGTAAACAACGATAAAGAATATGGAGAGAAAGTTTTTTAAACAAACAACCAATTCGACGGTCTGTCCCAAGAGTCTACTCCATTTGAAGATCCTGAACATGATAACCATGAGATGAAAATGCATGTCAAGACCAAGTTCACATATTTGTCCAATATAAATAAGATTCAAGGTAGGTGTAGGAACTAAAAATGTATCTAGAAGAGTTAAGCAAGAACTAGAAATATTACCAATATGACTAACATTTATATGAGAACCATCGACATTGTGAATAGGTGATGAATGAGTTTGCATAGTATAAAAAATCATAATTGAATGACATATGACTGCAACATATATAATCTAAGACCTAAGACGATGATATACCTAGAGTGACAAATGAATAAAATGAAGGAGAATTACCTGAATTGGATAAATGATCAGATTTAGCTAATCCTTGTCTAAGTAAAGTTGCAAGATCGAGCATAGAAATGGTAGTTGGAGACAAGTTTATAAATCCATGAGAAACGAAAAAAGAAGAAGAAATATTTCACCCAATAATAATAGTCGAGGCAGAATCAGCAAAAACACAAAGTCCCGAAACAACTGATCAAAATTGGACAAAATCAAATTGAAAGAGCTCAAGCCGATGGATCAAAACTCAAATTAATGGTAAAAAAAACCAAATTGAACCAGTCAAAAAAATTTGCAATTTCCAAAACCGTATCACCAAGATGTTGCTAACTTTATATATTGAATGGGTAAACAATATTCCATGCAATATTTGCCCCAAAGAAAAAAAAAGTGTCATGTTGTGGACTTCACTATTTACAAAACATTAACTAACTTCACAATTCTCAAATATTAATGAATCAATCAAATGGTAAATCCAAAAACTGGATCAAATTAACAATTGAGAAAAGAAAAAGAAACAACGTAGAAGACTTGAACGACATTTGGTCCAAACACTGTTAGACCTGTATTGGTTATGGCTACTCAGCCAATCTAAATATATTATCCTAAAGTTAAAGGGATAATGGTTCATCTCTTATCAGTTAAGGAATCTTAGCCAACATTAGAGAATGTTTATCCTGCAGTGAAAGGATAAGGTCATATATGATCATCAGTTAGAGATGATCAAGAAATATGGATGGATAAACATCATCCATGACTTGAATTTCAAAGAGGTGGTTATCAGAGGGTGGATATGAGGCTAGAAGTCTCTATAAATAGTGGGTTCTTCTCATTATTGAACACATTAAAACCAAGCAGGAAGCAATTATTATTGGAGCCCCCAATAATTTTCCAAATTTTTTTATTCTTTTTCATTGATTTTGTTCTCGAAATCTTCCCATATCACAAAGGAAACCCAAACATTGGTATCAGAGCAAGAAATTACCTTGAAAACCATTTTTTCCACTTGAAACACCTCCAATCGATTACCTAGTCGGCTAGGAGCACCTCTAGTTAATTTCCCAATTGACTAGAAGACCCTTCAGTCGACTAGCAGAATCATAAGTCGTCTAGCAGCCCAATCTCATAAAGGTTTTTGAAAATTATAAAACAATAAAAGATTTATGAATAGCCATCAAGGAAAAATATGACACCATTTCTAAGGCGAACATACAACTTCTCATCTATAACTAAAATATCTATAGAATGAAGGAAAGTGAAAGTGTGATAGACCATTGCAATAAGATGATTGTCATGGCCAAGGACTTGGAAATTGCTGGAACTCTGATTCCAGAGAAAATACAGGTGGCAACTATCTAAAATAATTTGCCTCCATCATTGGATTATATTACTATTACCCTGAGACTTAGTTGCACCATTAAAAATGTGAGTGATTTGCCTTCCATGTTGGCAATTGAGCAAGATTTGATAGCTAGGAGAAAAGGACCAAAACTAAACCTTATGTAGCAAGATAAACTATATTTAGCCCAACCTAAACCAAGAAATTAGAATCGTCAACTCGACCCTCAGAAGCCCTTTTTTAAGGTTCAATGGTCACAACACCACAATAACAAAAAAAAAAAACCAATCATTCCTCGAGGTGCTTGTTATAAATGCAGCAAATATAAACATTTCAAGTCCAATTTCTCAAAAAATAAAAATGAAAATAGGAGCGATTCAAGATGCCCAGAACAAGGAGGATCCAGCAAATGAGAATTTGTTGGAGTGATTGAGTGCAATGTTGTGGCCATGAAGGTTGACAAATTGACTCTAGTGTAACCCACCGCATTGTTAAGACAAATGAGGGATGTTTGACTATAAAAAGTTATCCAAAAGGGAACAGAGGATCTTCATGGGTAATAATACCTACCTAGATGTGGAAGGTATTAGATCTTATTGGTTGGATCTTGGGGACAATATCATGGTCCTCAAGGAAGTGATCTATATACTCGGAATGAGGCGTAATCTGGTTTCTATCCCTGCACTACTAAAGGGGCTAGAGTTTATGTTCTATAATAAGAAAGTGTCCATTGGAAAGGATATAATTTTTTTTTGCTATGGGCAAGTTTGTGCCCGAACATGAATTTTTTTTTTTACCTGTTGTGAATGATAATAAGAATGATACAATTTTGAATTATTCTGTCTCTTGATTAGTTTTTAGCTGAATAGCATTTAAGATTAGGACACTCTGGTAAATCTAAGATGAAACAAATAATTAACATGAATTTGTTACCATGTTTATCTAATATGAATGTCATACAATAGTGTCAACATTGTTTAGTTGGAAAAATGACTAGGAAACCTTTTAAGATTGGTCAAAGAGCTAGTTAACTTCTTGATCTAGTGCGCTCAGACATATGTGGCCCTTTGAGTGTTAGAACCCATGGTAATAAGGTATATTTTATTACTTTTATAAATGACTATTCCAAGTTTACTTATATATATCTTATATCTTTCAAATCAGAAGCATTTGAATGTTTTGAGAGATATAAGGAAAAATTAGAAAATCAACTTGGAATGAACATTAAGGTGATAAGGAATTATATGGGAAGGGAATACAATTTAGGTGATTTTGAAAATTTTTTCATAGAATATAGAATTATGAGGTATACCACTATGTCTTATATGCCACAACATAATGTTGTGGTAAAAAGAAAAAATATAACATTATTGAATGTTGTAAGATGCATGTTGTCACACTCAAATCTCTCCAAAATATTTTGGGGAAAGGTATTGATTACAATAAACTATATAGTGAATCTTATTCCCACTAAATTTATCAACACCTTATGAGATATAGGATGGTCATAAACCTGACTTAGGTCATCTAAGGAAATGGGGTTGTATAGCACATGTTTTGATTCCATCTCAGTTGAGAGATAAATTGGACTCCAAAACATTGAAATGTGTTTTCATATGCTACTCTGAAATGTTAAAATGCTATAGGTTTTATCATAAAGAAAAAGGGGTTATTGAAAGTAGAGATGCTACTTTTCTAGAAAATCTTGAGGAAGAGGAACAAGTTTAGGAAGATAATGAACATTATTCTTAATAGATGATGACTATTATGATGATGTTTCTGAAAATAACCCAGAACCAAATCCAATTATGGATGAATAATCGATACCAATAGTAGAACCAACCATAGATGCACCATTTCCTTAAATTTTTGACCCTGTAATTGACAACAAGAGATTTAGAGCACATCCATCTTGGATGGACGATTATTACCTATTTTTTTGTGGACACAAACATTGAGGAATGCATAGATCCCACAACTTTTATAGAAGCAATGAAATCTTGAGAATCAAATATATGATTGGATGCCATGAAAGATGAAATTTATTCAATTAAAAGAAATAAAGTCTGGGAACTATATGATTTGCCTCAGAATAGAAAGTCCACATGTTGTAAATGGATTTCAAAAGAAAATTATGTACTAATGGGTCCATTAACAAATTCAAGGCCCGGTTAGTTGCCAAAGGTTTTACTCAAAAGCCAGGAACACAATTTTAAGAGATATAATCTCTGGTAGAAAAGTTTGCATCAATTAGAATGATTCTGGTGTTGTATGTCTTTACTTGGAACTATTTCAAATGGATGTCAAGACTGCGTCCTGCAACGAACAGTTGAGGGAGAATATTTATATGGACCAGCATGAGAGATTTCAAGTAGAAGGTAAAGAAAATAAAGTTTACAAATTAAAGAAATCAGTGTATGGTTTGAAACAATCATCTAAACAGTGGTATCTCAAATTTCATGAAGTAATATTACAACTTGGTTTTATCCAAAATAAGTTAGATAATTGTGTCTATACCTATAGAGGTGGAAATAGTTTTTCTATATTATCATTGTACGTAGATGATATTCTACTTGCTGGAAATGACATTGAAATGTTAAATAAAACCAAGTCAAAAATAAGTAACAGATTTGAGATTAAAGATATGGGAGAAGCGTCATATGTTCTAGGAATACAAATCATGAGGGAAAGAAAATCTAGAACATTGGTCTTAAATCAAGAAAGGTACTTGCACAAAGTCCTTAAGAAATTTTGAATGCAAAATTGTAATCCGGCACCAACACCAACAACCTTGGTTATAGGAAAAAGATTGTCTAAAGACCAATGTCATGGAGAGGGACATAAGTATTTAGGAGTATCGTATTGTAATACCCGTGTTTTTAAAGTAAGGGTAAAGAAGTAATTTGATAATTATTACACGGAATTAAATAATACATACATGAAAGATTTACTATTGATTTGAAATAATTTTTAAAAAAATGATATTAAGAATTTTATTTGAAAGAGTTAGTAATTTTTGAAGAAAGAAAGTATAAAATTTAATTTGTTTGGAAGTTTCAAATGAAAGAATTTTGAAGAAAAATGTAGAATAAGGTTTAAGAAATTAATTAGAATATTTTGTGAATGAAAATATAATTTTTTAGAATTTTTTAGGAAGAAAAGATGGAAAATTGATTTTTAAAAGGGAAATGACAAAACTGAAAATTTTAAATAGTGATAGAATTGTATATAATCTTTGGCAAAATTATAATTAAAAATATATATAATAATAATAAAAGGCATCCGGTGGAAGTATAATATGGGAATTGAAAGTTATACAAGACTTATGTCTTGTGAATATAAAGGTTACATTTTATTTTTTAAACGCCACATGGCAACTATAGGAAAGATTTTGTCATGACACTTACCTAAGTGCCACCTCTGGTATTGATTTCTATGACTCAACACTTTTGTCTTGTGAATATAAAGTTGACAATATATTCTTTTTCAAATGCCACATGGTAGCCATAGGCAAGATTTATGTCATGACACTTACCTAAGTGCCACCTCCTGTATTGATTTTCTGTGACTTAACCTTTCTTCTCTCCAAGCAATTTTAAAACCGAAAAAATCTTTGAGTTATCTCTCTCACATTTCTCTATAGTTTATGTTTGAAATTTTGTTGTTACTTTTTTTGGTGTTGTTAACAAACCAACCACGACCAGCCATCAATTAACGATTATCTCAAAAAAAAATTTCTTTAATTCTTGTGGGTGTTGGTTATCAGCAATCTCAAGAAATTATTAAGAGAAGCAGGAAAGGCAAGGAGGTGATCCACGGGTAGCTCTAAGTATTACTTGGTGAGTTGGATTTACTTTAAGTAGTCTAAATAAAAAATGAAATATCTAGTGATAATATTAAATTTAATTATTAGCGTATTTTTTGGTAATAGATAAAGATTTTGTTGATAGATATGTTATGAATATTGGACACGTAGAAAAATTATTATTTGAGAAGAAATATTATTAGAATAATAAGTTGATTTAATAATGATGGTGATAAATAAATTCTTGATGAGTTATGGTTAATGTTTTGATACGATTTATGAGGAGATGAAATTTAGTGGATCTTGACCAATTTTGGTAGATGATTTGATGTGATTTGGGATAAAATTTAGTGGATCTTGGCAAGCTTTAATGGATGATTTGATGTGAACTGGGATGAGAGGAATTTAGTGTAATTTTTGTTATATACATTTGAGAATAATCAGGATAGCCAATTTCAGTGTTTTGAATTTATATTGTTTTTTATATTACTGTTAATATACATATTTCATATTATTGTTCATATGCATATGCATTAAATAAGATAACCAAAAAAACCGGGAAGGGGCCGGTCTAATGAAATAACCGTGACAGCCTGTATATGCTAGAAATAAAAAGGACACCATGACAGCTGGTATATGCTGGAAATAAATTCCGTGACAGCTGGGATAAGTTGTAAAGAACCAGGAAGGGACCGGTTTAAGATAATAACAACTTGTCGACAGGTGGAAAGACGTTCCCATCATAATCATTCTTGCATGGCATCTGATTTAATTATTGCTTGCATTTTTGAAATTTTGATGTGTGGTGTGTGATTGTGAATTTATTTATAGATGGATGAGTTTTACAGAGAGATGGCTATAGTGATAAGAATCATCTAAATGGTAGACCTTATGATGTGAAACTCGTTACGAGATAATTATGAGATAATTGATAATCTTAAAGTGGACCAATAAATAAGAGGAAGAGATTGATAGATAATGGATATGATAACATGTGAAGTGATAGTGGAGTACTAGTACCAAGTATACGAGATATAAATTGATTTAAATATTAAACGATTGTTTATACAAATGAGTACTTCTAGTAAATTTAATTCACTGAGCTTGTGAAGCTCACCCCTCATTGTACAATGATTTCAGGTGGCAGGCTTGACAAATAGTTTTGTGAGTTGAAGTTCAAAAGGAATCATTTTTTGTAAGTCACGTGCGTGTCAACATACTCAGACTAATGAGAAAAGAAAACAAAAATTTATTTGTAATATTCATGCATTTTACGTTGTATATATTGTTTAAGTATCAGATTGATGTAACTCCACTGTTGAGGGTTGAGGATTTATGAAAAAAAAAATTCTTTTGGTGTTGTTTATTTTATTTGTTGCATATATGTGTCGTGCTGAGATTTTCAAAATGTGATGACACCATCTCAGGGGTGGCAAACCCGAGATGGGTCGTTACAACTTTGGTATTAGAGCATTAGGTTTTATGATTCTGTAGATTGCATAAAAAGAAAGAAAGTGGAAGATTAAAATAAATTATATTTTGATAAACAGTCTGAGGATGAGACATGGATGCGCTAGAGCTAGAGTTAGAGTTGTTAATTTGAGAGGGCGTGGTAGGCCCCAAATATTTCTGACAAGTTGAGGTTGAGTCTGAATCTGTGGTTCCTAGACAGGAATGTGTTGACAATATAATTGATATTAGTAAAGGTGTGAGAGAATATGAAATTGAAAGAGATGAGCTAAGATAAGCTCTTGCACATGCTCTTGAGAAGATAAATGTAATAGATGATAGAATTGATAGCATATAGCATACGCTTGATGAACAGGCTAGAGCAGTGCCTGAGGTTGTTAATCCAGTAATGTTAGACGATTAAAAAGGGGGAAAAGTGAGTTTACGCACGAGACGCGGATATATTGTTTTGTTAGATCTATTAATCTGAATTTCTTATTGATTTAAGGATATATTAATCCTTTTAAGCCTGAGTTTTGGAGAAACATGTAGAGACATTATTTGGTATTTTACCAGTAACTGAGAGGTAGATGATTGCCTTTGCTTCGTTTGAGTTAGAAAAAGAAGTTTTGGAATGGTGGAAGGATATTCTTCCCAGGGTAAATGCAGATATTGATAGACCCGTAACCTGAAATAGGTTTAAGGAGGTTTTCCTTGATAAATATTTTTCTTAGACCTTTAGAGCCCAACAAGATAAAGATTTTATTTATTTGAGGCAAATGGGTTACTATGACTCAGTATGATAAGAGATTTTTGGCTTTATCGAGGTTTGTACCGAAAATGGTAGACCTAGAGGAGAAGGAGTGTAAGAGGTTCATAAATGAACTATGTTTTAAGAATTTATCAAAACTATCTTACATGAGGCATATGAATTATGTCAAATTGGTGGATACAACACTTCAGATTGAGAATGATGTGATGAAAATTAGAGGTAGGAGGAATCGACGGAAGAGGTCTACATTTGAAGAACCCAGAGGTGGTACCAGTATGAGTGTGCAGGGTGGGAGACCACCCAGAAGAGGCGTTCCTTGTTACAAGCAAATTTAGTATATACTCGGAGGCAAGCAGGATCTGTTACTTCTGTGGCTCAGAGTAATATTGGTGGGACTCTTGGGTTTGGGAGACGGGTTATGGGAACTGGAAATTATAGTAAATGTGGGAGTGTACTACTTAGAAGATGTGATAACGTGATAAAAATATTAGAACGTGCTATGGATGTAATCCGATAAGATATTTATCACATAATTGTTCTAATTTGAAGTGCTTTATGTGTAGAGAAGGTGGACATATCGTTGTTGGTTGATCTTGGTACAACCCATTCTTTTGCATCCAATATTTGTATGAAATCTTTTGAAGTATATATTAGTCATTGGATACATAATATTCTGTTGAAGTTTCCATTATAGATAGAGTGATAATCATACATATTTACAAGGGTTGTGTGATTCATATCAGTGATAGAGAATCTGAAGCTGATTTAATATATTTGAATATGATATAATTTCGTTTAATTTTGAGAAAGAATTGGTTGTCAACGTATTACAATTGGGTTGTTTGTTCCAGAAAGAAGGTAGTGTTCAAAATATAGACATGAGGAGTGTAACTTTCTGAGAGAACATAATATACTCTCGAACTATCTTAATTTTACTCTAACGACTAGTAGATGGCTGAAGAAAGGATGTGAGGAGTATTTGGTATACACAATGGACTTTAAAAAAAAGGAAAATGAGAAGTTAGAATAAATCTTAGTGGTTAAAGAATATTCTAATGTGTTTCATGATAAGCTGTCTAGGTTGCCTCCCACTAGGGAGATTTATTTCATTATTGATGTGATATCAGCATCATCATATATACCTATAGCACTCTATAGAGTGACACCCAATGAGTTAAGAAAGTTGAAAGTTCAAGAATTTTTAGATAAACAATTTATCAGACCTAATGTATTTGGGGAGCCCCTGTGCTATTTGTGAAAGAAGAAGATGGAACGATGAGATTGTGTATGGACTACAAATAGTTGAATAAGAACAAATACCTTTTTTTCAGGATAAATGAATTGTTTGAGCAGTTGCAAAGAGTGAGAGTGGTTTTCTAAGATAAACCTGAGATCAGTTTATCACCAATTGAGGAGAGAGAAGGGAGACGTGCCTAAGATTGCTTTTAGGACACATTATGGTTATAAACTTTTTGTGATGTCAGTTAGATTGACTAATGTTCCGGAAACATTCAAGGACTTGATGAATAGAGTTTTCAAACTATATCTTAACAAGTTTATGGTTGTATTTGATATTCTAATATATTCTAAGAAGGAAGAACAACATGTGAAACATTAGGCAGTGTGTTGGAGATTCTGAGGAGAGAAAAATTATATTCAAGGTTTTCTAAGTGTGAGTGTTGGCTGAATGAAATAACTTTCTTGAAACATGTAATATCGAGAAATGGTATAACAGTTAATCCACAAAAGGTAGATGCGATGTTAAGTTGGGAGAAATCAACTAATGTGATTGGGATTAGAATCTTCTTGGGGTTAGCTGGTTATAATAGAAGATTCTTTCAGATTTATTTCTATTGTTATAATACTATTGAATAGATTGACTTGGAAAGATGTAAGATTGGTATGGTGAGGAAAATGTGAGAAAAAAAAATTCCAATTAATAAAGGAGAAATTGGCTACAGCTCCAGTATTGGTGTTTCCTTTTGGTGATGAAGAATTTGTGGTGTATAGTGATGCGTCACATCAATGATTGGGATATGTGTAACACAGGAAAGCTATGGCCCATGCTTATAGGTAATTCAAAAATCATGAGGGAAATTACTCTACCCATAGTTTAGAGTTGGCTGCAATAGTGATTAATTTAAAGATTTGAGACATTATTTGTATGAAGCCACTTGTGAGATATTAATGGGTTATAAGAGTTTGACATACTTACCTGTCCAGAGAGAGCTGAATTTGAGGCAAGGATGGTGGATGGAGTTGATTAGTAACTATGATTGTACAATTCATTATCATCTAAAATGCGAAGGTGATAGCTGATGCATTGAGTAGAAATTCTACAAGAAGGTTAACTGCTATGGGGGTCCTGATGTGAAATTGATGATAGATTTAAAAGAGATAAGAATGAAGTTGAATAGTAGTGATAGAAGATCATGGTTAACAAATATGGTTGTACAATCATCCATAGTAAAATACTTTAGAGATGCAAGGTAGAGATGAAGAAATAGAAAAGATTAAGCATTGAGTGCTTACTAGAAAGCAATATAAGTTCAAAAATTTGAAATGATGGTATTCTGGTATTGGAAAATAAAATTTTTGTTCCTAATAATGCGGAATTAAGATAGGAGATAACGAGAAATGCACATGATGATGTAGATTCGATGCAATCAAGTAACAATAAGAAGTATAGAGGATTGAGACAGAAATTCTAATGGTCAGGATTGAAGAGGGATGTAGCTGAGATTGTGAGGTTGTATAGAGTACCATTGAGCATAGTGTCAAATAAAGATGCTAGATTTACATTTTGGCATTTGGAGAGGCTTTCAGAAAGCCACGGGTACACAGTGGCAATATAATATAATTTTTCATGCTCAGACTGGATTTTTAGAGTACTAGATGATATGTTAAGGACAAATGTGATGAGTTTCTCAGTAAGTTTGGATGTTTACTTGCCATTGATTGAATTTTCTTATAATAATCAACATCAATCTAGTATTGGAATGGTATCGTTTGAGGCACTGTATGGTAGGAGAAATAGAACTCCTTTATGTTTGGAAGAAGTGGGAAAGCGAAATATATTTGGTCCATAAATTATTGGGTTAACAACTGAGAGAATCAAACAAGTTAGAGAGAACCTTAAAGTAGCACAGAGTAGACCGATAGCTATGCTGAGAATAAAAGAAGACCTCTTGAATTTCAGGTTGGTAATTGGGCGTATTTGAAAATATCTTCATAGAAAGGTGTATTGTGGTTTAAAAAGAAAGGAAAGTTGAGTCTGAGGTACGTGGGATCCTATGAGGTTATTGAGAAAGTTGGGCTAGTTGTGAATAGCCTGGATTTGCCTCCAAAATTTAAGAAATTATATAATGTATTTCATGTTTTACTTTTGCAAAAGTGCTTACATGATAAATCTCATAATATTTCAAGCCAAGCTGTAGAAATTCATAAAGATTTGACTTTTATACAAGTATCAGTGAGAATTTTAAACAGAAAAAAAAAAAAACAAAAAAAAACAAATCTTATGTAATAAAGTAATTCCATCAGTTTAAGTAGTATGGCTTAACAAATATGTTGAAGAAATTACTTGGGAGTATGAGGCAAGAATTAGGAAAGAGTACCATTTTTCATGAGTTAGGTAAGGAAATTTTGGGGACGAAATTTTTATAAGATTGGTAGAATTGTAATACCTATGTTTTTAAAGTAAAGGTAAAGAAGTAATTTGATAATTATTACACGAAATTAAATTATATATATATATATATGAAAGATTTACTATTGATTTGAAATAATTTTAAAAAAATGATATTAAGAATTTTATTTGAAAGAGTTAGTAATTTTTGAAGAAGGAAAGTATAAAATTTAATTTGTTTGGAAGTTTCAAATGAAAGAATTTTGAAGAAAAATGTAGAATAAGGTTTAAGAAATTAATTAGAATATTTTGTGAATGAAAATATAATTTTTTTTAGAATTTTTTAGGAAGAAAAGATGGAAAATTGATTTTTAAAAGGGAAATGACAAAACTGTAAATTTTAAATAGTGATAGAATTGCATATAATCTTTGGAAAAACTATAATTAAAAATATATATATATATATATATATATATATATATATATATATAATAAAAGGCATCCGGTGGAAGTATAATATGGGAATTGAAAGTTATACAAGACTTATGTCTTGTGAATATAAAGGTTACATTTTATTTTTTAAACGCCACATGGCAACTATAGGAAAGATTTTGTCATGACACTTACCTAAGTGCCACCTCTGGTATTGATTTCTATGACTCAACACTTTTGTCTTGTGAATATAAAGTTGACAATATATTCTTTTTCAAATGCCACATGGTAGCCATAGGCAAGATTTATGTCATGACACTTACCTAAGTGCCACCTCCTGTATTGATTTTCTGTGACTTAACCTTTCTTCTCTCTAAGCAATTTTCAAAGCGGGAAAATCTTTGAGTTATCTCTCTCATATTTCTCTATAGTTTATGTTTGAGATTTTGTTGTTACTTTTTTGGGTGTTGTTAACAAACCATCTCACCAATTTTCTTCTTTAATTTTTGTGGGTGTTGGTTATCAGCAATCTCAAGAAATTATTGAGAGAAGCAGGAAAGGCAAGGAAGTGATCCACGGGTAGCTCTAAGTACTACTTGGTGAGTTGGATTTACTTTAAGTAGTCTAAATAAAAAATAAAATATCTAGTGATAATATTAAATTTAATTATTAGTGTATGTTTTGGTAATAGATAAAGATTTTTTTGATAGATATGTTATGAATATTGGACACGTAGAAAAATTATTACGTGAGAAGAAATATTATTAGAATAATAAGTTGATTTAATAATGATGGTGATAAATAAATTCTTGATGAGTTATGGTTGATGTTTTGATACGATTTATGAGGAGATGAAATTTAGTGGATCTTGACCAATTTGGGTATATGATTTGATGTGATTTGGGATGAAATTTAGTGGATCTTGGCAAGCTTTAAGGGGTGATTTAATGTGAATTGGGATTAGAGGAATTTAGTGGAATTTTTGTTATATACATTTGAGAATAATCAGGATAACCAATTTAAGTGTTTTGAATTTATATTGTTTTTATATTATTGTTAATATGTATATTTCATATTATTGTTCATATGCATATGCATTAAATAAGATAACCGAAAGAACCGGGAAGGGGTCGGTCTAATTAAATAACCGTGACAACCGGTATATACTGGAAATAAAAGGGACACTGTGACAACCGGTATATGTTGGAAATAAATTTCGGGACAGTCGGGGTAAGCTGTAAAGAACCGGGAAGTGGCTAGTCTAAGATAACAACAACCTGTCGATAGGTGGGAAGATGTTCCCATCATAATCATTCATGCATGGCATCTGATTTAATTATTGCTTGCATTATTGAAATTCTGATGTGTGGTGTGTGATTGTGAATTTATTTATAGATGGATTAGTTTCACAGAGAGACAATTATGGTGATAAGAACCACCTAAATGGTAGATCTTATGATATGAACCTCGTTACGAGGTAATTATGAGATAATTGATGGTCTTAAGGTAAACCAGTAAATAAGAGGAAGAGATTGATAGATAATGGATATGATGACATGTGAAGTGATAGTGGATTGTTAGTACCAAGTATATGAGATATAAATTGATTTAAATATAAAAGATTGTTTATACAAATGAGTATTTCTAGTAAATTTAATTCACTGAGCTTGTGAAGCTCACCCCTCATTGTACAATGATTTCAGGTGGCAGGCTTTACAAACAGTTTTATGAGTTGAGGTTCAAAAGAAATCATTTTCTGTAAGTCACGTACGTGTCAACATCCTCAGACTAATGAGAAAAGAAAACAATTTATTTTTTTGTAATATTCGTGCATTTTATGTTGTATAGATTGTTTAAGTATCCGATTGATGTAACTCCCCTGTTGAGGGTTGAGGATTTATGAAAAAAAAAAAATTGGTGTTGTTTATTTTATTTGTTTCATATATGTGTCGTGCTGAGATTTCAAAATGTGATGACACCGTCTCGGAGGTGGCCAAGCCGGGATGGGTTGTTACACGTATGCTCAAATGGTTGGAAGCTTGATATATGCCGCATTGTGTACTCGACCAAACTTAGCATATCCAGTAAGTTTGGTCAGTAGGTACAAAAGTAATCTTGGCCGAAATCATTGGGAAACAGTTAAAAGAATATTCAAGTACTTGAGGGGTACCTTGTGCCTTAAATTAGTATATCAAGCTGATATGCTTGAGGTAATTGGTTGCTCCGATGTAGATTTCGGAGGGGACAAAGATGACGAAAAGTCCACTTCTAGACATTTATCCATCTTTAGAAGAACAACTATTTCTTGGGATAGCAAGAAACAAGGATTTGTAGCAAGATACACACAGGAAGCTGAGTACGTAGCCTATAGCATGGATGTTATTCATGTAGTCTAGATAAGATCGTTTTCCATAATTGGAATATAAATTTAATTGAAATGCCAATAGAAATTTATTGTGATAATTAAGTGGCTATTAGTCTAATTTATAATGGAGCAAATAGCACGACAAGTCAACACATTGAAACACAGTATCATTATATTCATGATATTGAGGTGGATAAAATGGAGGTTAAAGTATCTTATATTCCTACTAGTGATATGATTATTGATCCCTTGATGAAGAGCATTCCAGTGGAAAAGTTTATCAAACATGTTAGTTTGATAAGACTTAGGAACATCTGAGTTAAAAGAATATTTTTGTCACATCTAATATCTCACGGATTGTGATAGCGTACCAAGAATTTTTGGTTAAATAGCTAAGTGGGAAATATTAGTTATGGCTAATCATTCAATCTAAATATCTTATCCCAAAATTAAAGAGATAAGGGTTCATCTCTTATAAGTTAAGGAATCTCAGCAAACATCATAGAATGTTTATCTCGAAATGAAGGGATAATGTCATATCTAATCATCAGTTAGAGATCATCTGGAAATATAGATGGATAAACATCATCCATAATTTTAATTTCAAAGAGGCAATATCAAGGGGTGGAGATGAGGCTGAAAGCCTCTATAAATAGATGGGTTATTCTCATTGTTGAACACATTGAAACCAAGCAAGAAGTAGTTATCATTGGAGCCTCTTGTAATCTTCAAAATTTCTTCTTCTTTTTCATTGATTATATTCTCAAAATCTTTCAATATCTCAACATAAACCCAAACAGATTAATTTTAATTTTCGAAAAATATGAACTTGGACCAAATATCAAGCTGATAGAACCAACCCAACAAAAACACATAACTAAGTTGCAACGCAATAAGCAACAATGAACCCCAAAAGCCCAAAATCTTAGTGCTTTGATACCATGATAACAATATACCAAACGATAAAGGATTAGGGTTTCATATATTGAATATTCAATAGGAAAGATACAAGAGACTCTATTTATAGAGAAAAACTATACATGAGCAAAGGCCTAAATACCCTTATATATATTTCTATACAATATATACTTTAACACCCCTGAAAACACAAGATAATATTTGAGTATTTTAAGTAACTTAAATGTTTTAGGAAAATATAAATTATCGATCATCAATTCAAATGTACCTACTTTATTTACCTAAGTTTTTCTTTTAGTCGGGGCAACTGCCCTATTCATTTCAATACAATGTTGCCATTGATGATATGAATGCTTATAACAGTACAATCATCATTTGAAAGGGTAAAAAAAATCACTCACTCTAATAAAACAATTAATAGGTCCAAACATTTTATATTGAAATTGTTGTAGTATAAGATGTAGTACACTATTCATATAAGTTCATTTGAATTAAAAAGTGGTCTCATTAAATATTTTATTTTAAGAATTCGTATCTATCATATTAAATCAGTGTACTACACTAAATTCACTTTAGAATATCATACTCCAAAATTACCCTAGTAATTCTAGTTTAGGACAATTCAGTAATTAAAGTTAATACCTAATAATTTGATTTAGTTTATTTTTTTTAACAATATGTTGTAATTTGGGCACTCATTTACCCAGACATAAAACAAATAACACTAAAATCGGTTTAAAGCATCATCAAAGAATTGTGCTTTTCTATTTTTTACCAACTTGATTGTTTTTCTTATTTGATAATTTTAAATGGAGAGACTTTTTTAATTTATTTTTATTGGACAAAAAGAAAAACATAAGATAGGGTCAACCAGAACATTTCATTATGTCTAAATTTATTGACTTAAAAGGAATCTTTTTATTTTTATCTTATCATTGCCAACTGTTGAGAGAATTGATTAAAACATGAATTCATTTTTGGAAGATGTATAGTTACTAATTTAGTTAGG
Source organism: Bretschneidera sinensis (assembly GCA_023935145.1). Classification (NCBI taxonomy): domain Eukaryota; kingdom Viridiplantae; phylum Streptophyta; class Magnoliopsida; order Brassicales; family Akaniaceae; genus Bretschneidera; species Bretschneidera sinensis. The sequence continues at coordinate 85,716,352 of CM043699.1, forward strand.
GTTATGACATTGTTAAGAAAAAATTATTAATGCTAGAGTAAGCATTGCTTAAATGATAAAGTTATCCTCAATAAAAGAGAAAAAGAAAAATAGTGGTAAAATAAAGTAAAGAGTGATGATATTACCATAGCATGATTTTTTAATGTCAAAGTAATATTGCTTAAAATGATAAAGTTTACTTTATACTACTATTTTCTTTCTAATCTTTCATTTGGGATAACTTCATCATTTTAAGTAATATTGCTATAACACTAATAAATCATACTTTGGCATTATCACAAATTTAGCAACCTTACCTACAATTTTGCTTTTCATTTCGGAGCAAATCTTGAGTTCAATTTGGAATGCCAAAGCATGATTTGTTAATGACAAAACAACATTTTATTATCCATTGTATCAAAAAAAAAAAAAAAAAAAGGCAACATTTTCTTGAATTGCCATTTTTTTTTTCAATTCAAGAAATAGTTCTTACATTAATGGCAATATCACCAATTTAGCCTTATGTACTATTAACTTTTCATTTCAGAGCAATATACTGAGTTCTTTTTGGAATACTAGAACATGATTTGTTAAAGACAAAACAACATTTGCTTGAATTGCCAAATTTATATTCTTTTGTCAATTCAAAAAATATTGTTTTTACATTAGTAAATCATGCATTGATAGTATCACATACATGCACATATATAGATACATAAATATTGACATAACTCATTGTAATTCATCTATCAACACATAAAAGACTTGGTTGAAGAGGAAAAACACATATGATCATAGGTCCCAAGTTGATCACTAAATTGATGTTTGGGACAACATTGATACTATTAATTCGAATGCTTTCCTTTACAAGTAAGATTTCTCTCCAATGATAAATCCTTTAACTTAAATTTACATTAACTTTTCATTCGAAGATGAATTTTTTTTCAATTTACTTAGATCTCATCAAATATGTGATATTCCATTCCTAGCCTAATTTTTTTTTTTATTCTAATGGTCCGTTCGAGATAAATGCATTCCATAAATTTTATGGAATTCATTTGCAATCTCATAGTTTATTATGTTTAGATAATAAAATATGCAAATGAAATTATAGAATTTCATACTTCATTTTATTTCATACAATGAGTAAGGATTAACATCAATCATTCTCTTTCGATAGGTTAACAAATATGCTATAAATGTTGCAAGTGCCAAACATATTGGTGTTTGTTTAAGTCTGGATAGAAATAACCTTCTATCTCCAAGAGAAATAATAAACATTTGTGAGAAATGTGGAATAGAACTTACAAGAATTTATGACACAAATCCTACAATTCTTGACACATTGTGAGGATCAATAGGAAGACTCAGTGTTGCAGTAGGTATTAAAAATGATGAGTTGCATAACCTTGCAACAGACTCAGATGCAGCAAAAACATGGTTAAATACCAAAATTTTCCCTTACATGAATGATATTATTTTCAGATTGATCACAGTAGGAAATAAGGCGATTCCAGGACAAAACACTACTTTTGTTCCGCAAGCAATGAAATATTTTTATGACGCAGCTAAGTCAATATTTGGGGTAGGATGAATTATGGTGATGATAATTGTTGCATCAAATTTCCTTTATGCCTCTTCCCTTCATTCTTTTGGGATGTTTTTTACTGATATAACTCCAATTATGACTGATATTGTCGTTTTTTACTCGTGCTGGTGTACCTCTCATGGTCAATGTTTACTTATAAATGTATATATTTCCTAATACAAATAATATTAAGAAATTCTAGTTCTAATATAAATAGGAAACTCTTATGTACATACACTATAAATATGAGTTCCTACAATTGCAACATCATGAAGTCAGTAAACAAAAAACTATGATTTCTCTTTTAGTCTTTTCAAGGTGTTAGAGCAGTAAGATGTTAAACCCTAAACTTTGTTCTCTTCTCTTAAACTTTAAATAATGAAAAAATTTCCAAACACTCCCTCTACTCAACCCGGCCATACAGCTACCGTCACTGCCACCCTACCTCCTACTACTGCCAGTGTTACCCTTCTGCCTCCCCCTACTGCAGCGAAACAGCCCTTCTACCCACCGAACCACATGCTACCCGCCACTACTAGTGCACATTGCCCACCTACTGCCACAATTAACACACATCTCCCAACTACCATGGCTATCCCTTCCTTCCCCACTTTTGCCCACCTGATCCCGCTAGCCACTATCACCTCTTCCCTCTCTTTTATTACTACTACATCACTCCTGCCGTAGCAACAATACCTCCATGTTGCTACCGCAAATTTCTACATCTCCTATGTTGCTGCTGCCACACCAACAGCTTTTGCTAGTGGCGCCACCGATCTTAACCCTAACCCTACACTAAATTCTCTCATTCCTCTACTAGCCACCTACCCCTATACTCCCACTAATACAAACTACCTTCTTCCAATCATCAATCAAACCCTAGCTATGCCCAACATGCCACCATCTGCTTTTCCAAACCTACCTCTATTTTTTTGATCCCAGTGTCACCCACTTAGTGAGTCTAAAATTAGACAACAACAACTTTATCCTTTAGCGGTCTCAATTTCCATAGGTTCTCATTAGTTATGACCTACTTTGCTACGTTGATGGTTCCTCTCCCTGCCTCTCTCACCTAGGCCTCAGTAGTGTAGGTCAAATTGTTCTCAATCTCGCCTACACCACCTGGATTCGGACTAACCAATGCCTCAAATCCCTGATTAATGTTACTCTTATCTTTAACATCTTGCAAGAAATCCATGATCTTTGTGCTTCTCGGGATGTCTGGATTACACTAGAATAAAGGTGCTTTAATCAATCCAATGCCAATGAGTTTGATCTCTATTTGAAGCTTCACAAACATACCAAGGATGGAAAGTCAATTGAACAGTACCTCCGTAACCTCAAAGCCATAATCAATGCCCTTGCTGCCATCAACTCACCACTCCCCACCAAAGACTTCATCTCTTATGCATTAGTAGGTTTGTCTTTAGAATATGAGAGCTTTCTCACCACAGTCACCAAAATAAACATTAATATCACCTTTGAAAATTTGCGTACCAAGTTGCTCCTATAGGAACAATGACTGAAACATCTTTGGGTCACATCTCAGACTTCTGACCCTCCTACAGCTCTAACCAACACTACCACCACTTCTGGCATTTCTTGTGGTTGTAGTAGGTCGCTCATGCTATCAGGGTCGTGACCGAGGCCATGGATGCAATACTGGTCATGGTGACTACACTCAACACGGTTCAAGTACTGATCACTCCTCTAATTATTCTCATATATTTAATCACTCTATTGGTACTTTCTCTTATAGTTGCGAAGGTCTATTAGGACCGTATCCTGGATCCTCCTCCACACCATGTCCGATTTGTCACACAACAGGTCACCTTGCCCTCAATTGTCCACATTGTTTCAATCATATTGTTGTCTTGTATGAATTACCCAAATCATTTGCTATTATGTCTCTTGATGAGTCTAATGTCACCCAGTGGTACCCTGATATGACCGCCTCAGCTTGCATGACTCCTTAGTCAGGTATACTTACTAACCTTACACCTTATTTTGGTAAAACTAAAATTTTGGTTGGTAATGGATAATTTCTTGATATTAATAATTTTGGTTCTACTTTCTTACGTGCATCCACCAAACATATTCACCTTAACAATGTCTTGCAAGTACCCCAATTATCTCATAACTTACTTTCTCTTAAACGTTTATGTTTTGATAACAACTATTTGGCTAACTTTGATGCCTCTCATATTGTTATTAAGGACAAGAGTATGAGAAATAATATTCTCAAATCCTCCAATGATGGTGATTTATAACCTCTTCCACTAGATTCAATGACTACCTCTCATCTGGCGTTGGTCTCTTGTCAAGTCTCTGGTGATATTTATCATCGCAGGCTAAGTCATTTAGGTCCTCATATGTTATCTCTTTTACAAACTCATCAAAAATATATTTTTGTCTTATAAATATTATGGTTTTTTTTCTGAGTGTCAGTTAGACAAGTCTAAACATTTACATTTTGATTATGTTGAGCATTTTATTGCTCTCTATACAAATTTTTTTTTTCTAAAGCTACTGATTACTCTACCTTTCGCATTTTTAGGTGTTTCTATTATCCTAAACTCACTGCCAATACTCCCCATAAACTTGAACCTCACTCCAAACAATGTGTCTTCCCAGGCTGTGCTCAAAATTATAAAGGATATAGTTGTCTTGATCCTAGCATAGGCAATGTCTATACCAATCGTCATGTCATCTTCCATGAACTTTTTTTTCCCTATCCTAGTCTCTCCAAACTTGTCATCTCCAATCCAGTTACCCAACCTCCCACATCTCCACTTGTACTTACCACTACTAAACCTATACATTCTTCTTCTATCTCGTCTATTGTGTTTCCCAACAACCCCGTGTCTGGTATCCCTAATCGTAGTGTAAATTCCCTAACCCCAACCTTTTTTACCATGCTACCTCCCTCTTCAGACTCTTCCCCAGAGCCCTCTCAATCACCTCACACAGCCACCACCTCATCTCTATCACTAGTGACACCTCCTTTCTTGTTGTCTTATCTGCTTGTCACTTTATCACTAGCTTCAGCATCTTCCAGTCCCACTGTCCAGTCTCCTAAACTTGTCATACCCTCTACCTCTACCTCTACTTCTACTCTTCCTCCCACATCTACCTCCACCTCCTCTCATCCCATCATCACTCGTTCTAAAGTAGGCATTCACAAACCTAAACAATTACTCCCTTCTTCCACTACTACCCTACCATCTGAACCAACTTATTTTCCTCAAGCAAATAAAGATCCTGAGTGGCGGTCAACTATGACTCATGAATTTAATTCACTTTTAACTAACCACACTTGGGATCTGGTTCCATATGATCAGATGAAAATTTTAGTTGGGTGTAAGTGGATTTATAGGATTTAATATCAGGCTGATAGGTCTATGGAGCACTATAAAGCGAGGTTGGTCGCTCAGGGATTCCACCAACAACTAGGTATTGACTATCATGAAACTTTGGGTGCAATTGTTAAACCTAATACTATACGTATTGTCTTATCATTAACTATTTCTCATCATTAAGTAATTAGACAATAGGATGTTAAGAATGCATTTCTTCATGGCTATCATGATGAAGTTGTGTGTATGAAACAACCTCTTAGTTTTGTTGATAACCTTCGTCCCTCTCATGTCTATGAATTAAGCAAAGCTATCTATGGTCTGAAACCAGCTCCTAGAGCTTGGTTTCACCGCTTTAGTTCTTTCCATCTCTCTCTTGGTTTTTCTTGCAATCGAACAGACACCTCTATGTTTGTTCTTAAGTCCTCTCATGGTCTTCTTATCTTACTTCTTTATGTTGATGACATTATCCTCACAGGTACTAATACCACCCTCCTTTTTCTCTTTATTCATACTTTATCTAACCAATTTGCTATGAAGGATCTTGGTAACCTTCATTATTTTCTTAGAATTGAAGCAGTGCGTTATCCGACCGGTTTGTTTCTCTCTCAAACTAAATACACCAAAGACTTTTTACTTAAATTTTCTATGTCTTTTGCAAAACCAGTTAAAAATCCTCTGCTTTCCCAATCGACACCTTCACAACATGAGGGTGAACTACTAACAGATCCCTCTGAATTTAGGAGTATGGTTGGAGGTCTTCAGTATTTAACCATGACCCAACCTGATATTGTATATGCTGTTAATCTAGCTAGTCAATTTTTGCATGCACCCCGCAAGGTTCATTTTAAGCTTGTCAAATGCATTTTTCAATATTTATGTGGTATTACTAATCATGGGTTGCTTCTGGCTTCTACAAAGGATTTCTCTCTTTCTTGTTAGGCAGATACAGACTGGGCAGGTTACCTTGACAGTCGTCAGTCTACCACAGGTTATGCTGTCTTCCTTAGACCGAACCTTATATTTTAGAAAGCAAAGAAACAACCAATTGTGTCTCATTCCAACACTGAATCAGAAAATAGATCCCTTACTTATTTTGTAGTTGAGATCTACTGGATTCATCAGCTTTTCTATGATTTACGTGTATTTTTACATTGTCCAGTTCTAGTGTACTGTGATAATATTGATGCCACTTATCTTGTTGCTAATCCAATTTTTCATGCTCGCATCAAGCACATTGAGATAGATTTTCACTTTGTTCGTGAAAAAGTCACCTAATGAGATGTTCAGATTCGCTATATTCCCACTGATGCTCAGTTAGCAGATATATTCCCAAAAAGGTTGTCTTCTCCTGGGTTTCTTCAACATAAAAACAATATCTCTGTGGTTCCACCCCATTCGAATTGAGGGGGCATGTAAATATATATATTTCCTAATGTAAATAATATTAGAAAATCCTAGTTCTAATGTAAATACGAAATCTTAGTTGTAATGTAAATAGAAACTCTTATGTACATCCACAGTAAATATGAGTTCCAACTACTATAACATTATGAAGTCAGTAAACACAAAACCCTAATTTCTATTTTAGTATGTTCATTACCCTTGTTTCGAGCACGCTACATAACGATATCATATTTCTTTAGATTATGCATTGTTTAATTCAATGAAACCAGTGGTGGTGGATGGAGATTATAACTATTATAATTTCTATTTGTACGGAAGTTGCATTAATTTTAGTATATAGTCATATATGTTGGACATATGTAAATTTTGAAAAGTAAAATGAAATATATAGATAAAAAAAAAGTAATCAGAACTTACTTTACTCGATTTAGTTAATTCGAAAATCACTTATTGATTCATATAACATTGGTAATTATATTTATTATGATTTTTAATTATTAGTGATTGTGACATTATCAATTATATAAAAAGTTTCAACTAATAATGCATAATACTTGATGCCAATAATGATTATGATTTTAATTTATAACACGAAACCAACTATTTATTCAATTTAATATCACTAATAAAAAAATTTAAGACAATGTGACACAAAACAAAATTTCAATGTTATTTAATATACTATCTATGTAATAAAAGAATATTTTTTTAGCATTAATGTATATTTTTAACTATCAAAATATTTATTTCAGGAAAATTTAACATATATGTACGTATATATTATTAAAAAAAAATCGTGTTTATATAATGGAATTAAATAGCATTAACTAATAAAAAAATGATGAATGATTTGATTGCTGAAGATAAGTACATGTCTTTTACTTCAACATTTCCAAGTCATTGTTCTATCTAAGTAATCATTATGTGTAGTGAAAGTAAGTAAAAATGCGGGATCGATATGGCATAAGCTTTCCTTATTCAAATTTTGATAAATTTGATATAAAAAATAAAAGAAAAGCCCATATAATATAAATTATGAATAACTTGATGGTTAAAAAATTTCAAGAAGAAAAAATAAATTTTAATTTTTTTATTTTCTTTTGGATTTTTCTTTTTATTTATAATTTTTTTGGTTATTAGAATTTTTCTTTTTGTCTTATTTTCAAACTTATTTTACCATTCTTGATTAATTTTTATGGACGCCAATGCATGGTAGACACGCGTCTAATTTTCCAATCCAACTTATTTTATTGACTCAAATTGACTAAGATTTGGCTGGAATCTTTCAATTGCAATAAATGTGCAAACTGATAATATCAAATTTTAATTGATTGCTTTCTCTACGAAATAATAGCTACAACTTTTGTTTGCTTTTTATATTGATTACTATTTTATTATTAAATTACTTAATTTAATATTGAGCTAAAATAAAAATATATATATATATATATATTGTCTAGCATAATGGCACATTGTTAGTTGTCCATCCGAATTGGATGAGTTTAATTGCTCTCCTAAGGTGTTTGTTTTTCACATATTATTTTTTCTTGTGCAATTTAAAATTGAAATAAGGAAAGAGCACACATATTAAAAAATAATTAAAATATATGAAATACAATAATATGTGAAAAAACAATGAGTAACTTGATGATTAAAACTTAGTCTTTCGTGCAGAGGAGAAGGAGTTTGATTCTTTCAACAGTGAGCTAAGTATTATATATAAACAAAACCGACCTTGTAACGACCCATCTGATAGCGCTTAAACTAACACACGATTATTGTGTATAGCTGAGGTGTCGATCTCACGAGGAAAGTGAACTACAAGAGAAGTGTAAACCTTAACACTAAACAATAAAATTCAAATAAGAAAATCTGAGTTTTACGAATTAAATTATATAAGAGAGTTGTGAAAATATGATGAAGAATTCAATGAAGAAATAACAAGGTTCTAGGAATCTTTCCTAAGTTCGTTGTCTTATTCCTATCTTGACTCAAATTTTTTATCTCGATTACTAGTTTCACATCCCAAACAAGCAATTTGTAAATATTCAATCAAAGCGCATAAATACCCTAATGTAACTGCCATAAATTACTCATTAATTCCAATTCAAGCACACAAGATCTATCTTATAAATTATCAAGAAGCGACAATATATTTCAATAATAATACTGCAGTAATGGACAAACCTATAAGATAAATCTACCGAAATCAATTGCATCTAACACTTTGACATAAGAAAAGCTTGACTAGACTTATATGGAGAAGAAGAATGCGATCACCAGATTAAGAAAATCTAAGAGAAGAAGAACATAAATTGCAGCTATCACATGAATTCAAAACCTTCTTATTTAATCAAAGAGTAAATCATAAACAATGTTTAACAATCAATCCATACAACTGAATTAAAGATAGAAATAAGAACAACTACAGCTAGAAATTCATCCTTTCGCCTTGCTTGGAGTTTAGTTAAACATGGAGTTCATCCTTGATCACCTGGAGGAAGAAGAAGATGGAAGCTCGCTTCAAAAACTATCCTCTCCCCCTATTTTTAAATTCCTATATATAGCTATATGGAGATGGATTTGTAGACAAAAAATTCACCCTAGGGTTTCTGTTCAGGTTGTATGTTTCTGCTACTGTCCAGACCCGGTTCTGCTGCTGTCCAGTCCTGGTTCTGCCTGGCCTTTGTCTACTAAAATTGCCATAACTTTCTCTAGAAAAATCGTATTTATGAGCCATAAATTTCTTCGAAAAACAGACAGCCGGATCTTTCCAAGCATATATGGCTCATCTCCTGGTTCTTCCTGAATCAATATAGTTTAATCTGCAACTATGACTGATCTGTCACACTAAAATCACGCACAACCTGACCTTAGTCTACTAAAACTGCCATAACTGTCTCTAAAAAAATCATGTTTATGAGCCACAAAATTCTTCAAAAAATAGACATCTGAATCTTTCCAAGCATATATGGCTCATCTCCTAGTTCTTCCTGAATCAATACAGTTTAATCCGCAAAAATGACTGATCTGTACAGGCAATTCTAGCAATTTAGTGAAACTCCTTTCTAAATGCCTGTAAATATGCAAAAAAATCTTTGTTCTTTAATCAACATTAGCTTTTCCATATCTTTTAAACCCAAAATACTTGAAAATGCATCAAAATAAATCAATATACCAAGAATGACACTTAAGAATTATTAAGGCATAAATGTGTAATCCAGCCCTAAAACAACCCTAAATGCTAACAAGTAAACACTATTAAGATGCATTTTCTAACTCTCATCACCATCCCGAGTGGGCCCTACTCAGAATGACTTCATTACTTTTTAGCACTGAGCACCTTGACTCAAGGTGCAACCATTCAAATCACAAATTAGAGAATACAAGCATTCTTTCAAACATCACAAATTTACTTAATCACACTTATACATACAAACAATCTTATAATACTAAGTAATCAATTTTCAAGACCTTAACAAAAATACAAGTAAAGAGGGACTTCCTTAAATACAACAACTTGAACACAACCTTACAAAATAAACTACACTAAAAAACTTAAACTCCTAACAAAACCAAAAAAAAACAAGGATGCCGTTGAGGAGGTTTTACTAAGGGCTCCTTTTAACTTTGATCATATAGCTTTCGCTAGTTTTCCTAAAAGATTAGTAAAATAAAAGATTGAGCTAAAAAGCTTATTGAGAAACACTTTACGAGAAGTAATCGTATTGGAGGAATTTATCATTTTAATTACAACTATAGGATATAGATTATCAAATTTTTAATTACGAGGAATAGAATTCTTGAGTTTCCTCCAATTATTTCTCTCAATTTCTTAACAAGAAAGAATGCCATAAATACAAGAATTCACTAATGTCCTTATAAAAAATTTCAAACATACAATTCTTATCATACTGTACACATCATAAAGCTAATAAAATAAGAGGAGCCTTCATCTCGATACTTTTCTATCATCACAATTAACAGTCGTGTCCTTCATCGAGCATAGCACATCACATGCCTATCAAGGGCAATTCACAATCATTACCGCTCATGGGTCAATACCATCATGACATCCATTATCAATGATATACAATGCAAATGCGAATTTAATGAGATGTATAATAATTCATAATTTCATATTATCATAATGCCCCTCATTGGGCTAAGTATATAACAACGGGGACGTCTCCCCACGAACCGGTACGTCAAATTATAATGATCATTTCTCAATGAACCATCTTCGAATCCCCTAAACCCTTTTTCGGGTGGGGCCATACATGTCCAAAGTTCCTTCGGTGCCCTTACACCCCATGTGGGAAAGGACTTACCGCAATCTCACCACTCTCCCCTCTTATAATACGCTATATATATATATAGTGTGAAATGCATTCACAAACAATGAATTTGCAAACAAGTATTCATCAATCAACCACATCACATTTTCAAACAAATCCAACCAATCACGTTCATTACAATCATACACATCACAATTTCTCAATACAACTACATCGAATCATTTCTAAACTCATATCTTAACATATATAAAATTCTCATGACATTATCCTTATTATTCCCATACCAAAATATTATATACTCATATTTCTTATAATTTTATTATTTATGGTTTCCACAATCAAACATGTTCTTAAACTTTTTTTGTTATTACGTGATTCATACGCTTACGAAAAGTATGGTGTAACTCACCTCTCGAACCAACTCCTAATCTCGAGATACCTTGTTGTCTCTAATACGATCCTCCACTACACCTAACCAATATAACAATTAATGAATCAACCAAGAAGCACACACACAAATATAAAAATCATCCAAGCCATTATTTATATAGAGGGAAAAAGAACTAGACTTTTAAATTACAACAAAATTTCCATTTTGTCTAAATACTTTCATAAACCTTGCTCTTAGATATTCGAATGAAAAGAAATAGTTTTCTTAAAACTATAAAGTTCATGTTTTTATCCCAAGAATTTCATTAAATTATTTTTAAAATGTTTAGGGTTAAAAAGGGTATGAAAAATTATTGTTTTTGTGTTAAAACAGTGCTCCACAATCGTATGTCAAATTGTACAATCAACTATCTAAGCTCTAAAAAGTTTAAAAATTTGACTATGCAGCTTGCACAGTCAACTGTCCTAACATTCTAGGGTTTCTGCCTAGATCACATTCAACTGTCGTCACAGTTGACTGCCAACTGGTTCAGCACCCAAAAACACCCAAAAATATTCCTTTTTTCTTTGTAAAACCATGTTGATCCCTCATGAAACTCTTAGATCTTTTAAAACACAAGTCCCAAAGGTTTTAGATCAAACTTTTACAATACCAAAAGTAAAATTTAAAGTTAATACACAGCAATTTAGTAAACCTAAAACAAACTCATTTTTCTCAAACTTTCTTTGCAAAATCTTCAAATTCAAACTTTCAAAACACAAATCTTTAGCCTAACAAGCATGATTGATAATTAAGAAGGAAGAATGATAAGTCTTTACCTTGATCTTTACAAAAAATAAAAAATCTCTCTTTCTTTTCTTTCTCTTACTCTTCTTCTTTCTTTCTTTCCTTTTCTCTTTTTTCTCTCTCTTCTCTCTTTTTCTTTGATCTCTCTCGGTAGTTTTAGAGACGTTCTAGATTTCTCTCCCTCTCTTCTCCTATTTATAATCCACATTTTTACTCTTTTTACAACACCACCCCTCCACTTTTTATCTCTTTCACAAATCACCACCAAACTCTCAAAATTTTTAAAATCTCCCCCAAGATAAACTTTATTACTTAAACCCTATTTTATTTACTTACTTCCAAGTTTTATAAACCTAAAAACAAACTCAAATTCGAATAAGTACACCAAAAATTTGTTGAGGCGAAATCCAAAAATTTAAAACATTAAAATTAAAATACCAGGCTCTACAATTTTGAAGTTATATCTCTAAACTTGTGGTGAAGTTTTTGTTGATATCTTTTTATTATGGGGTCTGAGTTTCTTTTCTAACGCTTCCTTTATTTTTATATGATTTGAATTTATTTGTGGTTTCTTATCTAGAATGTATCATGTTTGATACTCTCCAAATTTATTTAAATTTTCATTTGTAGTTGATGAGTGATCACTTTGAGTATATCGTCTATTCATTAAGATTTTTTCAACTTATTTATGCTTAATTGTGAAGAACGTACATGAGAATGACAATCGAGAAATTCTGTTTTCGATATTTCTAAATTTTTAGATATCAAACTACTTGCTAGCTATTCACACCATTCACTATAGAGCTAGTGCAATGAGTAACTCCTGTAACTTGTTGCCTATGTTACTATCCAATTCCATCTCATTTTCTACCAGTGATTTTGTAGTTTTTTGTGATGGTTGGCTACAATAATTCTGCAGCTTCTGGTGGTCTGTTTATGTTGTGTTTGGTGTTCTTTTTATGCTGTTTTTGTAGGGTTTTTTTGCAGGTGGTTATGTTCTACGTTTTGGAAATTTTCTTATAGTTTTTTTATTGTTTATTGTAGTTTTCCTTTTGTCATTAGGGTGGTGTTGTGGGGGTGTTAAGTTGTGTTTCTTGCATGGTATCTTGTACCTTATTCATTAGCAATAACATTTGTTGTTATTCAAAAAATATTAGTTTGTCTTTTACCTATCAAAAAAATGAAGCATATGTATAACCATATTTAGGTCTTTAAGATCATTTTGTTTGTGTGATTACAAGCTTCTTGTTAACTAATATATTTTTTTAATGATGATTGTAGCATCCAATGAGTCGAATACACCATAAATACAAGGAGAAGCTTGAGGGGTTGATCTATGTCTGCTGTTTGACTTAAACGATTCATTTTTTTAAAATTATAATTAATGATGAAGTTAACTTGCATAGGACCTATAATTCCTTTCGAATAATGTTAGGATTTATTTAAGATTTCGTGTTGGTACTTAAAATGTATAAACGCTTTATTTTAAGAAGTGCAATGAGATTTTATTTGTGTTAGTTCATTTCTAATTATTTTTTTGGGATCTTTCTACGTGATATTTTATTAATATTGCTATTAATAGTGTGTACTTGTATATATACACACTATAAAAGTAATTTTCACTATAAGAGATTTCTACTATATTCACTTATAAAATAAAAAAGAAACATAAGATGACATTAATTTTTCATCACAAATATAACCATAAGTTTATGGGACGATAAACATTTATCACCAAATAAGAAAAAAAAATATAACAAATTTCGTTTCGTCATATCTTGAATAAGTTTTAGTTTTGATTTATTTTTTGTCATAAGAAACACTCACAATAGTCACCAAAGATATTTTCATTTCATCACCGAAAGACATAATAAGTTTAAGTGAAGATTTATCTTTTGCCATATAAAACACTCACAATAGTCCCAAAAGGAATTTAATGACACATGCTCTCATCACTAATATTATCGTTTGGTGACAATTGTTATTTTGTTAAAAAAAAGTGTTCTCAATTTTTTCATGGCATTAAACATTTCGTCAGCAAAATAGGCATGGTCGTCGCTAATGTTTCTCACATGACCAGTTAAGTCAAGTTTTTAATGATGAATTTTAAGATTTAATTATACAACTTTGACAGCTTTTATGACTCATATAGTGTCACTAAAGGATAATATTTTTGTGACGTTCATCGTTTGGTCATCCTTACTAAATTTAACTCATATATATAGTGATGATTTGGAATAATCAATGACGAAATTGTATTAGATGTAGTGACGAATATGCTGTCACAAAAATATCCTCCCTTTGGTGACGTAAAAAATTCGCCCTCTATAGTATAACATTGTTATCTACTTTGTGACGCATCAGGATCTTCAGCTATAATATTGCATTAACTTTCGTGACTATTTTTTTTACGTCTCTAATTAGTTATTCTTTATGTGACATGTAAATTTTTGTCACATACAATAAACCTTTACTATGTATTTTGTGATGAATACAAGTCTATAATGACAAAATTTCGTTAGTATTGGTGACACAACATTGTGTCACAATTTTTTCCCTTTGGTGATGATAATCAATTTTGTCACCTATACCTAACAATTAGTGACGATAATACTGAACCGTCGCAAATACTTTTAGCGACACAGCTATGTTGACGATTCACATGACATTTTTTTCGTCACCTAAATACTTTCATGAAAAAATTATTAATTTTTTTTACGTTTTAGTACGCCACTAACTACTTATTTTGTTTTAGTGAGGCCAGGATGTACAGTGGAGACAGATTTCTTTGAGATGTTTAATGAGAATTTGAGGTTTGATGAGGTCTAGCGGAATCTTGGATTATGATATCCAACTATGGAACCTATTTATACATTTTGGTGATTCTGTTGTCTTTGTTGAGACATTACTTATTATATTGTAGCAACTCAGTGCACAAAGTTTCTATGAAAAATAATAAATTAAACAAATGAAGCACTTTGTTGTATATGTCCATGAGCACTTATCATTATTAATTTTCCTTTTTAATTTCTTCTTTTTGAAGGTTTTGCAAGTTGGTTAAGGCTTGTTCTCCTTGATTGCCAAGAGTGATTAGGTTTGAATCATTTCATTACAGTGGAGTGAAATAACTTTTACTCAATGATTTGGCATAAACCAATATTTGTGTCTAACCCATGAGTGAGGATGCTTACACACATCATTGATAAATACCACAGCCTCTCACTCCAAATTATGATTTTGTTGTCTTTGTTGAGACATTACTTGTTATATTTATCTTTTCATGTGGATTTACGCCAACTGTGATTATTTCAAACAAACAAAAGGGATATTTTACCTTGATCAAAAACACAAAAGGTAATATTTAACTATTTCAAGTGATTTTTAATTTCTATTTTAAAGAAGATTCATTGGTCTATGTTTGCACACCAACACATGGGGAGGTAGCGCTTTCTCACCCCTATTCCTCCTAACCATGATATTGTTAGAGTTTTATTCAAGATGTAGTAAGAAGTGTTTACTGCTTCAGCCCAAAAGTCTTTTGGTAAACTATTTTCACAAAGCATTGTTCTTGAAAATTCTTCTAGAACTCTATTTTTTCTCTCAACAACTCCATTTTGTTGAGGAGTTATAGGGGCTGAAAAGTTGTGATCAATCCCATTTTCATCACAAAATTTTGAAAAACTTTGGTTTTCAAATTCTTTTCCATGATCACTTCTAATGCTTGAAATACAAATCTTTTTTTTTTCATTTTGAACCTTTTTGCAAAAAATTTCAAATCCTTTGAAGGCTTCATCCTTGTAAGCAATAAAGGTAACAAAGGTATATCTTGAATAGTCATCAACAATAACAAGAGCATATTGATGGCCACCTAGACTAATGGTACTAATTGGACCAAATAAGTCCATATGCAAGAGTTCTAATGGTCTAGTAGTTAAGACTACATTCTTTGATTTAAAAGAAATACTAGTTTGTTTTCCCATTTGACATGCATCACATACTTTGTCTTTTTCAAAATTGATTTTGGAAGTCTAATGACTAAATCTTTTCTTGAAATGATTTTCAACAAGTTCATGTTCACATGACCAAGCCTTCTATTCCATAACCATGGATTTCACTAATGGCAGGAAAACATTTTTCATTTTCGGAATGCAAGGATTTCAAATCAACTATATAGACATTTTCATGTCTATGGCCAACAAATTTGAACTTGTTACTCTTGATGTCTATAACTAGACAATGAGAGGTCTCAAATGTGACTTTGTTACTTTTGTCACAAAGTTGACTAATACTTAGTAAATTTGGCTTAAGGCCTTGCACTAGCAATACATTATCTATGGTTGAGAAATCATTACCAACTTTTCCATGCCCGATGATCTTTATTTTTGTGTTGTCTCCAATGGTGACAAGTCCATCTCTTAGAGTTAGCTCCTTGAATACACTTTTATCACCGGTCATGTGTTTTGAGCATCCACTATCAAGGTACCAACAGTTACCTTTTTTCTTGGTGTGGAGACATATCTACATCACACAAGGATACACAATGGCATTTTTAGGTACCCAAAATTTCTTGGGTCCTTTGGGGTTAGTCCTTGAAACTACGGTTCCTTTTGGGACTTATACTTTCTTAACAGCATATGGTGATCTATAGACATGTTAATGATGCACAATCCTAGGATAATAGTTATTGAAATTTCTAGGAGTCTTTAGTTGTGCATGCCTATAATGCTTAGGATATAAGTTCCTAGGATGCATGTTTTTATTATAAGGAATATGAATATACATGTCATTTCCAGAAAATGTATGATGATGATTCCTAGGATACATGCTTGCATTATCATGAGTATGCATATTATTTCTAGAATAATTATGATAGTAATTCCTAGGATATACTTGTGCAGTGTGCAAGTCTTAAGTAAACAAATTGTTCCTAGGATGCACATGATGATTATTCCTAACATGCATGTGCATAAGCATTCCTTGAATGATCATACATATAAGCATGAGTATTTCTAGGATTCTTCAATCTTATATTAGTATTAGAATTAGTATTTCTAGATATGCTATCATTCAATAGGGGTGTGATTTTAACCTTAGAAGTAGAGGCTTCGTTTACACATGAAGCTTTCATGAATAAGCCCTCTTTTGGTTTTTGCTTGCCTAATGGAGAGTATCCTAAACCAGATTTTCCTCCACTTAATCTTTGGCAAGAAAACACTTCATCAAGCTTTTCTTTACCAAGCATGAGTCTAGATATAGTACCATTCAATTCCAATATCTTCTTCTTTAAATCCTCATTTTCATCTTTGAGGAAGTCTTGAGAAGCATCATACAGCAATGAAGATAATTTTTCTTTCTCTTCTCTTAGACTTATCATCTCTTTAGAAAGGGTTGACACCTCCTTCTTAAGAGTGGAGTTCCTAGAATCGAATTTCTTCAATTCATCATGCATTTCATTTATAACTTCTAACAATTCTTCACTACTACTCACAATGTTATTTTTAGAAGAGGGGGAAGATAATACCTCATTTTCATTATCAATTGCCATAAGGCATAGGTTGGCAATTTCCTCATATACGACTTCTTTATCCGAGGATTCTTCTTCTTCTTCATCATCACTCCAAGTGGTTGCAATCATAGCCTTCTTCTTGAAGCTCTTATATGGTTTGTTTGTAGCCATACAATCGGCCTTGATGTGATCGGGCTTCTTGCATCCATAGCACACAAGTGGTTCCATTTTTGAGCTAGGATCCTTTGTGTAAGGTTTCTTGCTTTTCTTCAAGAATTTATGAAACCGCTTGGTGATAGATTAAAGTCATATCACCATCTTCTTCACTGCTCACTGCCTCTTCTTCCGATTCCTCCTTTCTGTTGTATGTAGAGGCTTTGAGAGCTGTCACCTTTTTCTTCTTCTCATCATCATTGACAGTGGAATTCATTTCCTCCATCTCATATGTTAGCAATGACCCAAGAAGTGTCTCAACATCAAGTTTGTCGAGATCTTTGGCTTTCGTGATAGCAGTCTTCTTTGCTTTCCATGTGGATGGTAAAGACCTTAAGATTTTTCTTTTTAATTCAAATTCCTCAATGTTCCTACCAAGAAGCTTCAGACCATTAACAATAGTTGTGAAACGTGAGTGCATTTGAGAAATTGTTTCATTAGGAGACACTCTAAAAGATTCATATGCAAACACTAGCATATAGATTTTTGATTTTTTAACCTCACTAGTTCCTTCATATGTCACTTGCAATTTATCCCATATTTCCTTAGCTGAAACACATGCAGAGATTTTATTGTATTCAGATATATCTAAAGCATAATGTAAAATATTTGTTGCTCTACTATTGAAAGACATCATTCTACAATCCTCCTCACTGTACTCAGTTTTGAGTTTAGGCATTGTATGAATGGTATCTCCAATAGTGATTTCCTTTGATGGAATTCTAGGTCCTTCTTCAATGACTCTCCATAGATTATAATCTTGTCCTTCGACAAAGATTTTCATCCTGTTTTTCCAATAGTTATAGTTGGAGCCATTGAACAAGGGAGGTCTAGTATATGAGTGTCCCTTAGAATAGCTATTTGCTGCCATCGGATCAACTCAAGGATATTAAGCCTAAAATTGAGAACGAGGCTCTGATACCAATTGTAGACTAAGGTTTCAACCCAAGAGGGGGAGTGAATTTGGTTTTAAAACTTCTTGCGGATTTAAACACAAGTTTATAAAACAGATAACACAACAAGTATATAACAAGTAATATGTGCTGTAAATAAAGAGATTAAGGAATAGAGGATGCAAACTCAGTTTATAGTGGTTCGGCAATATCAGAATCATTCCGACCCTACGTCCACTCTCTTCAAGGAACTCCCTTGAAGCACTCCACTAAGAAACTTAGTCATGCAACTTCGCAGGTGTTGCACAAACCTTACAATCCCTTCCTCTTGGAAGCAAATTCCTTCCTCTCGGAAGCAAAAACCCCTTTCCTTTTGGAAGCAAATCCCTTTCTTTCGGAAGAAAATCCTTTTACAATAAATACTGTAAAGAAAATAGTAGAGAGACAACAATGGAAGCTTATACAACTGAATAATATCTCTTTTTTTAGGCAAAGCTTGAAGAATGGCTCAACAATCAATTTTTCAAAGCTTTTTTAGTATTAATGAGTAAAAACTTGTTTTAATGTGAAAAGCTCTCTTTTAAAATGTTTAACAGAGTGGGTTTATATAGCTTTGATGTAATAGGCCCGTTTGTAACTGATTTAGTCCATTTAGGTACAATTTGTGCTGAAATCTCGCGTCCTAACGGTCATATTTTTTGAACTACCAATAGATTGAGCCTTAGTACCAGTCGACTGGGTCCTCTTTAAAAATCATATTTTTAAGGCTGTTGAAGGTACCAGTCGACTAGGTATAACTTACCAGTCGACTGGGAAACTTTTGCCCAAAGTACCAGTCGACTGAGTTGTTCTTACTAGTCGACTGGGAAACTTTTATCCAAAACACCAGTTAACTGGTATGAAGCATCCAGTCGACTGGGAACATACTGACCTTTATACCAGAAGACTGGTATAAGTATCCAATCGACTGGGTTGCTAAATAGATTTTAACTTTAAAAACATTTGTTTAAAAAGGTTATATTAAAACGCTTTTTTTCAAAAAGAGCCATTGGACAAGCTAAATACCTGAACAAGTGAGACTACAACTTGTTTTAATACCATAGACCTATTCTTGTTCTTCTGTCTTCACTTGATGTTTGATTCGGGTTGAGTTCTTGAACCTTGATTCTTGGTTGAATGCTTTTATTGCTTAATACACTTAGATAGCATCGTTAGTATAAAATGAGTTGTGTTTTGTCATCATTAAAATAGAGGTGAGGGTCAACAAGTTGCTTGCTAATCAAAAGGCCTCCGCTAACATGGTAGCACCAAAGTCAGAAATCAACAAAGAAAATTTCCCTAATAAGAAGAAGCAGTTCAAACCAATGAAGAAGAAAAGTGACCAAAGGAATCTTAATGTGTTGAAAAAATAATTTAAGATGAAATGACTTTGCTACAACTGTGGCAAACATGGCCACTATACTGTAAATTGTAGAGCACCTCCAAAAGACAAAGCACCAAAGGAATTCATCAATGTTGTCCCAAGCATTGATCTACTTATGAATGTTGTGGCAATGATATCTAGTGTGATGGAGACCTCAGACATCACTAATTGGTGGCTTTACACTGGTGCTACTTGCCATGTTTGCGCTAATTGATCACTTTTCTCTACCTATGTTGCTGCTAAGGAGAATGTGGCAATGGCATTTCGTTCTTCAGTAGCTGTGCTTGGAACTGGAACTGTGGTGCTGAGTCTAACCTTAGATAAGAATCTTACTTTGAAAAATGTCAAGCATGTTCCAACTATAAAAAAAAAAAAAAAAAAAAAAAAAAAAAAAAAAAAAAATCTAGTCTCTGGTAGTCTTCTCTACGATGTTGGAATGAGACTTGATTTCCAAGGTGGTATGGCAGTTTTATCCTATAAAAACCTTTACTTTGGAAATGCCTACCAAGCTGATGGTATGTATAAGATGAGTATTTTATTTGATGTTATAAATAAAGTATTTCATTCTATGTACTCTTCTGAGTTGTGGCACCATAAGCTAGGTCATGTTAACTACAGGAAACTTCATGACATGAGAAAGGTTTGCTACTCAACTGTGGGGGTGATAAGCTAGGAAAGTGTGAAGTATGTGCACAAGTCAA
This sequence comes from Bretschneidera sinensis, assembly GCA_023935145.1. Classification (NCBI taxonomy): domain Eukaryota; kingdom Viridiplantae; phylum Streptophyta; class Magnoliopsida; order Brassicales; family Akaniaceae; genus Bretschneidera; species Bretschneidera sinensis. The sequence goes on from CM043699.1 coordinate 85,736,893, forward strand.
AATCACAAGAAAACCTTTCCCTAGTGTGACAATGAGTACTGAGCTGCTAGATCTAATTCACTCTAACACTTGTGATTTTAAAAGCTTTACAACAAGAGGAGGTATGAAATACTTCATCACCTTCATTGATGATCGCACACGTTTTTTCCATGCATACTTATTAAAATCAAAAGATGAAGCTTTTGAAAAAATCATGGATTTTTGTACCAAAGTTGAAAAGAAGCTTAGTCGGCCAATCAAGAAACTCATGAATGATAGAGGAGGTGAATATCACTCCAATGAAGCAAAGTTATACTTCAAGGAGAATGGAATTATTGTAGAAACTATTGTTCCTTACTCTTCTCAGTCTAATGGGATTGCTGAAAGTAAAAATCAGACACTAATAGAGATGGTGAATTCAATACTGATTATTGTTGCTATTCTTTTCTATTATTAGGGTGAAATTGTAATACTCATGTGTCATAAAATAAGGGTAAAGAATTAATTTTATATATATTATATTGAATTAAATAATCCATTAATGAAAGATTTAGTATTGATTTGAAATAATATTTGAAAGATAATATTGAAAATTTTGTTGAAAAGAGTTAGAAATTTTTGAAGAAGAAAGTATTGAAAAAATTTTGAAATTTGAAGTTGAAATGAAATAATTTTGAAGAAAAATATTGACTGAAGTTAAGGAAAATAATTTAAAAAATTGGTAGAATATATAAATTTTTATATTTCTCCATAATTTTTATAAAATTTTTGGAAGGAAGAAAAGATGAAAAATTGATTTTTAAAAGGAAAATGGCAAAACTGTAATTATGTAATGGCAAAAGGGTAAATTTTAAATGATGGCAAAATTTTAAATAATCAAGGGTAAATATGTAAATTGTATAAAATAAATAAATAAATTTTTAAAAAAAAGCCAAAACCGCAGACTTCACGTGAAAGCGGTGAAGCAGCGAGGAAAAAAAAAGTTGACATGAAGATGTTAATATGAAGGTAAAAAATATATAAATATATATAACATTAAAAAACGGCGAAGAACATTGGTCTTACAGAACCCATGTGAAACACTAATAACAATATTTATATTTGTAATAAAATATTATTATAATATATTATTTAAAAAATTTGCAAAGCTTTATATTAGTCTCTGAAGCTCAGAGACATTAGTTTCTTCCAAATTCCATTGATTTTCCTTATTTCTTCAATCCAAATTCTTGGCAAAAAGTTATAAAGAAAATTGCTCCAATATTAAAGATAATTACAATCATCTAATTACAATAGCAAGATTTCATCACACTTGGGGTAAATTTCAAAAAAAAACTTATAACTAAATAATTATATTGTTTGAATTAAGTTATGAAATAGTAAGATTTATGAAAGTTTATGATTAGGTGTTGGTGATCAACAATCTCAAGATATTGCTGAAATGAGCAGGAAATGTAAGGAGGTGATCCACATGTGGCTTTAAGTGCTATGTGGTGAGTTAGATTTACTTTTAGTAATCGATACCAATAAAAATATGAATTGATATTTTAATAAATTGTTAAATTATAATGATTAGATGATGTATTTTCTGTTATGTATGTTAATTGATTGATTGATTTATTAGGGATTAAATAATATGGTGAAAATTAATTATATAAGAATTTATATTTTAAAGATGATGGATTAATGAAAAATATGCTGAGAAGTTATATAAAATTTCTGAAAATATGATTGAAAAATTGATATGATATATGAGGAGACAATTTAATAAATATGATAAAAGTAATAATTTTGAGAAAGAGATAGATAGTTGAATTGAATGCTTTGATGTATGCTTGCTTGCATGTTATTGTTCATATGCATAAAAGAGAAAACAGGAAGGCAGCTGGTCTGGCTGAGAAGACTAGGAAGGTAGTTAGTCTAGTTGAAACATGTCAACATGTGGGAAGACATTCCCAGATGATAATATGAAATGATCTGATGACAAAGAAAGAAATATAATTTTAATTCATGCGTTAAATTTGTTTTTAATATTTATTATTAATGGCTGAGATGCTAAAGAATCAGTTTTTATTATTAAATGATTGATAGATAGATAAGTCTCATAATGAGACAATTTTGATGATAAATAAATAGAAAGGATGATATAATAAGGAATAATATTATTGATTATTTGTATGATGTGAACTTTATGATGATATTAAATTGATTAAATATATGAGATACATGTATTGAAAGAGATAGCCTGATAATTTATTTATTAAGAGAAATTGATAAATGGTTGAATTAGAATGTAAGAAGAGATAAATGGTTAATTATGTTGATTTAACAATGAATGAATATGACTTGAATTATACAAATCGAGTACTTTTAGTAAATTTAATTCACTGAGCTTATGAAGCTCACTCCTCATTGTTAAATAATTTCATGTAGCAGGCAGGACAGATAAATTTGTGACCTGAGATTCAGACTGAGTTATTATCTGTAAGTCTTGTGGTCCACATCCTCAGACTAATGGAAGAAGAAAAAAAATTGTAGATATTCATGCATCTTTAGTATGTTGTATATATTGTTTCAGATAGGATATTAATAATGTAACTTCCCTGTTGAGGGTTAATATATATATTTTTTCATTTGATGTATGTTTTTATATTGTTGCATATATGTGTCGTGCTGGATTTTAAAACGTGACGACGCCATCTCAGGGGTGGCCAACCCGGGATGGGTCGTTACAGAAGCACTTCTAACGACAAATTTCATATTGAACAGAGTTCCTTATTCGAAGACAAAAATATCACTATATAAGCTTTGGTTTAGGTATCTTTCTTCTTTGGATATTCTTAAAGTGTGGGTGTGTCTAGCATATGTCCGAATACTAGATATTAGAATAGCAAAGTTGGGACCAAGAGCTAATATGTGTATATTTTTGGGATTTGTCGAAGAAAGTGATGCACGTAGATTTCTGGATCTCGACTCTAACTCAATCATTGAGGCATGAGATGCCGAGTTCTTTGAAGATTAGTTCATCAAAGATAAAAATATATTGCTCAAGGATTTTCCTGAGTACATTCAAGAAAATGAATCCACTGATGATGCACCTAAAGAATATGTTCCTCCACCGGATTTGCAAGAGATTAATGATAGTTCTTTTATTCCTCAAGAGGATGATGTCAAAGATGATTCTACCCATATTCCTGAAGAACCTCTACCCAAGTATATTAGAAAAACTAAGTCATTTGGAGATGACTTTATAACCTTCAATGTTGAAGCTGATCTACAAACGTTCGAGGAAGCAATAAAATATAAAGATATTCATCTATGGAAGGAAGCTATGGATGATGAGATGGATTCTTTAATCCAAAATCACACTTCGGAGTTAGTAGATCTTCCAAAAGGTGCAAAAGCTACTAGGTGCAAGTGGATTTTCAAAAAGAAATTGCGTGCGGATGGTACTATAGAGAAGTACAAAGCAAGGCTCATGGCTAAGGGCCACAGACATAAAGAAGGAATAAACTTCTTTGAAATTTATGCACCAGTATGTCGTATTGCAACCATTTGTATACTTATTGCTCTAGATGCAATTGAAGGAATGATCATTCATCAGATGGATGTGAAGACAACCTTCTTGATTAGTGATCTGATTGAAGAAATATATATGGAACAACTAGAGGGATTTGTTGTTGAAAGTCAAAAAAACAAAGTGTGCAAATTGATTAGATCTCGTAATGGTCTAAAGCAAGCTCCAAAACTATGGCACGAAAAGTTTGATAGGATTTTTCGTGATGATGGATTCCATGTTAGTAATTCTGAAAAGTGTTTGTACAACAAAGTCAATGGAGATAAGGTAGTAATTATCTACCTATATGTCGATGACATGCTAATCATTGGGACTGATATGTAGATTGTTACTTCTATAAAGAAGTTTCTTTCAATCCATTGTAGCATGAAGGACCTTGGAGCTTCTAATACGATCTTGGGAATCAAAATACTGAGGATAAAGTCTAGCATTGGCTTATCTCAACTCATTACATAGAGAATATGTTGAAAAAATATGGTTACTTTGACCTGCTAGAATTACATGTGCTATACAACTATAACAGGAAGCTCCGAGCTAATACTAGGAGAACTGCAAAGAAGTTGGAATACTCAAGGATAATTGGAAACTTGATGTATGCGATGAACTGCACAAGACCAGACATCGCATTTGCTGCTAGGATGCTTAGTAGGTTTATTAGATATCCTAGGAAAGAACATTGGGGAGCAATTCAGAGGCTAATGAGATACTTAAAGGTTACTTTAAATTATGGTTATTTCACTTCGAATATCTTTCCATGATTGAAGGATTTTATATGCCAGTTGGTGCTTAGAGCTAGATGAGTGCAGATTGACAAGTGGATATGTTTTGACCTTAGGAGGTGTTGTTGTCTCATGGAAGTCTAAGAAGAAGACTATGATAGAACAATCATCAATAGAATCTGAGTTCTTCATTCCAGCTAGTGTAGGAAATGAGGTTGAGTGCCTCAAAGATATCTTATTGGATCTTCCGTTGAAGAAATTGCAACTATCAGCAATCACTATCTATTGTGATAAACAAGATGCTAGTATAGTTGTTGAGAATACATTATTCAACGGAAAAAATAGGAATGTTTGTCTGAAGCATGGCTATCTCAATGAGTTGATTAGCCAAGGAATCATTGTAGTGATTGATATTAGATCTTCAGAGAACATTGTTGATCCTATGACAAAAGCACTGAAACAGGAGCTAGTCCGGTAGACATTCGCAAAAATGAGTCTTAAGCCTATGTAATTAACAGTCTATTGTATTTATGTCTACCATTGAACTACATTAATTGGTACAAAGACTTGTCTACCTATTAATGTAATTATTGGTTGAAAGGACAAAATACAATTAGACTGTGAGTATTGCACTTTATAAGACCATTCATTAAATAGTGCATCTACCTGTCATGAGTGAAAGATGGCTCTTAAGCCTTAACGAGTCCAAAGTACTTCAGGTGCAGGGTGACTGACAGGAGCACACCTAAAGGACTCACCTATGTTAGGGTGGAGATTTAGTTGTCTCCTATGGAATCTAGATAGGCGGATTCCTAGAGCCCTAGCTGAACCAAGATAAGTACATGGCCTTTAATGTGCTAATTTTCAGCCAATGGTTAGATGGTATGATAGTTCAAGACATGGTTCACGATGCATACACATCTTTGTTTAGTCTTTATATGGTCGCTGAATAATTTTGTGAAATGATAGTTCAAGACCTTGTTCACTATGCACTTTCACTTCTATTTAGTTAAGCTAAGTAAATATTCAAGTCTTCAGACATCTTTATGATGCATAAAGGCTAAGGCTCTCTGACAAGATGGTTGGTTTGAAACTAGTGGGGGATTGTTAGAGTTTTTGAATTTCAAAGAGTTTTCTAAAATCACTTTACAATTTTTTTTAATTAGTTTGAAACCATATTTATTAAGATACAAATTCTAATACATTCCCTCCAAGTATAAACTAAACATCTTGGACGTTGAGGTTATGTACCTTTGAATCAAATCAGGTTAAATGAATGAATCTTGAAAAATGAATGGATAGCTTCATGAATGAACTTGTGTGGTTCATGAATGAACTCCTAGAAATGTACGTGACTCTTGAATTATATACAAACCTTTAATAATTCTTATTTGGTACATTAACCAACATATAAAATTATATAAGGTTCGTTAACCAAAGGTGGCTTTTGGGTTGCTCCTAAACTTCATAAATAGAACCTTGGTCCAGCACTCTAGACACCAACCAAAAAAGTGAGAGAGCACAAACATTCCATTCAAGAGAAGCCCAAAAAATATTGTGTGCTTATGATCCACATTAAGACAGATTGTAGAGCCTGATTTGCATTCTTAGAGAGCTTTAGAGTATTGCTGTTTGGAGTGTTTGGTAGGTGCACACCATCACTCAATTGTTGTTCTTGGAGGCCATTCGATCATCAGATCCTTGCACCGCATTGGGCCAAATAACATCTTAAGGATGACGTTCAAGGACGCACAGCAGTTCCATTCTTGTAGTTTTTGCCTCCAATAGGTGTGAGTGAAATTTGATCTAGTCTCTTGTGTAATAACTAATGATTCCACCTACAAAGTTAACTGATAACCACTATTTCAAGTGATATATTCAAATACTTTGGGAATAATATAATTTATTGATCATTAAGTGATGAAAATTTCTTATTTAGACTTTAACTAACATGTGGATTGTAGATTAAACCAATCATATTTTACCATTTTAAAAAACATGAATTTCAAAATCTCAACAGTCTAGTAAATTTTCAAATTATCTGAAGTGACAACTCATGATTGGTATATTCTATTAGAAAAAAGATTTTTTATCATTAGCGATATCTTGGGGTGGAATGTTTGAATCCAAGCCCATAGTCCGAAGGATTATTAAACAGAGTCTAAGTAAAAATTTCTTTCAATTCAATTGAAAGGTACCTACCTCATTGATCCCACTTTCTCTTTTAGCGGCGGGGTCAAATTAGCATTCCTCTATGAAAGTCTTACATTTTTATGTACGTATGTATAAAGTTCATAAATTTAAAAGTTACAATAGCGCAATCACCCCCCCCCCCCCTTCCCCTCGCTTCAACATAGCATCACTACTAATGGTATGAATGTTTGCCATATAGGTACAACCATCATTTGAAAGGATCAAAACAACTTTACTCTAATGACACAATTAATCTAGTAATGTTAGTTTAGGCCAGTTGATAGTAATTAAGGTTACTGTAACTATCTTTTTCTCCCTCTACGCGTTTGTGTTTTTTAAATAAATTATAAAAAAATAATTAAAGTTGTTATCTTAATAAAATTTGGTTTGGTTAGCTATGTTTAAGAATAAGTAGACTCATGTACCTAAACATTAAAATCAACCCAAAGCAATATCAAGGAGACACTTTTATCCTTATCAAAAAAATTGTCTTTTCCTAACTTGATCCTTTTTCTTTTTTGATAATTTTACAAGGAGAAACATTTTTCCTGGTTTTCTTTTTGTATTTATTGTTATATACAGGTAAAAAACATAAGATAAAGGATTAATTTTGACATACAAAATGTGTCATTGTGTGTACATTTATAGTCTTAAAAAGTAGCCTCAACGGGATGTTGTTTAAGGTTGTCCTAGTGGAAGGAGCTGGGACGTGGAATATCTTCTTTGTGTTTGGAGTGAGTGAGAACCTATAGAAGAAGTTTCCTGAAGTGTTGTACTCTAGGGAGGACTCTCTTATGGTTAAGTCAATAGGTATTTAGTATAAGGATAAAGAGGAAGAAGAACTATGCTGAAGTGAAAGGGATATTTGGGAAGAGGAGAGAACCAGGTTCTCTTTATTCCTCGTATGTTTTTCTCCTTGTTCCTTAAGTTCTCTCTGGATTTTTACTTCTTATTAATTTTTGTCTCTCTCACTATGTTTGCATTTTCATGCGTGTATGCTTCTCTTTTCTCTGTATGCATATATATTTTTATTGAGGATTGATGTCTCTTTATATAAGCGTTAGTGTGTTCTTCGTGTGGTCATTTGAAGTGTGGTACTATTTGGGATGTGACCTCTGAACCTCGAGCTTCTTAGAGGGGATGGGACCTCTCATAGGAAATAGTCTTTCATCCGTAAGAAATGGTCTCTGCCTGAGTCATCACATCAAAACGTTTGGAAGCGGATGGCGTGCTCATTACCGTGGTCAACTCAAGTCATCTCATTACTCAGTGGTGGTTAAACACGTGCAAGACTCTTATTTGGTCGTACTGTCTTAGTCACATCACTTATCATTGTCAAGCTAGGTGATAGGTAGATTAATTAAAACATGAATTCCTTTTTAAGGTGATGTACAATTACTAATTCAATTAAGTTGACAATATTATCATAGCATGATTTATTAATCTTTGAATAATATTGGTTAAAATGACAAAATTTACTTATATTAATAATTTTTTATCTTTGTTTAGGTTAAGTTTGTTATTTTAAATAATATTGCTCTAACCTTAATGAATCATGCTTTGTTAATATCATGAGTTTAGCCTTAATTACATATGGGATTATACTTATCTTTTTGGAGCAATATATATTCTAAGTTCAATTTGGATTGTACAGCATGAATTGTTAATAAAATGGAAATATTTGCTTACCAAATCGATTGTGGACCAAGGGTATCACTATTATAATCTTTTTGATGCTATTGTTGATGCTTTTAATGTAGTGCAGGAGATCTCAATTTTAAAAATATGAAAGTTTCTCTTCTTATCAATGGATGAATGGTAACATTGCATAGGATCAATAATATTTACGATGTGTTTTGTTGCATGAAATTGAAATTGATTTAATTATGTGGAATTACATTTCTATATAATTAGAATTTCAATTTTATTGTTTGGATCCAATTTAAATTTAATTTGTAATTCACGTGAAATTCAATTTATTTAATTATAAGTATTTGTCTATGTTTTTTCAAATGTTCCAAATTCTAATGTAATCAGCAAGTACAATATTTTTTAACCTAACTAAACATGTAATAATCGTTGAGCAACAAAAATAGAAATACATGATCATAAACTTCTCTTCAAAACTATTAAGAAGATAAGAGCAGTTATAAAATATATCTATCAACTTGAAGCAAAATCCCAAACCAAATTGAAGAATTAACGGGAATTGAGTCGATTGTTTTGTTTCAATAAAACACCTAAAAAACTTTAAAAAAATAATAAAAGCAACATAGATCAATTAGGAATAAAAAAAAATCAATCAAAACAAAGCACAGATATGCCTAGTTAATATACAAAATTAAGAATTCATTCAATGCTACTAATAATTAATTTCTGGAAGAAGCAAGGTGACCTTGAAACAAAGATGAAAGAACTTGCAATTTATTCAAACCATCAAGTTTCAACCCTTTCTTTCTCAATTCAATTGCTCTAAATCCAGCATAATCAAAAGGAGCCCAACTGTTTCCATTGCAAGAACAATATAAAAGGTCAGCTACTTTAGGTTCCAAACGACTCACTGCTGTTTCTCCATGATTTTGATTTCCACCTATGAACGTTAATAGCTTTCACTGTTGATTACTAAATGAAACCCGTACACAAAATCTCTAGATGGCCACTTCATTCAAGCTTGACCGCAAGGGTTTATTTGAAAAGAAAGCCTTCAAGTTGGCTTTGATCAACTCCTCCAAAGCTGCAAAGCATTCTGGTGTCGCGACAACACAATGAGGAGACAGGACGACAGTATCCAATGCAAATAGCTCCTTCGGGACATCAGGTTCATTCTCAAACACATCAAGACCTACACCACCAATCTCTCCTCGCACCAAAAACTACACCAGCTCCTTCTTGTCAATAACAACAAAAACTTACAAAACAATGAAAAATTAATCAAATTTTGAAATAACAACAAAACAGATCAAGCTCAGGCTCAAAGGCTCATAATTTCACATGCAGAGAATCTAAAACAGAACAAAGTATAGTAAACAAATAGAAAGAGATTATCAAAATTGATTTTGTTTATTAAAAAATTTCCTAGAAATGGAGATTCTGGATATGAAAAGGCAAAGGGCGGAGAGACTCCAAAAACCAAAATGAAAACAAAATTAACCCTAAATCTAATCCCAAATTTCATACCATGAAGCCTGATTAACACCCAAATAACGTAAAATCCCTGTAATAATAACAAATCCTATAATAATCTAAATCGAATCTGAAGGCATCTAAATTGCTAACAAAAAATAAATTTAAAAGAAGAGAACAGTATTTTTGCGAAAGTGTGTGCTAGTGATTGAACTAATTGTCTCAAGTGATAACTGTTTGAGACTTGTGTTACAATTTGTAGAGGTTATCCAACGTGGTTGCAGCAGTTAAAAAAAACGTGTTGGTAGCAGATGACAAGGGGTTATGCAGTTATGGTGAGCATGAGTCTCTTGGGGAACTAAAACTGCATGTCTTGGTTCTTGTTTTAAATTTTATAAGTTTGACAATAATACACCTTACTGAATAGATGTAAGTTGTTATGTTAACTGATTTTATTGTAATTTCAAAACATATTGGTTAGAGATTGAGAAATTAAAGTGTTTTTGCTGTAATGTTTTTCTTTCAATGATCATTTTACAACCTTTAATTATTTTGTCGGAATTGGTTTTTTAGACATTTGAAGAGGATGATCACAGCTTATAATGGTAATAGATTTTCATTCTTTCTCAAGTGAAATTTATACCATAACTTTACTAAAATATAAATAAAGATAGATAAGGTGAATGTTCCAACTTATTGTCAATTATCATTTATATTTAAGTTTTCAAACTAATAAACGCATGCTTATCCAACTAGATGTGGCCTATCATAAACAAAGAAGAAAAAGAGAAAGTAAATGGTAGTCCTCTTTACATTTAATTTAAGTTGGGTCCATTTTTAGCTTAATGATCTGGTAAAATTTTTTAAGGCAAGTCATTGTAGATTTGGTCACTAATATAAAAAGCCCAATGTGCCAAGCTCACAAAATTTCTTTTTCTGTTCTTTAAGTAGAATGCCAAATCGCTAATGTCACGTTATGAATACAGGCATACTTGATTTTGTCATTAAAGTTTGATGAGTGAAAAGGTACACAAAATACAAATGATGAGTTAAAATAGCAGTTTACCACTTAAATGCATACACCTTTATTTTTTTCACAAGAGTTCAAAGAGATTTTACAGTCGTGACCTGAGCTTAGTCAAATGGATTTGTCAATATAGTTTGATGATTGTTCTGTCCAAATCAGTACCATGTAGCAACACCTCACCAATCTGATCATTTAAATTGAAATCTGACTAAATTTAGGTAATTTAAAAAATCTCAATTGCAAGAAGAACGATAGTTTTAGGATATAATTGAAATTTGGTCAAAGTTAAAAGACCAAAAATGAGATTTCTCTTTTATTTTGTGAACATCGGTAGGAAGAAGATTGAATCAGAATTTTTCCTGACTGATAGATTAAAAAATAATTATTAAAAATAAGAAACTGAGACTCACTCCTACAGTTGTGATCTTATAAATTAGGTAAAGAATGACTCGCACCATTCCAATCTAAAGTATTTATTCCACCATATGCCTCTATATTTTACCAAATGTCCTATTATAAAATCTAGTGAAAAATATTATTGTCCTAACTCCAAAGCTGGTCTAAGGAACCTCATGTAAAGTGACATGTCTCCATTTTGCTTGATCATTAGAGAAAATTATATTTCTCCCAAGTAGTTTGATATTCGTAATTTCAAAACCTATCAATATCCTTTAGGTTTTTTTCTTCTTTGTCTTGGCCTAGTGGTGGAAAATCTAATTTCTAATTATTTTTTTGTTAATTTTTTTCCTAATTTTTTTAGTCAAGTGATACAACCTAGATCATACGTGGACATTTTCCCACAACTTAAGCGATTGTTCAATCATTGAACTAAGTTCACCATCAAGATGATAACCCCTTACAAACTATCATTCATTTAGTGATTAACCGATTTTTTTAGAGTTAACAATCAGGCAACGTTGGCTAATAGTTACATCATATGATGGAAGCCAAACTTAATATGTAGAAATAAATCAGAGTTCAAATGTTGGAACCTCCAATGCAAAGCCATGAGTAACCTGATATTTCAGTCGAGGCATTAAATTCCTGTAAGGATCAGATTCTTTTTTCTCATTCAAAAAATCTATGCATCTCTCCACCTCAGATTTGACTTCTAAGTACAATTCTTGAGCTTTCCTCTTGTCATTTAATAAATGCTTCATCCCTTCAGATATATAAATTTGATCAGTAAATGATGCATTGAGAATATTCATGAAGATATAAAAGATCAGAATTCCTCTGACAGTTTACCCAAGTAGAGATTCTATGATACGAATTTTTGTCATATAGGTGCTACCATCATTTGAAGGGATTAAAAAAGGTTTACTCTCAATGATATAAATTAACCTAGTAATGCTGGTTTTAAACCAGATATTCAGGTAAGTTTCAGTAAGGTTTTTGCCTAAATCCTAATAAAAATACTGAGTATTCAATGGCTATACCTTCCGTTTCGATTGGTCTTCCAAAATAAAAGTAAAATCGGCCATGGAACTTAGGACGAATTACAGGAAGGTGTACATCTTGGTTTGCCACCTCTCCATCTGCATCAGTCCTATATATTATCATAAAAGCAAATTTAAGACAGAACGAGGAAGGAACAACTTAGGAATCAGGGGGGGGGGGGGCGGGGGGATAAAATTTAAGGTACTATAACCATGTAAAAATAAAAAAGAAACTAATACCTCAACTTCACAGCCTCATTTGTTAGATTTTCTATTAGAGACCTTAAAAAAGGAATCTTCATTTGATCATTATAATCAAAAAGCACCTGCCCACAATGAATTTGCATATCAACTTTTCATTAAAGAGCAGAAATCAACTAATAACCAGAGTTAATGCGTGACCATACACACATGCATATATACACATACATGCCCTGACGTTTGGTTTTGAGATAAAAAACAGAAGGATGGATGTAGTCACGATCCAGTATCCTTTCAAAGACATACTCGTCAATTTAAAGCACAAAATACAGTATATTGCTCAGAAACTAAACTAATGATGTAAGCATTATAGAAAGAAAAAAATTGAGCTTTTTAGGCTTACTTCAGCAAATTCATCTTCTCCAACAACACCAAAAGGTATAATTTTGGCTCCAAATTTAACTGACATCCTGACAAAATCAGGATTTTCTGGCCAGAATAACTTGTATACTTCACCCTGAAAAGTACGAAGAATTTTCAGGACTGCAAAACTAATTGGATAATTCAAACTTTAATGACACATTTTATGATGCACAAAAATCAAATGTGATTGTCAACATGCTCAACTCTGTGTAATTCTAAATGAACGTCAATAAATCATGCTTAAGATAGAGAAGAAGAATACAAATTGTAAAATTAATTAGCATCATTTCATGGGAGGTAAATAACCTGCACAGTATCTAAACTAAACAAGTATGAGAGAGAAATCATATTATTCTAGTAGAAAGGAGTTGACTTATTTCAGTTTAAAAATATAATGGCTTCTTTCAACTGATCTAAAAGACATGGCTAATTTCAGTATCTTTTCTTCTTAAAAACAATTCTATAAGACAAGGTCAACAGGGCACAGAAAGATAAATTTTCATATTATCTTGCAATCACTCGAGTCATGACTTCAATTGGTACAAAAGGAAGCAAGCAATAAAATGTTTTCTAATCATTGAAGTGATTTGCAAGGTAAAAGTAATCATTAATGCATTACCTTCCGATGCAGAGCCTCACGAAGGCCTCCTGGATAAAGTAAGACATGTGACTTTGAAGACAAAAGTTTGTAGAGGTTATTTGCTGAGACAGGAACTGCACCTGTCATTCTGAATTGGTCGAATACTGATACATCAGGTATTAATCCATCTCTCAATCTTGTAAACAGCAATGGATGTGCTATTGCTCGCAAGATGATATTTCTTTCAGCAAAAAATTGACCCGGCAAGGAAACCAAGTCATATCCCAGTAACAGATGATTTCCAACAAGCAGGACTGGTCCCTCTGAAGGAATTCCAGCAAGGCCCCTAACAATCTTCCCATCTTCTGAAGTTGAGAGCATCACCGGACCAGTAAGAACCTCAATCAATCTAGGAATATCATAATTGTGATTTGTGAGACAATGACATTTAAAAATAATTGCAGTCTCCTATAACTTTATTTATTACTAATCTCATATAACAAAGATGGCTTAGGACACTGTAAGGTCAGCTGTAAGCATTACCTACCAAAGGCACACTGATCGATGTGGCACACAACAGGATATATAGTCCTTCCGGTAGCAATCTCTGACCTAATTCCTTAAGTCATAAGCTTAAGAAATATTCACAATTCCATAAGCCATCTTTCTAGTGATGCAAAATAGAATAAGAAATATTTATTATTTTAAGATTTTAGGTAAATAAGAATTTTAATTTTATCATTAGTTAGTTTCCTATTATGTTTAGGATTAATTAGTTCGATATTGTGTTTAGATTAATGCTTATATAAGATCACTCGTATTAGGATTGTAATTCAGATTTTGATTGTGAAATTTGAAATTTAGTCTATCTTTGTTTCTCTGCTGGGTCTGTTTTCCCTCATGTCTATCTCTCTTCTACTTAGTCTATTTTCTCTTGGTCTAATCTCTCTGCTTCTATGCTATTTCTCCTCTTTCTCAATCTGCTTCTCTCTTTAATTATTTATCCTATATCAAATTGGTATCAGAACCCACACCTCGATCCCCCACCATTGCTACCATCGCGCCAAAATCTCTCGTGTTTCATCCAAATACATCATCCACACAAACACATCCTAAAAATAAAATTCATCTAGAAAAGAAAAAAAAAAAGCACACATACACACACAAATGGCACAGTGTAGTGCCCCTTCAGCACCTGATTCGTCGTCGTCCGCTGCCTCAAGAGCAAACCGCCACCACCATTGAATCGGAATTCTCCGGCGACCAAAACCCAGAATTTTCTGGCAGTTCCGCCGTCTCCACCGCCGGCAACCTCCTCTCCGACATCTGAGACCACCATCTGGATCGAGAACTTCCAATATACCTATCCCATAAGCCACACGCCCATTCCTCACCAGTAGGCCGCCATAAAGCCACCAACCCAATTCGTCCTATCATATCCGACCACCCATTGCCGGATTTGACACCACCACAGTGACAAGAACTACTTTTCCCTCCAACATCTGAAGTTTGGCTTCGATTTGACTAGATTTGCACTAGCTAGATCCGACCCATCTGCCTAAATCGAGCTTGTTGAGACGCCCTTGAGCCGACCCATTTCCTAGCCTAAGCTGAGCTATCTTCGCATCGAGCCGAGCTGAGCCGAACCAGCAGAAAAAAAAACACAACAAAAAAAATAACAGGTTCCCTTTTCTGTTTTATTTTTCCTCTTGTTTTATTTACATTAGAAAGTAAAGGAAAAAACACAATTGGAGCTACTTGTGAGGAATGAGTCTAGATGAATTGACTCGCGTTCTTCTAGTTACAGTTCATGTCTTACAAAAGATGTGTTTTTGGACAGTTTAGTCATATTGAGAAAATTAATATTTTCTCAAATGAGGAATTACAAACTCTTGTGCAATACTGATTGCTTCAGGATGCTATCAGGACTAAAACCGAGTTTGATGATCGTTGTATTTATGATAACTACTGTCAGTTGAAGATCGAGTATTCCAACTTTGAAACTCGAATACTCAAGATGCAACAACTCATTGCACAAGTAGCACAACTAGTGGAAGTTGCCTTTGCCAAAACTTTCACCCATCAAGCTTTCATTTTAGATGAGGCCCAGTATGTCTCCAATCCATGAAGAGCAAGCACAATTCATTGAAGAAGGATTCAAATCTTATAAGCATCTCTTGAACCCCTTCAAAGTAAAGATAAACAATGTCAAAGCAAGGATGAAGATATGTGTGTGCCCGATATTCCTTCAATCAATTTTGTCCTACTGCTTGGGTTTGAAGCTCCTCTGATCTCACCCTTGTTTCCGCTCGAAGACACCACATCCTGAAAAA
Source organism: Bretschneidera sinensis (assembly GCA_023935145.1). NCBI lineage: Eukaryota > Viridiplantae > Streptophyta > Magnoliopsida > Brassicales > Akaniaceae > Bretschneidera > Bretschneidera sinensis. The sequence goes on from CM043699.1 coordinate 85,752,487, forward strand.
TTCAAGTTTTCACCAAACAATTCCAGCCATCATCCTTCTTCACTACAAAATTCAAGGTCGAGTTTTTTGTAAGTGGGGTAGAATGATGCAGAATAGGATAAGGAATATTTATTTTAGATTATTTGTAAGATTATTGTGTAAATAAGAATTTTAATTTTATTATCAGTTAGTTTCCTATTATGTTTAGGATTAGTTAGTTCCCTATTGTGTTTAGGATTAGTGCATATATAAGAGCATTCATATTAGTATTGTAATTCAAACTTTGATTATGAAATTTGAAATTTATCCTATTTCTGTTTCTGCTTGGTATGTTCTCCCTCTTGTCTATCTCTCTTCTACCTAGTCTATTTTCTCTCGGTCTAATCGCCCTGCTTCTATCCCGTTTCTCCCCTTTCTCAATCCACTACCAAGAAGCATTTGATCCATGTTATTACCGATGGTGTATTCAAATTAAAAACTTTAGAGTAATATTAACTACCTATTTGGCCCATAATATTTATTGAATTCAGAGAGGGTTACTGGCATGTAATTTGAAACACAATCAGAATACTTTCCACGGCGATAGAAATAAGCACCCTTGATGATACTGACTAAATCAATTCCATCTTCCTGCAATGAATTGGAACAAATACAATACAAATCAGAAAGTAACTTACAAGATACTTAACTATTTTAATAAAATACGAAACAATATTTTGGGATAGACAGAGAGAAAGAAAGAGACCACCCTACCAAGAAGAGGAAATGGCCGCTGCCACAAAAATTACGAATCTCACATTTTGGCAGTACTTGACGAAGTCTTCTACCTTCCTTTTGACTGGGTAGCAACTGATCTCTTCCACTACAGAGATAGAGAGTGAGCTCAATTCCTTCATTTTGGAAATGATAACAAACCGAGCAAATAATATGCTACAATCATATGCGACAAACACAGGGATCATGTAATGGTTTAGCATTCGGATGAAACCACTCAACCAATAAACAACATTTATTGCAATTATAAAAGAAAAAGTGTCTGTAGAAGCCTCATTTTTAAACAGAAGATATGGAGAACAATTTGTAGTAACTAAATCCCATTGACCGCCCACATATCAGCTACAAGACTAGGTCAACTCAAGTAATAGCATAGGCCAACATATGGTGTCCTGCAATGTTCACATTTTATCAATGGAAATTAGTATCCACATAAATGATTATGATCTGGATTACATTGATCTAAATCCCAATAAACTCTTCATAGCAGCAAGGCATGAGTTATTTCACTCAAGAGCATCTCATCTGCTCATATCAATTTGTTTAATTTAATTTTATCAGGTGTTTCCTTGGCTTGCTAATTAAAGTATAAACTGTTTGTCTGGACAAATTATTGTCTGTGTCAAAGTTGACAGTAGCACCAATAAGATTGGCATCATTCTACAAAAAAAAAAAAAAAAGGATTACAAGAAGCATCACTTATTTAAAGGTCGAGGAAGACTTGAATTCTAGATAAGTGTTCAGTAACACATGTGATGGAGTACACATTGAAGATAAGAATTAGGGATTTTAATCTAGGAGTTGGGAAATATTTGATTTATGGGATAATTATGTAACTGGGAAATATTATGGATATTTAGATTATTTAAGTTTAGTTAGTTTCCCTATTTCATTTTTCCTTATCGGTTAGAGTTGACCGTAATCGTTAAGTGTCAATTAATATGCAATTACTTGGAGCTGACTGTAATCATTACGAGCCAATCAATATGCAATTAATTGAAAATTAGCTTCCAATTAATATGAAATTAATTGAAGTTGACCGTAATCATTAAAGGCCAATTCATATGCAATTAATTAGATATGTTTTAATATCTCTATATAAGAGGTCCTTCTGTTATTTTTCAGTTAGCTTGGTATTAAAACTATGTGATTGAGATTGTTGTTCGCGCCATGTGATTCGGTTGTAATATTCTTCACGTTCATGTGATTTGGATTTTGGTTCCCTTGTGTTTTGGATCAATCTAACTTTAGTTTCTTTTTTTTACAATTTAATGGCTATTGTTCTGCATCAAAGTAGTATCAGAGCCCAAACTTCAATCCCTCATCACTGCTACCATCGAGCCAAACTTTGTTCTCCCATCACAGTACCCAACACCAAAGAAACCCTCTACCCAAATCGTTTAAAAAAACATAAAAATAAAGAGAGAGAAAGAAATAAGGAAAGAAAGAAATAGAAAAAGAGGTATTTTTTTGTTTTACTTGTTTGTTTGAGCTCTTTTAGTTGTTTATCATGTCTTATCGTACTTGGGAACGTATTCAAAGCCTGCAAGTTCAACTACCAATTGATTACTCCTGTTTGAATAAGTTGAAATCCATGGGGAACAAGTATGATTGGCGTAATATTCCACTACGCATATCTGAGGAGTATGAGGAACTCACATATTGGGTTAGTCGTGATGAAAGATTGCTTAAAGAATTGAAAAACCAATATAAGTATGTGTAGATATCGTGATGATCATTCACTAGCTTCACCGTGCAAGTCCCCGACTGTTATAACCTTAGGAGCTAATTTGGGAATTTTCCAATCAAAGCCCTTTGACATTGAGACCTCAAATGATAATAGAGAAGACTTCGAAAGCAACAAGAGAAGATTTTGGAATATGAGTCAGTCCCAAGCAAGGTTGAAGTCAACAATAATGAAGAGATTCAAGTGGAGGTTGCACCAATTGAGTCAATTCCATGTGCGACTGTCTTAGTCGAACCCGATCAGCAAGATGATGAATTGGTTGAGCACATTGAGTATGTTGAGCGGGTTCAAGACCAAGAGCAGGCCGAAAAGCTTGAGGTTGTTGAGCACATTGAGTCAGTTCCATGTGGGGTTGTTTTAGTCGAACCGATCCAACAAGATGACGAGTTTGTTGAGCATAAAATAAATATCAATGACTAAAGATAGATTAATCCAAATCACATGGATCTTTTCAAATTATATGGAACCGCAATCCAACTCACATGGACGCGAAGAATATCGCAATCAAATCACATAGCACTAACAACAATCTTAATCACATAATTGTTTTGATTTCAATTATCTTATTTATATTAATTCCAAGCTAACTCAAAAATAGCACAAAGACCTCTTATATAGAGATATTAAAACATATCCAATTAATTGACAGCTAATCTCTAATTAATTACATATTAATTGGTAACTAATGATTTTTTTATAAGTAAAAAATATATATAAAGAAACACACCAAAGGAGTTCAACCCATGTACAACGAATATCTAAAGGATAGAAACTCCACAAGATTTACAAGATCTACCTCATTTACAAAAAGTTTTCCTTTTACCCAAAAACTAAAGGCATTGAACCATTTATCTCTAATTACATCAATAATTCTCTCAATGGTATCAAAAGCTCTACTATTCCTCTCATTCACAATCCAAAAAATAAAAAGAAGAATCGACAAGTAAACTTTCTTAAGCTCCTTAGGAGCCCTTAACCCACTCCAAACCCAAACTTCATCTTTCAAGGAGCCAGCAAAAACCCAACAAACACCCACAATTCTATAAGCCATCTCCCACAAGATTTTAGCCAAAGAGCACTCCATCAAAAGATGAAGCACGAACTCACCACAACGTTTGCAAAAGAAACACCTATTAACAATCACTTTCCCCCTTCTTTGTAAGTTGTTAATAGTAAAAATCTTCCCCCAAGAGGCTTCCACACTAAAAAAAATCACTTTTTTGGGGGCACGAGAGCACCATATTGCTTTCCGTTCGAAATTGGAGGAACCTTCCAAATGAACCCCATCAAGAAGAATCTTATAGAAAGATTTCACCTCAAACCATTTATCCGGGCTATCCCTCTAACTAATCATAACCTCTCTAAACAAATCGATCCTATAACTATTAAAAGCTTCCAAAAAACTTTGAATCCTCTCAACCTCCCAATCATTGGCATTTTGGATCAATGGCACATCCCAAGAGATTATACCATTAGTCAAGGAGATTCAAGAACAAGCAAGAGCTTCTTTATCTCTCACAATAGCATAAATATCCGAAAATTTGTCCTTTTAAGGGGTGTTTCCAAACCACATGTCATGCCAAAGACAAGTTCTCTCCCTATTACCCACCATCACGGAAAGATAAGAACCCATAGCTTCCCATCCTTTTCGAATCCATTTCCAAACCCCTATGCCATAGGCCCCCCTTCCCTTCCTTAGTCATCCACCTATTAAGATCCATCCCAAACTTCGCTTCCACCACTTTCCTCTAAAGATGATCCCTTTCTGCAAGAAATCTCCATAACCATTTCCCAATGAGAGCTTTATCGAATAACGAAAGGGATTTAATACCAAATCCCCTTTTTTCCATCGGTTGCTTAACCACACCCTACCTCACCAAATGGTACTTGTAATCCTCTCCCAAATTATCCCACATGAACCTCTTTTGAATCTCTTCCAACTGCTTTGCCACCGAACTAGGGATGGGAAAGAGAGACATAAAATAAATAAGGAGGTTAGAGAGAGTACTTTTAATGAGAGTAAGTCTTCTTCCTTTAGAGAGAAAATGATTCTTCCACCCGGCTAACCGTTTTTTAAAAACTTTTCCATTATGGGGTTCCAAACACTTTTTCTTTAAATTTAGCTCCAAGCGAGAGACCAAGGTACGTAAAAGGAAGTGATACCCCATATTGTATCCCAATAAGCTTGCAAGAAAACGACCATTAATATTCTCACCAAGAGGGATCAAATCACTCTTACTAAGATTCGCCTTAAGCCCTAAGACCGCCTCAAAAACAAAGAAGAAAACACCAAAGATATAAGATTTGAATAGCTTCCACCCCATAAAAAACAATCGTGTCATCGGCAAAAAGAAGATGAGACACACTCACATTACCACCATCTCTCCCCACCTTGAAATCGAAGCCCCCCTTTCTACTGGTTTCAACAACATTTTGCTAAAGACCTCCACCGCCAAGGTGAACAAGCAAGGAGACAAAGGATCCCCTTGCCTAAAACCCCGCGAAGCTTTGAAAAAACCGGAAGAACAACCATTAACGAGGATAGAGAAAGAAGCCGAAGATATGCATTTGTAAATCCACTTATACCATTTGTCCCCAAAACCCATCTTTTTCAATAAGTAGATCACAAAGCCCCAACAAACATGATCATAAGCCTTTTCCATATCAAGGTTACAAATCACTCCTCCCTCCATCTTTCCAATGGGCATCCACAACTTTATTAGCAATTAAAGCTGTATCAAAAATTTGCTTACCCTCTATGAAAGCATTTTGATGAGGACTCACCACTTTCCACACTACTTTCTTCAATCTAAAAGTAAGAACCTTCGATAGAAGCTTATAAATACACCCCACAAGACTAATAGGCCAGAAAATCTTTAACATTTGAAGCACCCACCTTCTTCTTAATAAGGACAATAAAGGTGGAATTATAGTATAAGGCAGCTAGTCGGACATCTTCCTCGATTATTGTTTCCACCCATAAAGGTACACCAAAAGCTTGTCTATCATCTAGTAACTCTTCATCTAGACCTTGGGTTCTTGACTCTACAGCTACTAATCATTTGTTAAGTACCACTGATATTTTCTCTAGTTTTTATCACTCTTTGTCTTTACCTGATGTTACTCTTGCAGATGGATCTAAAACCACTGCTAGTGGCATTGGCACTGTGCACCATAGTTCTTCTACGTCTTTATCATTTGTCCTTTTTTCTCCATTTTCCCAGTATAATTTGATATATGTTAGTCAGCTTACAAAACGTCTTAACTGTTTTGTTACATTTCTTCCTGATTTCATTCTTATCTAGGATTTGAAAACAAATAAGACAATTGATGGAGGCCATGAATCAGATGGCCTGTATTACTTTGATCCTATCCCATCACCCATTGCTTGCTCGATTGACATGTCCCCACTTCAAGTACAATGTCGTTTTGGTCATCCGTCCTTAGAGAAACTGAAAAAGTTAGTTCCTACTTTGAGTTAGGTTTCGTCTTTAGAATGTGAGTCGTGTCAATTAGATAAGCATCATTGTGTGTCATTTCTTTCCCGAATTAATAATCGTGTGTCTAGTCCTTTTATGTTGGTACATTCTGATATTTGGGGTCCAAGTCATGTTGCTTCCAAACTTGGGTTTCGGCATTTCGTTACCTTTGTGAATGATTATTTCATGCTTACTTGGTTTTATTTAATGAAAGACCGTTCTGAGTTGTTTTTTATTTTTTGTGCTGAGATAAAAACTCAATTTGACTTATCCGTTAAAATTCTCTGTAGTGACAATGCTCGTAAGTATTTTTTTGATCCTTTTACTACATTTATGACTAAGTCTAGCATTATTCATCGGTCATCTTGCTCTCATACGCCCCAACAAAATGGGGTTGCAGAGTGAAAAAATCGTCATCTTATGGATACTGTTCGTACTCTCTTATTTCATATGCATGTCTCCAAATTGTTTTGGACTGAGGTCGTTATGACTGCATGTTACTTAATCAACTGTATGCCATCCTCTATTCTTAATGGCCAAAACCCCCACTCCGAGCTCTTTCATAGAGATGTTAGCTTTCACTTACCTCTTTGTGTCTTTGGATCTGTTTGTTTTGTTTTCTTAGGCTATTCTTGTACATAAAAAAGTTATCGGAGTTATACTCTTTCACTACAAAGGCACTTTGTTTGTGTCGATGTTACATTCTTTGAGTCTACTCCGTATTACTCCGAGTCTCATTCTATCTCAGATCTGGCTGATTCATTTCTTTTTCCATTATTAATTCTCATGCCCCTTACATAGTCAGATTCTTCTTTGTCTGCTCCTCCGTTGTAAGTTTACTCCGGTTATCCGCGACCTTCCACCTCTGTTGCTCCACCAATTGCTCCCTTATTGACAGATCATGATCCTCCTTCATCGTCTGAGGATGATCGTCCTATTACTCTCTGTAAAGGTAAACGTTTATGTACTACTCATCTGATTGCTAATTTTGTGTCTTATGCTCATTTATCTACTTCATATGCTTCATTTGTTGCTTCGATCTTTTTTGTCTCTATTCCTAAATCTATTACAGAACATGTCTCATTCTGGATGGAAAGCAGCTATGAATGAAGAGATACATGCCTTGAGTACTAATGATACATGGGACTTGGTTCCTCTTCCATTTGGGAAATCTGTTGTTGGTTGTCGTTGGGTATATACCGTAAAGGTTCATTCTGATGGTACTATTGACAGATTCAAAGCTCACCTAGTAGCAAAAGGGTATACACAGGTATATGGTATTAACTATGTTGAGATATTCTCTCTAGTGGCGAAGATTACGTCTATTTGTGTTTTTATCTCTCTAGCAGCTACTTTTAATTGGCCTCTACATCAATTGGATGTGAAAAATGCGTTTTTAAATAATGATTTGCAAAAAGAAGTATATATGGAGCAACCACCCGAATTTGTTGCTCAAAGGGAGTCTGGGTTAGTATGTCGATTAAAGAAATCTCATATGGCTTGAAACAATCTCCTCGAGCATGGTTTGATCGGTTCAGTGAAGTAATAATTAATTTTGGCATCAATAGATGTGGTGTAGATCATTATGTATTTCATAAACACAGTGAGGCAGGTAGAATATTGTTGATTGTATATGTGGATGATATTGTGATCATCTCCAAATGACAAAGAAGAAATTCTAGCACTGAAACAGTTCTTAAGTACTAAATTTCAGACAAAGATCTTGTCATGGTGTTTCTTTATCCCATCATAAATATGTTCTTGATTTTTTTACTGATATTGGAATGTTAGGGTGTAAGCCTATAGATAGCTCTATGGCTTCCAACACAAAACTTGCAGTTGATCAAGATGATTTATTATCTGATCCAAGTCAATATAGGCGTTTGGTTGGAAAATTGAATTATTTTACTGTTACTAGGCCTGATATTGCATTTGCAACCAGTGTGGTTAGTCAATTTCTCGATACTCTATGAACTAGTTATTGGAATACTGATATTCAAATTTTGAGATATCTTAAGAGTGCTCTTAGTCGTGGTTTACTTTATCAAAATCATGGTCATGCTCAAATTGAAGGTTATACTGATGCAGATTAGGCCGGCTCTCCGTTTGATTGTATATGTGGATGATATTGTGATCACAGGAAATGACAAAGAATGAATTCTAGCACTGAAACAGTTCTTGAGTACTAAATTTCAGACAAAAGATTTAGAGGAATTAAGATACTTCTTGGGTATTGAGGTTGCTAAATCTTGTCATGGTGTTTCTTTATCCCATCATAAATATGTTCTTGATTTTTTTACTGATATTGGAATGTTAGGGTGTAAGCCTATAGATAGCCCTATGGATTCCAACACAAAACTTGCAGTTGATCAAGGTGATTTATTATCTGATCCAAGTCAATATAGGCGTTTGGTTGGAAAATTGAATTATTTTACTGTTACTAGGCCTGATATTGCATTTGCAACCAGTGTGGTTAGTCAATTTCTCGATGCTCTATGAACTAGTTATTGGAATATTGGTATTCAAATTTTGAGATATCTTAAGAGTGCTCCTAGTCGTGGTTTACTTTATCAAAATCATGGTCATGCTCAAATTAAAGGTTAAATGATGCAGATTAGGTCGGCTCTCCGTTTGATAGAAAGTTCACTACTGGATATTGTGTATTTGTTGGTGGTAATTTAGTATCATGGAAAAGTAAGAAGAAAATTGTGGTTGGTAGGTTGAGTGTTGAGTCCAAATATAGAGCAATGGCACATAATACCTGTGAGATGGTTTGGCTAAACCAATTGTTAGCATAACTTAGAGTTAACTAGTCAAGTCCTATGAGCTTGATGTGTGACAATCAAGCAGCTACTCATTGCAAATAATCCAGTATTTCATGAGAGAACTAAACATGTTGAAGTTGATTGTCGTGTTGTTCGAAAAAAACTTCTACAAGTTGGGTACATATGATATCTATGCTCCAACTTGAGGGGAGTGTTGAGAATCCTATTAGGATTCTTAATAAATGTCCTTATAGACTTGGATCATAATTATCTTATCTAAATTGTTGTGTTCTATTCCTATTAGACTCGATATTCATAAGTCTATATATTGGGTCAATTGTATTCTTTTCAATCAATAAGACAGAGAATTTCTTTTCAATTCTTATTTTCAACTAACCTAAATACCCATAATATTTATCAATTACATAATTATCCCCATAACTAAAATATCCCCCAACTCTTAGATTAAAATCCCTAATTCTTATCTTCAATGTGTACTCCATCAACATGCTTCTTGTAATACTTTAAGTTGTATTGTCCCCTCCCCCTCCCCCTCCCCATAGGCCCCTAACGCCAAATCAAACTTCAATTTGTTTTTTTATTGCTTTATGTAACTTAATGAAGTCTACATGGAACAAGATGTTATAGTAAATTACTTTTTTTCCAATAACTACTTAAAGCAGTCAAATATGCCGAAGAGTAAAAACCTGGAAAGTATCAGTGTCTGAGCTTTTACAAGATCAAGGTGTGCATTGGCAAATGTAGAAGCTAAATTAAGCATCTCTAGCTTCCACAGAAGTGTTTCTCTTGGTAAGATATCAGCCAGTACCTGTGACTCAAATCATCAATTCCATTTTCACAACATTGGCAATATATGATGAAGAAAGTGTAGTGTTAGCATCAACTTGAAGGCTTTAAAACAAGAGAACTGTCTCTACATTAACTAATAACAGAAGTACCGCACTCAGAACTTCTTTAGTGATAAAATGCAACGGTGTGTCATGCTATGGCACTGAAAACTGAGACTACTTGAATTGGGAGCACATCTGTCATGTAGAGGTAGAACAGCATGAGTTGTTGAAAACAGAGTCAATTTTTACTCAGGCAGGGAAACCTCTGTCCTATAGTCTTATAGCATCTTCCTTACCTTTTCAACAAAATTATAATGCTACGCATAAATACTAGTGACCATGTATTAGAGTTGCAACTTACAGAGTGGTAAGATGACATTGTAACCAAATCCTGATATAGGTTTCCAATTGTTTGCTTCAGAGGAAGTGCCTTCACCCAGCTTGTCATCACCATTTTTAAAGGAGCACCTAAATATATGCAACAGGATTGTATATACCAGTTACAAACTCTTATATGGGGCCTTAATTTGCAAGAAACTCATGTTTTAATGCACCGACAATTTTCGGTTTTTCACCAATACCAGAAATAAAGATGAGATATACCCAAATCAGTTTTTAATTGCAACTTCAAAAGAAGAATGGTAAACTTATTCTAAATTCAAGATATCATCCGTTTGCATATTAATAAGGCAGCAGGCTGAACTTTTCGGTGCAAGATCTTCGTTATCAGAAGAAAGAAGAAAACTCTCAAGGATTCCAACACCTAAGTGCGAACAAACCCCAACCCACCAAATCTATTAAAAAGGTTCTACGGAAACAGAAAGTGCCAGATATCTAGCTAGAATGCAAATCACAAAAACCACTAACAATGAGGCAGAGAAATGATCTACAGCTAGATGTTGACAACCAAGAAAATGACACCTTATTCTCCCAAAGAGTCTCCTGGTAGTGGTACAATATTCAAACATTCTTAGAAGGATCATATAATATTACCATTTGTTATAAAGTTGCATGTTAATATCATGCAATTGCTGAAAAATAAAAGTGGGATTGTGACCCACCATACATAACAAGTTGTTAGCTCTATAAAAGAAATATGCATCTACAAACAACTTAGCCAGAAATTGAAATATGAGGGTGAAAGAGGCAAACCTGTCATTAAGCTCAGCATATAAGGAACAGTAAGATGGAGTTGGTCGGGCATGACTTTTGATAGAGGTACTAGAGTTTGTAGTGGTGAATTTCCAAAAGATGTGGCTGCAAAAAGAACATCAATGCGAAGTAATAGTGTTTACTGTTTACGAATCAAAATAGTGAAATACTACTTGGTATTGAAGCAAAGCATTTTCCTTTAAGCTTCATGAGAGCTCTTCTATACATGTGGCACTCAAGTTCACCAACGGTTCACTGTCCATGTGTGGAACTTTCATTCCCCTTTCTTTTCAAGGCATTTGAAATCTTCTCCATCCTTACATTTCAGCTGATCATATTAAGTAGTGTAAATTCAATTATCCAATCTTGGTGACCCGAAGTTCTTTTAAGCTTAATCAACAATTTCAACTTGCACATACACTTTCTGATTGTGAAACAACTTCTGACTTATAAGTGCAGCTACTAGTCCATGCTTATATAAGGTTGGATTTCCTAAAATATCCAATATTCCAAAAATCCACAAAGATATGCTAAACTCCCATGAATATTAGTATTCAAAAAGAAATAAAATTTTCACCTGGGTTTGCTAAAATTAGTACAAGATCAACATCAGGGTTACGAGCTGCAACAGCTAGCGCAATGCATCCCCCAAGAGATTCTCCAACAAGATAAATAGTCCTATTTGGTGAAAGATAATTCTCTGACCTGGCAGTTCTTTCAACCAACTTCACTAGATCTGAAGCATTCAAATTTGTAGAACCAAAAGAAGAATGAAATGTTGCACTACAATGAACATTTTCTTTTACACATATCTCTACCATAAATACATGTATCTTGTATATAGTAATAGTTGAGCTGAGTTAGAAAAAGATAAATGACCTATAAACATTGTTCGATCCATCACAGGAATGTGCAGGCACCATATATCAAAAATCCTTCACTCATGATAAAAGAGAAAAACAAAAACAAAACAAAGATTTAGACAGTATAAGGAATGAAATAAAAATGAATCATAACACAATGGCAATTTTGTTTCAAATTCTCCAGGAGTTAGAAGTCCACAAATTAACTATAACAGAACTTTCAGTGGCATTTAAAATCATGGTATGCACCTACTTTCCAAGTTTTCGGTGCTGCCTTATAAGTTCAACTCCAACACCATCAATCCCTGCACACACAGAACCAAAACAAAAAGGATCAAAATATGAGCAATATTTTCAGTAAAAGCATAACACTTCAAAGGGAAGGAAAAAAAAAAGGAAAAAAGAAAATTGATTGTGATACTAACCTTTGCTTGGTACTTCAACAAACATTTGACGTATGAAAGTCAAAATACCCAATTTAAATTTAATGCATGGAGTAGTACTCACAAGACATCAAGGCTAATTAATCGTCATTCAAATTGATGATCTTTAGTTCCCGCCAAAATTTAGAAGTATTTCAAACAGTGGATTAATTAAATCAAACAAGAGAGAGACGAGCTAACTAACCGGGCAAGAAGAGGAGCAGAGGAGAGTCGAGAGAGTGGGCCCCACATTCCAGGGGAGAGAACCAGCGAGGCGGACCACCACCACCGTCCGATCTGATCAGATCTTTAGCCTCCTCGAAGAAATCCTTCAAGCTCTTTTTGCATCCTTCCTCGTCCTCATCGGGATCCGCACCCGAACGATCTAAGCTCGGCCTTAAACCGGCAGTAGTAACAGCCGTGGACACCGCTAAAACGCGACAAGTAGAAACCGAAATCGGCTTCGGTCTCGAATCTCCAGCAGATAACATCATCTTCCGGTGAAGAACCGGCGATAAACCGGCGGCTAGAAGGCGAGCTACGGTGGCTGCCATGGAAGATTGAAGCGTAACCGTTTGCAGAGAAGAGAAAGGTCTCTGTTTTCTCTGTGGCGATCATTTGAAAATTTTATATTAAAAGGAACAAAAAAATAGAAGAAATCAAAGAAGGCTGTTTATGATTACAGGTTATGCCGTTATGGTTAGTGAAGAGACGTAGTGGTAATCATACGATCTTGAAAATGAAGGTCTCGTGAGTTCAACCGCATGCACCATACATAAACGGCTAGAAGTGTCCCACTGTTTAGGAGCAACGTTTTACGCATGTGAACTGCGCGCAGTCTCTTAACAAGAAAAACAGCGAAACGTTTTTGTCTCCAAAACAAAAATGTCAAAATCGTCCTTTTGATGTATTGGGTGTAGCGATGCAATTTGGACTGGGTAACTGGACCTAACTTTAACTCAACCTGGATTTTAAACAAATTGGGTTGAACCTTTTCATGCATTGTTTGGTTTATGGAACCAATTAGGTATAATATAATTGTGATTAAAAGAATACATGATTTTTTTCCTTATGTCATATCATTAATCTCAAAAGCTAACTAATAAAAAAATTAATCAATAATATATAACAAGCTCATAAATATTTTAACAATAACAAATATACATACCAAATTTAATGCTTTAACCAATCCAAATATCCCCTCTATTCTCTACCCATAGCAATTACGTCTATCTCTACAGAGTCTCCCCTTCTAGAAATCCCCTTGCAGCTGCAATGATTTTATGTCACCACTGAGTTTTGTTAAATTACATTTGAACGAGTTATTTGGTTTGCTGTCAGTTCAGGGGCGAAACCACTGCCTCTATGGACAATGGCCAAGGCTAAACTTTAGTTAAAAAGGCTTGGTACTAATATATTTTCCATAGGGCCGAAGCAAAACTTTAGTCAAAAAGGTTTAGTTTTAGTACTAATATATTTTCCATATGGCCTTGCTAAATTAGTTACCCTAATATATTTTTCATATGGCCCAAGGTCTAAGCATAAATCTCTCTCTCTCTCAATTTTTCACTGATTTTTCTTTTTGGTTATTTTGTTATACAATCGAATGTTATGTTGTTATAAGGATAGTGTTCTTTTTTACTGATAGAAAGGGATTTTTCTGGTTGTATTATTTATCTTTAATTATCAGGTTAGTTTTTTTATTAAAGCTTATTTATATTTTTGGTCAAGAAGCAACTAACATTATAGATAAAGTCAAATGACTCATCTTTATAGCATATACATTGGTCTTTTAATGCTTCTCTAAAAAATATTGTGTTCGCTACCACTTGTTATGGTTTGTGTGAAGCTCGTGTCTAATTAAAAGTATATATAAAATTAAATATTATGTGGTATGTTTTCATGAGCTATTTATTTTGTTCAATAGTAAAGTATTATCACTGGCCAGTTTGCACTCAATGTACTATATCCACTTCTTTGGGTGGGTCAAAATCCACGCCTAACCTAAAAAATTTGCAAGGAAAATTATTATGGCCTGTCTACTCACAGATATAGGAATTGGAATCAACGACCTTGTATTATTCCACAAAGTCTTTGCAATTTCATTAACACCACGGTGGTTATTTTTATGAGCTTTAAGGACTTTTATAATTATTGAGCAACTGAAAAAAAAAATTTCCTTGCCAAGTGACTATAGGTACAATTATATATTTCGGTTCACTCAAAAAAATTTCATGGCTTCGCCGCTACTGCCACTGAGACAATGCTATCTTTCTCTAGAGTCTCCCCTTCTAGGTCTTAACATTAGTTAGGTCATATGGTAGTGATAATCAATCAATTTGATTTGAAAAAGTTAACATTCACATTTAACATAGATAATAGATAAGTACAATGCAAAGCAGGTCAAGCTTGTGGTATTTTATTGTAGCTAAGCTTGTGTAAGAATATATTCAAGGCATCCAATAAAGAATAATGAAATTAAAGGTTATACAAGTATGTTGGTATTCAGTCTCAATCTCATCTTCACCATTATTGAGGTGCAGTTTTAGCATTTGGTTATGGTTTTCCCACTTTCTACAGTCCCATGTCGGATCAATTTCCAGCAATTCATAGTGCCCTGGTCTTAAGTACCTCAAGGAAAAAAAATTAAAATACAATTATATTTTTCAGATTTAATAATAATTTAGTCTCAAATTTTTAAAATCGATATTCTTCAACTTTACAGCTAACTTAATAATTATATCTAAAGTAGCTAACTCCAAAAGTTTAATTAAACGATAAAATGCGTTTACATTTTTTTCAATACTTACAATTAAATTGTAATTATTACCAAACTTAAGAAATATAATTGTGTTTAAAAAAAACATCTCATACTCCGTAAGATGCTTACTTGGTGTGGATGAAATGTATCATATATGACTTTAATAGAAAGGTTATGACACATCAACATACATTTGGTAGGGGTAGGATGCTAAGAGCATAATAAAGATCTGCTTTTATTTTTATTATTTGAAAAAGAAGTAAAAACTTATTCTTTAATATGCTAAGTTCAAAAGAGTACTCAATTTTTGAGTCACGAAATAATGTTTATATGTAATTCTCTTTAATCATATGATATGAGATGATGGTCGTTGAAATTTGTTTTGACCCGAAGAATCATTTTTTAAAAACTTAAATTTCTCAGAGCTACTTTTAAGGTGTTGCAGACAACTGTGTTTTGAACTGCAATAAAAGCATTAATGACTATTAAAAATATTCAAAAATACCCTTTGACTTAATGAAAAATCCTTCCACATAATTCATAAAAAAATTATTGTTCTTTCCAATTATAGAAAAACTATCATTATTATGTCTATTTTAGATATCTATTTATATTTGTACTATTAAGCCAGAACACTCTTTTGATATCCACCCTAATAAAATGTCAATTTACTATTTAACAACTATAGATCTAACACGTTATCATGAACAAAAATGTCATAAAAAACCTATAGTGCAACTTCATTCTCATATCATGTTTTTAAGTTCCGCCTAAACTCTATCACTTACAACTACCTTTCTGTTTTAAACCCATCCATATTGGTGAACAATAGTCAGCTTACATACTTGCAGTTATTAACAATCACCACCTCTATCTCGCATCAGATAGTAATAAACTACAAAATAACTACATGTTCTCTTTTTCTCTTCTTCTCATATTAAACATCAGACTTGTATATTTTTTTATTGTCATAATGTATTTGTAGTTGGCCATAGAGAACAATGAATTATGACTCGATAATCGATGGCTACGAATTTTGATTCAAACCACTACCATGGTGGTTGCTTAGTTGTTCAGGTTTTTTCTTTTTTTAAACAAAAGACTCCAACCATTTTATTGATCGAAAGAAAAATGGATACAAAGAAAAAGGGGGACAAAAGAGCCCATACATGAAGGAACAATTTCAGAGGGCCCTAAGCCTTACCCTAGAAAAGCAATTACAATTTCCTATCAGTATGTAATAATGTTCTATCAAAATAAAAAGCTTGTTTACAAGAATTTGACAATTCGAAAACACTCCAAAATATTTTGGAACCACCATGCAAATGACCAAACTTTGCTAGGCTACAACAAACACAAAGATATGCTCCAAATTTTCTTTTTGAATATGGCTACAACAAACACATTTTGAAGCCATTGATATTCCTAAACTTTTTACCTTGCTCTCAACTGGAACAACTCCAAATAATAATTTCCACATGAAGCAAGAAATTTTTGTGGGAATCCATTTGTTCCACAACTTTTTTGCCCATTTGAATTATGGATTCTTGATTCTAATATGATCCTAATATTCTTTAGAAGAAAATTTACCCGAGGCAATGTGATCCCAAACCAAATTATTGACCTTGTTACTTAGTTGAATCTTCATAGTAGCTACCTAGAGGGCTAGAAAATTCTGACTCAGTAGTTGCAATAACAAGTTTCAAAAGGAATATTAGCCATGGGGATTTCTTCATGGTGCCACCTTGTTTACCAAAAATCAATATCACCGTTACCCATGATCCACGTTGAGTTTTTTATAATGGTATTGATGTGTGGCACTATGCGCTTCCATACTCTTGAGTTGTACCACGGCACCCGAATAATATCTTTAAGTTCTCCATTTTTTTTTCTCATAAACCTAGCCCAAAGAGATTTTGCATGTAAAAAACTCCAAGCTAACTTTGCTTGGAGCCCCTTATGAACCTCATGAATTCTTCTTACACCCAAACCTCCTTCCTCCAAAGGTTTGCACAATTTATCCCAAGCAATCCATTTCTTTTTAACCCGATCAGCTATGTTCCAAAAGAAGGAAGCAAACAAACTTTCTAAAAATTGAAGAAACCCTTTAAGTATAGCAATAGCAGCTAAAGTGTGAATTGGAATGGATCTCAATACACTCTTTAAAAGAGTTAATTTCCCATCATTAGAAAGAAACCTTGCTTTCCAAGATGCTAACTTCTTTCGAATTTTATATTGTAAATAGACAAAGTATCTATTCACACAATCCCCAGAAAAGAGGAACCCCTAAATATTGAATCTATAAGATCGTTTGAACGATGTCCATCTTTTCATCATAGCTTCTCGACTTGAACACCATTTGTTACTAGCAATAAAAAAACCTTGCTTAGTTGTTTTGGTTTATTTTTCCAATTGTGTTTTGTTTTCAATTCTTTGGGGAAGTTGGTTTGATTTGGGTCTTAGATTATATTTACTATCTTTTTTCCCATTTGCTATGTAATCCTTGGTTTTTTTTTTTTTTTTTGTGTTGGAAGTATTTTTGTTTTTGATTCTTTGGTTTTTCTTTTCCTTTGTTTCTTATTATGGTCTCCATTCAGTTTGATAAGGTATATCAGGTATGGTCAATTATAACTTTTGGGATTTTTGAAACTAAACATAATTGAATTGAATATAAAATTAGTCGATGAAGACAATAATCAGATTAATTTATAAAAAATTCTTGTTAATTGAATCATATTGTTGGAATCATATTTGCTTCAATTTGTCTTTTCCTTAGAAATTTTGACTAAAAATGAAAGATATGTGTGTTTTTGTCAATGAAGGTTGAGGTTAATAAGATTGATTTGGATGTTTTACTTGGTAATTTAGAGTCCTGAGTATTTTGGTATTTTGGTATTCAAAGTTCTTTTTCACTTCTTCTCTTGTAATTTTTGTATATTATTATTAATTTACCTAGTGTGATCTCAAGGATGATTTTTATGATTATCCAAATCAAATTTATGAGTCGGGTCACATTCGGGTCACATTTAGGTTACATTCTATCTTCTCATATTCTTCCTTCTTTATTTGTTTCTATAGGCATAATTTGATGTTTATCTCATCAAGTTATTTTTGCTGCAACCTTGAAATCAAGTTAGTTTCTCTTCTTTTGTTAGAATAATATTTGCTTCAATTTGTATTTTGAAATCAGGTTAGTCAGTTTAGCGACAACCTCAAAATCATGTTAGTTTTTCTTTCTTTTTTTTCGAATCATATTTGCTTCAATTTGTCTTTTGCTTAAAGATTTTGACTAAAGAAGAAAGATTTGTGTTTTTTCGAAGAAGGTTATGGTTAATAGGGTTAATTTAGTTGTTTTACTTTGTAATTTAGAGTCCTTGGAATTTGGCATTTCTTACTTGCAAAGTAAAAATTTGAATTCGTACCTCTTGCTAAATTTAATTTTTTTTTAGTTTTGCTATTCCCTATCAAAGTTACTATTGACTCTTCGAATGTTTAGTTTTTATTGGGATTTTTTAAATTGACATTTGTTAGAACAAAGTCAAGTAAAATGGGCCATTTGTTCAGCATGATATTATTTGCTACTGCTCCATTGACATTGGTACAACTTCAAATACTTTAATTTGTTGATGAATTACAAATAAGTTTTCTTATATTATCAAGTTTATTATCTCTGTGATGTTTGCCTTGGTAGAAACACCATGCATCTATATTTTGGTGTTAGTACTAATTTCAAAAAAATTGTTCTTAACTTAGATACTAATTCAAAAAATTTGTTCACAGTTTGAAAGTTGGCCTTATTATTTTTTTTCCTTTCTTTCTATCCCTCGAATTTTAACTTTCTCTCAGTTAATACTAATTTCAAAAATTTTGTTCACAACTTGGAAGTGGTTTTTCTTTTTTTCCTTTCTTTCTCTCCTTGAAATTTTAACTATTAACTTCAATAACTTGATTTTCTACTTGTTTTTTTTTTCCTTTTACCATTTCTTATCTCCATATTTAGGTACACTTTCCTATTTCATTTGTCCTGCATTTTTATTTGAGTAATAAAATTTGCTAGGATCTATTGGCAAGTCGCATGGAACTTTGAAATATTTGCTGCTTTGTAGGATTCTGGCAATTGCCAATGCAACACATTTAAACTTTAAGCAATTCAATTTATGTTATCTTGCTCCTGGATTGAAATTGTTGATGATGATTTGTGTTACTTCTTGAGGTCTGACTACGAATCAAATTTCTACACTTTTCCTAACATGTTCACTGGCTAGATGTTTGTGTTTTTTCCTGAAAGGTTTGTACTTAATAGTAATTTTCCAACTGTTAAAATATTAAAATCTTGAGTGATGGTAAATTATTAGGTTTAAAGGGTTGATCAACTGAGGCAAGCAAAGGAAATGGTGCATGGTTTTCTGCAATTACAACCTAACATTAAGTGTTGGTGTTAAGTCACATAAATGGGATTGTGAGTTCTGGTTTGTTCTATATCTTGTTGGGGTTTAGATATGTTTCATGTTTTCTATAAAGAGATCATCCAATGCAATTTCGTTTTTTAAAATTGTTGACCCTTGCTTAAGTTTGATATGATAACAAAACTCTGAATAATGCACTAATGAATTTGTTAAGATTTGTTAATGATAACTAAGCTTGGAAATTCATTAAGGACTCATTTGGCATGAGATCAAGTCATTCATCATTTGAGGTTTAAGGATCATGGAGTAGTATTGAAGAAGTTAGATTTTCTAAGTGTATTTTGAATGTAAGTATTCAATTCTTTGGGCTCAATGCATATCATACTTTAATTGAACTTTAATTAAAGTTTTTTTAAAACATAAAAGCAATTGACAAACTTCTATGGTTTTAAAATCAAGTTTTGAAGTGTTTTTAAATCAAAATTTGAAGTTTAAGTGTTGGGAGTCAACTCCCATGTGACTCTTTAAGATTGAGACATTTTGGAGTCTCTGAAAGTTGACTCCATAGGGTAGAGAGTCGACTCCATGAGCTCAAGAAACGACTTCGTGAGACAGAGAGTCAACTCCATGGCCTAACGATAAGATTTTTTAAAAATACTAACAATGGGAGCTTTACATTTAATGCATAGAAACTGTTTTTTTTTTTTATTGTTTTTAACAGCTTTAAAGCTCCTATAAGCTTAAATACAAGTCCATATTCAATTGAATGCAACAATTACAAGTATTAAAAAGTAATTAAGAACATTCATTAAGTTTTGCGCCCTAGATTTGCAATACATGTTTTGAGTTGTATTCTTGAGCAAAATCATTGTTGTAAATCACAACTTTTCTCATCAGTTGATTATGAAAAGAGTTGGTGTTACTCTTAGGTTAGTTTGTGAGAACTTACTGAGTGTTTTGGGTCGAAACATGTGGGTTAAGATTTTCTAGTGTGAGAAAATTCCTTGTAAAGGTTTGGGAAACACCTTAGAAGTTGCTTGTTGTGTTCTTTGCTTGGAATAGTGAAGTGAACTCTCAAGAAAACCTCTTAAGGACTGAACTAGGCACAAAGAGTGATCGAACAACTATAAATCAAGTTTGTAAACTTTTCTTCTTAATTCTCTTATTTTAGCAACTTTATTGTTGTTGCTCTTTGTTTACTTGCTTTTATTGAGCTTGCTTGATTTATTTGTGTTTAAATTTGAATTAGATGAAAAACTTTTAAACTCAATTCACCCCCTCTTAGGTTGCCTTAACCAATAATTGGTATCAGAGCTTAGTTCTATTTGTTAGGCTTAAAATCCTTTAGTAAATCATTTGGCAACTACTATGTCTAATGAAGGTCACTCTTATACTAGGCCTCCTTTGTTCGTTAGAACTAATTATAGTTATTGGAATAATAAAATGAGAATTTTTCTTGAAGACCAAGACTTTGCTCTATGGAAAGTTATAATTGATTGACCTGAGATTCCAATGAAAAAGATAAAAGATAAGGAGGTATAAATTCTAGTTCCTAATGTTAGACAAGAATTTGATGATGATCGAAAAATGGTTCTTTAAATAGTAGAGCTACAAGTATGCTTCATTATGCATTAAAAATTAATGAATATAATAAAATTCCAGCCTTTGAATCAGAAAATGAAATATAGGATAAACTTCAATTTATATATGAAGGTACTAATCAAGTTAAGAAATCTAAAATCTATATATTAGAATTGGATTATGAAGCTTTTAAAATGTCTCTTACCAAAACTATTTCTGAAATGTATTCTCGGTTTACTAACATTATTAATAACTTAAAGCTTCTTGGTAGAGTTTATGAAGATGGTGAGTTGGTAAGAAAAATATTTAGGTCTTTGTCAAAAGCTTGGAAATCAAAGATGATGGCAATTGGATAAGCTAAGGACCTTGACCGCCTCGACATTGATACACTTCTTGGATCACTATTGACACATGAGATGAATGTTATCAACAAAGACGTTGATGAAGAGTCCAAAAAGAAGAAGATCATTACTCTTAAGAGTGCAACAAGCAAGCAAGTGGAAGATGATGACAATGGAAGTAGTGAGGAAGATAGAGATAGACTCTCATTACAAAAAGATTTCAAAAGTACTTGAAAGGAAATAAGAACTCAAGTAAGAAGCCTTATGCAAAAGATGATTCAAATAAGAAAGATCAAATTGTGTGTTTTGGATGTAAAAAATCCCAGACACATCAAGACAGATTGTCCTTTGGCTAAGAAGCCCCAGAAGAACTTCAAAGAGAAAACTGTGGTGGCTACCACTTTGAGTGATGAAGAAGAATAAAACTCTATAAAGAAATGAAAATTTTAAAAGAACAAAATGAAAAACTTTATTTAGATATTGGCAACTCATCACAAAAGTCTTTGAAAAATGAAAATGAGATTTTGAAAAACAAAGTGACTGAGTTGAACAATACTATATCTAAGCTTGTAATAGGAAAGGAAAAGCTAGATGAGGTGTTGACTTGCTAAAGATTAAGTAGAGAAAAATATGGTTTGGGATATTCTCCAATGAGCAAACAAAAATCAAATGAAACCTTCTTTGTGAAAGCAACAAATGTTAATGAAGCTTCTACTTCTTATTTTCCTAACAATGTTCATAATGAACCATTAGAGAATTATAGGAAATCTAATAACATATCTAAGAAAACTAATGATAGTTCTTCACATAGAAATGGTTATATTAGAAATTTATATGCTCATACTAGGAATGAACATTCTAAAAGTAAATATGTTCACATGTATGCTCACTCTAGAAATGCAAATGCTAGGAATGCTCATTCTAGAAACTTATATGCTAGGAATGCATACTCTAGAAATGGTTATCATTCTTATCCCAAAAATAACATGCATATGACTAATGATCATAAAGCTAGAAACATGTACTCTAAGAATGCAAGATTCTCTTAGGAATGATAGATTTGCTTATTCTAAATATCTTAGAAACTATCATGATTATCATTCTAGGATCGTGGATCATCCATATCATTATAACTATGGAACTAATTATGGTATTAAGAAGGTATGTGTTCCAAAGATATCTGTATTTTCAAGGACTAACCTCAAAGAACTAAAGAAATTTTTGGTACTTAAGAGTTCTATTGTATATCCTTGTGTTATATAAATATATTTTCATACATAGATAGAAGATAATCATTGGTATCTAGATTTTGGATACTCAAAGCACATGACCGATGATAAAAGCATCTTTGTGTACTTGACTCAAAAGGATAGTGAACATGTCATCATTGGAGATGACATCAAGATAAAGATAATTGGGCATGGTGAAGTTGGTAAAGATTATTCTACCATTGATCATGTTTTATTTGTTTAAGGTCTTAAGCATAATTTACTTAATATTAGTTAATTGTGTGATAAAGATAATAAAGTTATCTTTGAGTCTACTCATTGTCTTATAGTAGACATCAAGAATAACAATATTAAATTTGTTAGCCAAATGCATGAAAATGTTTATATAGTAAACCTCAAATATTTTTCTTTGAAAAACGAAAAATGTTTTTAGCTTTTAGTGAAAATTCATGGTTATAGCATAGAACGTTAGGCCATGTGAACATAGATTTAATACATACGCTTTCAAGAAAAGATTTGCTTGTTGGTCTTTCAAAAATTAAATTTGAAAAAGAAAAAATTTGTTATGCTTGTAAAATAGGAAAACAAATTAGAATTTCTTTTAAATTCAAAGATCTTGTTTCAACTTCTAGACCATTACAACTTTTACATATGAACTTATTTGGACCAATTAAGACTATTAATCTATGTGGCCATCATTATGCTCTTATTATTGTCGATGATTATTTTAAATATACTTTTGTTATCTTTATGGCATAAGGATTAAGCATTTAAAGGTTTTTTAAATTTTTATAAAAATATTCAAAATGAAAAAGGGTTTACTATTTTTAGCATATGAAATGATCAAGAAAAAGATTTTAAAAACCAAAAATTTGTAAAATATTTGATGATCATGGTATTGATCCCAATTTTTTAGCTCCTAGAGCCCTCAACAAAATGGTGTTGTTGAAAGCAAAAATAGAACTTTGGAAGAAATTGGCATAACTTTTCTTTATGAAAACAATTTGCCAAAATATTTTTGGGTGGAAACAATAAACAACACATGCTATGTTTTGAATAGAGTTTTAATTAGGTTTGTATTAAAAAAGCTTCATATGAATTTTGGAATGGTAGAAAGACAAATATTTCTTATCTTCATGCTTTTGGTTGTAAGTACTTCATCTTGGATAACAATAAAGATAACTTAGGTAAATTTGATTCTAAGACCAATAAAGGCATTTTCTTGGGTAATTCGAGCTCAAGTAAGGCTTTATAGATTCTTTAATAAAAATAACTTTAGTAGTTGAAGAATCCATGCATATTGCATTTGATGAGAAAACCCTTTTAGTGGAAGAAGAGTTTATAATACAAATTTTATGCAAAGAGTGGAGACTATCACTCTCATTTTTTACCTCAAAGAGAGTGAACCTTAAGTGGCTCAAGGAAAAGATGAATCAAGACTTGTTCAATCTTCAACTACTCAATAAAGAGATGATATTCTTTAAGGATTTGAAGTATGTGAATTATCACCCAATCGATCAAGTGATTGATGATCCTTCATAAGGAGTAAGAACTCGTTCTTCTATTAGAAATGTATGTAATTATGTAGCTTTCTTATCTCAAATTGAACCTAAGACTTTTGATGAAGCCGAACATGATGAAAATTAGATAATGACTATACAAGAAGAATTAAATCAATTTGAAAAAGTAAAGTTTGGACTTTAGTTCCTAGGCCTTAAGATCATTTGGTAATGGGAACTAAATGAGTTTATAGAAATAAAATGGATGAAAATAGTATAGTAACTAGAAAAAAAAAGTTAGGCTTGTAGCAAAAGGTTATAATCAAGAAGAAAGAATAAATTTTGATGAAACCTTTGCACCCATAGTTATACTTAAATCCATTCGAATGTTACTCGTATTTGCAAGTTTTAAGAATTTCAAATGGATGTAAAAAAGTGTATTTTTAAATGGTTTTATAGAAAAAGATGTTTATGTTGAACAACCTCTTGGTTTTGAAATTATAAATTTACAAACCATGTCTATAAGCTTTACAAAGCATTTTTTTTGGGTTGAAGCAAGCTCTTAGAGCATGGTATGATAGATCAAGTAAATTTTTACTTGAAAATAGTTTTACAAGAGCAAACATTAATACTACACTTTTCACAAAATACATGAGGATGAAATTCTCATTGTGCAAATATATATTGATGATATAATATTTGATACTACTAATGAGAATATGTGTGAAGATTTTGTTAAGTGTATGCAAGGTCAATTTGAAATGAGCATGATAAGAGAACTCAATTGCTTCCTTGGATTTCAAATAAAACAAACAAAGGAAGGTTTTTTATCAATCAATCAAAGTACACAAAAGACTTATTTAATATATTTGGAATAGAGAACGTAAAGCTAATTATAACTCCCATGAGCACTTCAACAAAGCTTGGCATGGATTAGTGAGGTCAAATGGTTGACATTAAAAAGTATAGAAGTATGGTACGAGCTCTTCTTTATTTAGCCGCATATAGACTGGATATCATGTTTAGTGAGTGTTTGTGTACTAGATTTCAACCTTGTCCTAAAGAGTTTCATTTTCATGTCGTCAAACGTATTTTTAGGTATCTATTTGATACTAAGGATTTAGGATTATGGTATCTTAAATGGTCTTCATTTATTGATTGGCTATTCTGATGCGGACTTTGCTGGTTGTAAAGTGAGTAAAAAAAGTACTAGTAGTACTTGCCAATTTTTAGGAAGCATGCCCATATCATGGTTTTCAAAGAAACAGATCTTTGTAGCATTATCAACGGTCGAAACCAAATATATCATCGCTAGAAGTTGTTGTGGTCAAGTTTTGTGGATAAAACAACAACTTGAAGATTTTGAACTTAACATAGATCATATTCCAATTAAATGTGATAATACAAGTGCTATAAGTATCTCGAAAAATCCAATTCAACATTCTCGCACTAAGCATATAGAAATTTATCATTATATCATTTGTGATCATGTGCAAAAAGGTGACATTGTTATTTAATTTGTTGATATTGACCGTCAATTGACAGATATATTTATTAAACCACTTAGTGAGGATAGACTTTGCATGCTTCAAAGAGAACTTGACATGATTAACCCATTTGAGTAATTTTCATATTTAAATTAAAGGTGATAGTAACACCAGTTCCTTGAGTCTTAATGTTGCTTTTCAGTTTTTGTTGGAGAAACGATGTTTTTAAGCACTTTAGAGAAGTCAATTTTGAAGCAAAATCACTTTGGAAGATCATTCATGGTTCATATAAGTAAAAACAAATAAAATTGAGGAAGAAATTTGAATTCAAGCCTGGGGAGTCTACTCCTTAACTGCAAGAGTCAACCCCATGAGATAGAAAAACTTTTTGTCCCAAAGAGTTGACTCCCTGACCACAAGAGTCAACTCCACAGGACTCTATATAAGGATTTTTCCCCCCAAATCTGTGGATTTCAAGAACCCTAACTCCTTTTTGCGTACTCTTTCTCTCTTTTACTCTCTCAAATCTCTTTAATTTAACACCCTATTTCTTTACCCAAACTTCAAATCAACACTTCAAAGTTTTATTTTCACATTTTTGAAGATTTTAAGCACTCATTCCATCAATTTCATCACTTAATCCCTCAAATTCGAAAATTCATTACCCATTTTCTCTTTCTAATTTTTTGGGAAATTTCTCCAATAAATCCTCATTTTAATCTGAAATCATCAAAACCTAAATGATTTCCCTTCCATTTTCGGCACTTTCAAGATCTTTTCACATTAAAATTTTCAAATCCCCACTTCTCTCTCTAGACACAAAAATACCCATCTCTCTCAAAATTTTGTCCCAACCTTCATTCAAAATCCTATATTATGCTTATTTTCTTGCTTTTGATTGTTCAAAATGCCTTCAACAACCCATGGTGCAAGTTTAGCACAAGGGGTAAGCGAATGGTTGAGGAAGTATCAATTCCACGGAGAAAGAAGCAATGAGACATTGTGAATGATTTGCATCTTCATTTTGAAGGAGAACGAGAAAATTTTTAAAAGTTTGAATCCCTCCTTAAAAAATGCAAAGTATTATTGGGTAGAAACATTAATTTTCATACTTTTTATACCTTGAATATCAATATTGAGTATGCATTTATATCTCAAGGGTGGAAAGTCATTTCCCAGTTAAAAGAGCTTGTTTATCCTCATCTAGTTAGAGTCTTTTACTCCAGTTTTTATATAGATGCTTATTCCCTTAATTGTCACTCTCATATAAAAAAATTTAACATTCACCTAAATACCTTTATTTTAAGCAAAATACCGAATATCCATTTCACTGGAAACTCTATCTATGAAACCAAACGATTTCTGAATGGTTTCAATTATAATGACATAGTAGTCGTAATTCTTAGTAGATCTACCTGACTGGAAGGCAAACTCTTGTATAATCAACTTGGAATTGATCAATGCCTCATCCACCACTTCATTACCCACATTATCTCACCTTGTTTCGATAGCTACACCATATTGTTTTACCTTGATATAACCATTATGTGGCACCTTGTTATCAACACCTTTTTTAACTTGCCCTATTTCATCCTTAGAACTATAGATGTCATTGCTACAAGCAAGAGGCTCTGTCCTCTTTCATATAACATGTTCTTAACTTTAGTTTTCAGGTACTTTAAAATTAAGCTTGATAATGAGGTTTGTGTACCTCTCCTATCATATGATGAGTTCAATGAGTCTTCTATTACTCAGATGGGATTTTCAAAGTTTGCATCTAGTGAGTGGGTAATTTCAAATCAAAATACTCAAGTTGCAATTGAAGTTGAAAATATGGAGGCAGATGATCAGGGTGATGGTGGTGATGATCTTATTGAGGGTCCTGGTGATGAAGGTGATGGTGATGAAGATGAGTTTGCCGCACTTCCTCAGGCTAGTATAGTTTTGCATCAGACTCTTATAAGATGCTACAGTTGTTGAGACAAATGAACAGTCGGATTGATAGCATAGATAGTAGGATGGGGGTTATGAACGCTCATATTACTAATTTGGATGTTAGATTCTAAAGCATGGATGCTCAGTTCTAGTACAGGATGGATTCATTTCAAGTCTCTTTTGCTACCCAGTCTGCTCGATTGACTTCTATGGAGGAACAACTTCACTGTTTCTCTCTATATGACCAGCCTCCACCATCTTAGTTCTTTTTTTTTTTATTAATCTTTACCTTTTGAACTTAGGTTGGTTTCCTTTATGTTTTGTTTTAAGCCTTTTGTAAGGATGTTTCTTGTGGGATGGTTGTTGGAAGCTTTACTTTGGACTTATTATTTAAGTATAATTTGTTTTTCTTTATTTGATCTTTTTCCAATATTGATGACTTCCATTGAGCGTTCTAACTCTTCTTATGAAGGATACTCTCTTTCCATGCTTTATATGGGAGACTTTAGCTTTCTACCCTTACTTTTTTATGATGTCAAAAAAGGAGAGAAAAAGACGATGGTTGATGAGTTTGATTAGTATTATTTTTTGTTGAATCCTTACATTCTAGCATAAATCTTTAAAATTCTCTAAGTTTATATAAAATATAAAAATGCTATGATTGAAGGGGAGCTTTCTTAAGATTCTTAAACTCCTTATTTTTTGTTATAGTCCTTGATTGAGTTGGTTGGATATTGGTTGCTTTAGAAATATTGTTTTTTTTATCTTCTTGCAGGGTGCAAATGTCCAATTTATAAACAAAACTTTGTTGAAATTTTCAAAAAATATAAGTAGTATACTTTCTAACTTTAAATTCTTAAATACTACATTCTAATAAACTCAATTTAAGCTTAAAATTCTTTAAAGAGTTTTGTCATCGTAAAAAAATGCGGAGATTGTTAACTCTTGATTAATTTTGATATGATAACAAAACACTGAATTATGCACTAATAAGTTTGTTAAGATTGTTATGGATAATTAAGCTTGAAAATTCATTAAGGAGTCATTTGGTACAAGATCAAGTTCTTCACCATTGGAGGTTAAAGGATCATGGAGTAATCTTGAAGAAGTTAGATTTTCTAAGTGTCTTTTGAATGTAAGTATTCAATTCTTAGGACTCAATGCATATCATACTTTAATTGAACTTTAATTAAAGTTGTTTTAACACACAAAAACATTTGACAAACTTTTATGGTTTTCAAATAAAGTTTTGAAGTATTGTTAAAGTAAAATTTGAAGTTTAAGTGTTGGGAGTAGACTCCTATGCAATTCCTTGAGACAAAGACTTCTTGGAATCTCTGAGAGGTGACTCTATGTGGCAAGGAGTTGACTCCATATGGCAGAGAGTTGACTCGATGAGTTCGAGAAACGACTCCATATGGTAGAGAGTCGACTCCATGGTCTAACGTTTAGAATTTTCAAAATGAGTGACAACGGGAGCTTTTCATTTAATGCATAAAAATAGCTTCTTCTTTTTTTCTAACAGCTTTAAAGCTCCCATAAGCTATAAATACAAGTCTCATACTCAATTGAATGCAACAATTACATGCATTAAATAGAAAATAAGAGAATTCATTAAGTTTTGCACCCTAAATTTGTAATATATGTTTTGAGTTGTATACTTGAGCAAAAACATTATTGTAAATCATAACTTCTCTCATCTATTGATTGTAAAAAGATTTTGTGTTACTCTTGGGTGAGTTTGTGAGAACTTATTGAGTGTTTTTGGTTGAAACACTTGATTTAAGATTTTCTAGTGTGAGAAAATTTCTTGTAAAGGTTTGGGCAACACCTTGGAAGTTGTTTATTATGTTCTTTGCTTGGAATAGTGAAGTGAACTTTCAAGAATACCTCTTAATGAGTGGACTAGGCACAGAGAGTAACCGAACCACTATAAATAGTTTGCAAGCTCTTCTCCTTACCTTTCTTATTTTAGCAGGTTTATTATTGTTGCTCTTTGTTTATTTGCTTTTATTGAGCTTGTTTGATTGATTTATGTTTAAATTTGAATTAATTGAAAAATCTTTTAAACCTAGTTTACTCTCCCTCTTGGGTTTCCTCAATCAACAAAACTTGATGTATTAATTTTCTATATCATTAATAAATTATTAGTTCGAAGAAAAAATAAACTACTAATCATTTGTTCTTAATTACATTTCCAATGGACAATGGTTGTTTGAGTATGTCCCACGGGTTGGAATTGACTTTTGATTGTGGAATCAGATAGTAAAGAATACTTTAGATGCTCTAACTACAAAAACTGGGAAAATAGTTTGGTTTGATAACTTGATTCAAGACAGACATGCTTTGCTAGGTTGCAGTTTTGTCAACAACACCGCGCACAAGAACAACAAACGTACCGATTTTATAGCGAAGTTAATTAACAATGAGGCATCTCATTGTCTTGAGAAATTGTAATTTCATTAGACATATTGCCTTTGTTTTGGATTGGTCATGTACCAAACCAGTTGGTACCTAGCCTTAGGCTGAATAGTTGGTTTTAATTTCTTTAATAAATATTGCTATTATTCTCTAAAAAAATTGTCTTACAAATTCTCTTCCTATAAATGAACTGTGATAATGTAACTATTTTCAACAAAAAAAATAATTATTTATCTTTGTGTTTTTGTTTACCTAATATATTCATGAATGGATTTTTTTAGCCTTGAGTCTCTTTATAAGTTTCAAATATTACAACCTTTAGATATATCATCTCAGTATGAGCTATCTTGATATACTTCTCTTTGAGTATGTGATTAAATTATTTTTCTAATTAAAAATAAGGCATCCATTAGAGAAAGTGACATAAGAAAAACATATGATAAGAATTAAGACAGAATTTTTCATGCAACTCGCTACATCCTTAAAGGGAAATAAAGCATGAAAAATTAAAATCATGAATTTAATCCAACCATAAAGAAAAATTTTAGATGACAACAAGTGCACTCTCAATTATATGAAAGTAGAATCTTTTGTATCTTCCATTTTGGAATGACTTCTAAGTCATAAATCAACTTGTTAACTAATATGATCTTCAAGGAAAAAAATATAACTCAATTTCTTTCATATTCTACCTACATTCAACCAAGCAGCTAACTACCACTTAAAGCCCTTTCTTCCTTTTATTTTGTTTCTTATAAGCAGATAAGAGGAGTGAAAACTAATAAAATTGTCAATTACAGTAAAAAAAAAAATTAAACTTGAACTTACCCATTCAACCATGTTTACCTCAAGCATGTTCTCCCACGTATTTATCTCTTCCACTAAACTACTCACATTAAACTTCTCTACTTTCCATATATCTCTCATTTTCGACCCACATTCACTCTTTCTTACTAATCAATATCAATCAAAATTTGTTTTTTTTTTTAGTTCATTTAGTTCCCTCATTTTCTTTTCTTTATTTTCTTATTTCCCTTTTCCTTTAACCTTTTTCCTTTTGGTTACCATTACAATTCTTGGTGAAACGATTACTTATATTTTTAAAATCAACTATGTAATGAATGTTGTCCTCCTATCTTAGGTGTACTTTTTCAATTAAGTTGCTCTTTATCTCTTTTACTTATTTAATATGATAATTTTTTTTTAGCATATGGAAGTGCACTAACATTTGTGCAACATAAATATACCTTCAAGTAAACTCTGCTCTAACTTTTACGCATTTTTCTCTTCTCATTTAAAAAAAAATTACATTGATTTTGTGCATGCCACTATGTGGCCTCCATCTTGCATCTGCTCAAATAACTTTTGTTCTATATAACCTAATAGATGGTGTTGAAAGAGTATTTCTATGGTTTTTCAGTTGTTGAGTATCGAGAAATAGTAGCGTTGGAATTTTTGTGGGCATTACGAAAACAATACGTAGAAAAGATTTAATGTTTGGTAAGATTCTAGAACCTACATAATTTAGTTTTTGCTTCCCCCTAAGAGTCATGTAGATATAATAGTTAGATAACTATATTTTTTGGATTAGTTCAGCATATGATGATCTACTTTGAAATTTGTCGCTTTATAAAAGTCGTCACATGTATGATTCATTTGAGTATTTTATGGGTTTAATAAATATGGTGTTTGTTAAATTCTATATTTATAGGTTGTGGGAGTAGCTGCATTGAGAATCTTTATGGAAGACTTTGATTTTTGAAATTCCAAGGCTCTATCCATAATGTTGTCAAAATTCAAAAAGTTATTTAAAGGAAAAAATTTGGAAACTTTTTATTTATTTCAAACAATAAGGAACAACAAATTCCTTATAAGCATATTGAAATTGTTAGTTCCTTAAGGTCACTTTGGATGAGATTCTTTAGCACTTTAGATCAAAGCTATATATCAAAATATGTTTGGTTGAAGGGTGTTTTCTTTCACCTTATTTGGGAATATGTTTTCTTAATTATTCAATTAATTTTTTTTTTCATTTTTTCCTTGATTAGTTCTCTTTCCTTCTGTCATGAGGATTCATGCGGCAGTGATACTCATTGCACTTTTTCGTGTAAATTTTCTTTGTATATGTTCATGTGTTTGTTCTTAGTTCTTGTATTGTTGTAGATAAATTATAGGAAAAACGAAAGAAACAACAATATTTAACAGCATAAACTATTGCTTTGGGCTGCTCAACCCACCCATCATCATCAAGTATCAAATGGAAAAATATTGTTGATTCAGTTCTATGGTTTTGCTGTGGATAGTTTGGTTTAAGGGTTTTATGACCACGATGCTTATAATCCTCTAAAGAGCAAGTTGATTCATATTAGTGATTTCGTCTTGCAATTTTTTTTATTTTTGCTTTTTCTCAAAGAAATTTGAATAATGCAATAACTTGGTAAAAATATATCCTATTAGACTACTTACATTTTCAAGCTATCATAATATAAAATTGAAATAAAATCATTCTTTTGTAATTTATTACTTCCTAAATTTATTACATCTATATATGTACCATTATCTAAAAAAACTTAGCTTTCATTGCTAAAAATTCAAATATATTTTGTCAAAATAAAATCTATCTCTTTATATAACTCCCTCAAAAAAATTGTTTGAATGTACGACCATTAAGTATTTCTCTTTATCTTCAAAAAATTTAATGAGTTGTATGGTAGATAAAAATAAAATCAACCACTACATTTTCTAAAATGATTTCATGTTTATGATCGTCTTCAAAATAGTTATTCCTTCATAATTTTTGTCTTTATTCATTAATCTATTACTGCTACTTAAATTGATTTACGTTTTACTTTCATTGCTTACCAAGATTGAATCTAGTTCCTCTGAAACTTGTTTGTTTTAAAATTGAATACATTTTATATATAATTGTAATACTACATAGATTAAATTTTCCCAAAATTATATCATAAATTCATATAGTACCATGTACACAAATTAAACAGATAAAAATTAATAAGTTACTTTGACATGGATTCAATAACAACTTTCTTTGTACTTACCATAATATTGTTTAAATTAAACACAGTTAACAATACCAAATCAAAATTTGAACTTCAAAGAGAACTTTGGAGAAATCAGACTAGAAGATAAAGAGAGATGATGACTATTGAGCAAAAAGAGTTGCAGCTTGCACATCATCATGTTGCTTACCATAAAAGGAGAAAATATAGGTGATGAACAAATACCGAGAAATGTTGAAGTTACACCAACCATTGTACCTAACTCTCCTGATTAAGAAAGTGCAACTAGCAATAGCAATGCACGCAGTTATGTTGTTAGCAACAACCATAATGTTTGACCTGCTTAATTCGACCTACACAAGTAGAACGTTCTATGAGAACAAGAAATACTAATAAGGGAGAAAGCCAAAATTTGACTACTTGTAATTTTGATGTAGAGCACAATTGTATATACCAAGATCATCTTTTTTTCTAATGGAAATGTATTTTTCTCTAAAAGAAAAAAATTTACATCGATAACACACTTAAATTTCAATAGAAACGCAGGTGCGTTTAACCCATCTCAAGCAACTCACACATTCAAGGAGACTACACAATACTGATAATGAGCCCATTCCTCATTTCACAACTGATAATGAATCTCTTACTCTTATTGTGAGTATACTATTTAGGTTTTTAACAATGGTTCATTAACTTAAATTTTTTAGAAAATACCTATAAAAACACGCCACATCACATTTTGTGGAATGTTAGGTAATGACAAACAAAGTAGCAGAAGAACTTTCAACTTTAGCCGGTGCACACGATGCATCCTATGATATTTCTTAACTTCCGTAATACTTGAAGAACATTTCACTTAGTTAATTGTTTCACAATATGTTTTAAGTTATTTTAATTTTTTTTAGCATTTCATGCACTTGTTCATTAACTCATTTGAATAATTAGTCTCTATTATATATTATAAGTATGCTTTCAATTAGATGATACTAGCATCTCAACACGAGCTAACATACGTTTTGATATATTATTCTATCGGATTAGAGAAACTAGCATCTTAACACGCGTTGCGCGTATATTGATATGTTTTTCAATAGGATTAAAAGAAATAATGAGATAATAAGAAAAATATACGTATTAATCAAATCTTCTCTTTGTAAATTTTACATCATTCTTATTATTTTTCTAATTCATAACCATGAGAATGATGTTATATTTAGTTAGAAAGAATTTTACTAATATATATATTTTTCTTATTTATTTTTTTTAATCTTATTATGTCATTTAATCTCATTGAAAACTTTTACTAGATTTAACATCATTTTCATTATTTTTCTAATTCATAACCATAAGAATAATATTATATCTAGCAAAAAAAGAATTTGATTAATACATATTATTTTATTTACCCTTTTAATCTCATTATTTCATTTAATTTTATTAAAAAGCATAATAAAACATGCTAACTTCATATAAGAGTATAAACAACACTTTCCACAGCAAATTTTATCAAACCTGAAAAATGTTGTTTACAAGTTTTGTCATTACACCATTGAAAACCCTAGATTTTACCCTCATATTTACCCAGCATCTGTTAAAACCTTTGCTCACTTTAATAGAGAATCTATTGGTGAGGATCGATGTCACGTAGTTCACTTGTGCTCGGTTTTGGGGGTGACAGATGATGCGGAGCGGATAAGGGATATTCTTGGTGGCTGAGTTCCCTCGTTCTTCTTTGGTTCTCTCTCCTGAAAATCTCGCTCTTCTATATGCTGATTAACTCTCATTTTGCAGGACAGAGACGGTGAGCACGCTTAAATTGGTTCTCTCCTTCATGTTTTCTCTCTGGAAATTCGTGAAGAAACTTTGAGGCGAAAGGTTTTCAATCTGAGTTTTGGTTACGGGTTCTCTTTTCCTTTTGAATATATTTGAGGGGAGGGTTTGAGCGAGAGTGGTTTCTGGCAGTTTTCAGTGTCCAAACTTTGTATTTTGTTTAATTTTCACCAAAATCTCTTGGGTTCTTGGTTTGCGTTTTGGTGGTTGAGAAGGTAGCGATTCGCGAAACCATCGCGAGCCGCCGTGATTGCTGCTAATGGCCGTACATTGTTCTTGCTAGAGGCCGTTAAACGGGTTCAAAACCTTTTATTATTTCCTCACCGATAAAGGCAATACCTATAAACCCCGTTGTTGTGAACAGATGGTTTGCTTCGGTTGTTCCCCAAAGCTTTGAGTGTTTTACTGGGTTATGATCTTTAAAATTAATCAATGTTTTCATCTGCTTGGGTTACTTATCTCCTTGAGTTAACTTTCGTCCATATGTTATTTCCTGTCTGTTTGGAACGCTCTTGATGCCTTTGATTAATGCTTTAAAACCTTTGTTTTCTTCCATTGATTTCTTTGTCTGAGATGTTGCGAGGTTCTCTATTACCTTTGCTGGCCGATTGCTGTCTTGGGTCAAGTTTGAGTTTAACCATGAATTACTTGTTTTGTTTATGTGCCACGAAGGCTAAATCGATTTATATTGGTGGAATGGCTATGGACGTGATAAGCAGTAGCCTTATGGTTTAAATTTGAGCTTAATCAGTTCCATGTTGCTTCCTCTGCTTGATTGTAATTCTGATAACCACTGCCTGATTGTCTGTGTTGCTTGTCTTTCTCCTCTTAAGTTAGAATCAGCATGATATGGCCTGCATTTTGTTTGTTTGAGTGCTTTCTCTTGTTTTGTTTAGTGTTGGGACTAACGGTGATGATAATTTTTTTGCTTGGGTTTTATTTTCCATTTTAGTTTGTGCTTGCTTGCTGCTTGTCACAAAAAATATGCTTGTTTGATTTTCGTTAGCTATTGTTGCTGCTTGGTTTTCTTGTTTTCTCCCTTGAGTCCCTGTGATCTTGGATTCTTGTGTTTGAACTTGCACTAAGGACACGGACGCTGAGGTTTTGAAATGAGGGCATTATAGTCATTCTCCCACTCCAGGACATCCTGGTCATCTGGACACTTGAATAATTTATGTGAACTGCTTGTTTGATGCTTCCTAATTCACTGTGCATTTAGGCTGAATGTCAAAACCTGAGCTGATCCCCTCTCCCACCCCTTTTTTTTTCATGAATCCTTTATTGTTTTATTCAATGTCTTTCTTCATTGTTGTAGACCGCTTGGCTTGAGAAAATAGCATGCTCTGGAGTAAATAAAAAGGAATTAGGCCCTGAAATGGTGTTTGGTTACTAACTATTTGGATTTTGGGTTTGTTTGGGGTTTAGGAACTCATTTCATGATTAATCTGCTTGATTTTGGGCCTAGATATTGGTTTGAGCACATTTATTTGGTTAAATTCTTCTTGGGCTTAGAGGCCAAGTGTTAAGTGCTAATGTGTTTATTGTGGATGAGTCTCCTTAATTAGAATATGTAAGGTTTCTTTCCTTTGAACAAATATTGGTCAAGCCTTGATCCATTCATCTGTCTGTCCCTCTTTTATAATACATAAGTAAATAAATGACATGCTATGTATGTAGTGATGCTTTTTTAGGGGTAGAGACTTACTTTAAATGGTTTGGCCACACCTTTCATATGGACAATCGATGTATGCTTTGCTTGAATGATTAGCACCGTTTAGGCCATGATTAGATTTAAAGACTACTTTATAAAAATCCAAAAAAAAAATGTTTTTCATGCATCATAAATAAATGCTCATTTCATTACTTAAATTCCCATCATCAAGAGTGCTAGGTTTTATTGTCATGGGAAATGCCACGACTACGTTTCAGATTACATGCCACCAAGCCCTTTTGAATTCAAGAAAGTATATGACTCAAACTGGTAGAAAGAGTATTCTGTTATAACAACATTGGTAAAATTCTAGGCCCCTAGCTAGTCCACCAATGGCATAACAACTTCTATGTATGGTGTATGTTGGTTTTCAGCCAAAGGGTCCTTTGGGTGACCCACTTATTGCATTAACATATCATAGAATTGATGTATATACTATACTGGCGAGCAAGGTTGCTAATAGAGAAGTCGGGTATGCTTTTTCTAACCCCCACCTCACCTCACAAGGGATTAACTGGAGTGTACCAGTGGAAGATGGAATCTACCTTCTTGTTTGCTGCATTTAATCCTTATGCCTTTAGTAGACAATTGTTACAATTTACAAAAGTTTCTTTAGCCATTAGGAATTGATTTTTGTAGAGGCTAAGGAGGGCCATGATGTCGTAGGCCTCCACAAAGAAAGTTAAAGGATATTGTGGAGGCCTAGGGGGTCATGTGAACAAAAGTTCACCCTTGATGGCTATGAAAACTGTCAGGTAAATTGTAACAATTGTCCACTAAAGGCATACAGATAAATGCAGCAAACAACAAGGTCATTGTTTTGCATTGTCAACTAGATGTCAAGTTTATGAGTTGCTCATCCTCTGCACCACAAAAATCACATTATTGTGGAATATCGTTGTCTCGCATTTTGTCATGTCTATGTATGGATAGTTGCTGCTGTTAGCCCTGTCTTGTTCTCAACTTTAGAGGATGGTAAGGGGGTAAGGAGTCTTTTTGGTATTCCTTCAGAGGGTGGTCTTGTTTGTTGGGCATCACATGTTACTGGGATTTGAATTGGATCCTTTGGTTAGCCGAATTTCGATTGAAAGAAATATTATTGTGTGTTGGATAGCACATCAAATGATGTTTATAAAACTGAGAGATGGAAGTTTACCCGAGTTACAGAGATACAACATGTTCAGACAAATGGGTGCAGTTCTTG
This sequence comes from Bretschneidera sinensis, assembly GCA_023935145.1. Taxonomy (NCBI): domain Eukaryota; kingdom Viridiplantae; phylum Streptophyta; class Magnoliopsida; order Brassicales; family Akaniaceae; genus Bretschneidera; species Bretschneidera sinensis. Next base: position 85,789,944 of record CM043699.1, read on the forward strand.
TCTCAGCAATCCAACTTCTACAATCTAATGTCTTCAAAATGTCATGCACTTTTGTATATTGGAGGCATGCGTGAAGCTCTACACAGAAAGGTAACATTTGTTAAGAGTTAGTTGCTAGAAGTTTTTATATATTGTAAATAGTTTTTATTGATTTTACTAACTTCTACTCACAATTACTTGTTGCAAGTTAAGGTTCAAGCCCTTCTTCTAGCACTTTCATTTGGTTTTTTACATAAAAAAAAATTTACTTTTTGCAAGTTTACATTAGTATGAAATTTCATCTTTAAGATTTCCTGCTTGGCTCAAAGCATACCTTCTGCAACTCTAACACAACATTTCTTCTCATTCTTATGTAACTTTTCTCTTGTGAAGAAATTTGCTTTCAATAATGTTATGCTTAACTAATTTTACATGTCCATATCTTCTACTCTGCCGTAAGTGTGGTTTATGAGTCAGATTCAAGTAGACTCTCATTAAGAGCACCCTTTCAAACCTTCTATCTATTTTATGTCTCTTTTCTCTATTCCTAGTGAGATTGAAAGGTATTAATTTACTTATATAAAGGAAAAAAAGAAGAAGAAAACGAGTCAGATTCATGTTGGAGCATGTGCATAGTGTTTTATTGCATGGCCACAGAGACTTGTCTTCTTAAAACTCGCAACATAACATAGTTTTGCATGACTTGATTGTACATATTTTCCAGGGTGAAGAATACAAATTATTCTGGCCAGAGCAGTCTGAGTTTCTCAGGATGGCAGCTAGATTTGGAGTTAAAATCGTACTTTTTGGTGTTGTTGGAGAAGATCGTTTCCCCCCTCCCCCAAAAGAGCCATCTACCTTAGCAGTTATTGCCTTATTGGGTTTTAACTTTTCATCTTTTTTTAATACATTTTGGGTGTATGGTTCTGAGTACACAGACATATGCATGCATGATCACATGCACAGAGCATGAATCATGGGAAATTTTAACTTTCAGTGATCTCAAGCATGACATATTTACGTTACATGAGACACTGTAGACATATCATCAGACTCACATTCTTTAACTGGTTTTGCGTGGATAATTGTTTGCACATTCATTGTTGTCAGATAATTTTTTTTATTACAATGATCAAATGAAGATTCCTACCTTGAAGGCTTTTATAGAAGAAATAACAAATGAGGCAATCAAGTTGAGGTATTCTCTGAAAGTTTTTCATTAGCGTACACTAAATACTACATATCGTCACACCCTGCATTTATCTGTTATCTGAATTTCTATGCATTCTACCTGCATGATTTTTTCTTTAAATTTTCCATGACCTTGTGATGGTAGTGCCGATGAGAAGAGCGAGGTGGGAAACGAAGAGGTCCAAGACACCTTCCAGGAATTCTACCAAAATTTCCAGGCCGGTTTTATTATTATTTCGGGGATCCAATTGAAACAGCAGGTATGGTCATTTGATGGTCCATATCTTTGACGATATATCAAGTGACAACTTAAGTTGTAATAATCTTGGCTATCCGTAGTCAAAGTATGCCAATGTTAATCTACATGCCCACAAAAGGCTTAAAGAGTGACTAAGCTAGCTGACACATAAAAATTGTGGGTTGTTAATAAATATTGTTGATGGTGCTCTATTTAGTCCAAGCAACTAAGGTAATCTCATATATGGTTTTTGAGACTTAGAATAATTTCACAGTTGAAACGTATTTAATTTTTAATCTATAATTTTTTTATATTTATATATGCAAGTTTTATCTACAATTCATACTGCAAATTTATAGTGACTCTATTATAAATTATGTTATGAAGGGAGGAAGCAGGAACTGAGAGACGAGAAACCTCATGAATTGTATTTACAAGTCAAGTCTGAGGTTGAAGTTGTCGAGAGATGGGGGAAAATGGAAAGATATTAGATTATAAATCATCAGAATTGTTTTGTGACTGTAAATTACTTGAGATGCCATCATGGGAAGGAAATTATTGTTTTTCTGTAAATTTGTGAGGTCATTATTTCGCAACATGTCATTTGTTTAGCCTGAATTATATATGATGTGGGTGGAGTGTTATGATGGCAATGTTGCCCGCACCATTACCAAATTCGTACGAATCATTTTGTTAGTTGAATCATAAAGTAATTATTTCATATTATGTGGGTGGAATATTATGATGCCAATTTCATACTAGGCCATTCAACTAGTAATTCTGACGAAATTAATTTAATAAAATTACGATTTTACATTTAAATGAGCATTTTGGAGTATGTGATGCGACGAAAAGTGGTTATTTATCTCTTTGGGGATCTATTTTGAAAAGAGCACTATGGAGTATGTAGCACTCCCTATATGATATACCCTCGTGCCAAAATTTTAACCAACCATCCTAAAAATCTTGCATATATGCCTCGCGACAGAATTTTGGAGCATCTATAGTTATTTAACATTAAATAAATCATTTTCTAAAAAGAAATAAATTAAATAGATCCTATGTGTTCATTAATTGTTCTTTTGGAATTGAATATTCCACCATAGTTTTGGGCAAACCTTGATCGAGGCTTCTCCACGGGGATGTCTGCCTTCTCCAACTCCTTCAAACAATTGATTGATAGTATTGTAAAGCCTGACCCCATCATGCAGCTGATTCAAATACAAACTGATAACTTGTAGTACTACTAAATGCCACAATTCATTCTTTTTGTTTTAACATAACAGAAGGGAAATCTTCGTCCCAGCTGGCAGACATAGGAGTCTGTATATGTGGGGCTCTGAAGGTATAAAATCCAAACATTAACCATTCCTTGCAAACTAACAACAAAAAATACCCAAAAAAGAGAACTAGAAAAGATCTAAGCAATCGCAATCAACATGTATCATAGTTGCTTCAAAGTCCCAAATTTATGATGATCGAAACCTAATGATCTAAATCATGATCAAAACCCTATGGTTTTGGGATCTTCAAACTCAACTAAGAGAGTAAGATTGAGGTGAGTGTTAACCCATTAGAGCTAGTATACTACTTCAGTCCGGTGACGGCATTTTCGTAATATTAAAAATATGAAAAAGGACACCATTGACGTGCATAAGCAGCATGCTAACATAAGCTGTACCATCTATGAACTAACATCATCAACATCATATAAACTTAATCATCTTATATCTCAAAAAGCCATATCAATAAAAATAAAAACGAAATTAGTAACAAGAAAGAAAACGAAAAACGCTTGTGAAATAGTACCAAATCTCAACAGCTTTAAACTAAAACCCAAACATGAAACATGTAAACCCATTTAAACCCTAAAAAAGTAAGAAAAAAAAAACCTCATCATCTAAAATGCCATCTACTGACATTAGTTCCTTTTCTATTGAAGAAAAAAAAAAAAAAGATATACCTCCATTTTCACTTTCAAGCTCATGAGTTCAAGGGCTAAAAGACCCCCCCATTAGGCCATTACCAATCCAAAACCATATACCCAAATGGTTCACTAACCCAAATTTTTTTTAAGAAAGTGACGAGAAAGAAAACCCAAAAACCGCTTTATAAACGGAGAGTGAGATCAACGTCCACAGACTCATAAGCATCAACATGATCATCAGCAACATAATCAGTTGGAGATAAAGCATCACGATTAAAACCAAAAGGAACAGAGCCACCTAGAGATGGAAAATGGCTGGTGGTGGCAGAGGTTGCAGCAGCCTGGAAGGAGTCAACCCAAGGGTCAAGAAAAGGTGAACCAGCAGAGTGGTGATCAAGACCCACATGGGTAGTTGTAGTTCTGTCGAGTTGATCCAAGGGTACTTGCGGTGGAAGACGATGATGTTGAAAATGATATTGATGAGAAAATGGGTTGTTGAGATCAGTGGCGGTCGATGAAGAGGAGTTAGGGAGGGTTAGGCTCCTACGAGCCGCTGCTCGCTCGCGCTTGTGGGCATTTTGGTGGCCACCGAGAGCTTGTGAGGTGTAGAACTTGCGAGGGCAATATAGGCATTGAAATAGCCTGTGATGAGCTGCAGAGGGAGAGGGAACCATTTGGGGTAGCTGCCTTCTCTTGCTGATAGTGTTGGTTGTGGGTGTTGTGGGTTTTGAAGCAGAGCCTAGTTGTTGTTGTTGGTGGTGGCTCTGGCTCAGGAAGTTGTATAAGTTTGGGTCTGCCATTGATAGAATATTGAAGCTTTTTTTTAGAATAATACTCAACAGAATGGAGAGAGAGAGGAAATGAGGTGTGGGGGTGAGGAGTCAGTGATCGAGGTTTATATGGGGTTTAAGGTTTTTGTTTGTATGTGCCGGTAGCCGGATATGATTGGTTGTGAATGGAAGGACAAAAATGCCCCCGTTGCCTAGTGTTATATGGGTTCTTTCTTTTCAGGAGATGGATTCTAAATACGTGTGTTTGTTTTCCAATTAATGTGGATAGAAGATAAGTACTGTTCAAGGGGAAAGTGAAGGTAAAGGGTGAGTTAGAAACAGGAGAGATGTAAGTGGAGATTCCTAATTACTAATAACCTTTACTATAGCCATATGACACATACATGCTGAATTAATAAGAGACTCAAACAGAGATGAAGAAAATAAGATTAAGCTTAGCAAAAACATAGAAGAAAAGTAGGATTTTGAGGAGAAATGTCACGCATGCAGTAAAGGTATTGACTTGGTCATCAATGGATTCAATTTTTAACCGTTATATTTTTAGCACTCGATTTGTGTGTTAGTAACCTTGTGATATTTACAGAGCCTCTATTAATAATTGATTGTTTTATTTTAAAAATAATAAAAATGATTCAAAAAATCAATATATGTAACAAATCGTTTTTTACCTGTGGATCGGTCTATTTTATATAAACGATCTAAAATAAATGTCTTTAATTTTGGTATTAACAAATCATATATTTTATTTTATTTTTTCTTGTTATCGGTGAATGACACGTAAATAGTGTTTTTATGTTTTTTTAATTATTTTTTAAACTTTCTGATTCGATACTTTCATTAAAAATAATAAACTGAGTCTCAATAAAAAATAATGATAATAAATTGAAGCCTTTTGAGTTTTGAGCCAGGGGTTTCATGCATTATAGATTGTTTATTAATCGATTTTTCGTCACTTTGCATGTTCGGAAGAATTTTCAGTTTGGGTCTGCCCACATAACTTGCCTTGTGATTGGGATTTGTGGGTATGGACCTTGTGGCCATCAAGTGACTCATGTGTGTATATAAACATATAAATATTTGATTGGTTCGGATTTAAAATATAATTTTATTAATAATTTAATTTTTTTTATTGATAATTATTTTAAAATTTATATTTATATTGATATTATTGATAAATTTTTTTAAAATTATCAATAAAATTTACAATAAATCTAAAACCATGTTTTTACACTCGGATCAACTAAATTTTTTTTTTCCGTATAGACAAGGATTTTGATATACAAAAGTAAAGGAAAGGCCTCCTGAATTGTCCAGTAAAAAACTACTACGACTAGTAGTGAAGCCAGCAATGGCCAAGATCATTCTGTCCTTCTATCACCTGCTAAAATTGAACGTTGGGCTAGTTGCTGTACTGTTTGTTGCAGTACTATTTTCAAATTGAAAACGCAAATTAATTTCTACTGTAAAAGAAAAAGAGTAGAGGGGTAATTATATTTTTTTTTTACCTAGGAGGGGCAGAATGGGAATAAATATAGGAATCAAAACTAGAAAGGACAGGAAGTGGGCAAAACTTAACCTCCTTTTCCTTGTTGCAGTGAATGTTGTAGTGTCAGTGACAGCACCCTTCATTTCTTTCACCTCTCTCTCTCTCTCTCTCTCTCTCTCTCTCTCTCTCATGCAAACGTCACGTTCTCAAAGAGGAGAAAGAAATGGTTAAGCGTCCGTATAGGCAGAAGGCTTGCAAGGGACACGTATGAGGGGTGTGATTGCTGGAGACTCAAATGAGCCAATCATACAATGAGTTTGCCACCAGCGATTCCCTCTCTCTATGCGTATTCGTAGGAAAGTGACTGAGAATATTATGAAGGGCCACGTCAGACTAGACCCCTTGAGTAAGTGAGAGGAGGTGACATTTGATCAGTGTTTGATGAGTTGCAGTGTGGCTTGGCCTCTTGGCTAGTGAGGGCTCCAAACCCAAGTGCCAGAGAAAGAGAACCCAAGTGGGTTTTGGTTTGGTTTCGTTAGGTTTCCTATAATGGGTTTGTTTTAGGTTGGCTCATGGATTGATTGGACCCATAAACCATTCCAATTTCCATTTTTTTTTAATTACTTGATGTGTGAAGAAATGCCTATCAATTGTGATCCATTTTTTGTGATACATGATTTTACTTTTTCTTTTTAATTCCATCAGTTTTAAGCCCTTTTACTGCTTAAGTATATATGTAGTTGGACTATATAAGACAAATTGATAGAGACCCATCCCCAAAAAAGGAAGGAAAAAGTTTGGAAGTGATAAAGAGAGAGCAACAACAATCATACCTTCTCATTCAAATACAAAGATAATGATCTAACTCAACGATTGCTTTTTTTTTTTTTTTTTTTTTTTTCATTTACAATTATAATACATATTAGTAAAATGAAATATTTTTAAGAGAATGAAGAACAATGTGACATGTGGCTTCATGTGGAGTTAAAATTTGTTTTAGATTAGTAATACATATAGTGAGTTTTGGACTTGTCTTTTAGTCCCATTTCATTAATTTATTAAACGTTGAACTTGGTTTTCCAACACTTTGTATTCGGTCTTTTTGCTGCAAAAGAAACACTCTTTGTATGCAGTCTTGCTACTCATTTAATAGAAATTTATTCCTGCTACTCATTTTCTTCTCTTTCAATTTTTCTGGTGTATATCATTTCAACTTTCAAAACTATTTTCTCTTTTTGTTCTTCCTGTCTCTACATTTCCTGAATGGCCATTGAACTTGCCAACAGTAGGATGTTTTGTTCTTTTCGTTTTAATTCATAGAATCATGGTTTGAATGCACAAATACACATATTTTTATTTATTTATGTGAATTATATGTCTATTTCATTTATCGATATGCATATTCTTTAATGCTCAATGATATATATATATATATATATATATATATATATATATATATATATATATTAAGATCTTACTTCTAAAATCCACTTACTTCAATATTAGGTAATAAATAAACAAGTATCAAGCACACAATAAATTAACGTGGTTCGGCAACCTTTTTGCTTACATTATCAACAAACTCACAATTTTAAGAAAGACAAAATTATTACCCTGATAACCTCTCTAGCTTTAGTTGTAATATTAGAATTATGAGTGTCTCAAAACTTCTATAGGACTCCTTTTATATAGAGTAGATTTTCTTAATACTATTAGGAAAAGAATAACAACATGCTAAACTACTACTACTACCTATAAAAGGAGCAATTTAATAGGAAACTAGTATTATTTCTACTAGAACAACCAACTATAAAATAAAAAATTATTTTTTCCAAAGAAATTAGAAATCTTCCTTGTAAGAATTTGAGCCAAAATCCTAACAACTAACCTTGGTTCAAATTCTCCGCACCTCATCAACAAATCTAACTTTCTTCTTGGTTGGTGCAATCCTTCATTTTGGTCCTTGTTCCATATCCCCTCTACCTAATTTTCCAAGCAAAACATTCTCACCCAACACATACAAGCACTTCTTATTCATAGTAGCATTCAACACTACATTTGATCCATTAAGAACTTGCATCTTCCCATTGGCCGCAGTCTATGTGTATCCCAAAAGATGATATTTGTAGTGAGAGAAAAAGCAAAATTTACATTCTCGAGTGTCTTCACACTGCCATTATGGAGCTTCAAACTTAAGCTTCCTTCACCATCAATTACTTTGTATTTTCCACATGCGGTAGCAACTGTGACATGGGTAGGTTCCTTCATGTAATCAAAGTACTTCTTCTTATTGAATATCTGAATGGAGGACGTTGAATTAAGTAGCACCATATTACTCTCATCAACTTTTTCTTCAATGTGCTTAATAGCAAGCACATCACTTCCCTTGGTGATATTAGCACTTTCACTACTATCTCAATCATCATTCTTCTTCTCACTTATTCTCCTAAACTCTTTTAAATAATCATTTATGGCCTTACAACAATATTATATGTGTCCTATCTTTCCATAGTAGAAGCACTCTTTCTCACTATCATCTCTAGGCCTAGATTTGGGTCTCCACCTTAAGCCACTGTTCACTCTCTATTGGCTTCTCCTTCAGTTATAACTCTCCACAGAATGTGCTTGACTATCACTAGACAAGCTCTTGTTTTCCATCAACCTCTTATTCTCATGTAGGAACACGATCACATAATCTAAACTCAATGTCAACTTTCCCACTAACAATGTTTGCACCAATGGTTTGTAATATTTTAGTATAGATGATAACAAGAGCAATGTTTTCTCCTCGTCCTTCAGTGTTTCTTCTGCATACAACAATTGAGACATCAGCTTGTTGAATTCATTCAAATGATTATAAAGACTTGTACCTTATTTCACATTTAGAGAGTAAAGGTTAGTCTTGAGACACAATTTATTGGTAAAAAACTTTGACGTATAGATGCTTTTGAGCTTATCTCACAAACCATTGGGTGTGGTTTCCTTCAACACAGTATACTTGATCTTGGAAGCAAGAGCCAATCTGATTCTGCTCACATCCTTCATTTGAATCAACTACAACTTTCTATTAGTCACATCTTCTAGCTTTTCTTCCTCTAAAGCCTGATCAAGATCTTGTTGTACTAAAAGATTTTGAACTATACTCTGCCATAGAGTAAAATTATTTCGTCCAGTAAATAAAGGAATCTCAAATTTAAGTATAGATGGCTTAGACGCAACAAATAGCAACAAACAGCTTCTTCAAATAGATGACTAGGCTCTGATACTACCTGTTGGGATTTTACCTCTAAAATCTACTTACTCAAATTTTAGGTAATAAATAAACAAGTATCAAGCACACAATAATTTAATGTGGTTCGACAACCTCTTTGCCTACACTACCAATGCCAACAAACTCATAACTTTAGTAATCCTTAACAACTTTAGAAAAGATAAAATTATTACCTTAGCAACCTCACAACCAAAATCTTCAATACACCCAAAGCTCCCCACCTATCTCTAGTTATAATATTGGAATTATGAGTGTGCTTCAAAACTTCTCTAGGACCTCCTTTATATAGAGGAAATATTTCTAATACTATTAAGAAAAGAAAAACAACATAATAAACTATTACTTGTATTTGTACAAGGAACAATCTAATAAGAAACTAGTATTACTCCTACTAGAATAACCAACTATAAAATAGAAAACTACTTTTCCTAAAGAAAATAGAATTCTTCTTTGTAAGGATTTGAGCTAAAATCCTAACAATATATATATATATATATATATATATATATATATATATATATATATATATGTATATTTGACTCACATTATAATATTGTAAATTAGTCAAGCAAGATCAGGCTGTTAAAATGGTTCTAATATTTTTCTACCTCTTGCAGAAATGAACATTCATTGTTATTTCTAAATATTAAAATTATGTATTTTCAATGACCTTTGGAGAAGAGAAGAAGTATCCAAGCATATGGTTTCTTCCTCACAACTACCATGAATCAATGTTTTCAATATTTAAAAATATCAATGGTAATTATTTCTCTAACTTCATGTAAATATGACACATTTCTAAAGTATTTGTGGGGAATGTTACTCACTAGCATATGAATATGTCATAATTTTCTGAGCCAAGGAGCATGTCATAGGTTGGCATATAGTACGGGCCCAAAACTACAGAAGGATGATTGATATATTCACGAATATTATCTACATTTATTTGTTCATTTAATAATTCATATGCTATCTGTATTTATTCTTTCTTTTGAGGTTTATTTTTTGGTTAAGTTCCTTTTGGTGTTGTAACTGTAGCCTAAGGAACTTAGGATACCAACCAAGGCATATTCTGATGTTAAAGAGGTTTAAGAGATTGGCAAAACTTGGTTATAGTTATTATCTCTCATAGATCTGATACATATAGTTGCTAACTTAACTATTGAAAAGTTTTTTCGGAGAAAAGATAGATGCAAATGTTTGATTAATCTTTCCTTCACAGCTACCACTTTTTATTCACACTTAGAGGTAATTTTTGCATATGGGTGGAAGAAAATGAGATCCTCTCCATCTCAACTTTGTTGTTGGCCTATAAGAAAAGGTGAGGTGTGTAAGAGCTCGGTTGATAACGAGAATAGATATGAGAAAAAAGATACCCATTTGAATGTTTCGAGTTTAAGAAGATGGGTACAAAGATTTTAGTTTTGTTAGTTCTTTTTTTTTATAAAAAAATAGAAGAACAATAAAAGTTAATTCTTAAACATTTATTTTTCTAAATTCTAAGGAATCACATAGGGCACTAATTTTATATTATGTTTTTTTTTAAATGTTGGGTGGTATCTAGTTAGGTGAATTAAAATCTATTATTTTGTAATCTAATTATTATTTTTTGCCTACTCTTTTATTAATTTAAATAGAGATTGATATTATAAAGAAAAGGTTTTCAAAATTACTACTTGGTGAAGATGTGTTGTGCGTTTATCTACCTGAATAAATAAGCAAATAATCGTACAGTTTTACTTGCAAGTGCACAAGGTCAACTTAGTAGTATAGTGTGCGAATGCAAGATCATCTCCACAGGGATTGGTAAATTTTGATTTAGAATTAGTTTTGCAATAATAAAATAAAAATAAGAGAAATAAATATTGAGTTGGAATTAATAAAGATAAAGGCGTAGGGACTTGATATCCACCACTAATCATGCTACCACAATAAAACAGTATGCCAATGCTTGACATGAGGACTCGGTCCTCCAAATTGATTCAACTAACTAATCCATACCACATGCATATGTTGATCAGCAAACGCATATGAGGAATTTAAATAAAAACAGGCATTAATCAAGTTAAGCATCACAACACAAATATCGTAAAGGTGCAAATACTAAATTATTAAGTAAACATAATTAGGGCTTCAACTAAGCCCTTACTAGAAAATTAGTTACACATAGTTGTGATGCTAAACAACATCATAAAATAAAATACAAAGGAAAGAAGAAACCCGAAAACACTTATGGAGAAGAGTCGTCAATTCGTCTCCACAATCTCTCCTCCGGGCTCGTCCGGCCTCCGGCCTCTCCGAACAAAAACTAAACTAAAAGGGAGATACTGTTTCTCAAAAGGGAGATACTGTTTTTGTGTTTTACAAGTCTATTTATAGGGTTCTAAGGACACTTGGAAACCCTAATTTCCAAAACAAGGCTCTAACCCTACTTTCCAAAATAGGAACTGCTGTTTTGATGTTTCACTGATGCGTGTGCGCTCGATCGCATGAGTTTGCGCTCGAGCATAAGGTGGCACTCGAGCCTTCTCCTTGTGCGTATGAGTGCTTGTGCGCTCGATCGCACCAAGCACTGTGCTCAATCGCACTCTTCTGCAGCTCCCAGTTCCAGTTTTTCTCTTTGAGTTCCAAAATGCTTCATTTCTTCCAAAAACCTATAAAAACACAGAAAACACAAAAAAGAAGTAAAATGGAATAAAATACGCAAACTAAGAGCTTAACAAATGTAAATTAACGGGCTTAAATATGAATATTTAAGCTCCTATCACACCCCCAAACTTACATATTGCTAGTCCCTTAGCAATATGAAACTAAAAACTAAATGAAAAACAAAGACGCAAAGATAAATCCATCATTCATGATATCCGAAAATTTAAGTGTCCCACAACCCATGATATTTATTCATGAGCAAGCTTAAAGTACAAACTCATCTTCGCAATGAATAGGAGTTTTAAATTTTTAATTACTTACAAGAGGCAGGCTAAGGCATCAAAAGTCCGAATCAGTGTATGGTGAACTAGCACATAAAAGATGAAGCTTCCAAATGATTCCAATGTGTAGTGTTTCGGTGTCTTAACATTCATCGAATTCCTTATCAGAATGAACAATAATAGCATAGTTTAATTTTTTTTTTTTCTTTTATCATGAGCTTTTTGTCATGTTGAGTTCCATTATGCTTTCTAATTGACCCATGTAGCGAGTGTTTAGCCAATGACTCCCAAACCAGATGGTTTTAGGGCATTAAGTGTAAAGATACCCCTAAGAACTTACTAACTCGAGTAAAAAAGGCTACGAAACTAACTGGTCTTAATGTTTCCAAGCAAAATCCCTACCTTTTGACGTGAACACTCACTGCTTACTAAGGCAAGAGGTCCAGTTACTCAATGGAAACTTTATTTAATGATCATTATATGCATCATTCCCACCTTTTGACGTGAACACTCACTGCTTACTGAGGTAAGAGGTCCAGTTACTCAGTGAAAAATATATTTAATGATCATTAGGAGCATTTTATTTTCTTTTTTTTTGCATAATAACATTCTTCTCTATTTTTCTATGCCAAAATGTTATTCAAACAAGTTATTTGATTATAGTTAGGTCATGGAAACATATACATAGAAATTATATGTCATACCTCACACCATTATGTGCTAATGTGCTCGTGTCAGTGTTTAGATCAAACTTGTGAATTCTTAAATGCCAAAAGTAGGTAACTACACCTTAAAACTCTATTATCGACTAATTTGTTTAGGATTTTAAGCTCACTGATGAAATCATATTACAGTATTCGTTTAAATCAACAAAAATTTTCAACATAATATGAATATGCATTTATCTTTTCAAAAAAACTGGGACAAGTGTGTGAATGTGTCTCCGATACTCCCAAACTTAAATTACGTATTGTCCTCAATGTGTGAATAACATGGAAAGATCTGACCTGGGAGATGGAGAACTAACTGGGCCGACATGGCTCATAACACACCCCCAAACTTGATCGGATGTATACATTGTCCCTAAAAAAGAAAAACTAACATAATATGGGAAAACAAAAAGTATGAAAAATAAATAAATAACAATAAATATGAAAAAAATAAAAAATAAAAGGATAAGATGTGGGGTGCCTCCTATGAGCGCTAAGTTTAACGTCTTCAGCCAGACGCTCTTATTCCCTCCTAGAAAAGCATAAGTTGAATGCATCAACAACTGCTTCAATGCCAAATTTGGTGCTTAGATGCTTTGGAGAGGCCTCTAAGAGGTGCACAGCTTTAGTGATGTCACCAGTAACATATGTAATTTCTGGCTTAGTATCCATTCTTGTGAAATCATGGGTGAGAATGGCCTCTAATAGAGCAATGGGATGGACCTGAAAAACTTCCTCAACAACACCTTGCATCATACATTTATTAGAATATTCCATATTATCTTGGGATAATTTAATGTATCAAATATTTTAAATTCAACCTTCTCACCATTTACCTTTATACTTACCATACCCTTTTTCACATAAATTTTTGTATCAGCAGTCTTGTAAAGGGTCTTCTTAAGATGATGGGCAGGGGTAATGGCATAGAAGATTCTTCTATATCTAATACTATAAAATCACCAGGTAAAATAAATGGACCTACCTTTACCAAGATATCCTCAAGAATACCTCTTGTCTTTTGATGCGTCTGTCTGCCAGTTGTAAGGTGATGGAGGTTGGTCGAAGATCCCCCAAACTTAGTGTCTTGAATATAGTGTATTGTAGCAAGTTGACACCGACCCCTAGATCCAATAGTGCATGCTCAAAAATCTGGTTACCTATCCTGCAAGGAATGGTGAAACTACCTGGATCTTTTAGTTTTGGTGGCAGTTTTCTTAATAGCACAACACTTACCTCTTCCGTTAAAGTGACTGTCTCATATTCCTGAAACTTTATTTTATTAGTGCAACAATCTTTCAAAAATTTAACAAATGCATGCATTTGTTTAAATGTATCTAATAAAGGAATGTTAATCTCTACTTTTCGCAAAGTTTCAAAAATATCAAGCAGCTGACTTTCTTTTTTAGGCTTTACTAACCTTTGAGGGAAGGGTGGTGCATTCCACTTCTCCATTTCACTTACCTTTGATGTGGACGCCCTATCTGGAGATGCTTGTGTAGGCTTATCAGCTCTTATGATTTTACCATTTTTTAGAGTTGTCATGACGTCTAGTTGCTGATGTCCTCTTGGATTAGGTATTGTTTGGGTATGAAGCTCACCTTGCTTTCTTTCACGTCTAGTGGTTTCCCTTTGTTCAGTCAAGAATTGTCTTGTTTCTGCTATGAATTTTTCTTGTGAGGTCATCAACTGCCTTATAAGACTCTCTAGGTCACTTTGCTTTGATTCTGGAACTGATTGGGCTGCCAGTTGGGAATTCCTTTGCTGCCTTTGAAAGTTCACGGCATTTTGATTATTACTCCATGAGAGGTTGGGGTGGTTTCGCCCTCAATGATTGTAGGTATTTGCATATGCACTGTTTGGTCCCACATAATTCACTTGCTCGGGATCTATAGATGAATATAAATGGAAAGTCTTAATAGTGTGATCAAATTGAGAACATAAAGCACATACCTGAAGTTGTGTAGTTTGTGGTCGAGGTGAGATGTTCTGAGCAGTCATGGCTTTTATAAGCATATCTAGCTTCCTCTCCATAGCAGCCATCTGATTTGAAGATCCACCATTTAGGTTCACCTCATACATGCCCTTTTTCACACATTATCTACCTCTAGATGAGAATTGTTGTGTGTACTCACTTAAGGTCTCAAAAAGCTCCATGGCTTCTTCACTACTTTTTTCTATCAGCACACTTCCACAACTTGAATCAACTATACCTTTATTCATGTCATTTAGACCTTCATAAAAGGCTAGTACCAACTCATCTTGAGGTAGATTATGATGTGGGAATTTGAGTAGCAGCTCGTTGAAGTGTCCCCATGCTTCAAAGAAAAGGTCTCCATCCCTCTGTTGGAAAGATTGAATCTCCTTCCTGATTTGTCTTGTCCTTTGAGCTGGGAAAAACTTCCTTAGGAACTTACAGGCCAACTCTTCCCAAGAATGGATCGAAACTATAGGCAATGAATTGTACCATAGTTTAGCATTATCTTTTAAGGAAAAAGGGAAAGAATTAACCTGATTCCTTCTTGGTCTAGGCCTTGGATGTGCTGGAACTTGCATAGATCAAGGAATTCTCAAAGCTACAAGTGTGGATCATCAGTAGTTGTACCCCTAAAGTGAGTCAATGCACTGAGTATCTGCGGAGATATGTAATAATTGCCTTCTGCCTCTGGTTGATAAGCAATGCATGATGGTTGGTTGAAGTTCCGTGGGATGAAGGATTGCTTCATAGGTCTTCACTCAGGTGGTTGTTGGTTTTCTAACTGTTCTATTGGTGCTTCTCCCTCGAATTCTTCTTCGTTCTCCTTAAAGTTGTTTCTAGGCCTTTGTCGAATGGTCCAATCAATCTCTATGTCGAGTGGAACGATGGTAGGGTTCCTAGATCGAAGCCCTTGCATGAATCAGCTGGAAGACTTTGGTGCAGCAGCTTCAGTACTGCTGCTCGGGTAGTCTCTGGACTATTTGCGCTCGAGCGCACCAAGAACAGTGCTTGATCGCAATGTGAAATGTGTACTACACTCGATCGCACCTTAGCCTGTGCGCGATCACAAGGCCAAAATTTGCTCTGCTGCAGACCTGAAACAGAAAACGAAAAGAATGAATAAATTCGATTTTTGATAAAACATAACAGAATAAAGTAGAATAAAATAAAACAAAACTAACGAAAATAATTCAAAAAAAAAATTAGTACAATCCCCGCCAACGGTGCGAAAAACTTGTTATGCGTTTATCTACCTAAATAAATAAGCAAATAATCGTACAGTTTTACTTGCAAGTGCACAAGGTCAACTTAGTAGTATAGTGTGCGAATGCAAGATCATATCCACAGGGATTGGTAAATTTTTCTTTAGAATTAGTTTCACAATAATAAAATAAAAAAAAGAGAAATAAATATTGAGTTGAAATTAATAAAGATAAAGGCGTAGGGACTTGATATCCACCACTACTCATGCTACCACAACAAAACAGTATGCCAATGCTTTACTCATGTCATGAATACCTAATGGTCCTTTACTGCGTTATTGTCTCCGGATATATCATTGATTTAGGATATCATATATGATTGACCATTGCATTACTTGTAAAAACAGGAAGGGGATTTCTCATAATAATTTACAAAAGAATATATTTGGTGCTTTCACTATTATTTTCCGATTATGTATTTGAGATGTGAAATATGTAGTTGAGTTATAATTACTAAATTGATACAAGTTGAAACTGTGAAATTTAGAATGGATTCTTGGACCCTTGTGTTACTCATTATTGATTTTCTTTCACTTAATTCAATTGTATAATTTAATTCTCAACATTTTCTTAATATTGATTTTTAATTTTGTTTCCATTATTTTTTGCCTGAGACTTTGATTGTAGAACATTCTTTTCATGGGATCGACACCCCATTCTATACTGTTGCTACCGCGTATTACTGTTTGGGTGTAATTCAAATTTTGGCATAGTTGCCGGGGAGGGCGTCAGTCTACAAAGAGGTTTTCGGGAACTATCTTTCTGAACTCTTTCTTTTTAGTTTCTTTTTAATTCTTGCTTTAGTTTATTTTTTAGTTTTCTTTTATTCAAGAATTTTTTTAATTAATTAATAATTTAAATTAATAATTAAAAAAATAAATAAAAAAAGAGAGAGTCTTGATGGTATATGCGTTGGGATAGAGACGAACACAGACGATTGGTTAGAATCCTTCAGTTAGAATACCCATCGAATTACATTAGGAGTCAAACGGGTTCAAACACAAGCTCTAACACCATGAACAATCATGTGGATGACCCTGTTAGGACCCTAAATGACTACCTTCATCCTACACACACATCTACACCATCATGCATCGTGTTTTCACCAAACACACCATATACAGATTTCAAGCCGGGCATGATAGCATTGATACGCACCTTCCACGGTTTAGAAAGCGAAAAACCTTATGTTCACATTAGGGAATTTAAGAAAGTGGTGGCCACATATCATGGCAGACCTGAGGCTATTAACTCGGTTAAACTGAGGTTCTTTTCTTTTTCTTTGAAGGAAAAAGCAAAGAGTTGGCTATACTCTTTGCGGCCGAGGTCTATAGGTTCATGGGAAGAATTGATGCAAGCATTTTTCAATAAATACTTCCCATTTCACAAAATCAATGGTTTGAGAAGACAAATTTCAACCTTTACCTAAAAGGATAGCGAGACATTATATCAGGCATGGGAGAGGTATAATATTTTTTAAATATGTGTCCACACCATGGGTACGAGAGTTAGCGCGTCGTTAGTCATTTTTACGAGGGACTTACGAGTAGAAAGCGTCAATTCATAGAGATGATGTGCAACTTGGACTTTATGCAAAAGACCCCGATGACACAATTGAGTATATGAATGACTTGGCTGAGAAGGCCCACACTTGGACATGGCCCAGTGCTGTTGAAAGCACAAATAGAGCAAGACCAGTCGGGATATACCAACTTAGGGAAGAGGATAGCATAAAAGCCAAATTAGAGCGAATAACTCGAGAGTTTGAGCACTTGAGACCCAAGATGGTAGACTCACACATATAGTTGCAAGAGTCGAGTCACAAAGTGCTTGTTTCGTCTGTGGGGGAGTGGAACACTTAGCTCAGGATTGCCTGATTTATGTAGAGATTAAAGGGGTTTTTAATGAACAATGTAACACCTTAGAGATTTATAGGAAGCCTCATAATCCTTTTTCTAATACATATAATCTTGGTTGGAGTAACCACCCTGTAGACTGAGGTTTCAACCTAAAAGGGGGGTGAATTGGGTTTTTAAAACTTTGGCTAGTTAATAGCAACTTTATAAAACAGATAACACCACAAGCATATAAACAAGTAATATATGCTGTAAATAAAGAGTTTAAGGAATAGAGGATGCAACCTCAGTTTATAGTGGTTCGTCAATATCAGATTCGTTCCGACCCTATGTCCACTCTCTTCAAGGAACCTCCTTGAAGTAATCCACTAAGAAACTTAGTCGTGCAACTTCACGGGTGTTACACAAACCTTATAATCAATCCCTTCCTCTTGGAAGCAAAAATCCCTTCATCTCAGAAGCAAAGTCCCTTCCTCTCGGAAGCTAATCTCTTCCTTTCGGAAGCTAATCCCTTTACAATAAATGCTGTAAAGTAAATGGTAGAGAGCTAACAACGAAAGCTTATACAATTGAATAATATCTCTCTTTCAAGGTAAAGCTTGAAGAATGGCTCAACAATAAATATTTCAAAGCTTTTGTGTATCAATGAGTAAAACTTGATTGAATGTGTGATCTTCTTATTTGAAATGCTCAAGAGAGTGGGTTTATATAGCCTTGATGTAATATGGCCGCTTTGTACTATTTTGGTATGATTTGGTGCAATTTGTGCTGAAATCTTGCATCTCAACGGTCATATTTTTTTGAACTACCAATCGACTTGGTCTCAGTACAAGTCAACTGGGTCAAGGTTAAAAATCTAATTTTCAAGTCTATTGAAGGTACTAGTCGACTGGGTATGACTTACCAGTCGACTGGGGATCTTTTGCCTAAAGTACCAGTCGATTGGTATGTGTGACCAAGTCGACTAGGGACATACTGTCCCATATACCAGTCTTCTGGTATAAGTGCCCAGTCGACTGGGTTGCTTAACAACCCAGTTTTTTCATGCTGTGAAATGTTTTTAACTTAAAACGTTTGATTGAAAATTTCTGTAAAAATGTTTTTCAAAAGGAGCCATAAGACAAGCTTTTTACCTGAACAAGCGAGATTTACAACTTTTTTAAATACCTTGTCCCTATACTAGTTCTTCTATCTTAACTTGGTGTTTGATTCGGGTTGAGTTCTTGCACTTTGATCCTTGGTTGAATGCTTTTATTTCTTAACACACTTAGATAGCACTGTTAGTATAATAAGAGTTGTGTTTTGTCATCATTAAAATATAGGTGAGGGTCAACAATCTCCTCATTTTTTATGATGACAAAACTTATGAGAGAAAAACAGTTTTAAAAACTAAGTGTTAGATTTTTTTGAAAATCGGGCAGAGTCTCCTTTGTTTTTTGAATAAAACCAACCTGTACAAAGGTAAAGAATAGTTTACATATAACCCAACCAATCAAGTCAACATATATAATCATATACCAAGTACTTTAGAGTAATGCTCCCCCTAAATCTATGCACTAGTTTGAGTTTACACCTCTTTTTCTCATTTTCTCATTTTTCTCCCCCGTTTTGACACCAGCAGAAAAGGGGATAGGAGACCAAAAATAATCTATTTAGATACCATAGACATGAAGAGCATATGTATACAAACTGTACTAAAAATTTGGCATCATTCAGAGTCCAAAAGCCTTCCCCGGAAGAACCAGAAGTTTCCATACATGCAGAAGTAGTTTTAAAGCATTTATCCGAATATAAAGAGATATAAAGCATGCAACTATATTACACATATGTAAAACAAGTACATGAAATAAGTTTAAGCATGAACCATCATCATATATAACAATAGTCTATACAAAATGGGCTTCGAATAGCCGAAACAGAAGTACAAATACAATAAAATATGAAAATATGTTCGTACTAAGAACAATGAAAAGCTACAAAAAAAATGTACATAAAAAAGAAGACAGAAAACAACTAAAAGAGCGGGAGATTTAGAGTCATCATGGATGAGATCCTGAAGTTCAGCTAGATAGCGCTCGGTATGCTCATGGTGCAACTCGAAGTCATCTTGGAGAGAGCGGAGGTCTTGATGCATGGCGTCGACTGTGGAGCTCAAACTCTGGAAGCCGGACTGCATAGTCAGCTGGAGGCTTATGATAGCCTGAAGGAGATCACTATAACCAGCTTGACTAGCACTCAAGTCACCCATAGGAGGTGCTCGGTCATCCGTATCCATAGCAGCAGCAGCAGCAACATCTGGACCCTCGTCCTCTTTATCACTGTTGTCGTCCTCTCCTATCCGAATGTGCTTCCCGGCCTTGGAGTAGATGAAGCCATCTCGGACTGTGCATCCCATATTTTTTAGTGATGAGACATTGATGATATCCTTGAGGCTGATATCCTGAGCCTCGGAAGCGGGGAGAGGTACCCGAAAGTGCTGGAGGATGAGCGTGATGAGTATCTCGTAGGGAAGGCATCCAGATTCACTCTCTGCGCCATTAATCATGTTGGCGAGCAGCAGAGGGTAGATATTGAAGTGGTGCCCAGTTTTAAGGCACCAAATCAATACGATATCTATCTTAGATAGATACCCCCGATTCCTGAGTCTTGGGTGGATGATCCAACTCACAATGAGGTTGAACAATTTCGAGTCTAGGGGCATGTCACTACATGTGTGAAATGTAGTGGGTCAAAACACATAGTTAGGGTCGCCCTTAATTATCTGGCATGCCTCCTCAAACTTGAAATTGTCTGCCCATCCATCTAGACTCCATTGGATCCCTCCCACAGGGATCCTTAAGATGCTCATGAAGAGATCAGTATTGACCTCAAACTCCACACTGATAACACTGGTTCTGAACCTCAGAGCTAGTGGACTAGGTTTCACCAAGTTCACATAGAATTGATGAATCAGTCTTGGGTGGTACTTCTCATGTATCTTAACTAGTGGGGTCAAGTTTATTGCCTCAAAGGCAAGTAATATATCAAAATTACCATGATAAATAGAGTCGAAGTTAACAACACTACCTATCATGATTTTCTTGTGCTGAATAATAGAGGTATACCTGTCTTTCCCTGCCGGGCTAGAAAACAGAGAATCATCAAGCTCTGTTCTGGGCTTCTTGCTTGATGAGCCCGCCACGTCCTTCCCCTCGATAATCCGGAGCCATGGATTTGGTGGACCTTAGCCTTGTAGGCCCATGTGGTCCCCCAACGGTTGTTTTTATATGGATTCTATCAGACATTTTGGTATAAATGTGAGTTTTGGGTAAAAGAGGGTTTTAAGTGAAAATGGGAGATTTCAACCGTAAAAAGTTGAAATAGATGATGTGGATGAGTAGATCAAGGTGTTTAGGAAGTGTTTTGATGGTTTTTAATTAAAATGAAGAGATTTTGTAGAGAGAGAAAGCTAGGGTTTTTGAAAATGGCGTAAAAATCTGGAAAAAATGAAGAGCCTATTTATATAATCGCGATACCAGTCGACTGGGGTTAGGGTACCAATTGACTGGGTCCTTTGCAGAGATGAAGAGTTTTGCATACCAGTCGACTGGGTCAGGGTGCCAGTCGACTGGATGAATTGGTAGACCGATACCAATCAACTGGGCAGTTCATACTAGTTGACTGGGTTGATAACTGAATTTCAAAAAATGGCTCCAAATAAGGTCTTGATATACTAGTCGACTGGTATAGTGGTACCAGTCGACTAGAAGATTGGGCAGAGACTTACCAGTCGACTAGGATAGACTTACCTATCGACTGGAGACTTAAGAAAATTTCTAGTCTTGAGTCTTAGCACGAAATTTGTTTATCTATGCCATCTTGAGTGAGGGAGATATTAAATAAGGATTAATACTCTTTCACTAGATGCAAGTATGCATAATGATGAATGATAAAGCAATCAGACATACAGTTTATCATAATCTGACAATCCAATTAACAGTCTAATTTTGCAGAAACTAGCTTCACTTAGAGGTTTTGTAAGAATATCAGCTATTTGATCTTCTGAAGGTATGAATTCTAGTCTTATATCACATTTTTTAGCATTTTCTCTTAAGAAATGATGTCTAATTTCTATGTGTTTAGTTCTAGAGTGCTGAATAGGGTTCTTGGTTAGGTTGATAGCACTAGTGTTATCACAATGTATAGGGATACTTTTAAAGATCATGCCATAGTCTTCTAGTTGTTGTTTCATCCATAACACTTGGGCACAACAACTTCCAGCTGCTACATATTCCGCCTCGGTGGTTGATAGTGCAACGAAGTTTTGTTTCCTGGAAAACCAAGAGGTTAACATTGCACCTAAGAATTGGCATGTTCCACTTGTGCTTTTTCTATCTAACCTACACCCAGCAAAATCAGCATCTGAATATCCTACAAGCTAAAAAGATGAATCTCTAGAGTACCATAATCCTAGGGTTTGAGTTCCTTGTAGATATCTAAGGATTCTTTTCACTGCAATTACATGTGATTCCTTAGGATTAGCTTGAAATCTAGCACACATGCATACACTGAACATTATATCAAGTCTACTTGCAGTCAAATAAAGTAAAGCTCCTATCATACTTCTATAGTATTTAGTATCTACACACTTACCTCCTTCATCAAGATCAAGTTTTGTAGATGTGCTCATAGGTGTACCAAGAGGCTTTGAGCTTTTCCTCCCAAACCTCTTTAGTAGGTCTTTAGTGTACTTTGATTGATTGATGAAGATGCCTCCTTTTTGTTGTTTGATTTGAAGTCCAATGAAGTAGGTAAGCTCTCCCATCATGCTCATTTCAAATTCACCTTGCATGCACTTGGCAAACTCTTGACACATAGATTCATTAGTAGCACCAAATATAATATCATCAACATATATTTGGACTAGTAGAGTGTCATTTAAGTGAGTTTTTGTGAAGAGGGTTGTGTCTACTTTATCTTTTATAAAATTATTGTCAATTAAAAATTTACTTAGTCTTTCATACCATGCTCTTGGAGCTTGCTTCAACTCATATAGAGCTTTAGAAAGCTTGTAGACATGATTTGGAAGACAATGATTCTCAAATCCAAGAGGTTGCTCAACATAAACCTCTTCCTCTGTAAAGCCATTTAAAAAAGCACTTTTTACATTCATTTGAAATAACTTAAACTTATTAAAGCATGCAAAGGCTAATAACATTCGAATAGCTTCTAATCTAGCTATGGGAGCATAGGTCTCATCAAAGTCTATTCTTTCTTCTTGATTATATCCCTTAGCAACTAGTCTAGCCTTGTTCTTAGTTACTATTCTATTTTCATCCATCTTATTTCTAAATACCCATTTAGTTCCTATTATTGTATGATTCTTAGGTCTAGGAACTAGATTCCAAACATTGTTTCTTTCAAATTGATTTATTTCTTCTTGCATTGCAATTGTCCAATCATTATCCTTTTCGCCTTCAATAAATGTCTTAGGTTCTATTTAACACAAATAAGCTACATAATTGCAAATATTTCTAATAGAGGAACGAGTTCTTACCCCTTGTGAAGGATCATCAATCACATTATCAATCGGGTGATAATTTACATACCTCCAATCTTTGGAAAGACTATCCTCTTGTCGGCTTGTAGATGGTTGGTCCGATTTGAGAGTTTTCATCTCTTTATTTGTTTGAGATAGACCCTTCTTTGGGTCAACAATGGGAGTAGGTGTTTCTGTTCTTGGAATAAAATCTGCATCATCATTAAAAGAAACTTCTCTACTACTAATTGGGTTAGATTCATCAAGAGTTACATGTATGGATTCTTCTATAAGCCTTGCTAGAGGTTCTCTTATTGAAGACTCTATAAGCCTTGCTAGAGGTTGAATATCCTAAAAAGATCCCTTCATCGGTCTTAGAGTC
Organism: Bretschneidera sinensis; assembly: GCA_023935145.1. Lineage (NCBI taxonomy): Eukaryota > Viridiplantae > Streptophyta > Magnoliopsida > Brassicales > Akaniaceae > Bretschneidera > Bretschneidera sinensis. The sequence goes on from CM043699.1 coordinate 85,813,463, forward strand.
AAATTTACCCAAGTTAGTTTTATTTTTATTTAGGATGAAACATTTACAACCAAAATTACGAAAATAGGAGATATTAGGCTTTCTGCCTTTCCATAATTCATATTGAGTTTTGTCAAGCATAGACCTAATTAAAATTCTATTCAAGATATAGCAAGAAGTGTTTACTGCTTCAGCCCAAAAGTATTTTGGTAAACTATTTTCACAAAGTATTGTTCTTGCAAATTCTTCTAGAGCTCTATTTTTCCTCTCAACAACTCCATTTTGTTGAGGAGTTCTAAGAGCTGAAAAGTTGTGATCAATTCCATTTTCATCACAAATTTTTGAAAAATTTTGGTTTTCAAATTCTTTTCCATGATCACTTCTTATGCTTGAAATACAAATTCCTTTTTCATTTTGAACCTTTTTGCAAAAGTTTTCAAATCATCTGAAAGCTTCATCCTTGTAAGAAATAAAGATAACAAAGGTATATCTTGAATAGTCATCAACAATAACAAGAGCATATTGATGGCCACCTAGACTAATGGTACTTATTGGACCAAATAAGTCCATATGCAAAAGTTCCAATGGTCTAATAGTTGAGACTACATTCTTTGATTTAAAAGAAATCCTAGTTTGTTTTCCCATTTGACAAGCATCACATACTTTGTCTTTTTCAAAATTGATTTTGGGAAGTTCAATGACTAAATCTTTTCTAGAAATGATTTTAAGCAAATTCATGTTCACATGACTAAGCCTTCTATGCCATAGCCATGGATTTTCACTAGTTGCTGGAAAACATTTTTCAGTTTTGGAATTCAAGGATTTTTAATCAACTATATAGACATTTTCATGTCTATGTCCAACAAACTTGATCTTGTTACTCTTGATGTCTATAACTAGACAATGAGAGGTTTCAAATGTGACTTTGTTACCTTTGTCACAAAGTTGACTAATACTTAGTAAATTTGGCTCAAGGCCTTGCACTAGCAATACATTATCTATGGTTGAGAAATCATTACCAACTTTTCCATGCCAGATGATCTTTATTTTTCTGTTGTCTCCAATGGTGACAAGCCCACCATCTTTTATAGTTAGATAATTGAATACACTTTTATCACCGATCATGTGTTTTGAGCATCCACTATCAAGGTACCAACAGTTACCTTTTTCTTTGGTGTGGAGACATATCTATATCACACAAGGATACACAATGGCATTTTTAGGTACCCAAAATTTCTTGGGTCCTTTGGGTTAGTCATTGAAAATACGGTTCCTTTTGGGACCCATACTTTCTTAACAGCAAATGGTGATCTATAGACATGTTGATAATGCACAATCCTAGGATGATAGTTATTGAAATTTCTAGGAGTGTTTAGTTATGCATGCCTATAATGCTTAGGATATGAGTTCCTTGGATACATGTTTCTATTGTGAGGAATATGAATATTCATGTCATTTCTAGAAAATGTATGAAGATGATTTCTAGGATACATGCTTGCATTTTCATGAGTATGCATATTATTTTTAGAATAACAATGATAGTAATTCCTAGTATATGCTTATGTAGGATGCAAGTTCTGATTATGCCTATTGTTTCTAGGATGCACATGATGGTTATTCCTAGGATATGTATAAGCATTTCTTGAATGAGCATACATATAAGCATGAGTATTTCTAGGATTTTCCATTTTTGTATATGCATTAGAATTTGCATTTCTAGACATTCTAGCATTCATTGAGGATGTGCTTTTGACCTTGCTAGTGATCTTTGAAGTAGAGGCTTCATTCACAAAACGGGCTTTCATGAATAAGCTCTCTTTTGATTTTTGCTTGCCTAATGGAGAGTATCCTAACCCGGATTTTCTTCCACTTAATCTTTGGCAAGAAAGCACTTCATCAAGCTTTTCTTTTCCAAGCATGAGTCTAGATATAGTGCCATTCAATTCTAATATCTTATTCTTTAAGTTTTCATTTTCATCTTTTAGGAAATCTTGAGAAGAATCATAAAGCAATGAAGATAGTTTATCTTTTTCTTCTCTTAGACTTATCATTTCTTTAGAAAGAGATGATACCTCTTTCTTAAGAGTTGAGTTCCTAGAATTGAATTTCTTCAATTCATCATGCATTTCATTTATGACTTCTAACAATTCTTCACTACTACTAACAATGTTATTTTTAGAAGAAGGAGAAGATAATACCTCATTTTCATCATCAATTGCCATAAGGCATAGGTTAGCAATTTCCTCATATCTGATTTCTTTATCCGAGAAGTCCTCTTCTTCGTTATCACTCCAAGTGGTTGCTATCATAGCTTTCTTCTTGAAGTTCCTGTATGGTTTGCTTGTTATCATACAATCGACCTTGATGTGACCGGGCTTTTTGCATCCATAGCACACAAGTGGTTCCCTTTTTTAAGTGGGATCCTTTATGTAAGGTTTCTTTCTTTTCTTCAAGAACCTATGAAATCGTTTGGTGATTAAAGCCATCTTACCATCTTCTTCGCTGCTCTCCGCCTCTTCTTCCGATTCCTCTTCTTTGTTGTATGTAGAGGCTTTGAGAGTAATCACCTTTTTCTTCTTCAAATCATCATTGACAATGAGATTCATTTCTTCCATCTCATATGTCAACAATGACCCAAGAAATGTCTCAATATCAAGTTTGTCGAGATCTTTGGCCTCCATGATGGCCGTCTTCTTTGCTTTCCAAGTGGGTGGCAAAGATTTTAAGATTTTTTTTGTTAGTTCAAATTCCTCAATGTTCCTACCAAGAAGCTTAAAACCATTAACAATAGTTGTGAAATGTGAGTGCATTTGAGAAATTGTTTCGTTAGGAGACATTCTAAAAGATTCATATTCAGATACTGGCATATAGATTTTTGATTTTTTAACCCTCACTAGTTCCTTCATATGTAACTTGCAATTTATCCCATATCTCCTTAGCCAAAACACATGCAAAGATTTTATTGTAATCAGATATATCTAAAGCACAATGTAAAATACTTGTGGCTCTACTATTGAGAGACATCATTCTACAATCCTTATCATTATACTCAGTTTTGAGTTTAGGCATTGTATGATTGATTTTTCCAATAGTTATTTCCTTTGATGGAATTCTAGGTCCCTCTTCAATGACTCTCCATAGATTATAATCTTGTCATTCGACAAAGATTTTCATCCCCTTTTTCCAATAGTTATAGTTGGAGCCATTGAACAAAGGAGGCCTAGTGTAGGAGGGTCCCTTAGAATAGCTATTTGCTGCCATCGGATCAACTCAAGGATATTAAGCCTAAAATTGAGAACAAGGCTCTGATACCAATTGTAGACTGAGGTTTCAACCCAAGAGGGGGGGTGAATTGGGTTTTTAAAACTTTGGCTAGTTAATAGCAAGTTTATAAAACAGATAACACCACAAGCATATAAACAAGTAATATATGCTGTAAATAAAGAGTTTAAGGAATAGAGGATGCAAACTCAGTTTATAGTGGTTCGACAATATCGGATTCGTTCTGACCCTACGTCCACTCTCTTCAAGGAACTTCTTGAAGTAATCCACTAAGAAACTTAGTCGTGCAACTTCACGGGTGTTGCACAAGCCTTACAATCAATCCCTTCCTCTTAGAAGCAAAAATCCCTTCCTCTCGGAAGCAAAGTCCCTTCCACTCGAAAGCTAATCTCTTCCTTTCGAAAGCTAATCCCTTTACAATAAATGCTGTAAAGTAAATGGTAGAGAGATAACAATGAAAGCTTATACAACTGAATAATATCTCTCTTTCAAGGTAAAGCTTGAAGAATGGCTCAACAATAAATATTTCAAAGCTTTTGTGTATCAATGAGTAAAAACTTGATTGAATGTGTGATCTTCTTATTTGAAATGCTCAATAGAGTGGGTTTATATAACCCTGATGTAATATGGCCGCTTTGTATTGTTTTGGTACGATTTGGTGCAGTTTGTGCTGAAATCTCATGTCTCAACGGTTATATTTTTTTGAACTACCAGAAGACTGGGTCTTAGTAGAAGTCGACTGGGTCAAGGTTAAAAATCCAAATTTTAAGGCTATTGAAGGTACTAGTCGACTGGGTATGACTTACCAGTCGACTGGGGATCTTCTACCCAAAGTACTAGTCGACTGGTATATGTGACTCAGTCGACTAGGGACATACTATCGCATATACCAATCCTCTGGTATAAGTACCCAGTCGATTGGGTTGCTTAACAACCCAGTTTTTTCATGTTTTGAAACGTTTTTAACTTAAAACGTTTGATTGAAAATTTCTGTAAAAATGCTTTTTCAAAAGGAGCCATAAGACAAGCTTTTTACCTGAACAAGTGAGATTTACAACTTGTTTAAATACCTTGTCCCTATATTAGTTATTTTATCTTGACTTGGTGTTTGATTCGGGTTGAGTTCTTGCACCTTGATCATTGGTTGAATGCTTTTCTTGCTTAACACACTTAGATAGCACTATTAGTATAATAAGAGTTGTGTTTTGTCATCATTAAAATATAGGTGAGGGTCAACACACCCAAACTTTAGTTGGAGGCCTGACTCAAACCAACCCACACACGCACATGCACAACTACCTGTGTTATACCCTGTAACCTCATACAATGCGCAACCTAATAGAATCCCTTTAGAGGAAAAATTAAACACATTTATGGAGTCACAAGGTAAAATTATTTAGAGATTAGAAACTGTTGTGACACAGGTAATGGAAGAGAACAAAGAAATTAAAAATCAAATAACTAAGCTAACAAGTTCTCTCGCAGTGCAAGAGTGAGGCAAATTCCCATCTTAGCCTCAATCAAATCCAATGGAGCAACATATGGCACAAACTTCTACTTCAGATTCACAAATATCACAAAGATCAATGCCATAACTACTCAAGTCAGATGACGTCCACTAGCACGTCTCTGAGCACCGAGGAGAATGCCCCCAAGAACGAGTCAAATGAAAAATTTTCGATTTAATTCCCTTTTCCCCAAGCACTCCGACCAAAAGGAAAAAAATCTGAAAATACAAGGTGAGATCCTTAAACATTTGAAGCAAGTTAAGATTAACTTGCATTTGCTTTATGTGAACCTATGCAAAGGTGATAAAGGATCTATGCACCATAAAAAAGAAGCATCAAGTTAAGAAGACTGCGTTCTTGACTGAGCAAGTAAGTGTGGTGATTGAGCAAAAGACACCACTCAAATATAAAGACCCAGGGTGTCCCATGATCACTTGTCAAATTAGGACTCATGAGATTGATCAAGCTTTGCTGGATTTAGGACCCAGTGCGAACCTAATACCTTACACTGTCTACTTGTAACTGGGTTTAGGAGAGATCAAACCCACATCTATGGTACTACAGTTGGCCGATTGGTCGACTAAGCAAACAAGAGGGATAGTCAAAGATGTACTGATACAGATAGATAAGTTTTACTAATTTTCTCATTCTGGATATTCATTCTGTGGTTGATATGGATTCTAAAGTTCCAATCATTTTAGGAATACCTTTTCTGGCCACCTCTAAGTCTCTTATTAATTGTAGGAATGGTCTAATGAAGCTATTTTTTGGGAACATGACTCTAGAGGTCAAAATTTTCAACATCGAAAGACAACCACATGATGATGATGATTGTTATCATACTTATATGATAGACACACTGATCCCAGAAGAGGCTCACTTGAGCAAAAATTCAGAATCTTTAGAGTATCTCCTTGGTATTTTTGATTCTGAGAGTTCACTTTATCCTGACGATGTTTTCTATGTTTCTGCTATTTCAGGATCAAAGGATAAAAGAGAACAAAAATGGCAACCAAGCCTTAAGGAGTTACCAAGAGATGGAGAGAGACCTAAGCCATCTGCTGAGGAGACTCTAAAGGTTGACTTAGCGACACTACCTGAGGGACTCAAACATGCATTCTTGGGACCAGGTGATACCTTTCCTGTTATTATTTTCTCTGTACTTAGTGATTCACAAGAAAAGAAATTGATTGACATGCTAAGTGAGCACAAAGCTATATTAGGATGGATAATTGCTGACATTAAAGGTATTAGCCCCTTGATATGTTCCCATAGGATCTATTTAGAGGAAAGAGCTAACCCCTATAGAGACCTCCAGAGACGACTTAACCCCTCTATGAAAGAAGTTGTGAAAAATAAAGTTTTAAAGTAATTAGATGCGGGTATCATTTACCCCATCTCTGATAGCAAATGGGTTAGCCCGACTCAGGTAGTACTTAAAAAGTTTGGGGTAACTGTGGTAACCAACTCGGAGGGGATGCCTGTTCCTATCAAGGTAGTGACGAGGTGGCGCATGTGCATAGACTATAGAAAACTTAATTTCATCACCCGCAAATATCACTTCCCACTTCCATTTTTAGACCAAATCTTAGAATGTGTAGCTGGCCATCCCTTCTATTGCTTTCTAGACGGGTATTTGGGATATTATCAGATAGAGATTACATTAAAAGATTAGGATAAGACTATGTTCACATGCCCATTTGGTACTTATGCATTCTGGCGTATGCCTTTTGGACTGTGTAACGCACTGGTTATATTTTCAAAGATGCATGATGAGTATATTTAGTGATATGGTCGAAAAATTTATGGAAGTCTTTATGGATGATTTGACTGTGTTTAGCGATTCTTTTAATTCATGCCTACTCCATTTACAAGTTGTTTTGAGTAGATGTGAAGAAAAAGGTGTAGTGATTAATTGGGAAAAATCATGGTTCCCTCCGGACTAGTTTTAGGGCACATAATTTCTGAAAAAGGGATCGAAGTGGATAAATCAAAAATAGAATTGATCTTTAAATTGTCTACACCCAAAACTGTTAAGGATGTTAGATCCTTTCTTGGGCACGCTGATTTATACAAAGTTTCTCTGCTATATCTAGACCATTGTGAAACCTTCTAGCTAAGGAAGCCATGTTCAATTGGACACAAGAGTGTGAGGACGCTTTCCAAACACTCATTGATAGGTTTACGTCTGCCCCCATTATGCAGTCACCAGATTGAAATTTACCGTTTGAAATTATGTGTGATGTGAGTAATTATGCAGTGGGGGCAGTTTTGGGACAACGAAGGGAGGGGAAGCCCTTTGTTGTATACTACGCTAGTAAAACTCTTAATAATGTACAAATGAATTATTCCACTATTGAAAAAGAATTGCTAGCGGTAGTCTTTGCCCTAGATAAATTCCGTGCTTATCTGATTGGTACACCTATCACTATTTTTACTGACCATGCAGCCCTTAAGTACTTTCTTTCAAAGAAATATGCTAAGGCAAGATTGATTAGGCGGATTTTACTCTTTGCAGGAATTTGATTTAACAATTAAGGATAAGAAGGGGGTGGAGAATGTGGTAGCAGATCACTTGTCTCGCCTGGAGTTCAATGAGTCTGTCGATGGGCCATCCGAGATGACTTCCCCGACAAACATCTATTCACCATAAGCCAAGTACCATGGTATGCGCACATTGTAAATTACTTGGTTTTCGACGAAATACCATCCACATGGAGCGCACAAGATAAGCGCAAATTTTTGGTTGAGGTAAGAAATTTCTATTGGGATGACCCTTATCTTTATAAGTATTGCCCTGACCAAATTATGAGGCGGCAAATCCCTACAGTTGAGATTGATAGTGTCTTACATTTTTGTTATAGTTCAGCTTGTGGCAGTCACCTTTCAATGAAAAAGACTGCCACAAAAATTCTACAATTTGGATTATATTGGCCTTCTCTGTTTAAATACACTAACAATTTTTGTCATTCTTGTGATATATGCCAAAAGCTTGGTGCTCTGTCCCGAAGGCATATGTGCCCCTTAACCCGATTCTTGTCATTGAAATATTTGATTGTTGGGGGATCGATTTTATGGGACCCTTTCCACCTTCCTTTGGGTATCTATATATCTTGCTTGCAGTGGACTATATGTCCAAATGGATAAAGGATGTGGCATGCCGAAACAAAGACAACAATGCTGTTGTCAAATTTCTTAAGGAAAACATTTTCTCCAGATTCGGCACGCCTCGGGCTAGTGATCAAGGCATTCATTTCTATAACCGTTCTTTTGAGGCTTTGATGCGCAGGTATGGAGTGCACCACAAGGTCGCTAACACCTACCACCCATAGATGAATGGCCAGACCAAATTGGCCAACCGAGAGGTGAAGCAAATATTGGAGAAGACGGTGAACCCGAATAGAAAGGATTAGTCTTTGTGCCTTCTGATGCTCTTTAGGTTTACCGTACTGCTTACAAGACCAATCTCGGGATGTCTCCGTACCCATTTGTTTATGGAAAAGCTTGCCATATATCAGTTGAGTTAGAACATCGTGCTTATTGGGCTTTAAAGAGCATTAACTTTGATATTAATGATGGATGAATTCATAGGAAGCTTCAGTTGGCTGAGATTGAAGAGTTGCGAAATGATGCCTACGACAACTCCAGAATCTACAAGGCAAAGATAAAGGCAGCTCATGACAAGAAAATTCTGAGGAACCATTTTGAGGCCAATTAATGAGTCCACCTCTATGACTCAAGGCTTCACCTTCATCTCGGTAAGCTAAAATCGAGATGGACCGGCCCATTCGTGGTTAAGAAAGTCTTTCCCAATGGTTCGATTGAGATAAAAGATTCAAAAGATGGTAGAGATTTTGAGTGAATGGGCAACGTCTGTAGCACTATGTGGGGAAAGTAAAGGAACCAGAGGAGATCTCTCTGGTTGCCCCTGTCTACTTTGATTAATGTTCGGTACTTCTATCTATATTATATTTTACTGCTTTCTACTTTAGTTTCTTTTGTTTTGCTTTGTTTGCTTTTATGTTTTGTTTTATGTGATGCAGGTTTACCTACGCTACGTTATTGGAGTTCTTCTCTCCCGTCGGTATGACATTCTTATCTTTTGGTGACTATGAGGACACTATCACATTATGGTTGAGGGTGATAGCTTATGCATGCTTGTTATATATTGTTTTGTGGGGAACTATCATGCTATGTTTGTGAGATTTAGTGAATTTTTGAACTGTTAATACATGATTACAACTCTATTTTCATCAAGGTCCAATGACACTATCTTGATTAACACTGACTGTTTTCTAGAAACTCATTTATGTGATATTAAGCTTTGTGGATTATTTAGAGAGTGATGCATATGATTTTTTGTTTTTAACCATGTTTGAAGCACATTTGTTTTTATTGAGTGGAGAGTCTGAGAAAACTAGCATTGTGAATTTTTATTGCCTACTTGAATTGGTTTTATTGCTATTTGAGATGCTTTATTTGGTTAGTCTGAGAAATGTTTTGGTTAGTCGTCAAAGCCTTCGAATCCATCATTGACATTTGCGCGGAGTTTTGGTCGTTGAAAATATTTTGGGAATTAATCTTCTTCCATAAGTTTATTTATTTATATTGTAATTCTCTAAAAGAAAAAGAATAAAAAGAGAAGAAAAAAAATCATTCTTCTATCAGCTTATTTATTTATATTGTAATTCTTTAAAAGAAAAAGAAAAAAAAAAGAGAGAAGAAGAAAAAAATAAGAAGAAGAAAATATCAGTTTTTGTTTACTTTGGTTTTCAGTTTGTATTCGAAAGAAGGAAGATTCAACAATTTAAGAAAGATAAGTTGTCGCACCACACTCAGAAGAAATGAGCTTCAACACCAAGACTTATTGATTAACCATTGAAATTTTGAGGCATTATATTGGTAAGTTAGATAAAGTGTTTTGAATTGTATGATTAGCCTATCTTGTTGTCGATTCTTGTTCACTTGCTTATCCTATATTGCTTGACCCTTTCACTGAGTGCTTTTTTTTGCTTTCCAACTCCACGAGTAAATACCTTGCCTCTTTAAATTGATAAATACTTTACTTGTGAGGATAATGGAGTTAAGGCTTCTTTCTTGATTGAATTCAGAGTTTTATGCATCATTGGTTTGTAGTAAGAAGGTTTAGGCTTAGTGCACACACTCACAGTTTCTTAGAAGACATGATTTGAAAATCTCGTTAGCATTTGTGAGCTTTGGCCAATGTTTGTCTGAATGCTAGATACTTCTGCAAAATTCTCGGATAAACAACATTCATGCTATGTTACTTTTCATGCATTGCTATTTTGCTTGCATCACTAGGTACTAGCAATGAGCTGGTTGGGGGTTGGTATTAGTGCATGAAAATTCACTTCAGATATAGTTAATTATATGCATTTGTTGAGATTAATTTTGATTATTCATTGAAGTTCTTGACAAGTGTGGTCCTTTGGAGAATTTTGTGTTTTAGTGTGTTTTGCAGATTTAAAAAAACAAAGAAGCCTTAAATAAAAAAAAATATAAAATATGTTCGAAAAATCCACAACATCCGGACCAGTTCAGAGCAGGGAAACCGGGTTTCCCAAGAGGAGTGCAACAAAACCCATCATTTTTAGACTGTTAAAGATAAATTGAGCATTTTGCTAAGTCATGTTGTCACTAGCAAAGGGTGAAAATGAGTTTCACTAAATTGCCAGAATTACCCGTGCAGATCAATCATTTTTACAGATTAAACTGTATTGATTCAGGAAGAACCATGAGATGACCCATATATGTTGGAAAGATCCAGATGTCTATTTTCTGGAGAATTTTGCGGCTCATAAATATGATTTTTCTAGAGAAAGTTATGGCAGTTTTAGTATATAAAGGTCAGGTTGTGCATGATTTCAGTGTGGCAGAAGTGAAGAAGCTATTAAATTCAAATTTTTTTTTTTTGGGATTTGAACGACCTGGACAACAGCGGAAGCACACGTCCTGAACAGAAACCCTAGGGCGACTTTTCTGTCTACAAAGCTGTCTCTAGACAACTATATAGAAGATTTTATACTCAGAGAATATATGGCTGAACAGGGGGTTAAAGAGATACACATTGAATTTCTAAAAAGCTGTTGTGATTATGTATTATCGGCTAGGCTAAGTTTTAACCAAAGCGAAGAGATGAACTCCTAGACATAGCGGGTTTAGCTTGTATTTAATTCAATATTTGTGTTTTTAACATTGAATAATTATTTTGAGCTGTTCTCTTTATTTAATATTGAAGTTGATGTTTTTGTGTGACAGAAAATTATATTTTCTTCTCCCATACATTTTATTTAACTCCGGTGATTGTTGTTCTTTTTCTCCATATAAGTTCAGTCATGCTTCTCTTATGTGTGGAATTTAGGATGCAATTGATTTTGATATATTAATTATATATGTTGGTCATTTGCTGCGTTATTGTCTCCGGATATATCATCGATTTAGGATATCATATATGATTGACCGTTGCATTACTTGTAAAAACAAGAAGGGGATTTTTCATAATAATTTATAAAAGAATATTTTTGGTGCTTTCACTATTATTTTTCGATTATGTATTTGGGATGTGAAATACATAGTTGAGTTATAATTACTGAATTGATACAAGTTGAAGCTGTGAAATTTATGAGGGATTCTTGGACCCTTGTGTCACTCATTATTGATTTTCTTTCACTTAATTCAATTGTATAATTTAATTCTCAACATTTTCTTAATATTAATTTCTAATTTTGTTTCCATTATTTTTTGCCCGAGACTTTGGTTGTAGAACATTCTCTTCATGGGATCTACACCTTATTCTATACTACTTCTACCGCATAGTACTGTTTAGGCGTAATATAGGACGTGAGGTCCGACAATGGTTTTCTTTACTCGTATTCCCTCAGACATTTTGGAAAATTTCGTTTGGCGAGAGATTTTTGGGAAATAGATGAAGTTTCAATCGTGAAACTTTGAAAATGATGTGATTTGAAGGAGGATTAAGGGTTCTATGGAGTTATTTCAAGAGATTTCGGTCTAAAAACAAGGATTTTTTAGAGAGAGAAAGCTAGGGTTTTACAAAAATTGCGTAAAATCTGAGAGAAAATGAAGCGACTATATATAAAATTGCGATACCAGTCGACTGGGTCCTTTATAATTCCGGGATTTTTTGACATACCAGTCGACTGGGTCGAGGTACCAGTCGACTGGGTAAACTGGCAGTAAGACACCAGTCAACTGGGTTATCCTGAAAAGTTTCAAATTTTTGGCTGCAAATATTGTCTCGTGGTACCAGTCGACTGGGAAATTGGGTAGTGAGACACTAGTCGATTGTATTTACTCTACTAGTCTGTTGGGTTCATCAGAAGAAATTTCAAATTTTTGGGCTCCAAGTTTCTCGTGTGAAACCAGTCGACTGGGTCCTTATACTAGTCAACTGGTGAAATGGGCAGCGAGTTACCAGTCGACTGGATTGACTCAACTAGTCGACTGGTTAAATGGACAGAGAGATATCATTCGACTGAATCAAGCTACCAGTCGACTGGGTCTTTCATAAATCATAAAATTTTGAGCTTTAATTTGGAATTTTGCAAGAAATGATTTATCTATGCCATCTTGAGTGAGAGAGATATCAAATAGAAATTAATACTCATTTACTTGATGTCAAATATGCATATGATGAATGTAGATGCAATCAAACACATATTTTCATAATTTGTTAAGCCCATTAATAGTCTAATCTTGCTAAAGCTATCTTCGTTCAAGGGCTTAGTAAGAATGTCAACAATTTGGTCTTCCGAATGGATGAATTCTAATCTAATATCACCCTTTTGAGCATGGTCTCTTATAAAGTGATGTCTATTTCTATGTGTTTGGTTCTCGAATGTTGAATAGGGCTTTTAGTCAAGTTGATAACACTAGTGTTATCACAATGAGTTGGTATATGTTTAAAATTCATGCTATAGTCTTCTAATTGTTGTTTCATCCACAAAACTTGTGCATTATAACTTTTGGTTGCTATATATTCCTCTTCGGTGGTTGATAGTGCAATCAAATTTTATTTCTTAGAAAACCAAGAGGTTAACATTGCACCTAAAAATTGGCATGTTCCACTAGTGCTTTTTCTATCTAGCCTACAACCCACAAAATCAGTATCCGAGTAACCAGTAAGCTCAAAAGTTGATTTTCTGGAATACCATAACCCTAGGTTTTGAGTGCCTTGTAAATATCTTAGAATTATTTTTTATGGCAATTATATGTGATTCCTTAGGATTAGTTTGAAATCTAGCACACATGCATACACTGAACTTTATATCAGGTCTACTTGTAGTTAGATAAAGTAAAGCTCCTATCATGATTCTATAAGTTTTAGTATCTACAACTTACCTTCCTCATATAGGTCAAGTTTTATAGAGGTGCTCATAGGTGTGCCAATTGACTTTGAGCTTTCCATCCCAAACCTCTTTAAGAGGTCCTTGGTGTACTTTGATTGATTTATGAAGATTCCTCCTTTCAATTGTTTGATTTGGATTCTAAGAAAGTAGGTAAGCTCTCCCATCATGCTCATTTCAAATTCACCTTGCATACACTTAGCAAAATCTTGACACATGGATTCATTAGAAGAACCAAATATAATATCATCAACATATATTTGGACTAATAGTGTGTCATTATTGTGAGTTTCTGTAAAGAGGTTTGTTTTTAATTTTTTTTATAAAACCATTTTCAAACAAAATTTACTTAGTCTTTCATACAATGATCTTGGAGCTTGCTTCAAGTTATAGAGAGCTTTAGAAAGGTTATAGACATGGTTTGGAAGACTAGGATTTTCAAATCCAAAAGGCTGTTCAACATACACCTCCTCTTCTATAAAACCATTTAAAAAGGAACATTTTACATCCATTTGAAATAGCTTAAACTTATTAAAGCATGCAAAGGCCAATAACATATGAATGGCTTCTAATCTAGTTACAGGAGCATAAGTCTCATCAAAGTCTATTCCTTCTTCTTGATTATAACCCTTAGCAACTAGTATAGCCTTGTTCCTAGTTACTATTCCATTTTCATTCATTTTATTTCTATATACCCATTTAGTTCCTATAATTGTGTGATTCTTCGGTCTAGGAACTAGATTCCATACTTTATTCCTTTCAAATTGATTTAATTCTTCTTGCATAGCACTTATCCAATCAACATCTTTTTTAGCTTCTACAAAAGTTTTGGGTTCTATTTGAGATAAGTAAGCTACATAATTGCAAATATTTCTTATAGAGGATCGAGTTCTTACCCTTATGAAGGATCACCAATCACTTGATCGATTGGATGATAATTCGCATACCTCCAATCTTTGGGAAGATCATCCTATTGTTGACTTGTAGATGGTTGATCATGATTGTGAGCATCTACTGCTTGATTTTTTTGAGGTTGGCTCTCCTTCAGGTCAACAATGGGAGTATATGCATCCATTCTTGTAATATAGTATGCATCATCATTAAAAGATACTACTCTACTACTAATTGGGTTAGACTCATCAAAGGCAACATGCATGGATTTTTCAACCACTAGGGTTTTTTTGATAAAGACTCTATAAGCTTTACTTGAGTTTGAATATCCTAAGAATATTCCTTCATCGGTCTTTGAGCCAAATTTACCTAAATTAGTTTTATTATTATTTAGGATGAAACATTTATAGCCAAAAGCACGAAAATAAGGGATATTAGGCTTTTTACATTTCTATAGTTCATATGGGGTTTTATTAAACATAGGCTTAATTAATACTCTATTTAAAACATAGCAAGAAGTGTTTATGGCTTCCTCCTAAAAATATTTTGGCAAACCATTTTTGCAAAGCGTGGTTCTAGAAAATTCTTCTAGAACTTTATTTTTCCTCTCAACAACTCCATTTTGTTAAGGAGTTATAGGTGCTAAAAAATTGTGATCAATTCCATTTTCATCACAAAATTTTGAAAAGCTTTGGTTTTCAAATTCTTTTCCATGATCACTTCTAATACTTAAAATAAAGATCCCCTTTTCATTTTGAACATTCTTGCAAAAGTTCACAAATCCTTTATATGCTTCATCCTTGTAAGCAATAAAAATAACAAAGGTATATATTGAATAATCATCAACAATAACAAGAGCATATTGATGACCACCTAGACTAATGGTACTTATTGGACCAAATAAGTCCAGATGCAAAAGTTCCAATGGTCTAGAGGTTGAGGTTATATTTTTTGATTTAAAAGAAAGTCTTGTTTGTTTTCCCATTTGACAAACATCACACACCTTGTATTTTTCAAATTTGATTTTTGGAAGTCCAATGACAAAATCTTTTCTTGAAATAATTTTGAGCAAATCTATGTTCATATGGCTAAGTTTTCAAAGCCATAGTCATAGGTTTTCACTAAAGGTGGGAAAACATTTTTTATTTTCTGAATGCAAAGATTTTAAATCAACTATATAGACATTGTCGTGTGTATGGCCAACAAACTTGATCTTGTTACTTTTGATGTCTGTTACTAGACAATAAGAGGTTTCAAATATGACCTTGTTGCCTTTGTCACATAGTTGACTAATACTAAGTAAATTTGGTTTAAAGCCTTGTACATAGAAAACATGATCAATGGTTAAGAAATCATTACTAACTTTGCCATGCCCGATGATCTTTATGTCTATATTGTCTCCAATAGTGACGCGTCTGCCATCCCTTAGAGTTAGCTCTTTAAACATGCTTTGATCACCGGTCATGTGCTTTAAGCATCCACTATCAAGATACCAATAGTTACCTTTTTTCTTGGTGTGGAGACATATCTACATTACACAAGGATATACAATTGCACTTTTAGTTACCCAAAATTTCTTGGGTCCTTTGGGGTTAGTCCTAGAAAATACGATTCCTTTAGGGACCCATACTTTCTTAATATTATAAGGTACTCTATAACTGTAGACATGTTGATGATGCATGATCGTAGGATAATAGTTGCTGAAGTTTCTTGGATTTCTTAAATACGCATGCCTATAGTTCCTTGGATAAGCATTCATAGGATACATGTTTCTATTATGAAAGTTATGAACATGCATGTTATCTCTAGGAAATGTATGATGATAATTTCTAGGATGTGCACTTGTAGCATGTAAGTTATGAATATACATATTTTCTCTAGGATATACATGATGGTAATTCCTAGGATGTGTATTTCTAGCATGTGCATTTCTTGAATGATTATTCCCAGCATTTGCATGTCTTGAGTGAGCATACATATATGCATGTGTATTTCTATGATGTTTATCTCTAGTATATGCATTAGGATTTAAATTTACATTCTTAGACCTACTAGTATATATTGAGGGAGTGCTTTTAATCTTATAGTGGCCTCGGAGGTGGAGTCTTCATTCACACATGTTGCTTTCATGAACAAAGTCTCTTTTGACTTTTTCTTGGCTAATGGAGAATAACGCAAGCCGAATTTTCCTCCACTTAACCTTTGGCAAGATAGCACTTCATCTACATTTTCTTTTCTAAGCATAAGTCTAGATATTGTGCTATTCAATTCCATTATTTTCTTCTTTAAAATATCATTTTCATTTTTTTGAAAATCTTGTGATGAGTTTTAAAGTATGGAAGATAGTTTTCTTTTTCCTCCTTTAAGCCTTCTATCTCTTTAGAAAGAAATGAGACTTCCTTCTTGAGGGCCATACTTCTAGAATTGAATTTCTTTAATTCTTCATGCATCTCATTTATTACTTCAATTAATTCTTCACTACTGCTAACAATATTGTTATTATTAGATGGGAAAGAATTTGATACCTCATTTTCATCGTCGATTGCCATCAAGCATAGGTTGGCAATCTCTTCATATCCAACATCATTGTTCGAAGATTCTTCTTCTTCGTCATCACTCCTTGTGGTTGCGATTATAACTTTCTATTTGAAGCTCTTATATGGTTTGCTCGTTGTTGGATAATCGACCTTGATGTGACCAGGCTTCTTGCAACTGAAACACACAAGGGGTTCCTTTTTTGGAGTGGAATCCTTTGTGTAAGTTTTCTTACTATTTTTCAAGAACTTATAAAACCTTTTGGTGATTAATGCCATCTCACCATCTTCTCCGCTTCTCTCATTTTCTTCTTCATTTTCTTTCTCTTTGTTGCTTGTAAAGGCTTTGAGAGCAATTAACATTTCTCATCATCATTGACAACAGGATTCATTTCTTCCATCTCGTATATTAATAGTGATCCAAGGAGTGTATCGACATCAAGTTTGTCGAGATCTTTGGTCTCCGTTATAGTCGTCTTCTTTCCTTCCCAAGTGGATGGTAAAGACCTTAAGATCTTCCTCGTTAGTTCAAATTCCTCAATGTTCTTACCAAGAAGCTTAAACCGTTAATAATGGTAGTAAAGCGTGGGTGCATTTGAGAAATAGTTTCATTGGGAGACATTTTGAAAGATTATTGAGACCTTATGAGGTTATTGAGAAAGTTAGACTAGTTGTGAATAGCCTGGATTTGCCTCCAGAGTTGAAGTAGTGACATAATGTATTCCATGTTCCACTTTTGCGAAAGTGTTTACTTGATAATCTTATAATATTTCAAGCCAAGCTGTAGAAATTCAGAAAGATTCGACTTTTATACAAGTACCAGTGAGAATTTTAGACAAAAAAGAACAAGTCTTGTATAATAAAATAATTTCATTAGTTTAAGTTCTGTGGCGGAATAAGGATGTTGAAGAGAATATGTGAAAGCATAAGATAAATACAAAGAAATATTATTCAAAATTGTTTCTTGAGTTAGGTAAGGAAATTTCAGGGACGAAATTTTTATAAGGTGGGTAGAATTGTAATACCCGTATTTGTAAAGTAAGGGTAAATAAGTAATTTAATAAATATGACATGAAATTAAAATAATATATATATGCAAAGGATTTAGAATTGAATAAAATAATTCTTTTGAAAAAAAAATGGACGTGTGGGGCCGTAGTTACAAAGAAAATGAAAAAAAATAATGGATACGTCAAGTCTTGCAAAAAATGAGAAAAGAAAAGAAAAGAAAAAAAGGTTTTGTTTTTCTTAAAAAAAAAAAAAAAAAAGCCTGGCAGCAGGTATTGCCACCTACTGCCAAGGGAAAAAAGTGGTTGTGCATTAAGACAACCATGCCATTTCATGGAAAAAATATGGGGGTGAGGTTGCTGACTTTGGCTTTGAAACTTTGCATATATATATATATATTAACTTTAGTTTTTTTTTTATTATTTACTTACGGTTTTCCTTCAAATACAATTTAAATTACTCCCTTTCTCTAAACACTTGGGCACCGAAAGAAATGTTAAAAGAGCAAAATTTTGAAGAGGTTTACGGAAGAATTTTATAGATAGTCACGGGAAGCGCTAAGAAAAACAGAAGGTAATAACGTGAAGTTTATTTTTGAAATTTAGCATACATAAAATTTCCCAGAATTCAAAGTGACAATTTTCAAAGGATGTGAATTATGGAAGAATTGAAGAATAAATTAGAAATTTTAATATAAATATTATGTCAGGTGTTGACGATCAGCAACCAGGAAAAATTACTAAAAGGAGGAGGAAAGGCAATGAGGTGATCCATGGGTAGCTCTAAATATTACATAGTGAGTTAGATTCACTTAAAGTAATCAAGATAAATATGAAATATGTAGTGATAATATTAGAATAAATCATTAACTTATGATTTGGTGATAGATAAAAGTTGGTTTGATATGTGTGATAGGAATAGTGGATGTGCAAAGAATTATTTTATGAGAAATAATATTATTGAAATAATGAGTTGATTTAATAATAAAAGCGATAAGTGAAAATCTTGATGAGCTATGATTGATGATTTAATATGATTTATGAGGAGAGGAAATTTAGTGGATCTTGACAAGCTATGATTGATGATTTGATATGATTTATGAGGAGAAGAATTTAGTAGAATTTTTTAAATGATAATTTGAGAATAATCAGGATAACTAATATAAATATTTGAATTCTTGTTTGTTTTTATATTATTATTCATATGCATATTTCATATCATTATTCATATGCATATGCATGAAATAAAAGAACCGGGAGGAGGCCGGTCTAATTGAAAAACCGTGACAGCCGTTATATGCTGGAAATAAAGGAAAACCGTGATAGCCGGTATATGCTGGAAATAAATAAAAACCGTGACAGCCGGTATATGCTGGAAATAAAAGAACCGGGAAGGGGCCGATCTAAGGTAAAAACATGTTGACATGTGGGAAGACGTTGCCTAATAATAATTCATGTATTGCATCTATTTTAAATATTAATTGTATTACTGAAATGCTGAAGTGTTGTTTGTTATTGTACATATATTTATAGATGAATGAGTCTCACAAAGAGACAGTTATGGTGAGAAAGAAAAATAGAAGTATTATATGATAAGAATCATCTAAATGGTAGACTTTATGCTGTGAACCTCATTATGAGGTAATTATGAGATAATTAATGGTCTTAAGGTGAATCAATATATAATAAAAAGAGATTGATAGAGAATGTGACTTATGATATGTGTGTAGTGAGAGTAGAATCCTATTATCAAGCTATATGAGATATAAATGATTAAATATTGAAAGACTATTTATACAAATTGAATACTTCTAGTAAATTTAATTCACTGAGCTTGTGAAGCTCATCCCTTATTGTACAATTGTACAATGATTTCAAGTAAAAGGCAGGACAAATAGTTTGGTGAGTTGAAATTTAGACAAAATCATTATCTGTAAGCCACGTACGTGTCCACATCTTCAGACTAATGAGAAAATAAAAATAAAATTTATTTGTAAATATTCATGCATTTTACATTGTATATTATGTTTAAGTCGTGATCAGAATGATGTATCTCTCCTATTGAGGGTTGAGGATTGAAGTGAAATTTTCTATTAGTATTATTTTTATTGTTGCTTATATGTGTCGTTATGGGATTTTCAAAATGCAATGACATCGTCTCGGGGGTGGCCAACCTGAGATGGGTCGTTACATAATAGGACTATGAATACTACTACTTCTTATTCTCCCTTTGATGCCTTTACCTGTTGATGAAAGGAGTAGTTTGGATGGACACAGGAAGGCCGAATTAGCGAAGTCAATTCATGAGAGGGTATGACTTCAAATTGCGCAGAAGAATAAAAAGTTTGCTTACCAAGCCAATAAAAGGCGAAGGCGTGTCATCTTTGAACCAAGAGATTGGGTTTGGGTTCATATGCACAAAGAAAGATTCCCAGCCCTTAGAAGGACTAAATTGCATCCTCGAAGAGATGGACCTTTCCAAATCCTTGAGAAAATTAATGATAATGCTTATAAAGTGGATCTTCCAGATGAGTATAATGTATCTGCTACTTCCAATGTTTATAATCTTTCTCCTTATGATGCAGGTGATGATTTGAGGTCAAATCCTTTTGAGGAGAGGGGGAATGATGGGCACCATGGTGGACTGAGTCTTAAGGATCCATTGCAAGTTGCAAATGGGCTAATCACAAGGTCAAGAGCTAAGAAGATCAAGGAAGCAATGCAAGGATTGGTGCAATCCACTTGGAACGAGTTTGCAAATTTATCGAGCAAGACCCCAACATTCAAGATGGGCTTGAAAGAAGAAGAATCATCTTTAATCCATGTGATACAAGTTACAGAGGGGGGTCGTATAGCTTAGTGGTTTGTGTAGACTTTTTATTTCATTAAGTATAAGCATGTGGGCCTATTTTATATTTCTATGGTTGTAGGCGTTTGTGCCTATTTAATTCACTAAGTTGACTTCTTTTATTAGCTACAGGCGTGTAGTTTAGGATGTTTTAGGCTTGAAGATGTTTAGCCCATGTCTTTTAATTGATGTAGACCTTATTCGGCCTTAAGGTTTCATGGAGGGGTTCAAAAACACTTGTAGCCGTATTTTGATGGTAAGTTGAACATGAATGAAGTTTTCTTCATAAAGAATTTTCAATTTTCTTTACTTGTTCTTGATTGAACTAAGAACTTATCAAAGACAAATCCTTTGTGGTGTTCTTACTGAATCTAGGTTCTTGAAACAAGATTTCAACAGGTCTAGATTATCTTAACTTGATTCTTGGCTTTCTAGGGTAAGTTTAATTTGATTGTGGGTTCAAGGGATTTCCATTCCACGGGTTCACATCAAAATGATAGAGAGGAGGTGCGGCTATGAAGAAAACTCCTTTCGGGCAGGAAATAAAATGAAATTTATGGAAGAAAAAGAAAAATCAAGTGAATTCGTGGAAGATGAAGAAAAATCAAGGATAAGAGAGAAAGGAAGCTAAAGGAAAGGAAAATTACGTGTGGTAGAGAAAGTGAGGAAGAATGAGAGAAAAGAGAGTGAAGACGCTGACCCTAGGGAAAAAGCCATATGCAAAGCCCACTTTTCGTCATGTATAAGCCCATTTTCTGTTGCATTTGAGATTTAATTATATTTAATTAATTAAACAAACTAAAATTTAATATTATAATGTTTTCTTATGTGATAGGGAATAAAATTCGCCGCATAAAACTCCAGCCATTCCAATTGCGATAGAATCAATGATTAAATGCGATTGAATTTTGGTCGCAAATGACAATTGCGACTGATTAATGTGCCTGTCGCAAATAACACCAAACTGCGACTGCAATTTTGCCGTCGCTTCTATTTCGTCACAAATTGTTAATATTCTTGTAGTGTTAAAAACATTTGTATTCATAAGCCCTTGCACCCTTTTACAAACATAGATGTAGGCAACTAAGAGACAAATGAAATTTGGCATTTATTGGCAAAGAGCTATGCTATAGTGGTTTAGGATGAAGTGGAATAAAAGATAGAGAGGAAACTTGAGGTCGGTCTTCATAGAGTGCGTATGCACACAAAGCTCATGAGGGTCATCCTTCCTAAGGTCATCGCAAGCCCTTTCTCCTATCCCAATGTTTCTGAGTGTGTACTCAAATGGAATTCTATACCTAATTCTAAGTTCCTAAAGATCTTCTTCCTTCAGTTCATTTGGTTCCGCGTATGCGTCCTAGCATCTTCACCCATCTTCTCTTGTAACTCATTCAAAACAAGATCGCCCATCGAGGAAGGAGTGGCAGCCTCTTCCTTAAACACTACCATTATATGAGATTCGGTCGAGGTACTACTCACCTCGACCTCCGAGTGACTACAAGCATTATAACTATGAAGAGACATTTGTAAAAGAGAAGGGACTCACCAAACAGATGGAGGAGGAAGTCTGAAGATGGATGGTCCATGAAACTCTGAGTACTATGTTCCTAGGGCTCCGACCTCTCTTTAAAACGATGAATCTTAGGGCTCTTTGTGAACGGAGATATTGTGAAGTGAAGTGGGGACTGCTGAAGGTCCTTCCTCCTTATAAAAAACAACGAACAACTCAGATTGATCTAAATGAAAGGCCCATATCACGTCGTTTCGGATACCAAGAAGAGGAGAAGGTTCAGTGCACCCCTTAGGGTTCTAGAAACATTATAGAAACCTTGAAATTGGCCTCAAAGTCTCGGCCCAACCAATGGGCCACAAAGTCTTGGCCTAATGGTCCATAAAGTCTTGACCCAGTCAATGGGCCATGAAGTTTAAGCTTAGCCAATAGGTCATAGGCCTACCTCATGACTTTTACAAGTCTTTTTATGCTAAATGCCCACAACTACGTTAAAACCAACTAACTTGTCAACATATATATGAAGAAGCCTCGACCTTGAAGACTCGAAAAGTACTTTGGCCTCGACTAGTAAAAGAAAACTCCTCTGAGTTTGCTTCAAGATCATCTTCTCAGACTCATCTCATTACTCCAAGGAGCTTGCTTCAAGATTGTCTCCTTCAGACTTATCTCATAACTTTGAGGGGTTTGCTTCAAGATTGTCCTCCTCAAGCTCATCTCCTAGCTCTGAGGAGTTTTCTCCAAGATTGTCCTCTTCGAACTCATCTCTTGGCTCTGAGGGACACATCTATGAGTTTTTATAACTGAAGATGAAATTATTAGAACATATTTACTTATAAATTATAATTTTAAAAAAATTTTATAAAGTTCCTAACATTAGCCATACAAGAATTATTTTTACCAAACTGAGCCACAATCTCAAGGAAGAACCTAAAGTAAAAAATGGTAAGGCTTACTAAAAAGGCAAAAACATGGTAAAGCCTAAATTAGACTAGATTAACATGATAAGTCCATTAAGCCATTACATGATAAAGTCCATAGAGGCAAAACTAGCATGATAAGCCCATAGAGACCTATTACATTATAAAACCCATTGAGGCAAAACTAGCATGATAAGCCCAATAGAAGCCATTACATGATAAAGCCTATTGATACAAAACTAGCATGATAAGCCCAATAGAGGCCCATTGCATGGTAAAGGCCATTGAGGCAAAACTAGCATGAAAGCCCCTTGAGAGCCAAAAACATGATAAAACCTAAAGAGTAACACATATAGTATTGCCCATTAAAGGCTAAAATTAAAATGAATAAATAAGCCAGAGAAAGGCTTAAGAGGCCAAATAAAGCATGAAAGGCCTAAGAGGCCAAAAAGGCATGAAAAAATCAAAAGGCTAACAAAGAATGAGAAGTACAAGAGACTAATAAAGCACAGAAGACCCAAAAGGTCTAATAGAGCACAAAAGGCCCAAAAGGTCTAAGAAAGCATGAAGATATCTAAAGAAGACATGAACAAAAGATGAGCAAAGCTTACCAATGGGCAACAATTAGTAGGAAGGTAAATCATCCTCAAATATTCCTAGGTATGAACTATTTAAGCCATACTTTTTACTTTTTCCTCATATTTATTTATTATTTGTTAATTATTTAATGAGTGCATGGACCTTAAGACACATCATCAATCCCAGGATGATATGTGGGGTGGTGGTTTAGCAGGTATAGGGATTTGGTGTAGTGCCACTTAGGCGCCACGTTGATTGCGGGTTAGAGATGTCTTGGACACCTCTGGTACACACGCCAATCTACTTGGAAACCTATATGACAACTTAAAGGAGATTTTGACTATGAACACATCGCATTCATTGAATGGGAAGCCTATTCTTCAAGCTACAATAGTGGCAACATTCAATTTCTCCCCTCTAATTATGTAGTTTGGCCTTAACCAAGCCAAAATCCAATTTGGTTCAACTAAACACATCATTAAACTTCAAATCAGATTTATCAAGCCTCAAATCAAGCTTAAATACACCATCATAACCTTTTCCCACCTACACATTCCCCCTTTAGTGATTGCCGTGAGTTGCCTTTACCTTGTGGGTAATGGCCACCTAGCATATCTCTTATACCAAAGAAGCTCCCACTTGCAACGACTGTCATCATTTCCTTTAATTTTCCATGGGATTATGGTTATGACTAAAAGACAAAGGGAATGGTGCGTTGAACAAGAAGGAAAATGGTGGTGATATGACGACGGGACAAACTACAATAGTCTATAGATTTTCTTGAGATCCCCAAAATTAGGTTACAGAGTAGTGACCAAGTGTTAGAGCAATTCCTTTGGAGTTTGGGAACCTCTAGATTAAAGAAAAAGGGCAGCCTCAGCCCCTATAAATAACCTACTCATCATCTTCCTAAAATAGAGTACGAAGATGGCACTAAAAAAAGTGAAGAACTGAAGCATGAAATGTGCATAAATTATTAAAACAAAGCAGCACCTCTTGAGCACGAAAAACACCTTAACCACTTACAAAACACCCCTCTTCCTTCACATAAGCCGTAATCGACCTTGTTTGTCCTCGATGGAGTGATTAAGCACTACAAAAAGGCAAAATTTCTTACTAGGGGTAGGCATGGTTAGGTAATCTCAAAATTTGGTTGAATCATAACCATAACGATAACAATAATTTATCCAAAATCATAACCATAAACCTAACAATTTATTCTATTAACCACACTTTTGGTTAGGTTCGGTTATCAAAATTTTACAACTAACTACAGTTAACAAAAAAAAACCAAAATTTTATCAATTCAAGAAAGCTATACTAATCAAAGCATAATATAATTCAATCAATCCATATTAAAATTCTTAACATTTTATTTGCATTCAAATATTTCAAAGTAAGTTATAAAGTACAAACTTTCAAATTAAAACTAAAATAACCAAAACATTAAATAACCAATCTCTTATCCTCAAACTTCTCCCCCTCAATCATGAAAGTTCAAGATTGATTATGATTTAGTGATTAAGCTATAGAGACTAGGGAGTTAGGGTTTTTACTTGTAAGTTATTTTATTGTTATACTCTTGATCTTGAAACATATGAGTCTAAATTATTGTTATAATTCATAAGGATAAAATTATAATGAGATATATATAACTATAAATTATATATATAATTTAAATATGGTTAGGTTAAGTGGTTAACCATCATATTTAAAAATCAAGAACCATAACCATAACCATAACAATAACAAAAAAAAATAAAAATAAAAATGCTAACCATAAACCTAACCATTTCTTTTGAAAATCATATTTTTTGTTAGGTTATGGAATGGTTCAGGTTCAGTTAGGTTTTTAGGTTAATTTTGCCCAACTTTATTTCTTACGCCCAAAAATAGAGCACCAAATCGATGACTTTGTGCCCATAATCCTATTCTTCTTAGCTAATGTGTTCTGGGACATATACTGTATTTGCAAATACCATAGAATACAAGCTTTCCCACTAGAAACAACTTCATGATTTTATCTCCGAGTTGCGACTAGAGTCCCAGTACAGTTGTAGTGTTATTGTTGTAGTACCATTTTGAGACCTTTCTTCAAGGATCTACTGTATGGTGCATGCCTTTATAAGTACTACATCATCTATCTCCTTCCCTAATCAACTGCACATATTTTATTCTCTTTACTTGAAGTTTATATTATTATTGTTGTGTTGCTTGTCCTTTCTAGTCTTTCAAGTTGTATTTGCAAGCAAGTCATAACAACAGGGTTCACCCTAACACAAGTGTTTCGGCGCAATCTTGGGTTTGCTTGATAACAAAGCAAACTGTTAACCTGTATTTGATTTTAATAATGACAAAACAGTACTTAAAGTGCACTAACACTTTTAACTAAGTGTTTAAGCGGTAAAATCATTCAGTACAAAAACAAGATGCAAGAACACAACACGTTCAGACACCAAAGAAAAAACATAAGATCTAGAATAAGCACTAAGGTAATTGAATCACATTGTAAATCTCTAAAATTCAATTACTTAGCTTGATCTATGGCTCAATTTACAAAAGGCTTTGACAAAACTAAAATTCAAACAATGTTTATAAGTTAAAAACTGTATTGAAACAAAAAACTGGGTTTAAGAACAATCTAATCGATTGGGTCTCTATACCAGTCAACTTAAAAGGGATAATAAGTTCCCAGTCGACTGGTAATAAGACCCAGTTGACTAGTACTTTCCCCAAGCCTAAAGATAAACTTTTTTTTTTTCATTTGACCCAGTTTACTGGTACAAGAACCCAATTGACTGGTAATTAAAAAATATGACTGTTTGAGATGTGGAACTTGAGAATTTAATGCTCCAAACCTACAAAATCAGTGTCTAACGGCCATATAAGTCCAAGGTTATAAAAACTCTCTTCAATGAGCATTAAAGAAAAGAATAACACATTCAATTAAAACAATAGCTCATTAACTCTCAAAAAGCCTTGAAAAATTTATTGTGAGCATTCATCAAGCTTGTTATTAAAAAAGAGATATTCTTCATTTGTAAAGCATTCATTGCTATCTCTCTACCATTTACTTTATAGATAACACCTTTTATTGTAAAGAGAAATAGTTGGTGTAACTCTTAGAGTGTTTAAGATTAAACACTTCTTTGTAACTTCCATGAGAAAGCAATTGTTTGTAAGGTTTGTGCAACACCCGTGAAGTTGCTCGACTAATGTTTAGTGGATTACTTCAAGGAGGTTCCTTGAAGAGAGTGGACGTAGGGTCGAAGAGATTCTGATATTGTCGAACCACTATAAACGGAGTTTGCATATTCTCTTCCTCAACTCCTTTACTTTCAAACATATTATTTGATTGTGTGCCTTGCTTATTAAACTATTTTAAAAACTTGCAAGTTAATTAGCAAAAAGTTTTTAAAATCCAATTCACCCCCCTTTTGGGTTTGAACCTTGGTTTACAATTGGTATGAGAGCTTCGTACTCAATTTTAGGCTTAAAATCTTTGAGTTGATCTGATGTCATCTAATAGCTATACCGAAGGACATTCCTATACTAGTCATCCTTTGTTCAATGGGTCCAACTATAACTACTAGAAAAATAGAATGAAAATCTTTGTTAAAGGACAAGATTACAATCTATGAAGAGTCAATGAAGAAGGACCTAGAATTCCTACAATGGAAATAACCATTGGAGAGATCAATCATACAATGCCTAAACTCAAAACAGAGTTTAATGAAGATGACTATAGAATGATGTCTCTGAATAGTAGAGCAACTAGCATGTCAAATTGAGCTCTAGATATCACTGAATACAATAAAATTTATGTATGTTTTTCAGCTAAAGAAATTTAGAATAAATTATAGGTTATATATTAAGGCACTAGTGAAGTGAAAAAATAAAAAATTTATTAACGGTTTAAGCTTCTTGGTAGGAACATTGAGGAATTTGAACTAACAAGGAAAATCTTAAGGTCTTTGCCATCCACTTGGAAAGTAAAGAAGATGGCCATCACGTGTTGGAAATCACCTTGACAAGATGCCCAGGTGGTGATCTTCCAAACACCCAAGTCTTGAATGACTTGTAGAAAGAATTTCAGCAATCGAACACAAGAACAGAAAATCAAAGAAAGAAAGAAGACAAGTAATTTGTTGTCGAGGTTCAGCATGTGCCTATGTCCCCATGAGTTCCTCCGAACTCTTTACACTATCTCAATGGTTCTTACAAAGTTACAGCAATCCCCTTCAAGAATCCAAGTTCTTGAAGAAACAAGAAGAGAAGGAAGAAGATGAGAACTCAACAATGCTCTCTAATCTAATCTAGACTCTCTCTATCTTATTACAACCAGCCTCACTACAAGAGTCCCTCTTGTGTTTATGTCTCTCTACACAATTCTCTCTTAGTGTTTACAATGATCTCACAATGTCACAAAACTCTCTTGTATGTGTGTTTTTGTATCTTGTATTATCTTATGAAATGAGGCCTTGAGAACCCCTTTTATAGCCTCTTAATTCTTGGACATTCTTGTGAGTCATTATCCTCCATTTGATCATGTTCTTCCTTTAATCTCAGCCCTATATCACTCTCCAAGTGATGCTGTGTGCTGCGGCGTGACCTGATGCTGCAGCCTCCTGATGCTGTGCGCACACCTCCTGCCTGTGGGCAGAAACTTCCACAGCAGTGTGCCTGACCTTCCCATGCTCAAAATTGAAGCACACACTTGTGTGCAACCTTTTAACTTGCTGAAATTTGATATCCCACAATTGGTTTGGACATTAACCAATCTTAGACCATGTTTGGATATGTTTGAATCTTTAGACAAATAACAACATCACGGAGGGCAAAAATCTTGACAAACTTGATGTTGAAACACTTCTCGAATCACTATTGACATACGAGATGAAAGAAATGAATCCTATTGTCAATGATGATGAGAAGAAGAAAAAGGTGATTGCTCTCAAAGCCTCTACGAGCAACAAAGAAGAATAAGCGAAAAAAGAGGTTGAGAGCAGTGAAGAAGATGGTGAGATGGCTTTAATCACCAAGCGGTTTTACAGATTCTTGAAGAAAAGCAAGAAACCATACACAAAGGATCCCACTTCAAAAAAGGAACCACTTGTGTGTTATGGTTTCAAGAAGCCCGGTCACATCAAGGCTGATTGTACAGCGACAAGCAAACCATAGAAGAGCTTAAAAAAGAAAGCTATGATTGCAACCCCTTGGAGTGATGATGAAGAAGAAGAATCCTCAGACAATGAGGTCGGATACGAGGAGATTGCCAACGTATGTCTTATGGCAATTGATGACGAAAATGAGGTATCGAATTCTTCCCCTTCCAATAATAACATTGTTAGTAGTAGTGAAGAATTAATAGAGGTCATAAATGAAATACATAAAGAATTGAAGAAATTTGATTCTAGGAACACCATTCTCAAAAAGGAAGTGTCATCTCTTTCTAAAGAGATGGAAGGCTTAAAAGAAGAAAAGGAAAAACTATCTTCCTTGCTTTATAATTCTTCTCAAGATTTTATTAAAGATGAAAATGAAAGCTTAAAGAAGAAAATAATAGAATTAAATAGCACTATATCAAGACTTATGCTTGGAAAAGAAAAACTAGAGGAAGTGCTATCTTGCCAAATATTAAGTGGAGGAAAATTCGGGTTGGGTTATTCTCCATTAGGCAAACAAAAATCAAAAGAGAGCTTATTCATGAAAGCATCATATATGAATGAAGCCTCTTCTTCAAAGACCATTAGCAAGGTTAAAAGCACTCCTTCAATGAATGCTAGTAGGTCTAAAATTACTAATTCTAATGCATATCCAAGAACTAAGCATCCTAGAAATTCTCATGCATATATGTATGCTCACTCAAGAAATGCAAATGCTAGGAACAATCATTCACGAAATCCATATACACATCCTAGGAGTAACCACTATATGAATCATAGAGATAATATATATACTCAAAACTTGTACACTACACATGCATATACTAGGAATTACTATCATGCGTATCCTAGAAATAACATGAATGTTCACAATAATGCAAGCATATATCCTAGAAATCACCATCATACATTTTCTAGGAATGACATGCACAATAGAAACATGTATCCTAGGAATACTCATCCAAGGAGCTATAGACATGCACAACTAAGAAATCCTAGAAATTTCAATAACTATTATCCTAGGATCGTGCATCATCAACATGTCTATAAATATAGAACACCTTACATTGTTAAAAAAGTATGGGTCCCTAAAGGAATCGTATTTTTTAGGACTAACCCTAAAGGACCCAAGAAATTTTGGGTACCTAAGAGTGCAATTGTGTATCCCTATGTGATATAGATATGTCTCCACACCAAAGAATTAGGTAACTATTGGTACCTTGATAGTGGATGCTCAAAGCACATGACTGGTGATCGAAGTGTCATCAAAGAGCTAACTCTAAGAGATGGCGGTCATGTCACCATTGGAGACAACACAAAAATAAAGATTATCGAGCATGGAAAAGTTGGTAATAATTTCTCAACCATTGATCATGTATTATTTTTGCAAGGCCTTAAGCCAAATTTACTAAGTATTAGTCAACTATGTGACAAAGGCAACAAAGTCATATTAGTCAACTATGTTGACCCTTATCTAAATTTTAATAATGACAAAACATCACTCTAATTGTAGTAATAGTTTTATCTAAGTGTTTAAATGATAAAAGCTTTCAACAAAGAATCAAGATGCAATAACTCAACCCATATCAGACACCAAGACAAGACTGAAGATATAGAATAGGCATTAAGGTATTGAAACAAACTGTAAATCTCTTATTTTCAAGTAAGTAGCTTGTCTTATGACTCTTTTTACAAAAGAATTTTTGACAAAACTATTTATTCAAACTTTTCCAAGTCAAAAACATTTTGAAACATGAAAAACTAAGTTGAAGGATAACTCAGTCGACTGGCTCCTTTTACCAGTCGATTGGGGTATGGGATAGAAGGTTCCTAGTCGACTGGTGTCAAGGACCTAGTCGACTGACAACTGGGACAGGAAGTTCTCATTCGACTGGTGCTTAGGACCCAGTCGACTGGTACTCTCCCACAACCTAAAAGTGAGTTTTCTCACTTGACCCAGTCGACTGGTAATTCGAAAATATGACCGTTTGAGACGTGAGACTTGAGTATTTAATGCACTAAACCTACCAAATCAGTGTCTAACGACCATATTGATTTAAGACTATATAAACCCACTTAAATGAGCATTTAAAACAACAAGATTACACATTCAATTAATAAGTTTGCTCATTAATTCTCAAAAGCATTGAAAAATTTATTGTTGAGCCATTCTTCAAGCTTTTTCTTGAAAGAGAGATGTTGTTCATTTGTAAAAGCATTCATTGTTATCTCTCTACCATTTACTTTATAGAAACTCACATTTATTGTAAAGAGGAAAGAGTTGTAATAACTCTTAGAGTGTTTAGAATTAAACACTTCTTTGTAAGCTTCCGCAAGGAAGGGAATAGCTTCCGAGAGGAAGGGATTAGTTGTAAGGTTTATACAACACCCGTGAAGTTGTACGACTAAAAGTTTTAGTGGATCACTTTAAGGAGGTTCCTTAAAGAGAGTGTACATAGGGTCGGAACGAATCCGATATTGCCGAACCACTATAAACTGAGTTTGCACTTTCTTTTCCTTAAACTCTTTTACTTAGAAGAACATTAATTGTTTGTATGCTTGTGCATTTAACTATTTTTATAAACTTGCAAGTAATTAGCAAAAGTTTTTAAAAACCCAATTCACCCCTCTTAGGTTAGAACCTCAGTTTACACCAATCATTGATGTGACACATCACTTTACACCACAAATTCTTCATCACTAGAAGGAAACACCAATACTGGAGCTATAGTCAATTTCTCCTTTAGTAATTGGAAATTTTTCTCAAATTTCCCTCACTATACAAATCTCACCTCTTTCTTGGTCAGTTTGTATTACAATAATAGAAAAATTCTGAAAGAATCTTCTATAATAACCAACTAACCCCAAGAAGATTTTGATCTCAGTCACATTAGTCGGTCTCTCCCAACTTAATATTGCCTCTACCTTTTGTGGATCAACTGTTATGCGATTTCCCGATATTACATGTTCCAAGAAGGTCATTTCTTTTAGCCAAAATTTACATTTAGGAAATTATAGCATACAATCTCTCTCTCCTCAAAATCTCCAACACAATTTCTAAATGTTTTGCATGCTCTTCCTTAGTCTTAGAATACACCAAGATGTTATTAATGAACACGACCACAAGATTGTCAAGAAATGGTTCAGACATTTTATTCATCAAGTCCATGAAGGTTTCTAAAACATTAGTCAATCTGACATCACAAGAAACTTCTGACCATAACGTGTCCTAAAAGCAGTCTTAGGCACGTCTCCCTTCTTTATCCTTAACTGGTGATAACTTGATCTCAGGTTTATCTTAGAAAACACTCTCACTCCTTGCAACTCTTCAAATAATTCATTCGTTCTTATTCAACTCTTTGTAGTCTATACACAATCTCATTGTTCCATCTTCTTCCTTCATGAACAACACAAGAGCTCCCCAGATACATTTGGTCCGATAAATTGTTTATCTAAAAATTCTTGAACTTTCAACTCTCTTAACTTAGTGGGTCTCACTCTGTAGGGTTCTATTAGATATATGTGATGAACCTGGTATCACATCAATAGAGAATTAAATCTCCTTACTGGGAGGCAACCTAGAAAACTCATCATGAAACACATCATGAAAATCTTTTACTACCAAGATTTCTTCTAACTTCCTATTTTCCTTTCTAGAATCCATTATGTATGCCAAATACTCCTCACATCCTTTCTTCAACCATCTACTACTTGTCAGAGTAAAATAATAGAGTTCGAGAGTATTTTATGGTCTCTCTGAAAGTTACACTCCTCATATCCATATCTTGAACATTACATTCTTTCTGGAACAATCAACCTAGACATAATACGTCGAAAACTAATTCTTTGTCAAAATCGAATGAAGATCTATCATACTCAAAGGTAATAAATTAACTTCATGTGAATACTGGATGCAAAAGAATGGGTTATACTGGGATCAACCAACATTGATATGTCCACCTTTTCTATATACAAAGCACCTTAAATTAGAGCAATTATGGGATAAATATCTTATCGGATTACATCTATAACACGTTCTAATATTTTTATCACGTTATCACATCCTCTAAATAGTACACTCCCACATTTATCATAAATTCCAGTTCCCATAACCTATCTCTCAAATCTAGGGGTCCCATCGATATTACTCTGAACTACAGAAGCAACAGATTCTGCTTGCCTCTGACTCTATACTAAAGTTCTCTGTGACAAGGAATGCCTCATCTAGGTGGTCTCTCACCTTGCACATTCATACTGATACCATCTCTGGGTTCCTCAAATCTAGACATCTTCAATCGATTCTTCATACCTCTGATTTCCATCACAACCTTCTTAATCTGAAGTGTTATATTCACCAACATGACATAATTTATATGCCTTGTGTAAGATAGTTTCGATCAAATCTTAAAACATAGTTCATCTTTAAACCTTTTACACTTCTTCTCCTCTAAGTCTACCATTTTCGGTACAACCATTGACAAGACCACGAATTTGTTATCATATTGAGCCACAGTCAACCTATTTAAATAAAATCTCTATCTTATTGGGCTCTAAAGGTCTAAGGAAAGTATTTATCAAGGAAAACCTCATTAAACTTATTCCAGGTTAAGGGTCTATCAACATCTGCACTTACCTTGGGAAAAATATCCTCCCACCATTCTAGGGCCTCTTTCTCTGACTTGAATGTAGCAATGGCGACCCTCTACCTATCAGTCATTAGTAAAATATCAAATAATCTCTCTACATGTTTTACCCATAACTCAGGCTTAAAAGGGTTTATAAATCCTTTAAACAACAAAGCATTCAACTTAACGATCTCCCTACATCTCATGCATAAACTCACTTTCCCCCTTTTTTAAACGTCTACCATTATTGGATTTACAATAACCTTAGGCACTGCTCTAGCTTGTTCATTAAGTCTATGCTATAGGCTATCAACTCTATCTGTTACATTTATTTTCTCAAGAGCATGTGTAAGAGCTTATCTTAGCTCATCTCTTTTAACTTCAGATTCTCTCACACCTTTAGCAATATCAATTATATTGTCAACACGTTCCTTTCTAGGAACTACAGATTCAGACTTAACCTCAACTTGTCAAAATATTGGGGGCCTACCATGCCCTCTCAAATCAACAACTCTAACTCTAGCTCTAGCATATCCACATGTCATCCTCAGACTATTAAAATATAATTTATTTTAATCTTCCACTTTCTTTCTTTTTATGCAGTCTACAGAATCATAAAACCTAATCCTCTGATACCAAAATTGTAATAACCTATCCCGGGTTAGTCACCCCCAAGACGGTGTCATCATATTTTGAAAATCCCAGCACGACACATATATGCAACAATAAAAATAATACTAACAGAAAATTTCACTTCAATCCTCAACCCTTAACAGGGGAGATACATCATTCTGATCTTGACTTAGACATAATATACAACGTAAAATGCATAAATATTTACAAGTAAATTTTTATTTTATTTTCTCATTAGTCTGAGGATGTGGACATGTACGTGGCTTACAGATAATGATTTTGTCTGAATCTCAACTCACCAAACTATTTGTCCTGCCTGCTACCTGAAATCATTATACAATGAGGGATGAGCTTCACAAGCTCAATGAATTGAATTTTCTAGAAGTATTCAATTTGTACAAATAGTCTTTCAATATTTAATCATTTATATCTCATAAAGCTTGATAATAGCATTCTACTATCACTACTCACATATCATAAATCCCATTCTCTATCAATCTCTTCTTCTTATATATTGGTTCACTTTAAGACCATCAATTATCTCATAATTACCTCATAATGAGGTTCACAGCATAAAGTCTACCATTTAGATGGTTCTTATCATATCATACTTTTATGTTTCTTTCTCACCATAACTATCTCTTTGTGAGACTCATTCATCTATAAATAAATGTACAATAACAAACAACACTTCAGCATTCCAGTAATACAATCAATATTTAAAACAGATGCAATGCATGAATTATTATTAGGGAACGTCTTTCCACATCTCGATATGTTTTTATCCTAGACCGGCCCCCTCTCGGTTTTTTTATTTCCAGCATATACCGGTTGTCACAGTTTTCATTTATTTCCAGCATATACTAGCTGTCACGATTTTCATTTATTTCCAGTATATACCGACTCTCATGGTTTTCCTTTATTTCTAGCATCTACTGGTTGTCACTGTTTTTCAATTAGACTGGCCCCCTCCCGGTTCTTTTATTTCATGCATATGCATATGAATAATGATATGAAATATGCATATGAACAATAATATAAAAACAAACAAAAATTCAATTATTTAAATTAGCTATCCTTATTATTCTCAAATTATCATTTAAAAAATTCCACTAAATTCTTCTCCTCATAAATCATATCAAATCATTAATCATAGCTTTTCAAGATCCACTAAATTTCCTCTTCTCATAAATCATATCAAATCATCAATCATAGCTCATCAAGAATTTCACTTATCACTTTTATTATTAATGACTCATTATTTCAATAATATTATTTCTCATAAAATAATTCTCTACACATCCACTATTCTTATCACACCTATCAACCAACTTTCATCTATCGCCAAATCATAAGGTAATTATTTATTCTAATATTATCACTACATATTTCATATTTATCTTGATTACTTTAAGTAAATCTAACTCACCACGTAGCACTTAGAGCTACCGGTAGATCACCTCCTTGCCTTTCCTACTCCGCTCAGTAATTTTCCCCGGTTGCTGATCGTCAACACCTAACATAACATATATATTAAAATTTCTAATTTATTCTTCAATTCTTTAATAATTCACATCCTTTGAAAATTCTCACTTTGAATTCCGAGAAATTTCGTGTATTCTAAATTTCAAAAATAAACTTCATGTTATTACCTTCTGTTTTTCTTAGCGTTTCCCGTGGCTCTCTATAAAATTCTCCCGTAAACCCCTTCAAAAATTTGTTCTTTTAACCTTTCTTCCCAAGTGTTTAAAGAAAAAGAATAATTTAAATTTTCATTGAAGGAAAACTGTAAGTAAATAATAAAAAAACTAAAGTTAATATATATATATATATTTCAAAACCAAAGTCAGCACCCTTACCCCCATATTTTTGCCACGAAATGGCATGGCTGTCTTACATGCCCAACCACTTTATTCCCTTGGAAGCAAGTGGCAACACCTACTACCACATTTTTTTTTATAAAGAAAAACAAAACTTTTTCTTTTCTTTTATTTTCTTTTCTCATTTTTTCCAAGGCTGGACAGGTCTATTATCTATTTTTTTTTGTTTTTCATTTTCTTGGTAACTACGGCCCCATATGTCCATTTTTTTCAAAAGAATTATTTTATTCAATACTCAATCCTTCGAGTTTGTGTGTTTATATATATATATATATATATATATATATATATTGTTTTAATTTCATGTTATATTTATTAAATTACTTCTTTACCCTTACTTTACGAATAGGGGTATTACATATTATATGCAAAATCTATAAATAGCAAACAATCCTCCCAAGTTTTTAAATTCTTTTGAATGACAGTGCGTAAGAGTTGAGTTAAAGTCCTGTTGACTACTTCAGTCCGTCAGTCACTGGATGATAAGTAGTGGAAAATAAAAGTTTGGTACCTAATTTTCCCCACAAAACCTTCCAAAAGTAGCTAAGGAATTTAACATCCCTATCAAAAACAATACTCCTAGGTACACCATGGAGTTGCACTATTTCCTTGAAAAACAAATCAACTACGTTTGTGGCATCGTTTGTTTAATGGCATGGAATAAAATGTGTCATTTTACTAAATCTATCAACTACCACAAAAATAGAATCTCTACCGCTTTTTTTCCTAGGCAGCCCCGAAACAAAGTCCATAGATATGTCTACCCATGGC
Source organism: Bretschneidera sinensis (assembly GCA_023935145.1). Taxonomy (NCBI): domain Eukaryota; kingdom Viridiplantae; phylum Streptophyta; class Magnoliopsida; order Brassicales; family Akaniaceae; genus Bretschneidera; species Bretschneidera sinensis. The sequence goes on from CM043699.1 coordinate 85,849,982, forward strand.
TCATTAGGAATGGGTAAGGGTGTATACAACCTATGTGGTAAAACCTTATATTTGGCCTTTCTACATGTAATGCACTTACCCCATATTCGAGTGATGTCTCTTCTCATCTTAGGCCAAAAGAAATGTTTATGTAAAATTTCTAAGGTTTTCCTGACACAAAAGTGTCCCATTAATCCCCACCATGTGCTTCACGTACCAATAATTCACGCATTAAACAATTTGGCACACACAATTTGCTTTCTTTAAACAAGTAACCATCATGCTTGTAAAACTTACCAAATGCCACTTTATCACATGCCATATATTGATAAAAAATATCAGCATTATTGGCATACATGTCTTTCACATATTCAAACCCAAGCATTGTAGCACTCATACAAGTAAGAAGTACATACCTCCGTGATAAAGCATCAGCAAAAATGTTCTCCTTACCTTGCTTGTAAAGGATGACATAAGGAAAGATCTCGATGTATTCCATCCATCTAGCATGTCTCTTATTTAATTTACCTTGACTCTTGAGATGCTTCAATGATTCATGATAGGTGTGGATCACAAACTCCTTAAGCCAAAGGTAGTGCTGCCATGTCTCTAGAGTGCGAACAAGAGCATAAAGTTCTTTGTCATAAGTAGGATAATTTAGGGCCGCCCCACTTAGCTTCTCACTGAAGAAGGCTATGGGCCGTTTATCATGCATCAAAACGGATCTAATTCTTATTCTTCAGGCATCACATTCAATCTTAGAAGTTTTGTTAAAGTCAGGTAATGCTAACACAGGTGCAGAACATAACCTTTCTTTAATAATAACAAATGCATTCGCTTGATCAATCCCTCAATGAAATCCAATATTCTTTTTAATTATTTCAGTGAGTGGTGCAGCAATGGTGCTAAAATCCTTAACAAAACGCCTATAAAAGCTAGCTAAACCATGAAAACTTCTTACCTCAGTGATGCCTTTAGGTGTTGGCCACTCCTTGATGGCCTTGACTTTCTCTTCATCCACCTTAATACCTTTTGTACTAACAACATAACCAAGAAAAAAAACTTTTTCCATGCAAAAGGTAAATTTCTTAAAGTTAGCATACAACTTTTCACATAAATCACACATCTCAAATGCTCAATATGTTCATCTAAGTTCTTATTGTACACTAAGATATCATTAAAGTACACGACTACAAATTTGCCTATGAACGCACGTAATACATGGTTCATTAATCTCATTAAAGTACTAGGCGCATTTGTAAGTCCAAATGGCATAACCAACCATTCATAAAGTCCTATTTAGTCTTAAAAGCAATTTTCTATTCATCTCTCTCCTTCATTCTAATTTGATGGTAGCCACTTTTAAGATCTATTATACAGAAAATATATGAGTCATACAATTCATCAAGCATATCATCTAATCTAGAAATGGGATGACGATATTTTATCGTAATATTGTTGACCACCCTGCAATCAACGCACATCCTCCAAGTCCCATCCTTCTTTGGCACTAGTAGCACTAGTACTGTACATGGGCTTATGCTCTCCCTCACGTACCCCTTCCTCATCAAATCTTCAACTTGGCTTTGAAGCTCCTTTGTCTCCTTCGGATTACTCCTATAGGCTGGTCGGTTTAGAATAACTGCTCCAGGTACGAAATCAATTTGATGCTCAATGCCTCTACTGGGAGTAACTCACTCAGCATCTCCTCCAAAAATACATCCTCGAACTCCTGCAACAAAGAAATAGCTAAATTAGGAAGAGATTAGTTAGTTTCATCAAGATTAAGATAAGATTCTTTGTAAACAAGAAAAATCATAGGCTAATATGCTAAGAATGCCCTCTTAACCTTACTCTCATTTGCATAAAAACTCATCTTTGTCTTTCCTTTTCTCTTTGCAGGTTTTTTTTTTTTTTTTTTTTATCTCTTGTGGCTCCACTCTCTTTTCTTTATTCTCAGCCATCTCTCTATTTTATTTTTCACCCTATTTTTTTCTTGAGGTTCCGGCCTCACCCTCATTTTTCTTTTCTATTATTTTTCTTTCTTATGTTTCGGCCTCACTCTTTCTTTTTTGCTCAATCTCACTTTTCAGCTTCAGTTGGTCCTCACTTTTGGGGTTAAAAAAGCAAGCTTGATTGTTTTTCCATCCTTTACAAAGCTGTACCTATTCCTAAATCTGTCATGAATCATCCTGTTATCATACTGCCATGGTCTCCCCAACAAAATATGGCCAGCATGCATAGGAATTACATCACAAAGCACCTCATCACTATACCTCCCAATGGTCAAAGCCACCAAAACCTGCTTATTGACCTTGACCTCCCCACATTTATTCAACCATTGTAACTTATAAGGTCTAGGATGCTTCAATAAAGGTAAGCTCAACTTCTCAACTTGAGTGGTACTAGCTACATTAGTGCAACTTCCCCATCAATAATCATACTACACACATTGTTGTTTACTTAACATCTACTATAAAATATGTTCTCTCTCTGCTACTCCATATCATCAACCTTAATTTGCGTATTAAGAGTACACCTGGCAACAAGAGACTCACCTTATATGGGGTATTCCACTCCATCATCATCAATAGCATCTACCAACTCAAGCATCTCATTAGTATCATCCTCACTCTCAGTCATCACCTCCTCAGTGTCACGCATAACCATTACCTGCTTGTTTGGACATTGAGATGCGATGTGCCCTGAACCCAAACATTTAAAACATTTAATATTTTTATTCTTTGAAGGTTGGAAATCTACCTTGGGTTTGTTCTTGCTAGTTCCATCATCTTTTCCCTTAGGTGGTTCAGCCTTCCCCTTTGCTACAACTCAATCATTTCTATCCCATTTTGGTTTCTAAGGAGTGCTAAAAACTGAAGTATATCTTGCTGCCCCTTTTCTTTCTCTTTAAATGCCTTACAACCTTCATAGCCATGTGCAATATGTCTTTTACCTCCACATAATGATGCAACTCAACTACATTGGCTATGTCCCTATTCAAACCACTTAAAAATCTAGCCATTGTAGCCTCCTAATCCTCCTCTACATTAGCCCGAATCATAACCACCTCTGTCTCTTTATGGTAATCCTCTACACTCTTAGACCCTTATGTAAGGTTTTGTAATTTTTGGTAATAGTAGTGGCTAGGTACAAATCTCCGTCTCATGAGAGCTTTTAACTCACCCCATGTTTCTATAGGTCTCTCATGATTCCTCCTCCTATTGGTCACTAATTAATCCTACCAAATAATTGCATAATCAGTGAACTTAATTATTGCCAACTTCAACTTCTTCTCTTCTGAATAATTGTGACAATAAAAAATCAACTCGATTTTCTTCTACCACTCTAAATAGACTTTAGGGTCATTCCTACCTTGGAAAGATGGTATTTTCATTTCTGTTGGAAATCACCTTGACAAGATGCCCAAGTGGTGATCTTCCAAACACCCAAGTCTAGAATGACTTGTAGAAATAATTTCAGCAATCGAACACAAGAACAGAAAATCAAAGAAAGAAAAAAAGATAAACAATTTGTTATCGAGGTTCGGCAATGTGCCTACGTCCCCGTGAGTTCCTCCGAACTTTCTGCGGAACTCTCTGCACTATCTCAAATGGTTCTTACAAGTTACAGCAATCCCCTTCAAGAGACCAAGTTCTTGAAGAAACCAAGAAGAGAAGAAAGAAGATTATAATACTCTCTCTCTATACTACTCTCTCTTCTTTACAACCAGCCTTACTACAAAGAGTCCCTCTTGTGTTTATATCTCTCACACAATTCTCTCTTGTATTACAATTGATCTCTCACAATGTCACAAACTTGTGTGTTTTTTTAATCTTATAAAAATGAGGCTAGGAAACCCCTTTTATAGCCATACACTTCTTGGACATTCTTGTGAATCAATCTCCACCCTTTGATCATTATCTTTACTTAATCATAGCCCTTCATCACTTTCCAAGTGGTACTGTGCGTTTTGTTCTTGCACACATGCACCTAAGAGGGTCGTTATGCATGCTGCCTATGTGTGCAGTATTTAGCCTGGCGTCTAGGTGCCCAACAGGGCGCGGTGTGGTGCTGGGCAGAGTGCCTTTGCACTCCTTCTGGGCAGTGCACCACTGATGGCTGAGTGGTTTGGTGCTGGCCTTGTCCCAACAACACCTTTACTGGACGGTGCACCGCTGGTGGATGGACTGTGCGCCGCTGGTGCGGTCTTGGAGCATACCTTCTGGACGGTGTGACGCTGGAGAAGGAGCGGTGCAGTGTTGGTGCACACTTATGCTGCCCAGCAGTGCACACACTCTATCAGCTTGTGTGCAGAAGTGCACACACCAGTGTGTCTAGCCTTCTTTTGCTCCAAATTGATGCACACACATGTGTGTAGTCTTCTAACTTGCTGAACTTTAATCTTCCATCCTTGATTTAGATTTTAACCATCTTTGAACCATGGTTGGACCTGTGCAAACCTTAGACAAATACCAACAATCTCTACCTTTGTCTAAGTGTTTAAACTTGAACCATTGTGCAGAAAGCTTCGAGATCCAAACTCATCATGAGTCATCTATCAACCGACTCCTATCCTAAGTAGTCCAAGGCAATGATTGAACTTACTTAGAGGTAGAACTTTAGTACCCAAATCCGTAGGATTTTCTTTCGTGGCAACCTTGTCCACATGGATGTATCCTTTCGTAACATTTTCCCGAATGAAATGATACCAAACATCCATACACTTTGTCCTCTCACAGAACACTAGATTTTTACACAAGTGCAAGGCACTTTGACTATCCGAAAATACCATAACCTGCTCCTCTAGTACCTTCAACTCTTCAAGCAACCCTTTGCACCACATAGCCTCCTTAATGGCCTCCGTAGCTGCTATGTACTCAGCCTCGGTTGTTGATAGTACTACCACTGGCTGCAACTGAGCCTTCAAACTTACACAATATCTATTTAAGTTGAAAAAGTAAGAGGTAATCGATCTCCTTTTATCCCGGTCTGGTCCATAGTCCGAATCAGCAAAACCCTCAAGGTAGATGGCATTACTCCTTTTCTCATACACTAGCCTTACTTCTAGGCTTCCCTTCAATTACCTCATTAACCACTTCATCCCAAGCCAATGCTCATTTCCGGGATTACTCATAAACCTGCTGAGAACACTCATTGCATGAGCAATATCCGGTCTAGTGCTTACCATGGTGTACATAACAGAACCAACAACAATAGAGTAAGGGAATTTCTCCGTTTCCTTCTTCTCCGCCTCCGATCTTGGACATTGATCACTGGAGAACATGAAATGACTAGCAAGGGGAACCTTCACTGGTTTGCTATCTTCCATAGAGAATGTAGATACCAACTTCTCTATATAGTAGGTTTGAGAGATCTTCAATCTATTTCTCTCCCTTTCCTGGATGGTACACATCTCAAGGATCTTTTGGGCATGGCCAAGATCCTTCATCTTAAACTCCTCACTGAGTTGAGCCTTCAATTTATTTATCTCTCCATGCTACTCCCAACCAGCAACATGTCATCAATATAGATGAGGATGATCACCATTTCCTCAACCCTCTACCCCTTATAGTATAAGCACGAATCATAGTAGCTCCTCATGAAACCCAAGTTGATTACAAAGGAATCAAATCTCTTATTCCATTGCCTAGGTGATTGCTTCAGGCCATAGAGAGATTTATTTAATTTGCACACTAAATCTCCTTGCCTTTCTTCCTCATAACCTTCAGGTTGCCTCATGAAAATGGTCTCATCGAGCTCTCCATGTAAGAATGCTGTCTTTACATCCATTTGCTCAAATTCCCAATCAAATTGTACCACCAATGCTAACACTATCCGGATCGTCTTGTACTTCACAACCGGTGAGAAGATTTCGATGAAATCTATGCCTTCTTTTTATGTGAACCCCTTCGCCACCAGCCTAGCCTTATACCAGACTTCATCCCTTGGAGCATTCCCTTCTTTGATCTTGTAGAGCCATCTACAATCCACAACTCTCTGTTTTTCAGGTTTGGGCATCAACTCCCAAGAGTTGTTCTTCATCAAAGAATCCATTTCTTCCTCCATATCCAGCTGCCACTTTGACGAATCCTTATGCTCCATGGCATCCGTGTAAGTTTCTGGTTCAACATCTCCTTCTCTCTAAGGAGCTGCTACATTAGCATTTGCAAACCCATATATCAAAGGTGGTCTAACCACTCTCCTTCCCCGGTCTCTTGTGAGCTGGTAATCATTTACTGTATCAACCTCTTCTTCTTCAGCCTCTTCTTGAGTTTCTTGAGCTTCGTCTTCATCTAAGGGCTCTAACTGGTCTGAACCCTCTTGCCTCCTTTGCTCTACCTGAACTGAGTTCTCCTTGATGCAATGCTCCACAACTTCCGGTTTGGTTTGCTCACTAGCCCCTGCAGGGTTAGTTTTCTCCAAGTAGGAAAATAATAATTCATTAAAAATAACATCCCTACTTATAATCAGTTTCATGCCCTTCTTTTCTAAGGACCATAACCTATATCCCTTAACCCCATCATCCTATCCTAGAAATACATATTTTCTAGATCTAGGGCCAAGTTTATCCTCTTTTTGATGTGTATATGCTGCACACCCAAACGTCCTTGTTTGCTTAATTCAGGGGGTTTGCCACTCCATATCTCCATGGGAGTCTTAAGCTCTAAAGCTCTAGAGGGTGATCTATTTATCAAGTATGCAGCTGTAGCCACAGCTTCTCCCCAAAAATATTTTGGTAACCCGAATCCTATTAACATGCACCTAACCTTCTCCATAAGAGTTCTATTCATTTTTTCAGCAACTCCATTTTGCTGGGGTGTTTTTACAAATGTCATATGCTTTAGAATGCCATTTAATTCATAGAATTTATCAAAATCATTATTGCAAAATTCTAAGCCATTATCGGTTCGTAAAGCCTTAACTACCCTACCTGTTTGAGTTTCCAGCAACTTCTTCTACACAACATATTTATTCAAGGCGTTAGATTTATTCCTAAGCAAATAAACCCACACTCTTCTTGAATAATCACCAATTAAAGGCAGAAAGTAAATGTTATCTCCCTGTGTTGGTGTCCTAGCTGGTCCCTAAAGGTCTGAATGAATATAGTCAAGAACGCCCTTAGACTTGTGCACTCCGTTGTTGAAGTTGACCCGGTGTTGCTTCCCAAGAATGCAACTCTCACAGAAATCCAGTTTTTCTACTTTGTCACCACCAAGTAGACCATCATTGCTATGAACTTCCAGGCCCTTTTCGCTCATGTGTCTCAAGCGAGTGTGCCAAAGGGCTGCCTTGTCCATCTCAGCCATCAAGCTCGCCGCTTGATCATTGATTTCTGTCTCTCCGATCATCTCATAGAGTCCATCGTTTCTTGCTGCCTTGATCACTACCAAAGATCCCTTGGCCACCTTGATCTTTCTTCCCTCTACTTTGCATGTATACCCCATGGAATCCAGCTGCCCCAATGAGATCAAGTTCCTCTTCAAATCTGGAAGATACCTCACATTTCGAGCAACCTTGTGACTCCATCAAACATCCTCAATTGGATGTCTCCAATCCCTCACTTGGCAAGAATTGTCATTCTCCAAAAAGACCTTTCCATCATTGATCTCCTTGAAATTTTTGAATCATTCCTTGTGAGGGCACATATGATAAGTGCACCCGGAATCAAGAATCCACTTTCCGCTGCCTTGCCTCCTGCTCACATTTGAGCACACTACAAGAACATCATCTTGTTGTTCTCTTTTGACAACCAAAGCCTTTCCATTGTTGGTGTGGCTTCTACTCTCATCCCACATCCTCTTTTTGCAATCTCTCTTGAATGACCCTCCTTGTTGCAGTAGAAGCATCTCCTTCCTTCTCCAAGTCTTATCTTGGAATGAGATCTCCCATGGTTCTTCCCTTTACCTCTTGATTTCTCTTGGTAGTTGCCATGGTTGCTACTGCCATTCCGAGTTGCTGGCCTTCATCTTATGAACAACCCATCACCACTTGATGTCTCATTCATCTTGGCCTTGAAATCATGTGCCCTTATGGCATTGATCACAATCTCCTTTGTTAAAGTATCCCCTCCATACTCAATAGCATTAATCAAATTATCAAAGCAATCAGGAAGAGAATTTAACAAAATGACAGCCAATAGTTCATCCGGAAAAATAATGCTACAGCTATTCAAATCTTGAACTAGCTTATTAAAGAAATCAAGATTATCTTGCAACTCTTTACTAAGGTCCATTTTAAAAGCAAAGATTCTTTTAAGAAGATAAATCTTGTTAGGAAGAGTTTTGGTAAGAAACAACTCATTTAGTTTCTTCTATATGACAGCCGGATCCTCCGAGTCTCCGCACTCCCTTGTGACACTATCCGACATGTGCAAAAAAATGGTGCTGTAAGCCATCTTCTTCATCTTGGTCCACTGGTCCTCTATGACACTTGCTGGAAAAGCATCATCTTCTCCAATAGCCAAGTCCACTTTCTGTTGCATTAGAACTGCCTTGATCTTTCGCTTCCAAAGGGCAAAGTCTCCCTTTCCATCAAACTTCTCAACACAGAAATTTGAATCCATCTTTTGCAGACAAGATCCCAGATTTATGCACTACCCACAAATGCTTTCTTTAACCTCAAGAACACAGATCGAAGATGGATCTTAACACCGTTCTTGAATCAACCTTTAAGAACACCATTAGATCTTGATCTTTACACCGTTCTTGAATCACCCAAGAAGTTGATCTTTGATTCTTTGAATCTTGGCTCCCTCACCTTCTTGTTCTTGCTCCAATACCCAGTTGTGCAGCTCTAATACCACTGTTGGAAATCACCTTGACAAGATGCCCATGTGGTGATCTTCCAAACACCCAAGTCTAGAATGCCTTGTAGAAATAATTTCAGCAATTGTACACAAGAACAGAAAATCAAAGAAAGAAAAGAAGACAAGCAATTTGTTATCGAGGTTCGGCAATGTGCCTACGTCCCCGTGAGTTCATCCGAACTCTCTGCACTATTTCAAATGGTTCTTACAAGTTACAACAATCCCCTTCAAGAGACCAAGTTCTTGAAGAAACCAAGAAGAGAAGAAAGAAGATTACAATGCTCTCTCTCTATACTACTCTCTCTTCTTTACAACCAGCATTATTATGCCTATCTGCATATTGCCCCGCACGCATATCTTCAATGATATCCAAAATGTAGAAAGACTTCGGCTGCTCTTCCAACTGTGCACCTTTAAGAGGGTGTTCGTCATTGCATTTGAAGGCAGTAGCTATATCAGACAAAGTCACCTTAATTTGCTTGCCTTGAATGTACGAGGACAAGACACCCTACCTATTCCAGTCAAAAGAGGTTCTCATAGAATTGTACAATCAACCACGTGTACACAGTGGACGTGATGGGCTTGAATAGCCTTTTTAACCCACGGTGTTTGAAGTCTTGAACGGCCCATTGAGTTGCTTCAAAATTTTTGAAGTCGCCATCGATATTAAAAGTGGTCTAAAAAAGGATCTCCCTCTACTCAAAAGTGGGTTAAGAAGACTGGGCTTGGCTTCCCGAAGCTTGAGATGATGAAGCATTGGTCCTAGGCATCTTTAAAGTCGGTCAGGACTTCTGTCGAACAGGTGGTGTATATGTGTGGATGCGCTCGCGCGCCTAAGGGTGTATGGCAATAATGTGATTGATCATAGGTCTCTTGCAGTCGATCGCTCTAACAGAATGCACAGCTCAATGTAAGAGGTTTCTGCTCTCTAGTGCACAGTAACATAATGCCTATCCCTATGTACTGAACCACTAAATTGACTAAGGAAAAGTAAGAAAAAATTAAAAATATTGAGAAACAACAAAAATCAAAGAAGAAAAGTGTACCATACTCAGTGGCCTTAGTACCACTGACCTCAATAGAGGCACTTGAGCTACACGTTTATCAAAGCCTGGACTGCTCAAACGCTCTCTACAGTAGCTTCAGTGCTACTCTTTTGGAAAGGTGCACTTAAATTTCACTAAATGTGGCTCAAGTGCTCTTGGTGCTGCTGTATATTGGACAGACTGGAGTGCCAAATCTTCATCTCTTGGTAGCAATTTAATTTTAAAGTATGGCTTTACTCTGTTCCCATTCACCATGAATGTCCGATTGCTTTCTAAACCATGAACCTCCAATGCGCCATGAGGGAATACCTTGGTGACAACATAAGGCATTTGATCACCGTGAATATTTTGCAGTGGCATCTGAACTCTAGATAAGATGTTACCTGTCCTCTGGCATCAATCAATGAATTGCAAAATGAAAAGGCATCTTTAAACAAATTAGGCCAATAAAAACCTGATTTTAATACCTTAATAGCTGTTCTCTTTGCTCTAAAGTATCCTCCACATGCAAATTGATGGCAATGCTGCAATATGCTCAAATGCTCCTCCTCTAAGACACACCTTCTGATGATGTGATCAGGGTAGAATTTGAACAGATAGGGATCATCTCAATGGTAATGTCGAGATATAAACCTCAACCGCTTCCTTTCTTGACTAGACATACTTGGAGGAAAAACCCATGTAGTTATATAATTAACAATATCTGTATACCATAGAAGTTGAACCTCTACTGCAAACAATTGTTCATCAGGGAAACTTTCATTCAAAGGAAACTCATCTTTGTCTTCTTCATGAGGTAGCCTGGATAGGTCATCTACAACTACATTCTCACTACCTTTCTTGTCTCTAATCTCCAAGTCGAACTCTTGCAGTAAAAGTACCTATCTGATCAACTTAGGCTTTGCATCTTTCTTAGCAAAAAAATATCTCAAAGCAGCATGGTTAGTGAATACAATAACCTTAGAGCCAATCAGGTATGATCTGAACTTCTCTAAAGCAAAAATGACAGCTAACAGTTTTTTCTCAGTAGTAGAATAATTTAGCTGAGCATCATTTAAAGTTCTAGAAGTATAATAAATAGCATGAGGTACCTTATTGATTCTCTGGCCTAAGATAGCTCCCAAGGTGAAGTCACTAGCATCACACATCAGCTTAAATGGAAGACTCCAATCAGGTGCCATCATTATTGGTGCAGAGGTGAGCAATTTCTTCAATGTGTTGAACACTTTCATACATTCATCAGTCCATTCAAACTTGGTATCTTTGGCTAGCAGTGCACAGAGGGGTGTAGAGGTCCTAGAAAAATCTTCTGTAAAATCCAGCATGTCTAAGGAAACTTCTGACACCTTTGGCTGTCATAGGAGGGGGAAGTTTTGAAATAATGTCAATTTTGGCCTTATCCCCCTCAATACCCTTATTTGAAATAGAATAACCCAACACAATGCCTTGTTGGACTATAAAGTGACACTTTTCCCAGTTTAGCACTAAATTGTATTCTTCACATCTCTTGAGGACACTCTATAGATAATGGAGGCATTCATCAAAATTAGAACAGAAAACACTAAAATCATCCATAAATACCTTAATAAATTTTTTCACCATGTAAAAAAAAATGCTCATCATGCATCTTTGAAAGGTGGTTGGTGCATTGCATAATCCAAATGGCATCATTCTATAAGCAAATGTGTCGAAAGGACATGTGAAGGTGGTCTTGTCTTGGTCCTCTAGTGCTATTGCAATCTGATTTTAACCACTGTACCCATCCAAGAAGCAATAGTAACTATGGTTGGCTAATCTTTATAACATCTGATCAAGGAAGGGTAGGGGAAAATGATCTTTTTTGGTCACCTTGTTCAGCCTTCTATAGTCGATGCATACCCTCTAACTAGTGGTTATTCTTGTAGATATTAGCTCCCCATCTTCATTCTTCACCACTGTGATCCCACTCTTCTTTGGAATGACTTGAACTAGACTTACCCATTTACTCTCTGAGATGGGGTAGATAATGCCAACATCTAGTAGTTTCAATACCTCCGCCTTGATTACCTCTTTTATATGTGGGTTGAGTCTTCTTTGTGCATCCCTAGTGGGCTTTGCTTCATCTTTAAGGTAGATATGATACATGCACTTGGCTGGATTTATCCCCTTGATGTTAGCAATGGTCCATCCAATAGCAGTTCGGTGCTCTCTAAGAACTCTCAACAACTTCTCTTCTTCCCCAAAACTTAGATTGGTAGTAACTATCACAAGTAGTGTCTTATTATTTCCCAGATAAATATAGGTCAGATGTTCTGGCAACTGCTTCAACTCCAAATTCGGTGCCTGAACCTGAAAAGCTTACTCAACTCCAAGTAGTGTCTTATTCTCTTCCAGATAAATATAAGTGAGGGTGGTCTCCATTGGATCAATGTGATGGACCTGAAAAGCTTGCTTAACAACACCTTGCATCATACATACATTAAAAAATTCAATATCATCTTGGGGTAATTTCAATGCATCAAATATTTTGAATTCTATCTTCTCACCATTTACCTTCATACTTACAATACCCTTTTTCACACAAATTTTTGTATCAGTAGTTCTCTTAAAGGGTCTTCCTATGATGATGGGTAAAGGAAATGGTATAGGAGATTCTTCTATATCTAATATAATAAAATCAGCAGGTAAAATAAATTCACCTACCTTTACCAAGACATCCTTAAGAATACCTTTAGTCTTTTGATGCTTCTGTTTGCCAATTGCAAAGTGATGGAAGTTGGTTGAAGCTCCCCCAAACCTAGTGTCTCGAATACAGTGTATGATAGCAAATTGACACCCGCCCTTAGATCCAGTAGTGCATGCTCAAAAAGCTAATCACTTATCCTGTAAGGAATGGCAAAACTACTTGGATTTTTTAGCTTTGGTGGTAGTTTTCTTAACAGCACCGCACTTATCTCTTCAGTTAAAGCCACTATTTCATGCTCCTGAAACTTCCTTTTATGAGTGCAACAATCTTTCAAAAATTTAGCATATGTAGGAATTTGTTGAATTATATCTAATAAAGGGATGTTAATCTCTACTTTTCTTAAAGTTTCAAAAATATCAAACAATTTATTTTCTTTCTTTGGCTTTACTAACCTTTGAGGGAAGGGTGGTGTATTCACCTTCTCTATTTCACTTACCTTGGATATGGATGGTTTATCTGGAGATGCGTTTGCAGGCTCATCAGCTCCTATGATCTTACCATTTCTGAGAGTTGTAACGGCCTTTAGTTGCTGGTGTCCTCTTGGATTAGGTAGTGTTTGGGCTGGTAGTTCACCCTACTTTCTTCCACTTAGCTCCTTAGCCAATTACCCCACTTATACTTTTAGTCTCTGAATAGCTTGCTCATGCTTTGCAGTTATTTTTCTTTGCTCAATCCGAAATTTTCGTTCATTTGCTATAAACTCATCTTGCGAAGTCATCAGTTGTTGTTGTTTAGTTGCCAATTGCCTTACAATACTCTCTAAATCATTCTTCTTTGACTCCTGAATTGGTTGGGCTGCTTTTTGGGAGTTCTTTTGCTGTCTTTAAAGGTTCAGGGTATTTTAATTGTTATTCCATGAGAAGTTGGGGCGGTTTTGCCACCCTGGATTGTAGGTATTGGTGTAAGGATTATTCTTGGGAGGATAATTATTTTGTCCCATATAATTTGCTTGCTCTTGATCTGCAGATGAATACAAAGGGCAAGTCTCAATAGTGTGATAAAAATGAAAACATATAGCACATACCTGGAGTTGTGTGGCTTGTGGACTAGGTGGGATGTTCTGGGCAGTCATGGCTTTTACGATCATATTTAGCTTTTTGTTTCCACAGCAGCCATCTGACTTGTAGACCTACTATTTAAGTTCACTTCATACACACCCTTGCTCCTTACTCCTTGTCTCCCTCTGGATGAGAATTGTTGGGTGTGCTCACTTAATGTCTCAAAAAGCTCCTTTGCTTTTTCACTACTCTTTTCCATTAGCACACCTCCACAACCTGAATCAGCAATACCTTTATTCATGTCATTTAGACCTTCATAAAAAGCTTGTACTAGCTCAACTTGAGGTAGGTTGTGATGTCGACACTTGAGAAGCAGCTCATTGAAGTGTCCTCATGCTTCAAAAAAAAGGTCTCCATCTCTCTGTTGAAAAGATTGAATCTCCTTCCTCATCTGCCTTGTCTTTTGTGCTGTGAAAAACTTCTTTAGGAACCTACTGGATAACTCTTCCCATGTATGAATAGAAACTATAGGCAATGAATTGTACCACAACTTAGCATTATCTTTCAATGAAAAAGGAAAAAGAATTAACCTGATTCCCTCTTGATCTAGGCCCCGGATGTGCTGGAACTTGCAGAGATCAAAGAACTCCCAAAGATGCAACTGTGGATCCTCAGTAGCTGTAACCCTAAAGTGAGTCAACACATTGAGTATCTACGGGGATATATAGTAATTTCCTTCTACCTCCGGTTGATAGGAAATGCATGAGGGCTGGTTAAGGTTCTGTGGGATGAAGGATTATTTCATAGGTCTTCGCTCTGGTAGCGGTTGGTTGATAAGTTGTTCTGCCGTCGGTGCCTCTCCCTTGAATTCTTCTTCTTCCTCCTCAATGTTGTTTCTAAGCTCTTATCGAATGGTCCGCTCAATCTCTGTATCGAGTGGAAAAATGGTTGGATTCTTGGATCGAAGCTCTTGCATGAATCAGTTGAAGCTCTTTAGTGCAGCAGTTTCAGTACTACTGTTCGGATAGTTTCTGGAACTGCGCTCGATCGCTCCAAGTTGGACACTCGATCGTTATAAGCCAACACTCGATCGCAATACTAGGAACTACTCTGCCGCAGAACTGAAACAGAAAAATAGAAAAAAAAAGAAATAAATTAGATTTTTGATAAAATTAAAACATAACAGAATAATAAAAACTAATGACAATAATTCTAAGCAGAATTTAACACAATCCCTGGCAACGGCGCCAAAAAATTTGTTGTGCAAATATCTACCTAAATTAATAAGCAAATGATTGAACATTTTACGTGCAAGTGCATAAGGTCAAAATAGTAATATAGTGTACAAGTGCAAGATCATTCCCACAAAGATTGGTAAATTTTGCTTTAAAATTAATTTCGCAATATAAAACGAGAAAAAGAAAAAGTAAGTTTGATTCGATAATGATAAAAGTGTAAGGCTTTGATATCCACCACTAATTATGCTTTCACAATAAAACAATATGCCAATGCTTTAATCACATTATGAATACCTAATGTTACCAACCTAAGGGCATAGTATATACTCCTTAAGCTATTGATTTCCCTAAGCAACGAGTTAGGCATGGTGTATACTCTAACTCTTTTCTTTCTTAAAGGATTTAGCATGGTGTATACTAAATTGTTCTTTTAAGGAAGCATAATATCTGTGGAAATCAACAAACACACGAGGCCTAAGGCATGGTATATACCCCCAGTTTTCTCATGTTGATTAACCCAAGAACCCGGTGTGGATTTCTTTTGTTACTATTATTAAACCCATGACTCAGCCATCCAAATTGATTTAATTAACTAGTCCATACCACATGCATATGTTGATCAGGCAAACACATGAGGAATTCAAGAAAACAGGAATTAATCAAGCTAAGCATCATAATATAACTATCACAAAGGCAACAATATTGAATTATTGAGTAACATAATCAGGGCTTCAATCAAGCTCTACTAGCAAATTTAGTTACACATGAGTTTGATGTTAAACATCTTCATAAAGTAAAATAGAAAGAAATGAATAAACCTGAAAATGCTTCCTTAAAGAGCCGTAAATTCTTCTCCAAAATCTCCTCCTATTTCTCTATTTACAGGCTTATTTATAGAGTTTAAGTAACCCTAGAAACATCTAAAAACCCTAGAACTCGTAAAACAAAACCATAGGCTTATTTCCAAAATAGGACCAGCCGCCATACTGTTTACTGACATGCGAATATGCTCGATCATAGTATGGTGCACTCGATCGCACTGCGATCGATCCTTCTTCTTGCGCGCGTGAATGCAGGTGCACTCAATCCTTGGCTTGGGTACTTGAGTAGTATTGCGCTCGATCGTAGGTCTCCTATGATCGATCACTCTAACATACTCTAGCTTTTCCCAGATTTGCTCTTTAAGCCTGACAATTCCAAAATGTTTCATTTTCTCCAAAAACCTAGAAAAACCTAGAAAACACAAAAAGAAAATAAAATAGAATGAAATAACACAAACTAAGAGCTTAATAAATATAAATTAAGGGGCTTAAATATGAATATTTAAGCACTTATCACACTTGTGTTTCACTCTTTTGGCCTTTTCCAATACTATTCTCACCCACTCCTTCCTTTTACCTCACATGTTTCCCCTTTCAACTTCTTTAAGAACTAGTTGAACTAAATCAAGACACAACTTTGTATTATTCCAGTCAGCAATAGATTCAAGAAACAAGAAAGGAAAAAAAATGACACAGATCTCAAGGAATTTATACGAGGAAAAGAGAAATTAGGAAACAAGATACTAAAGATGATATATTCAACCCCTTTGAAGATAAAGATCAATCAACACCAAATCACTTCCATTTTCATATTGCAAAGTATATCAAACAGTGATGAGAGCCATAAAATGCATCTCAACAGTACTTAATTGTTAGCATTTTAGGGTTGATCTCGGTCTTAATTGCACTTTTATACGTTAATAATTCTAAAGTGATATTCTTGGATCATTAGCTTATTTTGGTGCATTTTCAGGTATTTTGAGTCCAAAAGAGAAGGAAAAGCTATCATTGCTCGAAAGCACAAAGACTCCATGATATTGAAGTGAAAGAAGCCCGACAAGAGGAAGAAGACTTTCAGCTAGCGCCTAGGCTTGGACCAATGAGGGCCTAGGCGCCTAGAAACATGCACTAGCCACTTTTTCCTAGCGCCTAGGTACCCCCTGAGGAGAGGTGCAGCGCCCAGAAGCTCCCTCTCCCACCATCAGAGCAAGCCTAGGTGACCACTGAGGAGAGCCGCAGTGCGCACACAAAATTCCTTCTCCGAGTTTTGACCTAATTAGGATTCTAATGACTTTTTAAACCCTAAAACACCCTTGGACTTTGTGATTATAAATAGACCACTTAGGGTTTATGAAGAGAATCATTATTCAAATCATGGATTAGAGGGCCAAAGGCCGAGAAACTCAAGCATAAGCCCCATGGCTGACTAACCTCCAAGCAAGGCAAAGGGATGAATCCCTAGGTGTAGTTGTTCTTATTTTCTTTTCTAGATTCAGTTGTAGTTTGGATTTATTATCATTAAACATTGTTATGATTTACTTTTTAATCTAATTAGAAGATTTCCCCTTAATCCGGTGATTGCATCGTTCTCCCCCATATAAGTCTAGCCGTGCTCTTCTTATGTGATGTTGTTGAGGTGTGATTGAGTTCGGTAGATTTCTCTTATAGATTTGTCCATCACTACGGTATTGTCATCATGATATATTGTCGTTTCTTGATAATCTATAAGTTAGGTCATGTGTGCTTGAAAGTAAAGAGTATTTCCTAACAATTACATTAGGGTTTATATATGTACTTTAATTGAATATTTGCCGATTGCTTGTTTGGGATGTGAAACTTGCAATCGAGATAAAAACAACTGAATTAAGATTGGAATAGGGCAATGAACCTAGGGAGGATTCCTGGACCCTTGTTGTTCTCTATTATATTTACACAATTATTTCACACTACTTCAAACTCAGATTCTTTCCTTTGACTTTTATCGTTTCGTATTAAGGTTTACATCTTCTCTTGTAGTTTGCTTATCTCCCTGTGGAATCGACACCCCAAAGCCGTGCTACAACTACCACATTATACTTTGGGTGTAATCAAACAGCCAATTCCAAAATTTCTTTCTTTCTTTTCTTTTCTTTTTTTATAACTATGCAGCAACCCTTGAATATACTGCCTTTTTTTTTAATACAGATTTGGTCACAAACAACAACAATAATTGTAATTTTTGAAAAATATTGATCTGATTTCAACAACAAGAAATGAAAATAGAAGGAATCAAAGCAAAGATTACATATCTGGAAATTATAGCAAAGATTCGTGTAATCTATTAAAGGATTCGCAGATTTGAATTCTTGAATCAAGGACATGAGTAATCAAATGTGAAATCATATATCTGAATTCAAACATACGAAATTAACAAGAATGAAGAAGGAATCGCAGATCAGAATAGAAAACCCTAGAACACACTTAAAACAAAACCCAAATGCAAGAATTAAAAAGGATAAATCAGACCTAATTTGGAGCCTGAGCTCTGATACCAACTGATGTGAACTCGTGGAATGGAAATCTCTTGAACTCACAATCAAATTGAAACTTACCCAAGAAAGCCAAGAATCAAGTTAAAATAATCTAGACCCGTTGAAATCTTGTTTCAAGAACCTAGATTCGGTGAGAATGCCACAAAGGATTTGTCTTTGATAAGTTCTTAGTTCAATCATAAACAAGTAGAGAAAATTGAATATTCTTTATGAAGAAAACTTGATTCACGTTCAACTTACCATCAAAATATGGCTACAAGTGTTTTTGTACCCCTCCATGAAACCCTAGGGCTGAATAAGGCCTATATCAATTAAAAGACATGGGCTGAACATCTTTGAGCCCAAAACATCTTAAACTACACTCCTATAGTTAATAAAAGAAGTCCACTTAATGAATTAAATAGCCCCAAATGCCTACAACCATAAAAACATAAAATAGGCCCATATTCCTATACTTAATGAAATAAAAAAATCTACACAAAACCACTAGGCTATGCTGCTCCCCTCTGTAACTTGTATCATATGGATTAATGCTGGCTCTTCTTATTTCAAGTCTATCTTGAATGCTGGTGTCTTGCTCAATAAATTTACAAACTCATCCCAAGTGGATTGCACCAATCCTTGCATTGCTTCCTTGATCTTCTTAGCTCTTGACCTTGTGATTGGCCCATCTGGAACTTGCAAGGGATCCTTAAGACTCAGTCCACCATGGTACCGATCACATTCTTCACTGTCGCACCTCATCTTTATCATTCTTCACCGCCACACCTCATTGGTTGTCGCCGCACCTCCACCGCTGCAGGAAAGCCCTCAGTCCTCTCTGTCATTCTTCCTTTCCTAGAGTACGTTCGACAAGTTGCTGGCCCACTATTTGTCCACTTTATCTAATCTCCTCTTTATGCCTTGTTAAAGCGTCCTATTGGTTATTTCGGCCTGTACATTGGCTTGTGGGTACCCGACGAAGGAGAATCGGTGTTCGATGTGTAGTTCTTCGTAGAATTCCTTGAATCAGGCACTATCAGATTGTTTATTATTGTCAGTCACTAGTATGCAGGGAATGCCAAAACTGCACACTATGGACTTCCAAACGAAGTTGCGATCCTGGTGGTCAGTTATTCTAGCCAGTGGTTCGGCCTCGACCCACTTAGTGAAGTAATCTATCTCTATGATGAGGTGTTTCCATTGGCCAGGTGCCCCGGTTAAAGGGCCGATGAGGTCCATCCCCCACATGGTGAAAGGGAGTGGACTTGTGATCGAGGTAAGAAGGTTTGCCGGTTGGTGTGGCATCAAAGAGTACTACTGACAACTCTTGCACTTCTTGACCAATTCCATGGCTTCTTTTTGCATTCTAGGTCACTAGTAGCCTTGCCAAAGTATTTTGAAGGTTAAAGCTCGACTCCTTAGATGGTTTCCATAGACTCCTTCGTGAACTTCTCGAAAGGCATAGTTGGCTTCGGTGGGCCCTAGACACCTTAGATAGGGTGTTATAAGGCCTCTCTTGTATAATTAGTCATCTATAACCATATACCGCGATGCTCAAGAAATGATCTTTCTGGCTTCACTTCTTTGCTCGAGGAGTTGACCGTCCCGTAAATACCGAAAGATCGGATTTACCCAGGTTTCCCCTTCGATTATCATTAACATGGGGATCTCTTCAATGCTTGGGGTGATGAGTGTTTCGAGGTAAACTGCCTGCGTGGGCTCGAACTAAGGAGAGGAGGCGAGTCGAGCTAGGGAATCAACCTTTGAGTTTTCCATCCGGAAGACCTAGGTTATCTGAAATACTTTGAACTTAGCAGTAAGTTCTCTCACTTTTTCTAGGTAATGGGCAATCTTATCTCATCGGGCTTCAAATTCCCCATTAATCTGGTTTACCACCAGCCATGAGTCATTGTATGCGTTTAGGGCTTCGACAGTCATTGCTTTAGCTAACTTTATTTCAACATGTAATGTTTCATACTCCGCTTCATTGTTCAAGGCACAAAATCTAAACCTTAGGGTGTACTCAATGGTGAAACTGTTTGGCTGCACATGATGAGCCCGACATCACTTTTGCTGTTATTAAAGGATTCGTTAACATGGAGGGTCCACTACGGATCGTGCTCGGGCACCTCGAGGTCAAAGGTTAAGTTTCGTTTGCCTTAGAGCATTATCTTTACTATAAAGTCCACGAGAACTTGAGCCTTGATGGCTTTGCGGTCGTGATACCAGATATCGAACTCACTGAACTCTACGGACTACTTGACCATTCTTCCGAAGAAATATGGCTTATACAACACTTGTCTCAATGGTTGATCCGTTAAGAGGGTGATGGTGTGTGCTTAAAAGTATGGCCGGAGTTTCTGTGCTGTGGTTAGGAGGGCGTACACCATCTTCTCTATCAGGAGATATTGTGTTTCTACATCGTGGAGGATCTTACTTACATAGTACACGGGTTTTTGGACACCTACTTCTTCTCAGATCAGAAGAGAAGCCACTATTTCTTGTTCGGTCGATAGATATAAGAAGAGCTCTTCGCTGGTGACGGGTTATGTCATGAGCAGGGGCGAACTCAAATATTCTTTCAGCTCTTTGAGCGCCTTTTGAAATTCTTTGGTCCAAATGAAGTCTTTCGCTCTTCTAATGGCTTTGAAGAAGGGGAGGTACTTCTTTGTGGATTTCGACATGAACCGGCTAAGTGCGACTATTCGCCCTGTCAACCGTTGCACTTCTCTTACTGTCCAAAGGGGGGTCATACCGAGGATGGCCTCAATTTTTTTTGGGTTAGCCTCATACCCCTTTGGGTTACCATGAAGCCAAGGAACTTCCTCCTCCCCCAGTGACCCCAAAAGCACACTTTGCGGGGTTCAGTTTCATTTGGTGATGTCGAAGTACCTCGAACGCTTCTTCCAGATCGGTTTCATGGTCTTTGGTCTCGACAATCTTGACCAGTATATCATCCACATAGACTTCCATGTTACTCTTGATCTGTCTATGGAAGATCTTGTTTACTAACCTCTGATACATTGCCCTAGTATTTTTAAGGCCGAAGGGCATGACCTTGTAACAGTACAATCCTTGGCTGGTGATGAAGGTCGTATTCTCCAGACTCGTGCATAAGGATCTGGTTGTAGTCGGAGTAAGTGTCCATGAAGGTTAGAAGCTCGTGCCCCGAGGTCGCATCGACGAGTTGGTCAATCCGTGGCAGGGGAAATCTACCCTTCGAGCAGGCTTTGTTCAGGTTTGTGAAGTCGATGCAAATTCGTAATTTGCCATTGGGTTTTTTGACCATCACCACGTTGGACACCCAGTCAGGGTAATCTGTTTCTCGGATGAAGTTGGTTGTGAGTAGCTTGTCTACTTCAACTTTGATGGTGACCTATCGTTCGAGGATGAACATTCTCTTCTTTTGGGTGACTAGTTTGTGGTTTGATCCATGTTTAACCGGTGCACAATAACCTCTTGGCTGATCCTAGGCATGTCCGAGGCTGATTAAGTGAAGAGATCCTAATTCTTCCGGATGAGGGTGACTAGGGATCTTTTGGGGCCTTCGGGGAGGTTGAAGCAGATCTTAACTATTCAGGAGGTATCCTCATCGAGGGGGACTGCAATCAGTTCTTCCATAGGATTGCCTCTAGGAGCCCTTGCTTTATCCCTGAAGTTTTCTACCTCGATAAGGAGGGCCTCCGTCTTCTTTCCCCCTCTTACAGCGTTTAGGTAACAAGAACTAGAGACTTGCTGATTTTCTCTGACTTCACCTCCTCCGTCGTCAGTGAGTAACTTCATCTTTAAATGGTAGGTGGAGATGATCACTTTGAGCTTGTTGAGGGTGGGCCTACCAAGGATCATGTTATAGGAAGATGGTTGCCTAACCACCAGGAAAGCGGTCTGTACAGTGGTCGTTTGCGTGGCTATCCCCACGGTGACTGGGAGGATTATGCTACCTTCGCCGGACACCAGACACCTTGAGAAACCGTAGAGTGGGGTGGAGATGGGTTCCAGTTAAACATCTTCCATTTGCATCTGTCGGAACGCGTCGTAAAATAGGATATCGGTCAAGCTTTTGTTGTCGACTAGGATGTGTCTGACGTCATGGTTAGTGTTGGAGCGATTATCTACCTAAATAAATATGCAAATAACTGTCCTAGTTTTACTTGCAAGTGCACAAGGTCAATGGTAGCATAGTGTGCAAGTGCGAGATTATTTCCACAGGGATTGGTGAATTTCGTTTTTGAATTAGTTTCTTCAAGTTAAAAAGAGAAATAACAGTTTGATTATGGGTGATTAACAATAATGAGAACGTAGGACTACGATATCCTCCACTAATTATACTTTCCCACTTAGTACAGTGTCAATGCTCTAACCTTATCATGAATATTTAATGGTTGCCAACCTAAGAGCTTGGTCCACACCTTAGGCTATTGATCTCCCTATGCAACGAGTTAGGCATGGTGTACACTCTTAACTCTTTTCTCTCTTAAGGGATTCAACATGAGTGTATACTGAGTTGTTCCTTAAGAGAGCATGAGGGCTATGGAGATCGGCAACCACATGGGACCTCGGGCTTGGTCCGCTCACGGTTTCCCATGTTCATTAACCTGGGAATCCAATGTGGATATCCCTTGTTACTAATGTCGAACCCAAGACTCGATCATCCAAATTGATTCAACTAACTTATCCACACCACATGCATACGTTGATCAGGCACACACATATGAGGAATTTAATTACAAACATGCATTAATCAAGTTAAACATTCTAACAAGGCTATAACAAAGATAATCAATGAATGAACATGTGGAAAAGCATAACTAGGGCTTCAATCGAGCCCTATAAGAGTTTAGTTACACATACTAAGTAAACTAAACATTCTAAACATAATAAAAACAGAAAACTAAAACTGAAGAAGACTCGGGAGACGAGTCGTCAATTCCTCTCCTAAGCTTGCTACTTTGAATCTAGAACAAAAGGTCTCGTTTATGTGTTTTATAGGGCTATTTATAGAGTCCTCTAGGTGTCCCGAAACCCTAATTTCCTATTTGGAGTCTGGAGACTTCTTTTCATATCTGGCTCTGCTGCCTCTGGAGTGATTGCACTCGAGTGTATGCGGGATGCACTCGAGCGCAGGTGTGCGCTTGAGCCTTCTTCAAGTGCGCTCGATCTCAACGGGGTGCGCTCTTGCTGGATGGCAAATCTTGACTTTTGCTCCTAAAAGCTCCAATTTATCATCTTTTTGTCCAAGTCCTGTGAAAAACATATAAAACACGAAAATGAAGTAGAAACTACTAAAATATATAAATAAAGAGTCTAACAAGTGTAAATTAAGAGGCTTAAATATGACTATTTAAGCACCTATCACACCTCCAAACTTACATATTGCTAGTCCCTTAGCAATACAAAACTATAGACTATGCTAGAACAAAAAATTTTAAAGATAAATTCATTTCTATGATACTCAAAAATTTGGGTTGTGCATAAAACTTATGATAACCGTTCATGAGTAAGCTTATAATAAAAACACATTTTTGTATTGAAAAATGATTTTCAAAAATTCATGTTACTTACCTCAGGTTGGCTTAACGCATCGCAAGTTTGACTTGTGTGTGATGAATTAGCATATATAAGATCGGGCTTCCACATAATTTTAGTGTATAGGGTTTCGATGCTCAAAGCTCCATTGAATTCCTTATCAAAGAGAATAAAAATGGCATAATACTTGCTTCTTTTTTTTCTTTTTCTTTTTGTCATGCGATTTTTGCCATGTTGAGTTCCATCGAACTTTCTATTTGACCCTTGTAACGAGTGTTTAGCCAATGACTCCCAAACCAGATCGTTTTAGGGCATTAGGTGTAAAGACACCCCTAAGGACTTACTAACTCGAATAAAAAAGGCTACAGAACTAACAGGTTTTAATGCTTCTAAATGAACTTCCCACCTTTTGACGTGAACACTCAATGCTTACTAAGGCAAGAGGCCCAGTTACTCAGTGGAAATTTGTTATTATGATCATTAAAGGCTTACTTCACACCTTTTGACGTGAACACTCAATGCTTACTAAGGCAAGAGGCTCCGTTACTCAGTGGAAAGTTTTTATTTTTTTATTTTTTTATGATCATTAGAAGCTTTTAATCACTTTTTGCATGATGGACATTTTTCTTTATTTTTCTTATGCCAAAGTGTTCTTTTTAACAAGTTATCCGATTATAGTTAGGTTATGGAAACATATACAGGAGAATTAAATGTCATACCCCACACAAATGCGTGCTAAATGTGCTTGTGCAAATTTGGATCAAACTCGTGAATTCTTAGGTGCCTTGAGGTAGGTAATAAACTTTGTAAAATTCCTATTACAAGACTATGTGTTCTAGTTTTTAAGCTTACTAATGAAGTGTTATCAAAATTTTAAATCAACCAAAGTTTTTGTTTACCAAAAGAACATGCATTTATCTCTCCTAAAAAAAACTGGGACTTAGTGTGTGCATGTGTTTCAAGTGTGTGTGTAATAGTATCTAGTATCTCCCACTACACCCAAACTTAAAATACACATTGTCCCCAATGTGTGTGTGGCATGGAAAGATCCGACCTAGAAGATGGAGAACTAGGTTGCTTGCTTGCTTGAACATGCCCTCAAACTTGAACTGAATGCATGCACTAAGTACCTGACAAAGAAAAAGAAATGTTGTTTCGAAAAACAAAATATAAATAATAGACATGTAAATATAACTATAAAAAAAAATGAAAAGTACTAAAATGAAAAAGATATGTTTGGGGTGCCTCCTATGAGAGCTAAGTTTTACGTCTTCAGCCAGACAACGTATCTCTCACTGCTGATCATCTGTGGGTGCAGTCGAAGAGGTACCGGGTGCAGGAGATAGGCGGTCAAGGATGGCTTATAGCATCGCCTCCTGTCATGTAAACTGTGCCTCTAACCCATCGATCCGCTGATAGATTAAATGGGCTGCCTCACGATCCTCCCGACGGATATCAGACAGCTCAAAACGGAAGGAAGACAAGTCATCTAGGAGGTACTAATACTCCATGGGTCCCATGTCTGTCTGATCCTTCTTCCATAAAGGGCTTACTGGTGAATGCTCAGCCTCCATCGGATCATCCGCTATAGGCTCGACAGCTGGAATCTGTGCGAAGGGTCCTCGGTGCATGTGAGATTGGCTGAGGCTTCACTGGGGTCTCCCAAAGAAAGGATGGTCACTAATCGGGTCGTCGATAGAGAAACCTCTAATCCTCTTCTTCTTGAAGATATGACTGAGCAAGAAGGGGAAAGGAAGGCCCCAGGCATTAGTTGTGGTCGTTTGCCGGTTATGTACCCCATCCCAAAACTTATGTATCTGACTCCATATGACCGCTGGGATGGAGTACCAGTGTCCCCGGTGAAAGGCGTAAAGAGCTTGTAAGAACTGATCCCGCTTTTGTGTCTTGTGCCCCAAAGGACACACATCCTGCTGCAATACTAAGTCAATGAACCATAAACAGGGAGGCAACCTCGACCGGCTCCCCGTATTTTTGTGGTCGTTTGTGTACTGTCCCACACACATATCCCTTATGATGTGTGGTAAAGGGAACGGGTCAGGCTGCTCTGCCATGTGGCTGTCCTTTGGTGGGGACTCATCACAGCGGTGCAAAGAACTGGCTTTTTCGGTCGTGGTCAGCTCTATGAATCTGCCCTGGACTGAGGAAGATAAAATCTCTGGCCTGGTGCAGTCGTAGGTCAGGTTCTCGTAGAAACTGACCACGAATTGAGTGTATACTGTCAAGTAGACTGGCTTGAACAACCGTTTGAGACCCCGATTCTTGAACTCTTGGACCACCCATCTTGTGGTATCCAAAATCTTAAAGTCCACATCTACGTTAAATGTTGTCTCGAATAGTATTTCATGCTGTTCGAAACTGGGTCGGGATACCTGATGGCGACTGCTAGAAGCAAGGGAGGTGGAAGCCATGTTTTGAAATCTGAAACTATGTTATTGTCAAAACTATGCTCGATCATAGATATTTTGTGCTCGATCGCACAAGAGGTAGTGCGCTCGATAACTGATACCTAGCGCTCGATCGCACTCGGCCAGGCAATTTGTTGAACACCTTATGCGCACCAAAAACTCGAAGCTGTGGAAAAACCTACGAGCTCGATCCTATCCTCCTACAAGCATGAAATAGAACAGCCAATTACACAAGATAAATGGATAATACGAGAAAAATATATAATGAAAAACCCATGTGTGCTGGTGTGCATGTAAAATAGAACAAAATTGGTTTGCATACCGTGTGGGGTTAGGAGAAATTCAGGGGATAGTGGTCTTGTTTGTGGATGGGTGATGTATGGTGGTAGATGGTGATTGTGACGGACGACCGGTGGTTTGGAGGTGATTACCGTGCAAGATTAGGGCAAGAGGAGGCTAAGTGCGATAGTGAGAGTGAGAGTTGCACTAGAGAGTAAATGAAGGGAAAAAGGGAAACTGTTTATAATATGCACGTGCCCTCTCTGCCTCGAGTGCGCTCGAGCGCATTTGTGAAGTGCACTCGATCGCATAAGGCGCAAGTGCGTAGGTTAATGCGCTCGTGCACACTGGGGTGTATGGGATATGCGCTCGAGCGCAATGCAGTATGAACAACGTATTTAAAAATTTACCAAAAAAAATTTAGAATGATATAGTCTTTCCGTATTTTAGTGGCATTCAGTACCACTAACCTCGATAAAAGGCACTTGAGCTATATGTTAAACATGTGGAATTTCTCAAGTGCTCTCTATAGTAGCTTCAGTGCTACTTCCCTTGAAGGAGGCACTGAGGGCCCCCATCAAGTGGTTCTAGTGCTGTCGACATCTGTTTTGTCTCCAAGTTTGGTGCCTGGTCAATAAAATAAGAAAAATTCGTATTAGTAAGTGCAAGATTTTTAAATTAAGGATTACACTTACTTGAAAGCTCGGGTGTTTTCTTGATAGTGTGCATAGCTCTATTAATATCCTTAATCACGTTATCATCCTCTAGCCTAATGTCCAATCTCGTGTCAGCATGGTTGTGGATGGTCTCCAATGGAGTAGTGCAATGGACTTTAGACACTTTTTCACCGATACCTTGCATGAAGCTCACATTATAACACTCATTTTTAGTGGAGTCTAGTGAATTAAATATTTTAAATTCTACTTCTTCATCATTTACTCTCATAGTGACTATGCCTCTTTTTACATTGATGTTTGTGTCAGCAGTGATCATAAATGGTCTCTCTAAGATGATAGGGACTAGTACAGGCATATGGCATTATTCCATGTCTAATACGATAAAATCAGCAGGTAGAATATATTTACCTAATCTTACCAAAATATCCTCGAGGATACCTCTTGGTCATTTGATGCTTCTGTGAGCCAATTGTAAAGTAATAGAGGTTGGTTGGAGCTCCCCCAAACCTAGTGTCTTGAATACACTGTAAGGTAGCAAATTGACACTCGCTCCTAGGTCCAATAATGTATGCTCGAAAAGCTGGTCACCTAGCCTGCAAGGAATAGTAAAACTACCCGGATCTTTTAGTTTAGGTGGTAATTTTCTCAATAATATAGCACTCACCTCTTCGGTCAAGGCTACCGTCTCATGCTCCTGAAATTTTCATTTGTTAGTGCAACAATCTTTTGAAAACTTAGCATAAGCAGGTAGTTGTTTTATTGCATCTAATAAAGGAATATTTATTTCCACATTTTTCAAGGTTTCAAAAATATTAATCATTTTAGTTTCCTTTTTAGGCTTCACTAACCTTTGAGAGAATGGTGGAGGTGTATTTACCTTTTCCATCTCTCTTACCTTAGATGTGGAGGTTTGGTCTGGAGATGCTTGTGTAGGCTCATTGGTGCCAATGATCTTACCACTTCTTAAGGTTGTTACAGCATTCAGTTGCTGATGTCCTCTTGGATTAGGCAATGGCTGGGCTCAGAGCTCTCCTTGCTTTCTGCTACTCAATTCCTTGGCCAACTGTCCCATTTGTACCTCTAGTCCTTGAATGGCTAGATCGTGTTTTGCAGTGATTTGCCTCATTTCAGTGATTGCCTTGACTTTTCCATGAATTGTTCATGTTTATTCAGGACTTGTTGTTGCTGAGTCGCTAGTTACCTCACAAGACTTTCGAGGTCATTTTTCTTTGGTTTAGAAGTAGATTGGGCTGCTGGTTGGAAGCTTCTTTGCTGTCCTTGACTGTTTTGGTTGTTGCTCCATGAGAAATTCGGGTGATTCCGCCATCCAGGGTTGTATGTGTTAGCATAGGGGTTGTTCTTCGGCGGATAATTATTTGGTCCCACAAAGTTGGCTTGCTCATGATCTGCAGATGAATACAAGGGACACATATCAGTATTATGATCAAATTGTGAGCAAATGGCACATACCTGGAGTAGTGTAGCTGTTGGGTTCATTGAGATGTTCTGAGCAGCCATAGCTTTCACTAATAGGTCAAGTTTCCTCTCCATAGCAGCTATTTGAGGAGATGATCCTCCGTTTAAGCTTACCTCATACATAACCTTACTTTTGGTGATATGTTTACCTCAAGAGGAGAATTGTTGCTTGTGTTCACTTAGAGTTTCGAAGAGTTCTATAGCCTCTTCGCTACTCTTCTCCATCAGTACTCCTCCACAACCTGAATCCACAATATTTTTGTTAGAATCACTCAAACCTTCATAAAAAGCTTATACCAGTTTGTCTTGTGGTAGGTTGTGGTGTGGGCACTTGAGTAGTAGCTTGTTGAAGTGTCTCCAGGCCTTGAAGAATAGATCACAATCCTTTTGTTGGAAGGATTGAATTTCTTTTCTCATTTGCCTCGTCTTTTGGGCTGGAAGAACTTCCTTAGGAATTTGCTAGCCAACTCCTCTCAAGTATGGATGAAAACTGCAGGTAAAGAATTACATCGTAATTTAGCATTATCTTTCAAGGAAAAAAGGAAAAGAATTAACCTTATTCCTTCTTGGTCTAAGCCTCGGATGTGCTGAAATTTGTAGAGGTTAAAGAAATCTCGAAGGTGCAAATGTGGATCCTCACTAGGTGTGCCCCTAAAATGAGTCAGTGCACTGAGTATCTACGGAGATATGTAGTAGTTCCCTTCCGCCTCAAGTTGATACGCAATGTACGAAGGTTGGTCGAGGTTCTGCGGGATGAAGAATTGCTTCATCGGCCTCCGCTCAGGTGGTTGCTGTTCGGCTATCTGTTCTGCCATTGGTCTTTCTTCCTCAATTCCTCCTTCATCCTCTTTCGAGTTGTCTCTAAGTCTTTGTCAAATAGTTCTCTCTAGCTTGGGATCAAGGGGAAGGAATGTCGGATGCTTAGATCGTTGTCCGTGCATGAATCGATTGCAGTTACGTGAGTGCAGCAGTCAAACACTGCTGCTCGAATTACTCTCTGCCTCAATTGCGCTCGATCGCACTAGAGGGTGCGTTCGATCGCAAGTGGCACAGAAAGCTCTCCTGGAGTACCTGAAACAGAGAAAAAGGAAATTGATTAGGGTTTTGATGAAAATAAAAAATTAAGATAAAACAATAATTAAGAATGGAATCAAATAAAAAGGAAATAACAATAATTAAACTAAATGAGAAATTAATTCTAAAAATTTTTTTTAGCACAATCCCCGACAACGACGCCAAAAACTTGTTGGAGAGTTTATTTACCTAAATAAATATGCAAAGAACCGTCCTAGTTTTACTTGCAAGTGCACAAGGTCAATGGTAGCATAGTGTGCAAGTGCGAGATCATTTCCACAGGGATTGGTGAATTTCGTTTTTGAATTAGTTTCTTCAAGTTAAAAAGAGAAATAGCAGTTTGATTATGGGTGATTAACAATAATGAGAACATAGGACTATGATATCCACCACTAAGTATACTTTCCCACTTAGTACAGTGTCAATGCTCTAACCTTATCATGAATATTTAATAGTTCCCAACCTATGGGCTTGGTCCACACCTTAGGCGATTGATCTCCCTATGTAACGAGTTAGACATGGTGTATACTCTAACTCTTTTCTCTCTTAAGGGATTCAACATGGGTGTATACTGAGTTGTTCCTTAAGAGAACATGAGGGCTATGGAGATCGACAACCACACGGGACCTAGGGCTTGGTCCGCTCCCGGTTTCCTATATTGATTAACCCGGGAATCCGGTGTGGATATCCCTTGTTACTAATGTCGAACCCAGGACTCGGTCATCCAAATTGATTCGACTAACTTATCCATACCACATGTATACGTTGATCAGGCACACACATATGAGGAATTTAAATACAAACAGATATTAATCAAGTTAAACATTTTAACAAGGCTATAGCAAAGATAATCAATGAATGAACATGTGGAAAAGCATAACTAGGGCTTCAATCGAGCCCTATAAGAGTTTAGTTACACATACTAAGTAAACTAAACATTCTAAACATAATAAAACAAAAAACTAAAATCGAAGAAGACTCGGGATACGAGTCATCAATTCCTCTCCTAATCTTGCTACTTCGAATCTAGAACAAAAGGTCTCGTTTATGTGTTTTACAGGGCTATTTATAGAGTCCTCTAGGTGTCCCGAAACCCTAATTTCCTATTCGGAGTCTGGAGACTTCTTTCCATATCTGGCTCTACCGCCTCTGGAGTGATTGCGCTCGAGCGTATGGGGGATGTGCTTGAGCGTAGGTGTGCGCTCAAGCCTTCTTCAAGTGCGCTCGTGCTCTTGTGAACTCGATCTCAATGGGGTGCGCTCGAGTGCACCTTGCTAGATGGTAGATCTTCACTTTTGCTCCTAAAAGCTCCAATTTATCATCTTTTTGTCCAAATCCTGTGAAAAACACATAAAACACGAAAATGAAGCAGAAACTGCTAAAATATATAAATAAAGAGTCTAACAAGTGTAAATTAAGGAGCTTAAATATGACTATTTAAGCACCTATCAGTTAGCAGCAAGAAATGAGACCACCACAGTATCGTCGTGCGGGGTCTGTACCCTCTCTAGATCGTCGTTCGTGAATGAGATCACTTGGTCCATCTTCCTATGTTTGTGCGGGCCATTGACTAATGCCATAAACCTGGCATAGGCCATTCCATTGTGCCCTGAAGTACCCCTGGTGGCAGGGCTTTCGCAGATTGTTTTGATGATCTTGGTTGTGGTGGCCTCCAAGTCTCTCTAACTAGGTCCTTCCTGGCTCGACCCCGAACTTCTTCGGGGGACTTGGTGCATCTGATTTCAGTTAAGCAAACGTTCAAGACTCCTTCGGATCCATTCGAGCATTTTTTATTTCTATGGTTTGGTGAATTCTTTCAATTGCACCTGTTGATGAGGGTCTCAATCTGATGTTTCAGAGCCAAGCATTCTTCGGTATCATGTCAATGGTTTTTGTGGAACCGGCACCACTTGCTTTGATCCCCGCTGAGGCACAGTGGCCTCGGAGGGCATTGGAGGATCGTTCGGTTTTAGAGTTGCATCAGGACGATGGTCTTGGATGCGTTGAGGGGAGTAAAGCTCTCAAAGCGACCGGGGGCTTTGTGCTTACTTTCGCGGAAGGATCGCATGGTTGGCACGTGGTGGTGGCTGATATGATCTTTCCTTTTCTTTTTCATATCCTCTTCTTGTTCTTTCCAGAAAGCCTAATCATCATCCACCAGCATGTACTTTTCTGCTCGGGCCAAAATTTCATACATGTTGCTGGGCAGTCGCCTGGTGAGCTTAGAGCTAAAGATTACGGACCTTAGCCCATTTTTTAATGCTAGCATTTGGACGTTGGGGTTGGGGTCGAGGTTTGGGATCTTCCAAGCGGCAACGTTGAACCTCGAAATGTAGGCCTGGAGTCTCTCTCCTTGGAGTTGGATGATGTTGAATAGAGACTCCAAGGTCTTCTTAGGCCCCATGCTGTTGAGGAATTGGGACACAAAGGTGTAGCTCAGCTGCTTGAAGGTGTCAATGCTCCCTGGTTTTAATCGAGAGTACCAGGTTCCAACGGCTTTCTCAAGCGATAGGGGGAATACTCGGCACATTCCAGGATCAGAATGCCAATGCAGTGTCATGGTTGTCTTATAGTGTTGAAGATGATCTAAGGGGTCTACTGAATCGTCATAGGGTTTGACTTGGGGCATTCGGAAGTTTGGTGGGAGTGGACCTTCGAGGACCTCTTAAGTAAAGGGTGGGTCCAAGACACTGTGGTTTTGGCACTTGAGTGATTCGTTGATTCTTTCCTCCATTTCTTTGATCCATCTATCGAGGCCGAGGCTGCTTCTAGAGGAGGGGCTTTCTTTGGATTTGATGGTGGGAGGTGGTGATGAGTCCGTTGTGAAGCAATTGTCGATGGAAGCCCATGACTTACGGGGCTTATACGCCTAGGACTTTATCGAAGAGGCATGGGGGAGGGCCAACGAGCCCCTCTCCGAACCTCAACAGCGAGGTCAATCACCAGACGCGAGAGTTCCACGAACTGTGCTTGGAACATAAGAATAGTGGGATGGGTTGCAGCGACCTCTTGGAGATTTTTCAATGGGTCAATCTCTATGTAACCGAGGAGGTGAAACCCGAGAAAGGGCTGTGGATTGTCGCCAGAGGACCTTCGTTCGGACATAGTGGGGAGTCTTGACCCGGACCGTCGACTATGGGCACTGTTTTGTGTAGGTGCGGCAATAGTTCCGGCGACTCCTTTGTAGGCATTTTTTTTATGGTATTTCTGGACGGCATGGCAACATATGAGTTTTTTAGACTTCTTCACTTTTATTGTTAGCGAAAAATGGTGGTTTCCCATGAACAGTGCCAATCTGTTGATGCCTAAAATATGTTGCTGAGCTAGAGGTCGATGTTTGATAGGTGCTTAAATATTCATATTTAAGCGCCCTTATTTACATTTATTAAGACCTTAGTTATGATAATTTAGTCCATTTTACTTCATTTATGTGTTTCACATGTTTTTATAGGGTTTTGGATAAAAAGAAGCATTTTTGGTACCTAAAGGAAGAAATCTGGAAATCCTGGAGCAGCTACTGGCAAAAGTGCGATCGAGCGCACTATTGGGTGCGATCGAGTGCATAAGTGCTCGTGCGCACACAAGAAGGATCGAGCTCACAATGCATGCGATCGAGCGCACATGTACGGGCGTGAACAGTAAAACGGCAGAATCAGTTTTGGAAATAGAGGAGGTTTTACGTTTTAGGAAGTTTAGGGTTTCCTGAGTCTTCTAGGGTTATTCAACCCCTATAAATATACCTATAAAACACACACAAAAACATCACTTCTTTTATCTTTTGTTTAGCTCGGAATTATAAGCTTTGGAGAGGATTGACAACCTGTCTCCACAGTATTCTTCGGGTTTTATAGTTTATGTTTAGTTTATGCTATGATGTTTATCCTAGACAGCATGTGTAACTAACTCTTTATAGGGCTCGATTGAAGCCCTAGTTATGCTTTCCCATATATATATTCATTGATTATCTTTGCAATAGCCTTGATTATGATGCTTAACTTGATTAATGCCTGTGTTTATTTACATTTCTCATATGTGTATGTCTGATCAATATGTGCATATAGTATGGATTAGTTAGTTAGACTAATTTGGATGACCGAGTCCTGGGCCTAACGATAGTAACAAAAGATATCCACACCGGATTCTTGGATTAATCAACATGAGAAACCGGGAGTAGATACCATGCCCTAGGTCTCATGTGGTTGTCGATTTCCATAAATCTTATGCTTTCTTAAGGAACAACTCAGTAGATACCATGTTGAATCCCTTAAGAAAGAAAAGAGTTTGAGTAGATACCATGCCTAACTCGGTGCTTAGGGAAATCAATAGCTTAAGGAGTAGATACCATACCCTTAGGTTGGCAACCATTAGGTATTCATAAGAAGGCTAGTGCATTGACCTATTACTCATTGGAAAAGTATGACTAGTAGTGGATATCAAAGCCCTATGTCTCATTATTATTAATTCACATTCAACAGTTATTTGGATCTTCTTTTATTAAGAAACTGATCCTAAAACAAAATTTACCAATCCCGGTGGAAATGATCTCGCACT
The DNA here is from genome assembly GCA_023935145.1 of Bretschneidera sinensis. Taxonomy (NCBI): domain Eukaryota; kingdom Viridiplantae; phylum Streptophyta; class Magnoliopsida; order Brassicales; family Akaniaceae; genus Bretschneidera; species Bretschneidera sinensis. The sequence goes on from CM043699.1 coordinate 85,884,120, forward strand.
TGCACACTATGTTACCATTGACCTTGTACACTTGCAAGTAAAACTGTACGGTTATTTACTTATTAATTTAGGTAGATAAACGCGCAACAAGTTTTTGGCGCCGTTGCCGAGGATTGCGCTAAATTTCTTTTTAGAATTACTTTCGTTTAGTTTAATCATCATTATTCTATTTTACTTTAATTTTTCTAAAAAAATTTAGTTTCTGTTTTTCACCTTTACTTTTATTTTCATCAAACCCTAATCAAATTCTTTTCTGTTTCAGGCACATCAAACCCTAATCGTACTTTCTGTGATACTTGCGATCGATCGCACCCTTCTGTGCGATCGAGTGCAATTAAGGCAGAGAGTTTCCCAAGCAGTAGAGTTGAGCTGCTGCACTGAAGCTGGTTTACCTGATTTATGCACGGACTTCGATCCTGACATCCAACATTCTTTCCCCTCGATCTTGAGCTTGAGCGGACCATCCGATAAAGGCTTAGGAACAACTTCACGGAGAACAAAAAAGAATTCGAGAAAGCACCAATGGCAGAATAGCTCGAAAACCAGCAACCATCTGCACGAGTACCGATGAAGGATTCCTTCATCCCATGGAACATTGATCAGCCATCATGTATTGCATATCAACCTGAGGCGGTAGAAAACTATTACATATCTCCGCAAATATTGAATACTTTAACTCACTTTAGGGGTACTCCTAATGAGGATCCACACTTGCACCTTCGAGAATTTTTCGATCTTTGCAAGTTCCAGCACATTCAAGGCTTATACCAAGAAGGAATGAGGTTAATTCTTTTACCTTTTTCCTTAAAAGATAATGCTAAATTATGATATAATTCTTTGTCTGCAGTTTCTATCCACACTTGGGAGGAGTTGGCTAGCAAATTCCTAAGGAAGTTTTTCCCAGCCCAAATGACACGGCAAATGAGGAAGGAGATTCAGTCCATCCAACAAAAGGATGGGGACCTCTTTTTCGAAACATGGGGACACTTCAACGAGCTGCTACTCAAATGCCTACATCATAACTTACCTCAAGACGAACTGGTACAAGCTTTCTATGAAGGTTTGAGTGATACTAACAAGAGTATTATTGATTCAGGTTATGGAGGAGTGCTGATGGAGAAAAGCAGTGAAGAAGCAATAGAACTTTTTTGAAACCCTAAGTGAACACACTCAGTATTTCTCCTCTCGAGGAAGATATGTAACCAAAAGTAAGGGTGTGTATGAGGTAAATCTAAATGGAGGATCTTCTCGTCAAATAACTGCTGTAGGAAGGAAACTAGACCTGTTGGTAAAAGTCATGGCTGCTCAAAACGCCTCATCTAACCTACCAACTACACCACTCCAGGTATGTGCGATATGTTCCCAATTTGATCATAATACTGATACTTGTTCTTTGTATTCATCCGCAGATCCGGAACAAGCCAATTACGTGGGACCTAACAACTATCCACCGAAGAACAAGCAATATGTCAACACTTACAACCCTGGATGGCGAAACCACCCAAACTTCTCTTGGAACAACAATCAAAATACCCTTAACCAGCAAGGGCAGCAACGAAACTCCCAACCAGCAGCCCATACTGCCCCCAAACCAAAGAAAAACGACCTCGAAAGTCTTGTGAGACAATTGACCACTCAGCAGCAGCAATTAATGACTTCACAAGATCAGTTCATGGTGGATGAAAGGCAATTCCGAACTGAACTAAGACAAACTACAGCAAATCATGAACAAGCCATACAACGACTAGAGGTATAAATGGGACAACTGGCTAAAGAGCTAAGTGGCAGAAAGCAAAGTGAGCTTACAGCTCAAACATTACCCAACCCGGGGGAAATCAACAACTGAAGGCTGTCACAACCTTAAGAAATGACAGAGTAATAGGGTCTAATGAGCCTGCAACAGCATCCAAAGAGACACCATCGGTATCAAGGGTAAGTGAGATGGAGAAGGTGAATGCACCACCCTTCTTGCAAAGGTTAGTAAAATAAAAGAAAGACAATAAACTGACTGATATTTTCCAAACCTTGTGGAAAGTTGAAATTAACATTCCTTTATTAGATGCAATTCACCAAATACCTGCATATGCTAAGTTCCTAAACGATTGTTGCACTCATAAGAGAAAGTTTCAAGAGAATGAAACAGTAGCATTAACTGAAGAAGTAAGTGCTATACTACTAAGAAAACTCCTACCAAAACCAAAAGATGTAGCTTTACTATTCCCTGTAGAACAGATGATCAGCTGTTTGAAAGAGCATTACTAGATTTGGGAGCGGGTGTAAACTTATTACCATACACGATATTCGAAACCCTAGGTTTGGGGGAGCTACAACCGACTTCCATTACCTTACAGTTAGTAGATAGAAGTATTAAAAAACCTAGGGGTATTCTTGAGGACATCCTAGTAAAAGTTGGTGAGTTTATTTTGCTTGCCGATTTCATTGTATTAGACATGGAGGAATGCCCTATGCCATTACCCCTGCCCATCATATTAGGGAGACCCTTCATGAGAACTGCCGACACTAAAATTTGTGTGAAAAAGGGTATAGTAAGTATGAAAATCAATGGCGAGAAAATAGAATTTAAAATATTTGATGCAATAAAACTGCCTCAAGATGATTAGGAATGCTTTAATGTATGTATGATACAAAACTTTTTCGAGCAAGCCTTTCAGGTCCAACACATTGATCCATTGGAGACCACTCTCACCCGTGGCTTCACAAAAGAGGATATTAAGCAAGAACTTGAAGATGTGACTAATAACATCATTGAAACTGTGCACCTCCTTGAGATTTCTCTAAAACACTCAAGTAAGTATACTCCTCCATTTGAATCTCTCTTACCTACTAATACTACTCTTCTTCCATCCATTATCCAGGCACCAACATTGGAATTAAAGTAGCTGCCCAAGCATTTAACGTATGCCTATTTGGGAGAAAAGAAGACTTTACCTGTGATCATAGTTGCTAATTTGAGTAGTGGAGAAGAAGAGAAGCTATTAAGAGTTCTTAGGGAGCATAAATCTGCCATTGGATGGACCATTGCTGACATTAAGGGGATAAGTCCAGCCAAATGCATGCATAGTATCTACCTAGAAGAAAAAGCAAGGCCCACTCGAGATGCTCAAAGAAGACTTAAGCCACACATGAAAAATGTAGTAAAGGCCGAGGTATTGAAGCTACTAGATGTTGGCATTATCTACCCCATATCGAACAATAAATGGGTGAGTCCAGTCCAAGTTGTTCCTAAAAAAAGTGGGATTACCATTGTAAAAAATGAAAATGATGAGCTCATACCTACAAGAAAAACAACGGGTTGGAGGGTATGTATTTATTACCGAAAATTGAACAAAGTAACCAGAAAAGATCATTTCCTCTGCCATTATTGATCAGATGTTAGAGAGATTAGCTGGTCACAGTTATTACTGCTTCTTAGATGGGTACAGTGGGTACAACCAAATTTCCATAGCACCCGACAATCAAGAAAAGACTACCTTCATGTGTCCTTTTGGTACATTTACTTATCAAAGAATGTCATTCGGTTTATGCAACGCACCAGTCACTTTTCAAAGATGCATGATGAGTATTTTTTCCGATATGGTGGAGAAATACATTGAGGTATTCATTGATGATTTTAGTGTCTTCGGTTCCACTTTTGATGAATGTCTAAGTCATTTGGAGAGTGTCCTAAAGAGATGTGAAGAAAGTAACTTAGTGCTGAATTGGGAGAAATGTCACTTCATAGTTCAACAAGGTATTGTGTTGGGTCACTCCATCTCAAAAAGAGGTATTGAGGTAGACAAAGCTAAAATAGACATCATTTCAAAGCTACCTCCTCCTCTTATAGTCAAGGGCATTAGAATTTTTCTTGGATATGCCGGATCTATAGAAGATTCAACAAGGATTTCTCCAAAATCTCGAGACCTCTTTGTGCGTTGTTGGCTAAAGATACCAAGTTTGAATGGAATAATGACTGTATGTAAGCTTTCAACACATTAAAGGATTTTCTCACCTCTGCCCTGATAATGATGGCACCGGATTGGATTCTCCCTTTCGAATTAATGTGTGATGCCAGTGACTTCACTTTGTGAGTGGTTTTAGGTCAAAGAGTCAATAAGGTACCTCATGCTATTTACTATGCTTCTAGAACTTTAAATGATGCTCAGCTTAACTATTCTACTACTGAAAAAGAATTGTTAGTTGTTATTTTTATCATATCTTATTGGTTCTGAAGTTATTGTATTCATTGACCACGCTGCTTTGAGATATTTGTTTTCTAAGAAAGATGCAAAGCCTAGGCTAATCAGATGGGTACTCCTATTACAATAATTTGATTTGGAGATCAAAGACAAGAAAGGCAGTGAGAATGTAGTTGCAGATCATTTGTCAAGGCTACCCTATGAGAATCACGAAAATGAATTACCTCTAAATGAGAACTTCCCTGATGAACAATTGTTCGCTCTAGAGGTAAAACTTCCATGGTATGCTGATATTGTAAATTATTTAACTGCAAAAGTTTTTCCCCCAGGTATGACCACACAAGAAAAAAAATGGCTGATATCTCTATCAAGCCACTACCATTGGGATGATCCTTACCTCTTCAAATTCTGCCCCTATTAAATCATCCGACGATGTATTCTAGAAAAAGAGCACCTAAGCTTATTACAACATTGCCATCAGTTTGCTTATGGAGGACATTTTGGGGCAAAACGAACAGCTCTTAAGGTACTACAATCTGGTTTTTATTGGCCTAATCTGTTCAAAGATGCTTTTTTCTTTTATAGCTCATGTGATAGATGCCAGCGGACAGGTAACATCTCTTCCCGAAATCAGATGCCCCTACAGAATATTCATGTAGTAGAACTTTTTGATGTATGGGGCATTGATTTCATGGGTCCATTTCGTAACTCCTTTGGTTATTTATATATTCTTGTGGGTGTGGATTATGTGTCCAAATGGGTCGAGGCTGTCCCCTTAAAAACTAATGATCACAAAGTAGTTGTAAAGTTCTTACAGGCTAACATCTTTACGTGATTTGGGACTCCAAGAGCAATTATCAGTGATGGGGGCGGCCACTTTCAGCATCGTTCTTTTGTCGAACAACTCCGAAAATATGGGATCACTCATAAAGTTGGCACTCCATATCACCCTAAAATCAGTAGCCAAGTGGAGATTAGCAACCGAGAGATCAAAGGAATCCTAGAAAGGACAGTGAAGCCTAATCAGAAGGAGTGGTCTCTACGCCTAAATGATGCTCTATGGGCATATCGAACAGCTTATAAGACTCTAATTGGCATGTCCCCCTACTGCCTAGTCTTTGGAAAAGCATGCCATCTTCCAGTAGAATTAGAACATCGAGTATATTGGGCCATAATGCAGTTCAACTTTGACATAAAACAAGCGGGTAAGAAGAGGAAGCTGCATCTAAATGAACTTGAAGAATTGAGATATGACGCCTATGAGAATGCCAAGCTGTACAAGGAATGGAAAAAAGCCTATCATGACAAACATCTAGTGAGGAAAGAGTTCTATGTGGGACAAAAGGTACTTCTATACGAATCAAGATTAAGACTGTTCCCAGGCAAGCTCAAGTCCCGATGGTACGGTCCTTACATGGTCACTAAGGTCTTCCCTCATGGTGCTTTAGAGGTCCGTAGTTCCAACGAAAATCAGCTCTTTACGATAAATGGACACAGAGCCAAGCCATACCTCGATATTAACTTCCCTCCGAGAGATGAAGACTTGGCACTTGAATCGATACAGTATACAGCTGAGATACAAGCACTGGAGCCACAAGAAGTGGACTCTAAGTGCTTCCTTCCAACCAAGTAGCACTGTAGCACGAGAGTGCTTGAGCATTTCATATTTGATTACCCATACAGCTCAAACATCTCTATTAAGGTTAGTGGCACTGAGGCCACTAACACATGGTAAGGTTGTATTGTTCCTACTTTGTCATTTCAGCTGCAGTAAGTTTTTGTTTTTGTCCATGCACACTGCTTGCGATCGAGCGCATCATTCAATGTGTTCGAGCACAAGAGTGCGATCGAGTGCACTCGTGGTAAACAGTTTAGTAATAAATTTAAAATTTTCATTCACACGCACTCACTCACCCTCTCTGCACACATACTCACTCACTCGCACTCCCCCGTTTACCATCACTCTCACTCTCATACTCTCGACTCCACCATCACCAGAAATCTTCACCCCCATCACCGCTCACCGCAACCATCACTGCACCCCATCACCACCATCACCATCACCACCACTATCACCACCACATCCCTTTCCATTGCACATTCATCCCATTTATAGGGTAACCCTTTTTTTTTTTTTTTTTTTGTTCTCACACACGGTTTTGTTTGGCATTTACTTTACAATTGTATTATTTATGTGTTATCTAGTGTGTGATTGGCTATTTTTCATGTTTATAGGAGGTTAACGATCGTAGTTAAGGGCTACCCACAGCTTTCAACTTTTGTTGCCGACAAGCTGTTCGACAAAAAAACTGGCCGTGTGCGATCGAGAGCTCGGAAATTACGATCGAGCACATAGTCTAGTGTGCGATCGATCTCACATATTCAAGATCGATCGCAAATTTGACAGAAACTAGGATCAACATGTCAAAGCAAACCACTTCCACCTCCCGTACCTCGAGCAGCCATGCCCAGTCATCCCAGCCAAGCATCGAGTAGAGAGGACTTTTATTCGAGACTACTTTCGCCATCGATGAAGTCTTCAAGTAAATGGATGCCACTCAATGAGTAGTCCAAGCTTTTAAACACTGGGGGTTGAAGAGGCTCTTTAAACCAGTCTGCTCCACTGCTTGCACCCAGCTGGTAGTCCAATTCTATGAGAGCATGTCTTTTGGCAGCAGTAGACCGGGCGTATTGACTTCCTCAGTCCAGGGCATATCTATCAAGGTGACTAGTGCCAACATAGCCGCTGCTCTTCATTGCTGTGATGAGTCCCCTCTGGAGGACATCGATATCGAGGCGCAGCCGGACTCTTTTATCCTATCCACAATTATTGAGGATATGTGCACTAGTCAGTATGCCGACAGACACAACAACGCAGCGTGTAGACACTATCCTTTAGTGCAATGTGTGTCCATTGGGGCATAAGACACAACGGAAATACCAGTTTCTACAGACGTTGTATGCCTTCCATAGATGTCACTGGTACTCTCTTCCCGCTGTTATATGGAGCCAGCTGCATAAATTCTGGGATCACGTCCATGGCCTTCAGACCACCACGACCAATGCATGGGGCCTCCCATTCCCATTCCTACTTTTATACATCATCAAGAAGAAAGGGATTAAGGGGACCACCAGTGTGAGAGCATCCCTTCTTCGGGAAGGCTCAATGGACACAGTCTCTTGCACATACCTCGAGGACTCCCAGCCCCTGCACCTGTAGCTGAGAGGGTTGAGGAGGATCATATAGAGATAGAGAACCCTGCAGTTAGCCCATTATAAGAGGAGGACCATCCAGACATAGGACCCACAGAGACCCAGCACTTTCTCGCTGAGTTGTCTTCCTTCCGCGGTGAGGTCTCTGCAGCCACATCACTCATGCACCAGTGCATAGATGGTTTGAAGGCACGGTTTACACGACAGGAGGCGATGCTACAAGCCATTCTTGATAGCCTACTTCCGGCACCCAATACCTCTTCGATTGCACCACCCGACGATCAACAGTGAGAGGATACCCCGTCTGACTGAAGGCATTAAACTTAGCGCTCATGGGAGGCACCCCAAAGCATATTCTTTTTAGTATTTTATTTTATTGTTGGTATTTACTTCTCTATAGCTATTTAATATTACTTATTTTTCACTTTATGTTTGTTTGTCTTTCTATTTCAAGGACAGAGTGAGTGCATCCAGTTGAAGTTTGGGGGCGTGCTACGCGCCATGCCAGCCATATAGTTCTCCATCTCCTAGGTCAGCTCCTTGCATGCTATTCACACATTGGGGACAATGTACAATTTAAGTTTGGGGGTATGGGGACACACTCACACACACACACTATGTCCCTTTTTTTGTTTTTTTATAGATAAATGTATGTTTATTCTGTTCCAAAAATGTTGGGTGATCTACACAAACAGTATGATTTGACTTCATAAGTGAGCTTAAAAATTTGAACATATAGGCCAATAATTAAGTTTTGAACATAGATCACTTACTTTTAGGCATTTAAGGATTCACAAGTTTGACCTGAACTAACACGAGCACATTAGCACATAGTTGTGTGGGGTATGACATGTAATTTTGATTTGTATGTTTCTTTTGCTCGACTGTGAACCAGATGGCCTGTTAGATTAACGTTTTGGCATAAAAAAAAAAAAAAAAACTTTCCACTAAGTAACTGGCCATCTTGCCTCAGTAAGCAGTGAGTGTCACGTCAAAATGAGGAAATTCTGATTGGTAGCATTAAGATCTGTTAAGTTTCGTAGCCTTTTTGACTCGAGTTAGTAAGTCCTTAGGAGTGTCTTTACACCTAATGCCCTAAGACCATCTGGTTTGGGAGTCATTAGCTAAACACTCGCTATATGAGTCAAATAGAAAGCTTAAGGGAACTAGGCATTAAGACCTGTTAAGTTTTGTATACTCGAGTTAGTAAGTCCTTAGGGGTGTCTTTACACCTAATTCCCTAAGACCATCTGGTTTGGGAGTCATTGGCTAAACACTCGCTGCATGAGTCAAATAGAAAGCTTAAAGGAACTAAGCATTAAGACCTATTAAGTTTCGTAGCCTTTTTGACTCGAGTTAGTAAGTCCTTAGGGGTCTTTACACCTAATGCCCTAAGACCATCTGGTTTGGGAGTCATTGGCTAAACACTCGCTACATGAGTCAAATAGAAAGCTTAAGGGAACTAACTTGGCAAAATAATCTCACAAATAAAAGAAGAAAAAAAAACTATGATATTTTTGTTGATTCTAATAGGAAATTTGGTAAATCTTGAGTCATCGAAACACTACACATTAGAATTATTTGGAAACTAATCTTTTATGTGCTAGTTCACCACACACTAAAGTCAAACTTGTGATGTCTTAAACTGCCTCGTGAAAGTGATTTGCATTCAAAACTCTTATTCATTGCAAAGATATGTTTATATTTGTTAAACTTGCTCATGAGCGCGCATCATAACTTTGTGTGAAGACCTAAACTTTTGTGGACACTATGGATGTTGGATCTATCTGTGTGTCGTTATTTTAGTTTTTAGTTTTGTATTGCTAAGGGACTAGCAATATGTAAGCTTGGGGGTGTGATATGTGCTTAAATATTCATATTTAAGGCCCCTTATTTACATTTGTTAACACTTTAGTTATGATAATTTAGTCCATTTTACTTCATTTATGTGTTTCAAATGTTTTTATAGGGTCTCAGATAAAAAGAAGCATTTTTGGCACCTAAAGGAAGAAATCTGGAAATCCTGGAGCAGCTACTAGCAAAAGTGCGATCGAGCGCACTATTGGGTGCGATCGAGTGCATAAGTGCTCGTGCGCACACAAGAAGGATCAAGCGCACAACACATTCGATCGAGCACACATGTACGGGCGTGAACAGTAAAATGGCAGAACCAGTTTTGGAAATAGAAGAGGTAAAACGTTTTAGAAAGTTTAGGGTTTCATGAGTCTTCTAGGGTTATTCAACCTCTATAAATACACTTGTAAAACACACATAAAAACATCACTTCTTTTATCTTTTGCTTAGCTCATAATTGTAAGCTTTGGAGAGGATTTACAACCCGTCTCGACAGTATTCTTCGGGTTTTATAGTTTATGTTTAGTTTATGCTATGATGTTTATTCTAGACAGCATGTGTAACTACCTCTTTATAGGGCTCGATTGAAGCCCTAGTTATGCTTTCCCATATATATATTCATTGATTATCTTTGCAATAGCCTTGATTATGATGCTTAACTTGATTAATGTCTGTGTTTATTTACATTCCTCATACGTGTATGTCTGATCAATATGTGCATGTGGTATGGATTAGTTAGTTAGACCAATTTGGATGACCGAGTCCTAGGCTTAACGATAGTAACAAAAGATATCCACACTAGATTCTTGGATTAATCAACATGAGAAATCGGGAGTAGATACCATGCCCTAGGTCTCATGTGGTTGTCGATTTCCATAAATCTTATGCTTTCTTAAGGAACAACTCAGTAGATACCATGTTGAATCCCTTAAGAAAGAAAAGAGTTAGATTAGATACCATGCCCAACTCGATGCTTAGAGAAATCAATAGCTTAAGGAGTAGATACCATGCCTTTAGGTTGGCAACTATAAGGCATTCATAGGAAGGCTAGTGCATTGACCTATTACTCATTGGGAAAGTATGACTAGTGGTGGATATCAAAGCCCTATGTCTCATTATTATTAATTCACATTCAACAGTTATTTTGATCTTCTTTTATTAAGAAACTGATCCTAAAACAAAATTCACTAATCCCTGTAGAAATGATCTCGCACTTGCACACTATGCTAACATTGACCTTGTGCACTTGCAAGTAAAACTGTACGGTTATTTACTTATTAATTTAGGTAGATAAACGCGCAACAGTGTTTCACTAGTCTGCACAAGGAAATATGGGTGAACTAAAGAGTCGTCGGAGTAGAGGGAGGATGATACCTCCAAGGATACTTCGACGCTCTTGTCAATAAAAAAGTTTTTAGAGAAATGGAGAGGATAATGATGCCTAGTGTTTTCAGTAAACTAAGTTTGTGATTGTAGATCAGAGATTGAATTGGTTTTGCGTACCTTGGACCTTTTATAGCGTTTCGGAGGTGAGGTTGCCCACGTGGTAGGAATGGGGCAATCCTGGAAATCCTGTTCCTCCGCCAGAAGATCTAGTCGTGTGTCTAGGGACGGTTGTGATCCCTATAATCATGCTTACATGTCTATGCGGGGGGGTCCGAGAGAGATGATGACTACCTACTGTTTTGTCCATGTGTCAGAGTGCTATTGGTTGGGAACTGTCCACGTGTCAATGTGCTATTGGAGGAGAACGGTCCATGTGTCACAGCGCTATTGGTTGGGAACTATTCACATGTCGCTATGCTATTGGTGGGGAACTGTCCACGTGTCGCTATGCCATTAGGTGGTGCGTTTATTGGCTGTATCAGGGAGGATAGGAAGCAAGGAAAAGAGAGGTATTTGAAGAGAGAGAGAGATAAAGGCAGAGCGAGATGGTAACTATGATGGGACATGAATCGCTTGTGGGAGTCCTTGAAGAGTTTTGGACTTGTTGAATAGGTCCAGCTTCTACTTCAAATGGGGAAAAAGGATGTCACAATTTGCCAAAATTAACCTCTTACCATGTCTGTCTTTACCTTTGCGTTTGGGTAATAATTCAATTTGATGGTCCTCCCAAAATAAAAATAAAAAAGAGAAAAAAGAATTGATGGGTGAGTGAGAAAGTGGATCATGTAATTTCTTTGTTCTGATCTTGGTGTTCATGGCTCAAACAGAGAGATCACAGAAAGAGAGATAGATAAATCTTGTAATGGGGAGGATAGGAAGCAAGGGAAAGAGATGTATTTAAAGAGAAATTTAATATAAGTTAAAGACTTGAAGGTAAGGCTGGTAAGCAAAATAACTATATAGGAGTATTGTTTCTTTTTTTCAAAAAAAAAAAAAGGGAAAAATCTGTGCATGCTTTATTTATGACATAGCTAACAAAGGTTTATCTGTCAGTAGCAGTTTTATCAGCACTGTGTTTCTTTCTTTTGATATTAATGCATTAACCTTCCTGTCTTCATCTTTGGTTAATGTTGAAAACTAATTTGTTTATAGTCCAAACCTCATTTTTGGAACCTGAAAAATGTAAGAGAAAGAAGAAAGAAAAATGAAAAATAAAAGAAATTACAATGAAAGACAATATATATATATATATATATATATATATATATATATATATTCTTTGTTTTGTTTAAATGTTAAAGAAATCAAAACTAGGGGAGAAATTGGTTCCAAATACAAATTATTAGTCTTGCAATGATCAGTCACTAGCAAAAATAGTGTTTCATGATTAAATTTTAATGACAGAAGAAAATCAATTTAATAAGAAAAGGATGGTCAGTCAAAAGAATAAAAAGGGCAAAAATTCAGTTAAGTGGTAGTGGCACAGTACAATAAATGAATTCAAAGGCTTTCATTGCAGCGCTGATAACAACTAATATTGCAGACGCGTTCCCTTCTGATTTTTGTATCTCTGCCTCTATTTCTCTCTCTTCAGTCCTTACTAAGTCCATGGTTTTAACTTGCAAATAAATACTATATATGAGGTCCAAAATTTTGTTTTGTTCACCAGTTTTTGCTTTTTCTTCTTTTTTTCTGATGGCAA